>CM021699.1:85271104-85317401 GCA_011074415.1 Stictonetta naevosa | reverse complement strand
TTCTCTTTTCTTCTCTTTTCTTCTCTTTTCTTCTCTTTTCTTCTCTTTTCTTCTCTTTTCTTCTCTTTTCTTCTCTTTTCTTCTCTTTTCTTCTCTTTTCTTCTCTTTTCTTCTCTTTTCTTCTCTTTTCTTCTCTTTTCTTCTCTTTTCTTCTCTTTTCTTTTTTTATTTAAGTAGAATATGTTCTCAGAGTTGTAAATGCAGAAAGCAGCAACATAGCTTGGATAGCAAACTTAATGATTCCTTGAATTTCTCAATTTCTCTGGAAAAACTTAAGCTGCACTTCTGAAAAACAAACAAACAAACAAAAACTTACTTGACCTACTGATAGAATTGTGCTAAGGCTGAAAATAACCATGGGATTGATTTCTACACAGTAGAGCAACTGCCTCCTTCTACATATCCTCGTGTTGTCCCAACAGATCAATCCCTCCCACAGTGTCTGATGCTACTTGGAGTGATGGTATTAAAAAATGCCCTTGATTACATTTTTTTTTTTTTTTTAACAAAACAAAAAGTACAATTTGAGACACTTCAAGTGCAAAAGAAATTGAGAGTTCTT
Source organism: Stictonetta naevosa (assembly GCA_011074415.1). Lineage (NCBI taxonomy): Eukaryota > Metazoa > Chordata > Aves > Anseriformes > Anatidae > Stictonetta > Stictonetta naevosa. The sequence continues at coordinate 85,316,839 of CM021699.1, read as the reverse complement.
CAGAAACAATTCCTATGTCCCAAATTGTTAAGCCATTTTTGGAAAAAAATATAGCAGTCTCTCTCCTAGCAACTGACACTACATTTCCAGTGATTTATAAGAGATACAGCAGTAACTTAACACGGTGATGTCAGAAGCTTAAAAATGACTTTTTTTTTTTTTTTTTGTAAATTTTGTATTAGAATTCTAGATTCTTCCCAGAAGAATCTGCCATCTAAGTAAGTATAAGGAACAATATTTTACAATTGCTATTTATTCTGTCTGTTCTAAACTGTTTTTGAGGGTAAAAGTTTCCACTGCAGTAGTCAGAGTATGTCTGATTTTTAAGATTAAACTTTTAAAGTCAGTTATCTAAGAGCATTATAATGTCACTATTAAAAATGATCTCACACAGAATGAACAGTGTGGTTGTCCATTATGCAGCTCTTGTTCCATAAAAGAAGCTAAGAGTGTGCTCACTTAGGCAAGTTTTAAAGTTTCTCAATAGAGTAATATTGCCATTTTCAAGAACTTCCACATGTTTTTCTGTTATTCTGTTGTCTTTATCAGTTTTATATTTTTTTAGGGGGGGGGGAGTTATGAATATGTACAATGAGCTTAAATAATGATCTTAATTCATATACTTTGAAGACAAAATATTAATGTTACAATACAGGAAATGTAATTGAAATATAGATCTAAAGCTTATTTCTTGTTCTAGCCTGTCTTCCTCCCATATCAATCACAAATTGTAATACTACTCAAAGATACTTCTTAGAATCTGAAGTGACAAGAGAAGGGTAGTAAAAACTGTGTTCTATTCACAGCGTATAACTGCTGGACACATTGTGCCTGTACTTTCTAAAAGAATCAAACTTACATACTACCCCACCCGCTACTTATATAGGAAGATGAGATTGTTCTCCATTTCAGGAGAATGTCAAGGGTAATAAATGTCCTTAAATCTTTGTCTATACTTTAGATTGTTCTGGGATGTTGTTACTAGTAGTGGTATTGTTTATTCAAGGAAAAAAAAAAAAAGAAAATATTTAGATTAGTCAGTAAATGTCAATTACCTTGACTACATACAGTTTGTTTGTGAGAAGTTTATTTTGATAATCCCGTGTTTCAGTAAGATCTCTAGCCACATGGAAATTTCAGCAACAAAAGCTGCACTCACTTTCTAGACTAGGGAGAAGATGTAATTCCCAAGCAATGACTTTTTAATCATCATTTTAATAAAGCTGCATAATTTACATGCCAATCCCAGGAGCATAAAGGGCAAAATTTTCAATTGCGATAGGTGAGCTAAGCAAATAACTCCTACAGAAAACAGATGTGTATGTATATTCCAATGTAAACTGAACATCTGCACCTTTTAGTCAATTTCTCTTTTCCTGTCATCTGGAGTTTTCAAGTAATTGCACCTATCTGTGTGGAAGATATGGGTCTCTGCTCCTACTGAATTAAATGACAATAAAGGACTTATGCTTATCACGAGAATGCCTTGAGCAGCATAAAGTTGGGAACAAAGCTTCCTCTCATAAATTACCAATATAACAAAGTTTTTAGAACAGGCAATGCAGTGATAGTCAAACAGAAATTAAGAATTTAACATCAGAAAACAAACAAACAAACAAACATCGGCTAGAATTATCCTTAGTTGAGATTTTTCTAGAAATGCAACGGTCTTCAAGGAGTAGCAACTTTCTCACTGACTTTGCTGTCCTCTAGACTTTGCAGAAAGGTCTATCTCACTGGGCACAACAGGTCCATCTTCCACCCTAAATGGAAGCAATAAAGGAAAGGAAAGAAAACCCCACATTTTTCTTTCATGTTTTCAGGGAGAAGGACAAAGCACTGGCTTCATATAGAGAGATAATCTAAGGCAGATCTTTAGAAAATCAAAATCTAAGCAAAATAAAAACAATGTTATATATATGTTATAAACTATTTCTTTAATGGATAAGACTTTAAATTAAAAAAAAAAAATGGAAAAATGGTTATGTGCTTTCTTTTGCTCCCATGTCTCAGCATTTATCTGTGAATGTCAACAATATTTTAGTGGATTTGGGGTTTAAAAATAACTCACTTCTACCAGCAATCTTTTAGGCAATGCATACAAAAAGCCATTTAACCACTCCAGATTGATGTCAAATGTTCTCTATGTCTCAAGGTTAGAACAAATACTTGTTTTCAAACAAGATTATTACCTTTGGTACTAGCAGAGGTATGATTAGAAATCTCTAGTCTCCACACATTCCCAGTGCATGAACTCACATACTTTTTTATGCTACTGAAAAATAGTGATGCAGATGAAAGTGTAGTCAGTGTAGAGGTTTTTCTCTAGGTTTACTGCCAGTTTAAGTGGAGCTCTATTTAAAGCTATCAAAACAGTATGAGGCTTTCTAGATTTAAGACTCTCAGTACTTGCAACCCATTATTTAGCTTACATAGCATGTCTTGTTTGATAAATGTGGTCCCAACAGCTCTAGACAATGACATCAGCACAGTGCCTTCCTCTGTTGTTCCTGGCTGGGCTTCAGTAGGCAGAACAGTAGTAAGCTTTTAATATATAAAATTCTTAGTGAAAATCACTGAAGTTTCACTCTGTAAGTGTGTCAGTCCAAAACAAAGAACTTGCTCTGCTCAGCCACATGGACCTAGTCTGGATTTAGGTAGTAAAGAACATACACAACACTTTGAAACACTTACATAATAAAAGTAAAAGCTTAGTTTTGTGAAGATTCAGTTGTAGCTTGTTCTACTATTCTCTAGAAATTCTACATCATTGTTTAGATTCTACATAAAATCAGTCTCATCACATAACTGGACTTACATTTTCTTTATTTGTAATTTAAAAACAATTGTCAACAGCTTCAGAAGTCCCTTCCTGATAATAATGGAATTAATTTATTTATTCCAGACCAAGTGCATGTTGGATTAGTACATTATAATACAATCTATAAATGCTTTCCTGATTTACAAACTGCCTTCTTTTGTATTCTTTGTGCAACTCCACCAAACAAGGAAACAGGTATTTTTGATCCAGATACTTGATTTGATCCTTCTCATGCACCATAGTGAGAATGAAAAAAACTCCACAGTTTTCCACACCTGAATTACAGGTGCTTCAAAGCATGCTTGAAAGACCATTTAAAAGAGTAACAGGCTGTGAATTTATATTCTGCAAACTGGATGCTCTGTGAAGGCCCTGATCTCCTCTAGCTTAGCCTACCCCCACAATATTCATTCATACCTTCTGCTGTTCCTATGGTGTCCTCTTGTTCATCCTTGGGAAGGGGAAGTGTATTTTCCATGTAAGTTTACTGGGAAGCCTATCACACTATGTTGCAGCTTCAGAAGGGGCATTACTCTAGTTCTGAAGCTACCATCCTTCAGCACCACTGAAGGATGGAGAAACTATCTACTATGTACACTCTCTCTACAAACAACTCCATAAATCAAAATTAAAATGTTATCACAACCACAACTGTGTTAGCTACGAAACCTATGAGCCATCTCCTCTGCCTTTTAACCACAGTCATTTAACATTTCCTACTGCCCTCAGGGAAATTGTTGTTCCCTATCCCTACTATCTTCAACACTGAAAAAAATAAACAGACTGAGGCTGTGGGAGCCCCATGAAGGATGAAATTGATTCTTAGACAACAGTTAGAAGGGAGGACAAACATAGAAGACAGAGTCCAGACCACAACTTGGTTTGCATATCTGTTATAAAGTATGGGTATTAGCAAAGGGAAAGAACGCATTCATCAGAGCTGCAGTTTCAAACCAGTAAAATCTCAAACCCACTGTGATTTCTGAAGATTTGATGTTCATAGCAAGCCCTCCATGTTGTGCTAATATACACAGGCCCCCCAGAGACAACATAATTTCTCACTCTGAGGTACAAAGCAGAGCCCAAAACTCACACATGTCAAACAAACACTCCTGTTGTAGTTATTTTCATCAAAAAGGCAAAAGAGTGAATCTCCTGCCAGAAGTCATGGCAAGAACAAAAAGTATCAGTATTATAAGGACTCATGAAAGGGCAAAAGACACTGTTACCCACAATATCCCTTGCAGCCAGATCTCTGTTTGGATGAGTACTTTGAAAAATACCACTTTTCCATAGTCTAAATAAAACTGTTCTCTCAGACTTATGGAGGGGTAGGGGGAGGTTTGAATTTTGCAGCCAGTATTGTAAATAGGCCATAACCAACATCAAGCTAGGTCTGTTTTCTGTTCATCTGGTAAACTATTTTGTTCACCACCACTTCTTGCCATAGACTGCTGGAGCTGAAATAGAAAAGGGAGACATTGTGGCAAATGTTCTTTTAAGTCTTCATTAAAAGGAAGATTTCATAGATGGGCATGTACTTCAGCATAATGTTCACCCTCGGCAATCTGCTTCTAGAGTATTTTTAGAAGCAGAAGTCATCAGGATAATTTAAATGTAAGGGCCAAATCCTGATCTCAGCTGCATGAAATCATAGCTACAGATGCATCTGCCCGTATTGTGGGCTTGCTGATTTTACTACCAAGTTGCCAACTACTGAAGTCATTACAGACTGCAATTTACTGTTATAAGGGCAAAATTCACATTCAGTGAAAATTTCTCCAGAGCAAGGTATTTTCACTGTCTCCTTACTTACTGGCCTTCAACATAATAACGCCTGTATATATTAGAAACCTACAACTGAGCCTTTCAACGTCTTAACAATATTATCCCTTATTTGGGGAATAAGGGTACAAAGAAGTTGGATAACATGCCATTTGGAGCATAGCATGTCTGTGGCAGAACTGGTAAATGTTCCTGTGTTTGCTGTATTCCAGTCCCCAACCTTAATGACAAAATCATCCCTTTTCTCCAAAACTACTCCAGTGCAAAGGCCAATTAACCATATAGAGAAGCTAAATAAACTTGTTAGCTGCTCAGTTTAATGACCAAAACAAAATAATAATAACAATAATAATAATAAAAACAAAAACAAAAACAAACTAAAAACCACCACCACCACCAACAAAAACAGTCAGTGTGCTTATTTAGGGACTAAGCTCTCACCTTAGTGATTTAAGGATGGTTACAGTCCCTCCTTTTTCATTCATTTTTTTCAATTAATCTTAGTTTCTTAGAAGGGACTGAAGCAGTACCCCCATGCAAATTTGGTGGTTCTGCTTGATCACCACTTCCTGACAGCTGCAGGTAGCAGCCAGGCACTGGACACAAGATCACTCTCATTCAAGTCAGTGAAGTGAATCCCAGCATTCAGAGACAGGCTTGTCAGCCCCAGGATGAATGATGCTCCTGGAGTGCCAAAGAGTTGGAAAGACATAATGTTAAATCAGCACTGGGTGGGTAATAGGGAGGAACATTTCAGATTGTATATTCTGGTTTAGATTATGCAGGCATGGAAAGCATGCATAGTCTTCTGGATGTACACATTCCTAAATAACACTACACATTTCTGATATTTCTGCAATGCACACTACCCGAAGAATGCAGAAATGTTTGTCTCTTCAGAATGGAATTGGAATTCCTATAAAAAGGAACATTTAGCTAAATACAAATCAACTCTCAAGCTGGCTAAGAAGAAAAGTGTCCTAAAATGTACTAGTACGTGTTTTGATTAGGAATAAAGGAACATTTTATTATTACACATATACAGAAAATTCAAAACATATGCTCCGTATGCAGTGTTTTGGGGCAAAGTTTCATCAGTAAAACAAACTTAATCTACACTTAGTGACTTGTTGAGATGACTGACCAAAGAAACTTATATAGTTTTTATGTTGTGTTCAAGGAACAGCTGAATGTGGAAACCTTACTTTTGTTGGCAAATGGGGGTAACTGATTGGTTGACTGACAGAATTAGACTATGACTACCAAAAAAAAAAAAAAATCAAATAAAAGCCTCATAGATAAATCAAGATCTTAAAATAGTAATTTTCTGAGCATTCATGCATCCACACAGGTTGGGGGAGATGGTGCTTTTAAATTTGATTCATAATTTATGTGATATATACTCCAAATTTTGGGTAGAAAAATCAACTTGCAATATCACACCAAATTTGTTTTTGAAGATTAGATATCTGAATTCAAACCTGAGATATACAGATTTGTGAAAATCTGTGGCTAGAGACCGAGAATCGTTTTTAAGCTCTAAGTCTGGTTCATTTACCTGCAACACAAAATAAAGAAATGAAAATGTTTTTTTTTATTTATTATTATTATTATTATTATTTTTTTACCTTTTAAAATTTTTTTTCTAAACAAGTAGAGATTGTTAGAAAGTGTTTTAAAGTTCATGTTTTATGTTCTTGAAAGCCAATTTTCTAATAATTTTTACAGTTGATAGAGTTTAATCTGGTTTACAGCTGAAAGCTTGGCAAAGAAAAGTCTAAAGGTGTGTTAGTATCTATTATATGTGAAAACATTGGGCATAGCAAAGAAATGAGTGCAGTAGTGGAGCCACAGTTTACAAATTCACTTCTTTAGCTTTAGTGGACGCTGGATTAGCCTGAACTGTCTGAGGAGGAGAAATCAGAAAACTACACAAAGCTGGTATCACACCCATTTCCACTGAAGTAATGGGGTGAGAAGTCTGAGTGCTGGCTCTGACAGCTCTGTGGCTGTCTGCAGTTCTCATGTAAAGTCATAGCAAGTTAGGTTTGCTGCTCTGTTCAATTTGTTCCTAATTGCAATACTCCAAGGATAATGCTAAGGTAAAAAAAAAAGTATGGTATTTACCTGTCTGCATTTCAGGGATTCATAACAGATTACCTTTCAAACACAGGGAAGCTACTCTTTGATTTTAAACTGAAGCTGAAGACATCATTAGCATTGTCACTTAATATAAACAATAGGACCTATGAAGTATACAAGTCACCTGAAAATAAGTCAGTGAATATTTTAGGCTAAGAATTGCTTACTCTGTTAATAATGAAAAGATATAGTGTGAATTGCAGACTGCAATAGGCCCTTACAAATGTTATTAGATTTTGACATTTGATTTTCTACCATTTGTTATAAAACAAAAACATAAGGAAGAATTGTTTAACTACCTCTCTCTCTTACACCCAGTACTCACTAGATTTGCTCACCGTCTAGCAAAATAAGAAGCTCTAAAGTTAAAAGGAATGGATAACAGGAAAAGTGATAAAAAGCTCCCACCACATAGGGATGGTAGAACATTCTGTATCATAAAACACATTTGCAGGTTGTACCCAATCTACAAGCTGTGTTGTGAAGTTGCAAGAGACTTGCACAAATACAATTTTCAAATATTAATCTACATTGCAGGAATAGTTTATTGTCTCTGCCAGCTTCTCTGTTTCCATTCAATAACTCTGAGTCTAGGCAGTGAGAAAGGGTTGGTATGCGTGGAGTGCACTGGGATTAACACACCCAACTCAAATTAGCCACTAGGCAGTTCACACATACGGTTTGGACAGAACATGTGTGATTCATAAACTACTTGCAGCATTCCCTACAGAAGCTGGCCACCACCAAGATTTAAAACCTTTTCCAGCAGGACTTTTCTGGTCTGATCCAAGAAAGGACAGTACTGTTTGGTGCTGAAAGTTAGGAAATCATCTCTAATATTACAGTTCACGGCTTTTTGTGCCTAGTTTTGCTGAGGTTTTTACATGTAAGGTCTGCCTTTAGACCTCCCAGATTCCTGAGGCTAGGTAGCAGAGTCTGTGGGAGTGAAGCATTACCCGAAGTAGAGAAAGATTGAGTCTGGGAACATTAAACCAACTGTAAAAACACAAGTTTGCAGCAAAATGGGATGTATCCAATGGCACTGAGGAAGATGGACTGGAAATTGGTTTTTCTCACATTAGATTGCGTTAAAAAGTGAATGTGGTGTGAAACTGGATATTGTATAATCAAGAATGTAAGATTCATTAAGTTTAGATGGGGAGTAGAGATGGAGAGTAGGAGGCTGCATAACATGGTTGCCAAGACCTAAGGCATGCAAGTTGCTTCTGTTCCTCTACAGTGAAAAAAGAACTCGGCTTCCCCATTTGGTGCTTTGACCCATAGGTCAAGCAAACTGGAAACACCATTGGCAATGTTTTTCAAGAGAAGTTTCTTTGCCTTGCACCAGGAGAAGATCCTGGGCTCTGTCCCAAGGGAATAACATGAAATCATGAGTGATCATTAAACCTCAAAGGAGGATAGAATCCATACATAAAATCACATTTCGCTTTTCCTAACATCTGGCTCTGGATGTCTTCTCAATTAGCATATAAGAACATTGAATTGCTCCCTGGAGTCTTCTAATCCAAGCTGTTATTTTAGAATATAAATTCTCCTGCATGGGTTGTTGCTGCAACATGATGCTGATGCCTATGGTTTGCAGGTGGCCAGAGTAGATGACCAAGCAGTCCTTCATCAATTCAGAGTACACGGTGCACATATTTTATCCCATTACAAGCTTTTTCTCTAGGTAATTTGGCAATAAATCAATGAAGGTAGTTATTTATTTGCTTGCTCTTTAAATAAATTTTAAATATTTGATTGGGTGAATATGCTCACTTAAATCCCACAGAAAAGCTTTTATTTCAATTGAATGAGAGGAATGGTTTAATGTGAGGATTGAATAAAAGCTTGATAAGAATTTGTCTCTTTGAGAGGAGGGTGGGCCTGCCTAAAATATGCAGGCCAAGGAAATATTAGCCAACAGTTATACAACAGAAATACAATAAATCTGTTGTTATCCCCAATAATTGACTAACTTTATGTCTGCTCTCAATTAATAACAATAATAAGCTAAGTGTATTACTTCAATATAGATGTTGCTGTCAGGATATATGTTTATGTACAAATTTATATATAGATACAAGTTTGAGCAAACAATTAGCATTGAAATTTATGTACGGAGGGTGAGTTCATTTGTCTTAACTTAAACATTCAAATTTCCCTTTATGGCCAGAGAAGAAAAACAGGCATATCTAGAAGATGATTACTCCATTACAACACTTCTTAGGGTAGGTCATGTAAATAAATATTTGTATTTTCATTTTATCTGAGGCTGACATGAAGTGGTAGCATGATAGCTGGCTAATATTAAAGCTTCCTCACACAAGCACGTGATGGTAAATCAACGATTTCCAGCTTTCCAACATGCTACAAATTTGAGCTGTTCCATTCAAGCTGAACAACACGATCTGCCTGTTGGCATTTCAGAAATAAAGTGAGGATGAAATATAATCCAATTGTGAGTGGTATCCAGGAAATGTGACAATTTCTGGTATATGGCAAGGTCATGGGGTCCGTGCCAGAAGCTGCTGAGAAGGCTAAGGATATTTTTGGCTGCATTAAGCAAACTATTGCTAGTGATCCTTCCCCTCTATTCAGCATTGGTGGGGCAACACCTGGAGTTATGTGTCCAGTTCTGGGCTCCCCAGTACAAGCAAGACATGGACAGACTGGAAAGAGTCCAACAAAGCATATCCAAGCTGATGAAGGGACAGGAACACTTGTCCTGTGAGGAGATACTGAGAGAGTTTGGACTGTTCATCCTGGAGAAGAGAGGGGCTCTTTCTAATGTCTATCAATACTTGAAGGAAATATGCAAAGAGGACAGAGACAGGCTCTTCTCAGTGGTTCCCAGTGCCAAAACAAGAGGGAATGGGCAGAAGCTGCAGCACAGAGGGAAACACTTCTTTACTGTAAAAGTGACAGAGCACTGGCAAATGTTGCCGAGAAAGGTTGTGGAGTCTCCCTATTTGGAGAGCTACAAAAGCCACCTGGACATGTTCCTGGGAAAGCAGTTCTAGGTATGCCTGCTTGTGCAGGGGGGTTGGACCAGATGACCTCCAAAAGTCCCTTCACACTTTAACCATTCTGTAATTCTGTGAGCTCCAATTTGGAGCTCTGTAATTCAAGAGCTCCAAAGGTATTCATCATATTAGGACAAAAATATGTTTATTTTCGTTTTTACAAAGACTTGTGATTTTCAAGTATTTGGGATTAGGTTGGAGACAAGAGAAGTAGATAGGTCAGAACGGTAATGCAGCAAGTTCCTGTAGCTGTCACAAAACAAAACACTAACAGAGACAGATGAATGTTATGGTTGACCATTCCATCTTTGGCTTTCCCATTTCTACCATGTGTGCTGGCTGCTCTCCCTGACTTCACTGAAGAATTGTCCAGGGTTGCAGCAGGACATCAGGCTGATATTATGGGCAGGTATTCAAAAGGACTGGCATAGCTCAACCTGTTTTTTATTGCCAACAGAGCTGTGAGAAGGACTGAAAATCATCTGGTTTTCCCATTTACAAGCAATGTCTAAGATTTTTAAGCCCTCATTTTCATGGTTCTGAATGTAAATGATAATAGGTGTTTATCAGGTCACAGCTGTAAGGATACAAAAATCTTTCAAAATCAAAATCTTTCCAGGAAAAGGGCTGTAAGTAGAAGGCTGGGGGAGAAAAGAGAGGTTAATTGACAAGGAGAAAAGAGAAGTGTCTTGTTTGCAATTTGTGGAACACAAGGAGGGAAAATGTACTCTCAAAGTTTATGTTTTGTTATTCAACAGTTATGAATTTTATTCCCGACATTAGCTTTTGGAAGATGTTTTGTACTCTTTTAAGGGCCAGAGTTGGGATATTATAGTAGTGAATTATGTTTCCTTGCTGATTTGGGGGTTGCTTTGTTTATTGTATCAGTCCTTGGTGTAAGATCATTCTGTTGTAATTATGTTTGTTTAGTTTCATTTTCATATTTATAATAATGGCATTTTTTTGTTTGTTTGTTTGTTTGTTTTCAGAGCATAAAGTAGGAAAATGCATGCATAAGATCTAAAGAATATTTTGTAGTTTTTAATACTTACATGTGTGTTGAACTATCCACCTTTTCCATTAAATAATTTTGCCTTTTGAAATCAGCTCAGCACGTCATTCTGTCAAACAAATCAGCATTTCAGATTCAGCAATAGATCTAAAACCAAAATTGCAAGGAATAACCAAAAAGCTGCAATGGAAAACTTTCAAGCCTAGTATTTATAAAATCTTGCTAACGTCGCAACCCTTGCAGTAAAAAAATCAAGAGACAGTACTTTGATACATTATGTTAAAAATATATCTTTTGAAACACTTCTTTGGGTCTTACGTAGATAGTCTAAAACTTGTCTTGACATTTAAAATGCGTAACAAAATCTTTCTGTACTTTATATATTTCAGAAAGCCTTTATTTTTTGTTTTAATTATTCATACCACTGACAGTAAAACTACAGTGTTTTCAAAGGCTTTTCTAAATTGCAAATCTTAGATCAGAGAAAGACTTCAGGCAAAGCTGATCAATGTCAAACTTCATAAGTGAATAGCAAGTCTGTTAATAAAAAATCCCTTTGTTACTAAAAAATCCCTATGAACATTGTAAGCCTGTTTACATTTCCCTTTATAATGCATAAATTAGTGGTAAACATATCCAGGTTGTTTTCCTTTTAGTGCCATTGATTGACAAAGAAAAAAAAAAGGCAGTGCATAGTTTTAACCTAAATCAGGAGGTCTTAAGGATACTGATTGCACATTCTCAATGTAAAAGCACAAACCAGATGGAAAATATTTTTCTTAGGGAGGGTTACATTTCATTCCAATTTTAAGGAAGACTTGGGTGACCTGAAATTTCCAGTGGATGATTTACTGACTTAGATAGAACAGCTGATGCAAATGTTAATTTTACACCAGAGTTCTGAGAACATTTGATACCTATTATTTTGGAGGCTTTAGTACATGTATGTTGACATCAGATGGTGCTGAGAATATAGGCCTGTTCTCATTTTCTTGGATACTTTTTTAAAAGCATCTATTTAAATTACTTTTAGAATTTCCATTGATTTCAATGGTATCGGATGAGGCACTTATGCTGAGGAAAATCAGGAGCGATAAAACAAATATCAATAAAGTATGAAAAGAATCTGGGGCAAATGGTCTATCACAGCAAGATTTCTGTGTAGAAATCTGGCTAAAATAGCACTGTGAATAGATCTGAAAAATAAAATAATGATAAAAACCTACTTTCATAGAAAAGGGAAGGGAGTGAGTGAGAAGAAAGGCATGGTCCAGAACTGAATGGTGTACAAATATCCCACTCTTCTTTTAGTCCTGGGACATGCTGCAGCACAGGGATACTTATTTGTAGTTCCATCCCTGCCCATGCAGGAAGGTCAAAGAATCATAGAATGCTAACCCTTTTTTATCAAGTCGTTTATTTATCAAGTGCTTAGTCCCTATAAATAGACTGACATGGACAAGAAGGGTAAGAAAAATCCTTCACTCTTCAGTGTCCAGAAGTATCAGGCAATGGCTGGACAATCATGTTGCAAGGGCTGAGGGTAACTCCTTCTCTCTGCCTCTGTCTGCCAGCTGTTTGTTATCACTCCCTTGCTGCAAGCAATCACTCCCACAACACAGTCAGTGGAAGGAATTGTCTCATGCTTCAGCCAGATACAGAATCAGCCACTTTAATTTTACAGGGCTTTCAGAATCAGGTTCAACTGAGGAAATGAATTTTTCCCTGACATGAATGAGAACTGCTCACAGACCGATCTTTGGGTTTGTTTGCATAGGGACTTTTCTCCAGTTAAGATATGATAAAACAAACAAACAAACAAACAAACAAAAAAAACAAACAACAACGAAAAAAAAACTTAAGGTTCAGAACACAGGCACAACATAAACTATTTTTTGTGGTGACTTTTGGTTGTAGTTTTATTATCAGCAGGTAAGTACTGTGAAACCAAGTATAAAGTAAGAAAAATCTTAGAAATCAGAGCTTTCTCTTAGTGGCAATTCTAGCTAGCTCCTTTGCAAAACTTATTACGTTGGGCATTACACCATTAGGAATTGTAATAGTAAGGACAATATAATCTTTCAGAATATGTGACCCAAAAGGGGCACATAATGTAATAATAATATACTTCCTTCCCTGTTTAATATACAAACAGGCATCAAATAGTGTTTTCATTAAGATTATTTCTTTAGTCATTATTTGTTTCTAGGCCTATACTAGAGAGAATGTGAGTTGTAACTTGTTATTTATGATTCATGAACAATGAACACGTTCATGGTGTTGTACTATTAATGTTCCTGACAATAAAGATATATAGCATAAAAAATCCCTGACATTTAAAATGATGTGAAGGCATGTCTGGAGTATTAATATTTGCATAAGGAGTCATCAACAGCCTGTTGATTTTTTTACCTAGAAGAGAGTAGACAGGAATAAATAAATGTATAAATAAATAAGCAAATGAGCTGCTAGCTAAGACGCATTTTGTATAGCAGTCAATGGGGTGCTGGAGCTCAGAGCTTCCAACAGTTTCATGCCTTGAAAAGCCACTTGGTTATGCCTTTGTGGGTAGGTTTTGGTAATAGGCAAATTGTTGCAATTATTTCACAGTAAAAATGTCCCCAGTCTTGAGGATTTCTCTTTTTTTTTTTTTCCTTCTCATTTCTGTTTTTGTAAATCATGACATTTTTCCATTCTGTCAATCTATAAAATTTCTATTATAATTTATAAACTGCAGAACGTTTCTAGTGCACAGCATGTTGAAAACATGGACTATTTCTAGACAGTGTTCATTTTATTCCCAGAAAATCCCAGAATCCAAAATCCTTAGTGATGAGGAACTACTGCTAAAAAGACATAACAACGTGGACGCAAAACATGGTATTTTAAGGGACAGAAATTCAGCAGTGCAGCCCCTAATAAAGAATCAAAATTTCTTAGGTATTCCTTGGGGACTGCAGGAAGGGCTTTTAATGTACCCAGCGGTCTGCATGGGACCCAGAGACTTACACTAACATGATGTTAATGCATTTTTGAAGCTTACAATAGCATATCCATTAAATAGGAAGATTTTCAAGTGAAAGACTAGAAGCTTGTAAAACTACTGAATTTGATGTGCAATGAAATGGCTTCTCCAATCTTTGTAAAAGTAAAAATAAAAATATAACATGTAACAGGAAGTACCAAATGCTAATTTTTAGTGCCCTTTTAAGTTTCACTGTCTATCTTTAAAAGTTCACATCAGTGGAAAATGTGAATGACTGTAAGTGTTATTAACATCAGAGTATGCTTAATTCATAATTACCTACTTTGTGTACAGCAACAATTTACAAGCCCTCTATTCATAAGCAATTTGAAAAGAACTTTTAGATGGGATATTTGGTAAATTTCAATTAGACTAGAAATGCCTTGGAGGGCCAGTTACATATTGTGGTATTTAGGCAGACATCAAAGATTTAGTTGTTTAGACAAGGAAAACTAAGGTCTTCTGACTATTCAGAGTATTCAGGAACAGTTCTGCTTATTTTACTGTAAATAGATGTACCAGTTGCAATAAATGTTACTTGTTTTGATAATCCAAACTCGTACATCAATTGTGTCCACAACTTGCAAACTGAAAATATTAATTTTTCTTTTTCCTTTTTTTTTTTTTTTCCTTTTTTTTTTAATGGATGTTACTGCATAGATAGAGTAATAGGGAAGAAAATCTTGCTGTTGTTTTTTTATTGTAGTTTTCATGGACATGAATTCAGAAGTACCACTTGAGTTCAGAATAAGTTCAGATACTTTAAACCTTGGAAAGTAGTCTTAGAATTTTTCCAGACCATTTGATAGTGATCAGAATATGTGGATGAGCTACATGTTTGCAACTCTCCATGTTTGCAATGGTTTTTCCAATTCACTGCTGTTTCTTCTAAACTAACCCTGGCCTTTGCCAGAAGATGCAGCAGACTGAGTAGGCTTTATCACTAAATAAAATATTAAACTAACAAACTGCTTAAAATTTTGAAAAGCTGAGTAAAAGGTTAATCAAGTACTAATCAGTGAGGTGTTTATCAGTAATACACAAAGTTGCATTAAAAAATGAGCATTTCCATTGTAATATTTCCTGGGATAAAAACAGGTTTTGCATTTATTACAGGTTATGGGCTTTCATTCTTTCATCACCAACTTGGCTGTAAAGTGACAGATTGATCATCACTACTTCTCTACAGTCTCTGATCCCAAATCCTTGAAAATCAAGGAACATGAACGTTGAAGTAATCAAGCTTTAGTCTTTCACAGACAGTTTTTCTCTCCTTGTAATTGCATATTAGACACCTCAGTGTGTGACTTCTTTTGTAAGGAAGGTGTTCTTTAATATCTCCTTTGACCATGTATGATTTTAGCTGCATCTTTCTAAAAAATATGAATGTAAAAAGGGACTAATAAAGTAAGTCAGATCCCTTTGCAGGACAAGGGCAGGGAGCTGTAAAAAATACAATCTTTGTGTTGTTTACAACACAAAAAATATGTAGGCATTTCACCACTATATAAATGCTGAGGGAATGTATTTCCTGGATCTTGGTAACCGGTATATTTACCCATGCATACTTTTTGCTGTGATGTGAGTAGAAGTTTGTTTTGGTGTGATGAAAAGTAGGCCTTGGTTATCCTTGGCTCTACTTCTGCATATACAACCAAGATCAGAGTGGACACATGTAAGAGTTCCACAAGGTGTAAATCTTTACACTTCTCCCTCTTTTTCTTTTCCCTGGATGGATTTCTGAGGGGACTGCCACTAACTCAGCAAACCATTCTTAGGTGTCCCATGGGATCCTGTCTGCACACTGCTGTGCAGCTACTGAAGAGCTGGGAAACAGTTTCTGTTTTTCTGAATCTGCTTAATTTTCTTTTTAAAGAGATAAGACATCCGGGTCATGACAGTTGACACTGCCAAAGGAGAATTAATGCTCTATTTGATTTGATTTGATTTGATTTGATTTGATATGATATTATTTGATTTGATTTGATTTTTTAAATACTTACCTAGTTATAATTTCAGGCAGAGTAAGCAACTTCCAGTGTCATCAATCACTTCTATATCTCACATGGTGAAAAGCAAAATTTGTCACACAGCCAAATTCTCAGGTTGCAAAACCTTTATTTGGGTCATTTGTAATAGGCTGTTGAAACATAACTGTCATCAGCACTTCACTGTCATTACTTTAGCTCCTCTCTGTATATGGTTTCTTGGAATTAATACAGTTCTTTATGGGAGGCTTAATAGAGCAACTCTTACTATCTTTTCAGGTAAATAAACAAATAAATCATGTTGTATCTTACCTAACTAACACTAGGCTTTAGAGTAGCTCTGCCTATTCTTTCCTTTGAAGCTTGCACAGTCATAACATTTTAATAATTTTTGCATGAATCTCAGGGAGAATAAAAGAAGAAAAACTAAAAAGTACAAGCCTGTATAACACCCTAGGTCATGACTTGTACTTTAATTTGGGACAGCACTTGGAAATGGAAAAGTTTCAAACAGAGTGTTCTGAAGTTTTATGTTTGCTTCCATCTGATTCTAGTCACTGAACATGTTTTGAATCTTGGAGACGAATGATATTGTTCTACTCAGTTGAAAAACTTAGTCTTCAAAATCAGAGTACAAGAGATGTTAATCCTGCTTCTGCCTAGTTCTGTTGTCTGACTCTGCCCATGTTAGCCCTCCTACCTTTGTCTTGAAGAGCAAGAGAAATCAGTAGGATCCTCCCTTAATTTGATTTAGTCTGCTTTAGAATTTAGAGTGAGAATTGCCTCCTTTTTCCTGGCAGTCTGATAAGAAGAACTTCTGTAGAAGGGAGGACATAGCAGTCTGGCCTCTTCTTGTCCTCAGCAATGCTGAGAGACAGTGATTGTAGGTGGAAATACAGGAGGGTCTGATCAGGACATGAGAAATAAAAGAATTCACTGTGAGTATATTTAAGCAGGTTGCCCAGCAAGGTTGTGGTGTCTCTACCACTGGAGGTTCTCGAAGCCTAACTGCAGAAATCCCATAAGTAACTCAGTCCAACATTGTTGTTGGCCCAGCTTTGAGGAAGAGGTTTAACTAGGTGGTCTGGGAGATGCCTTCCAGGCATAGCACATTGTAGTTACACTTTCTATCTCCCAGCAGGGCACAGACTCTACCAGGCCAGTACCCTGAACAAAGCCAGAGTCTGTGCAGTGAGGCATACAGTGTAGCCAAGTATGTGCACAAAAGGCCAAAGAAGGGAGACCTTGGGGTGGACTGCTTCTGCTTTTCCCCTTGGGTGAAACCAGAAGTAGTCCTAGGAATTGTCCTAGGAATTATGAATCCAACCCTACTCTCCACAGGGTGAGTGGTCTTTCTGCTGTGATGGTCAGATTCACCTGACAACCCTTCTGAGTCTTCAGTTTCTGTCCTGCAATGGATTAACTTTAATAGGCAAGGAGGGATTTTTAAAAGAAACCTGCTAATATGGCAGTTGGGCCAATTTTTGAGATAGAATTTAATCTCTCTCCCCTTTGTACTTTTGCAAAAGAGCAGATGGTTAGTGCTGTTTCTGTTAATGATAATTTGTTATCATGTGAAAGCAAAGTTAAGCATGTAAGGAATTTATGGGTCAAGTCTATAAACACTGAGTTAATCTAATTGAATACATGATCATGGGCCAAGAAAGTGACATCAGACCAGTTAGAGACAGGGAGGGTCCCACAAAAGGCAACCTTTCAGCAAGCTGATGGTGTTCTATAACATTTGGTAGCACAGAATCAAAAAGTACTAAGCACTAAAATGCTTTTAGTGGATATTTTCCACTTCACATACCTTGTGATTTGTATTTGAAATAATCTGGAGTAGAAAATTAACAAACCTGTACAGAACTTTTCATGTATTTCTGGTCAAAATAAGGAATTAAAAATATTCACAAAGCAAAATTGTTTTGAGATACAGGAGAAGCATGCAAATGAAAAACATGACAATACAAAACAATGGGGATAAAACAAATCCATTCACCATCCATACCAGAGAGCCTTCCCCTAATATGTCAGTTGATCCATGGTCCATTCCATCCAACACATTCATTAAAAGAACATAATTGTTCCTTATTCTTTGTTTACAAATGCTCTTCGGACTTCAGGTTTTCTTTCACATTCTTCAGGAAACATTGGTTGTTCATTTTTATTAACGTTAAACAGATGTCCTCGAAGATACCTGTAGCCCAGTTTGGTCTATCCCAGTTAATTCTTTAATGTCTGGCTAGATATGGGGATTTTGTATGGGATACGGGTTGCTTTCTAGCAAGCAGTTTAGATGCGGCTGCCCTGTTTTGACAGGTAAGAAAGTTCTGCTGTATCAAAGAGAGACAGGTTATGCCAGCAGGCCTTGGGGAATATAGTAGTCCCTAAAATGTGTTATTCACTTGTCCATGTGTACTGTAGGATTTGAGACACTAAGCAGGGTTTGGCTCCTGGATCACCATATGGCTCATCAGCAGGGATCTGGAAACCCTGAGAAAGCCAGCTGTGACTTTTAGTGTTTCCCTGATTTCAAATGTAGAACTGGATCCCAAGCCAGGTCCTTGGTATCCAGGTTCTGGGTAGCTGAGCTACCCAAACTATGCAAAATTTAGGTTCTGTGAGTTTTTTTCTAACTGAATAGTGAAGCTGTTATTCATGAAGCTGCTTTAGGATGGTCTTCAGATTTCACTGAAGACTAGAGGCTCTAGCAGGATGTTGGTATTTTTATTTATTTATTTATACATGCTGTGGTTGTCAGACCTAAATTCTGTGAATGGATCTTGGGTTGATTTTCAACCAGCTTGAATGCTTATGAATTGTTATTAGCCACATATGTGTCCAGCAGTACCAATTTTCCTCTTCAGCTGGAAGAGCTGTCATTACAGACCAGCTGATAAGTATATTTATTTGCTTAAAATTCACATGAAGAAGACGTTTCAAACTAATGATTTTAAATGTGCTGTTTCCATGAATACTTTTTCCAGACTATGTGTTTGTTAAGATCAATTGCTAAACAATGAAAAGAATATAGAGGAGTTCAGTTCCGTATAGTTCAGGAACCTGTAGTTCTCCGTAATTCTTCTTTCTCCTTGGCTGATCCAGTGAGAGCTCCCCCTTCAAAAATACAACCATTTCCCAGAAAAGGAATGAGAAAGGGGGAAAATGCAGCCAAAATGAACTCAGATTTTTTTTATTAAGTATTTCTGGAAACTATTTTGTGGTATTTGCTCAGCCCTATTAAATCATCCAATCCATTCTATTGACACTGAAGGCTATCCATATAATCATTATAGTTGCAATGACTTCAACTGAGCTACTCTCAGTTGTAGCTGTTGAGGATCAAGATTAGGGAATTAATGCACTGGCAAGTTTATTATCAGATGCTCTCTGTGATGCTCTTGTAGAAGTTCATAACTCAATTAAAAGATTTGTGTGTCAATTCTTTGTCTAATGTGATGTTCTCATTGACTCGGTGTACCTATTCTGTTGTATTCTTATCTTTTGAATTAACTCCTTCCTGACACCTGCATGTTTTTCATGTACTTCTCTCTGAACATTTTCCCTATATATTCCTATATATTCCCTACATATTTCCTTATATAAATACATTTTTACTGTTTCAGAGCACTGAAACAGATTGCCCAGAGTCTCCATCTCTGGAGATATTCAAAATTTGTCTGGATGCAATCCAGTGTGATGTGCTCTAGGTGACCCTGCTTGACAGGGGCGTTGGACTAGATGATGTTCCTTCCAACCTCAACCATCCTGTGATTCTGTGATTCTGTGATGTCCTTCTTGACTGGAAATGAAAACACCAGAGGTAAAGAGGGGAACAGTGCATTCACACTTTCAAAATACTCTCCACTCAAGGGAGCATATTTTGGAAGGGACTGCAACACTGATACCTTTATTTATAGACTGATTAACAGAGAGTGGTGGGAATATTAAATAACTGTGAACAGCGTAGCAAACACAAGATCCTTTGGTAGATCACAATTTTACAGAAGTAAATAGATTACAGCTCCTGATGTTAGGTGCATCCACAACCCAGACAAGTTTTGGTTGACCAGCTATAAGAGACGCCCATTCCTACAATGAGTGTCACAACTAATAATCAGATTTCTGTGCACATCAGATCGGAAACTCATCAAGATAAACGAAGATGTTTCAGGGACTGCAGTGGAATTTAAATCAGACCCCAAACTGGTCCTGAATATAGCCATTTGTTAACATTACAAGGAAAGAGAGAGGTAAACATTTAACTATTTTTAAATTGTGATTTCCTATGTTACATAGAGATGAGCTACTGTCAGAAATAATCTCATAATCTTCTAAATTTGAGCTAGTGCCATAACAAGATTTAAGACAAGAATAAAGATAATGGTCTTTCAGCTAGTCCCGGATAGGTGTAACTACTGAAGCAAATGAGGCAATTTTTATGAGGCAAACAGAGAAATGGTGTATGCCAGACTGCTACATATACCCAAGCATACAAAAGAAAAAAAGGTGGCCATAATTTTATCTCCCATTTTTATGATATTATTTTAGCAAGTGTGAAAACAGATCTCACTAGGAACATGATTAATGCTGACATGTTCAACAGAGATGTATAAACAGATATCTTTTACTGCCAGGGACAGATTTTTTTCCTGTAAGGTAATTAGGAACCCAGACCTATTTTGACTAAAGAAAGTGTGAAATATATCTTAGCAGAAGAAAAACTCTACTTGAGTAATAAATGATCTACCTACCCCCGTGTAGCCCTTGTTCAGTCTATTGATTATCTGGGCTAAAGACTCCACGTGATAAAGGTGCGTGAAGGAAAGGCAAAAAAGTCTGGCTTTGGGAAGCTCTTTCAATCTTCTGGATGCTAGATATTTGAGAATTGTTTTTGGGTTCACGTATTTTTCATGAGTGCCTAGAAATAATCACAGAGACATTTTATGTTGATATTGGGTTTTTTTTGGTAGGCTTCTCTTAAAATATGTGGTACTCATAGCCAGAGATGCCACATGTTATATTTTTTGCTCTGTAACAAATAAGAACTCAGTGCTTTTAGCAGATTAAAATAAATAAAAAAAAAGCTATTGTATTTTCAAGCCAAATCATTTTCTAGACAGTTGCACCTCTTTACTGTTATAATTTTTTGTCCAATGCACCCTTAAAAGTTAAGTTAGTAAACTTCTTTATGATGAGAAAACTGTTTTCTCAGATTGTACCTTTCCTGAAGAAATGTGTTTCTTAAAGTCTAAAAAATAGCATAACTAGGTGTGGTGGTTTTACTGTGCTAGGCAGCTGAACACCACAACCGCTCTCTCACTCCCCCTCCTCAGGTGAGGAGGGGAAGAGGTAAAGGAAAGAACAACTCCCAGGTTGACATAAGGATAATTTAATTAAAGAGAAAAAATATTATTAAGGAAATATTATTAAATAAACAATTCAACTAAAGGGAAAAAAGGGAAAGGGGAAGAGAGGGGGGGAAGTGGAATAACAAAACAAAACAAGTAAAGGCTATGTGGAAGTGCAGAGGAAAGAAATTGCTCTCTAATTCCCACAAATGAGCGATGCTTGACCACGTCCTTGAAGCAGGGCCTCAACACACGTAGCCAGTGTTTGGGAGGAGGACAGACGTTTTCGCAGCGAGAGCCCACCCCTCCCCTCTTCTTCCTTTTTCCACTTTTTATTGCTGAGTGTGACATCATATGGTATGGAATATCCCTTTGGTTGGGTTAGGTCAGCTGCCCTGGTGATGTTTCTTTCTCACTTTTTTGCCCACCCCCTTAGAGAGAGTTATAGAGAGTCCTGATGCTGTGCCAGCACTTCTCAGCAGCAGACACAACACCAGTGTGATACCACTGCTGTTCTAGCTACAAGTGCAGAGCACAGCACTGTATGGGCTGCTGCAGGGAAAGTTAACGTCCAGCCAAGACTCAGTACACTAAGAGACTCTCTCTTTCATTTGTAATGATATGTATGATATTATGTAACCTGTAATATAAGTCAATGCATTAAAAATAATAAAGATGGTGTGTTTATGTAGATATAAGTGCTACAAACCCACATAAATTAAAATATACAAGCATACAACATTTGAAAACAACACTCAAAATCAGGGTAGGATCAGACACTTTACTATCAACTGGGAGAATAACAGTGAAGTAGTTAGAAGGTTTGATGTTCATTGTGGAAAAAACCTTCCTTGTTCAATCCTTTACCATCCCTAACCAAATCAGAATACTCAATAGGACAGATGGATCCAACAGTATTTCTGTCAAGTCATTTCACTGTTCTGCACTGGGGTTTCCCCACCAATTGAATTAAAAGAAAAAGATTTTAAATATTTTGTGAGCAATGCAGTTGATAAATGCAATCTTCAGAAATATGTTATAAATTTCTAATTAAAAACAAAACAAAACAAAACAAAAAACTATAAGATAATGTTACCACTATCTTCTCATGTTAATATTCAGCACTACTGGTACATGAAATTGAAAGGCAAATTCTCCAGTCATAACTCCCACTAGGAAGCAATTTGTTATGTGAGTATAGCATATCTCAGCAGCTAGCAAAAACAAAGTAAAAGCTTTACTAGCTTTAAAGCTAGTAAAATGAAGAAATCACTATATCACTACATAAACCTCACAAGTCAGAGTCACACTGTGGCAAGGACATAGACTAAAGCATAGGGAAGTTAAAGATTACTTGAGTAATAACAATATGGGTGAGATCTTATAAGGTCATGATAGTAAAACTATCAAATTTTATCTTCTGAGACAGGAGCAGGTTTAAATTAATCTGTTTATATCAACTAGCTTCACAAAATATTTTCATGTCATAAATCTGAAAAGGTCTATGCAATTTCATTATCTTCAGGTCAATGTATACACAACCTTTCTCTCTGATTTTCCTACTACATATCAGATTTTTTTTCTTCAGAAATTGTGATAAAGATATAAAAATCTTGAGGAAATATTAAAGGGTCGCTGAGCTAAAATAGGATGAAATGTCAGCAGAATTCAAATCCACTGAAATGTGAGATTACTCTGAGATTTTAAAATGTCACATTAATCTGCTTTGCCATTTTTGTTTGTCTTTGCTTTTCTGGGCTTTGGCCAGGTCCTGAAGCAGAACGAATATTTGTGGACAGAGCTTATGTTTATGAAATATTTAATAGGGTGGAATGAAGTGTATTATAATTATACAACTTGTCAAGTGATCACTTTCAGAGTGTGTTATGCTTGATTAGTATTTCAAATCTTACAATTTGGACCATATGTGAATGAATAACACGGATTTCAATCAACATTAATCTACACTTACTGCATAGACTATTTCTAATTATTTTTCATAGAATCACAGAACATCCTGAGTTTGAAGGGACCCACAAGGAGTCCAGCTCCTGTCTCCACACAGGACCACACAAAAATCAAACCATATTACTGAAAGCATTGTCCAAACACTTCTTGAGATGTGTTGAAATGCTAAAGGATACCACCACGCCCTTCAGAGACATTCACAAAGTACAAGAAATTATTTCCAAAAGAAAACATCTACCTTGCCAAAAAAAAAAAAAGAAAAAAGAAAAGAAAAAAGAAAAAAAATACTACTTCTACCAAAGCTCTGCTTTCAAAATGTTAGTATGGAGAAGAGGGTTGTGTTTTTTTCTGAAGAGAAGAGGAGTCACTAAGCACACAGAGAAATGTATGCTCCATTTCTATACATATGGCATTCAAAAGCTAGGAGCAAATACAAACAAACAAAAATACTCTAAAAATATTGTTGAACAACTGTGTGCTGAGAGTGTCATAAGTTATATTTAGGCCCATGACTGGAGACACACATAATAGACCAGTATCCTGACCACTGATGAAGACATGCTCTGAAAGACAGATTTTTCTCTCCAGTTGCAGTTTTTTATCCTTCTGCAAGGATGGGCTACTCTTAAGCAGATCTTTAGAGTATTCCTGCAGTGTTTGGTTTTTCAAGCTGGATTTGGTAGAGAAAACTAATTCTTTTTTTTCCTAGACCTCATGCTTCTGAGTACCCTTACCATGCACATTAGAGACTTTACATGCAACGTTAGGTGTTTGGGACTTCATTTTGGCAGTTACCTAGCCAAGACAGAATTGCTTTATTTGGGCAGCCTTCATGGATTGCTGTTATGAGCCCTGTGTCTATGGGAGAAGGCTTTGAGACCTTCTCTCTTGCTGCCTACAGAAAACACATTTTGGGTATGGATGCATATTTTTCATGCAATACTCTGTATGCCACAGCCATAAGGGTATGTACTACACTCTGTTCTAATATCTCTGCGAGCAGAACTTGTCAAAAGAAAAATCAGAATATACTGAAATAACAGCACTAATACTCCCATACAGTACTTCAAAAATGCTTCACAATGGCAATGACTGGAAACTTTTATATTTTCAGCACTTAGTTGCCCAGAGAAACTGGTGAAAACTCCATTATTCAGCAATTTAAAATGAAGATGAGAAAAATGCTAGGAGATTTAGTATATAGAACATTTTATCTTTGAGAGGATGAACTACATGACCTTCTCCATTTCAAATATTTGCGATTTTTTGACACAAGTGTCATGAGTACAGAGTCTTTAGTAGGATGTCAAAATAGCATTTTAAAAGATTCATTATGATTTAGGGAAA
This sequence comes from Stictonetta naevosa, assembly GCA_011074415.1. Classification (NCBI taxonomy): domain Eukaryota; kingdom Metazoa; phylum Chordata; class Aves; order Anseriformes; family Anatidae; genus Stictonetta; species Stictonetta naevosa. The sequence goes on along the minus strand of CM021699.1, from coordinate 85,292,371 downwards.
CCTAAGAAGAAAAGGATTCAGAAATGAGTTTTGGAAAGCATATCAAAAAGAAAAAAATGGTTTGTAGCAAAAAAAAAAAAAAAAAAAAAAAAAAGAAAAATGATATATCTTAAAGAAAGCCTTAGGATGCTTTTGTTGTCATTAAATGTATTTACTTGTGCTAAGGACTGCATTCTTTTTATGTGAGTTTTGAGGACAGAGTTGAGATGGATGATTTCTTGGATGTTTGATTACTTATAATGCATTCTAGCTTAAAAGAAACTATTTTCATGTTTTATGTGCAGGTTTTGTTTTAAGAAAAAACAAACAAAAAACAACAACAAAAAAAACAGTACCTAATTGTACATCTAAGAAGAATTGAACTTGTGGTAGAAAATTTATACTTCAAGATAACTTCTCTGCCTAGAAAAGTACAAACTGAAAAAACAAACGCTGAAAACACTGTTGCTACTAACCCATTAAAACAAGCAATCATCTCACAAAAATTATTTCTACATGTGAATAAAGTGTATTTCTTTAATGTATATCATGAAATAGTTTTAGGACTCCTATTAAAGCAGAGTGTATAGCAAACTGTGAAGTCAGTGAAAGGCAAGTTATTTCATTACTTCAACAAACCGTGTAATAAAGGCCATCTAGTTAGACTACAGTCTCATGCAGTATCTTGAATGCATCATATTTACACCTTCAGGCACTGCTGTTTTAGTCTATAGTCAGAGGAAAAAGAGTAAAGTTCAGGCAAGTTACAGAAAAGCAACAGATGACCTATTAACTTCAAAGAATTTCAGATATATATGAGAATTACACATGCTGAGAAGATACACCTGATCATAACTACTAGCACAAACATATTTAAATATCATCTTTTTACTAGTATGTTCCTATATCCTCTTTATCATGTATCATTATGACTTTCTATCCATTAGACCTCATGCACTGTATCATTTTACTGGAACTGGGCATAAAGCAGTTCTCAGCACCGCTGCCTTGGAAGAAAACAAAACAAATATGTTAAAGTCCACTCAGATTATAGTAAGAAGAGCCTTCTGTAGCTAAGAAATGAGGGAGGGGAGAGAAGGGGGGTGGCTGGGAAATAAACATGATACGACATAGCTGAAAGAAAAGCAATCTTTGGCATTTACATGTTATACTACATACTGCAGGAGCACAAATCAGAAAGAAAAAATCCTGACAAAGAATAATGCCATCTGTCAGTAGGTCCCTGAAATACCTTGGCTTGTCTAGTGACAATGACATTAACTCTGAATATCAAAGATTATCGATGCTAAAGCTCTTGCCTCTATTTCAACGACACACTATGTGAGTATATCCAGCTGTTTCTCTGCTCCTCCAGGGAATGCTTGCACAGCTGAAAGAAATGGATGAGGCTGCCCAAGGAAAAAAATTAAAATAAATTTGCAACTTTCTTTTTATATATTTCTCTGTGTAAATGTGAGCGTAGCTCACTACGGTTGCAGTAAAACTACTTGTTATATAACTTCTTAATGCAACACAAAGGAATGAATTGTGTCACTCAAAGGCAGATGGAATGTGACATACAGGCCATATAAGGATTTAGCAGCAATTTTGGAAATTATGAATGAATGCCATGTGAGATAAATTAGACTCACCAAACCAACTAGGTAATATAAACTGATTCTGGTTAGGATTATAAACATGAAATATGTGTACATATAGTCACTCACAAGAAATATGTTAACTTTGACTTAGCATTGGAGAATGGAATTGAAAAGCTAAAACCTTGACTGGAAAGCACAACGCAGATTTTGTAAAAGGAAAGTGTCTGCTACTTTAAGGTTGTCTGGTCAAGGATCTTTTCCAATGCAACAAAGAGATTATAAGAAAGGGAGGAAATAACAGGAACCAAAATGTAGTCAGTTGTGCTAATTGATAAAGAAAGAGATGGTTTGTGGGGATGTTGATTCAAACAAGGTTGTCCAAATGAGGATTTCTTGATCGGGATGATAAGAAGTAAAGAAGGGGGAACAATACACAAAATGCAGACACAGACCTGACAAAGCAAAAAATTGAGACAATTATAAGAAACAAACCTTCCAGTCACACTGGTTGATGGGCTATCAAACTACAAGCAATGCTTCCAGGAAGATCAGAATGGACTTTGCAGCTAAGACTGTGAACCAGGAGGGTCCCCTGACTCAGAGGATGCAGAATCTGCAGAGTTCTGCAAATCTGTGGGAGTGTGCAAGAGGAACAAAGAGGGGGGATAGGTAGAACAGGGTATAAAAGACCTGGTCCTATAATTGGGCCAGTCAGTATGCTTGTCTGGCTGAGCCTTGTGCCTGATGACCGCTAGTCACTGTCCTGTCTTACATATTTTCTTAACTCTCTCTCTGTGTATTCACTTTCTCTCCTGTATGTATGTGTGCTGCAAGGATCATGTGCCAGCTACTGACAAGAACTGTGTGTGTGCAAATGAAAATGGTGCCAGCTACTGGAGTCAGGCCAGGGATGTAGGCCTGCAGACTGTGGTGTCAGCTACTCGATCGAGTGGGGTCTTCCACTCCTACACACTGGGGTGGGAGTGCTGCATGCTCCCAAAAAAGCTTCTGAGGGGGAATGGTGTGCCTGTGGGCCTGTATGTGCATGTGTGTGTGATTTGAAAGGATTAAATACTGGAGTGGGGGCAGTGTGAGTGAATTTAGTTCTCGCTGCTGGAGACAGGCTGGGAGTGTAGCCTGCCATAGAATGTGGTGCTAGCTACTGGGGTGAGTGGGAGTCTTACCACCAATAGCTGAGAGCGCCATAGCTATCTGGGTCAAAGAACTCCTAGGGACTCCTAAGAGTGCCAGCTTATGGGGGACCAGCAGGAGAGGACTGGGTGCAGCTACTGGACTCAGCTGGGTATGTAGGCCCCACAGACTGTAGTGCCAGCTACTGGAGCAAGTGAGAGTTCTAGCATCAGTAGTTGGAGAGTCCTCTCTCGACCTAGGGAGGACTCCACACACTTTGAGCCCGGAATGGCAGCTACTTGGGGAAAGGCATGAGTGAACTGGTTGCCAGCTACCAGAGACAGACTGGGGGTGTAGGCCCATGGACTGTGGTGCCAGGTGCTGGAGCCAGTGGGAGTGTGTGGTGTCCCCTGCTCCCAGATACTGGGCAGGACCCCCAGGATGTGTGGTCCCAAACCAGTTACTGGGGAAAGGGAATGAGTGACACAAGTGTGTGGGGTTTACTATTGGCAGCTGGAGCAGGGCTGTTGCTCACAGCCCGTGTGCCTGGTGCCGCCTGCTGGGGAGGCCGAGTGTCTGTATCTTCCCCAACTAGGTGCGTGTGGAGCGTGTGTGTATTTGCTAGCAAATGTTAAGCTGGACTAATTGACAATTAGCGGAGTCCTTGGGACCGGTCCAGGCTATCAGGTCGGCGGGGGGTCTGTGCTGGTACACTCAGGGGTTGAGCCTGCAAAAGGGAAAGAGGCATCTGTGCCCACTCCCAGTCTGTGCAGAGACCATCAGTACCCAGGCATCTGGCTGGGCATGAGCATCTGGGCAGAAGCAGTCCTGGGCTGGAGTGGCTGGAGGAGACAGCCACGATCTTTACCTCACTTAACAGACAATAACATCAGACATAAATTTCTTCTTAGTACTTTAAGATTATGGTAGAGGACCAATAACACAAGTTATGTCAACTGCTGCTGTTTTGATTAAATCAATGAAGACTAAATATTTCTGACATGTTAGTGAGTGATGCCAGAAAAAACTGAGGTTTTGCTAACAAACAAAGTAGAAGAGAGAAGTAAATTTGAATAAGTAAACACACCAGTAAATGTGAGCTGAACTCCTGAATGTTGGCCTCATTTCCAAACAAGAAACATACCACTAGTTAAATATTCGGTTTATTTTTTGATGCACACTGCAGTATACTTCTGAATACTTTTCCAGATCATATGCTGGTTAAGAACATGCCATGATCATCTCTGATCCACTCACCTTAAATTCCTTATCATAAAAACTATAATGTGGAGAAGAAAGGAGAAGAGCCTCTTATAGACCAGCATCTTTGTCTATCACAAAAGCAAGATGTGGTTAGGACACTTACCTGAACCCAAACTTCCCCAATGGAAATATTTCTTGGTATTATAGACACAGGCATCTTACATTACAAATAAAAAGATAAAGAGTCTGATCATAGTCTGAACTGCCCTTTACAATCTACCCTGTCTGAATCCATAAGAGTTCAATACAAAGACCCATAATATTTAAAGGTTTTAAACCTAGCAACAGCAGCTACTTTTGCAAGTCAAATTGACTTTATTACTATTATTATTATTCTCTCAAATTCATTGTTAGATTTAAAGCAAAATTCCTAATGAATCCCAGGGCCCCTAGAATAGGATATACCTGCAGTTTAAAGCTAAAAATATATTATTGAAAACCCCCAAAAGAGTCTCGAATGGCTGTGATGTTAGGGTAGAGAGAATAAGTTTCTGTTAAGTATGAAGCTCCATTCATATCACTGAAGAGACTGGCTTTCTCAGCATATTTGGCTTCACTGCTTGTTCCAACAAATTAATGAAAGAGCTGACTTCATGACTGTGGTTCTTTTAATTTGGCCACCAGGGATGTGCTGAAGTTCTGATGCAAACTGGTTAGGAAAGCTACCAGTTTGTTAAAGCTGTTCCTGTAATCTCATGGGTCAGACTGAAAATAAAAAAATCACTGAGGCTGTGCCTACTGCCTCTGAGTTGGGAAGCAAGACCAGAACTAAATTAAGACCCCTTTCTGGTTTGATCCTTAGCCCCTTCAGGACTGAAGGACTTTTTATTAGATTGTTTTTGCAATAAGAAGAAAGGAACTGATCCAACTAAATCTTTAAGTACAAGCTTTATTTCTAACACCTGAGTGTTCTTGGAAGTGATACTCACATGCATAAAGACAAGAATCTTCTTAAGGATTTTTGTGAGTTGAGGTCTCAGGACCCTACCCAGACTGTCTATGTTGAATGTTAACTTACCTCTAGGAATATTTCTTTCCACAGATGAGGATCTAGGTTGTGATACCCTGGAGAGGGGGTAGCCTGAATTCTCCTTTTCACTGTTTATTGTACTTTCTATTGTACTATTTTCACTGTACTTGACTTGAGACTTCATAATAAATTTTGCTTCCATTTTCCATGACCCAAAGTGGACTGGTCCAGTTGCTATATACTGCTTTGCTGTATCCACATGACTTGTTAGACTGTAGACCATCCTGTTGCCAAATATGCCATACGTGTCTATGTCCCAGCATATATTGGTGCACAGAATTTTTCCTCCCCCGGTGCGGGACTTTGAGATTGCTTTTGTTAAATTTCATGAGGTTCCTGTCAGCCCATTTCTCCAGCTTATCCAGGTTCTTCTGGATGGCAGCATGACCATTTAGCATACCAGCCAGTTCTCCCAGTTTTGTGTCACCTGCAAACTTGCTGAGGGTGCACTCTGCCCCATTGTTCAGATCATTAATGAAGGTGTTAAATAGGACTGGACCCAGTATTGACCCATGGCATACCCTGTTAGTTACTAGCCTCCAAGTGGACTTTGCACCACTGATCACCACCCTTGGAGCCTGACCATTCAATGAGCTTTCAACTCATCTCACTCTCTGCCCATCAAGTGCATACTTGAACAGTATCTTATGGGGGATAGTGTAAAAACCTTACTGAAGTCCAGGCAGACAATACCCATAGCTCTCCCATCATGTACCAGGCCAGTAATTTCATAATAGAAGTTAATCATGTTGGTCAAGCATGACTTCTCCTTGGTGAATCCATGCTGACTAGTCCTTATGGTTTTCTTGTTTTTCATGTGCCAGCCACATATGAATATGTACCTGCTATCACTTGTGTTTTTTTTCCATCTTTCCTTACAAAATATTTCCTGTCATCTAGGAAATGTCTTTTTAATTTTTTGTCTTGAAAAATATGTCCAAAAACAATGCTCTAATACACAGGAATTAAATTATGGTTTACAAGTCTGTCTCTGATGTGACTTCCAATGGTCTTTTAAAGTTATCTCACTACACTTTGCTAAAATAATTATCTCCATCTTTCCTATAAACTAAAACTAAACTTGTTCACCTCCATGTGCCAAACTTTTATCTTCAAAATTCTTTCTGACTTTGGAAATCTCTGTATGTTTGGTACCCTCTAGATGTACAACCACATATAGACAATCTGTAGCTGTTGGAGGCCACATAACACAGCAGTCTATGTCCTGCCACTGCTGCCATTTCTAGCTCTGTCCAAGAGCTGTTGCAGGCTCCCAGAATGTTGCCTTCCTCTGGGGGGAATGTTGTGCACTGCTGATTTCTGCCATGTGCATACCATGGTTATACAAGAGTGAAAAAAGCTTACTATCAACAACTTTTTATTTGTTCTCACTTGAGGAAATATCTGTGAGACAACATAGACAGTTCACTCAGAGACAGGGTTCAGAAATTTTCCTTTCTAAAAGTTCAGCAAGAACTGAGATTCTCCAAAGTGTCTTCTCTTGCAACAGTAGGTCCTGGGCAAAACAACTGTTAGAAAAAATTTGGAAGACCAAGCAATGAAAAACATCATTGGTTCTCATCTGAATCCAAAGGCATAAAGGATTTAGTTAACAACTGTGTTTCACTGATTGGCATTTCTATAAATTTTTTAATGTTTTAAAAAGTCTCTTGACCAGCTCATTAGGAGAGTTGATGGGATCATAATTACCAGTGTAAAATGAAAAGCTGTAAAAGCATTTGCAAAAATATTTTAATTATGTGTCATATCTTCCATCTCTTCCTTTTCAGGTTAGCTTGTGCCTGTATTTGTTGGCAATCCAATAGCGTAAATCACATCTCGTGAAGTGGATTATTCCACCACTCTGAAACCCCAAACTGTTGAAACATCCAAACATTAATTCTAGCAGCCAAGAGCAAAATGTTGTCTTTTTTTTTTTTTTTTTTTTTTCTTATTTCAAGGAAGAAACACACATCATCTACATTACCTAAGACCTATTTCCTTCACCCAGGTAATTCTTCCCTGTGAGAGCTGTAAATGTTATCACAGCACAAATCACAATAGGATGTTGTAGGTGCCCCTCAGACCATTTCAGAGCATACCCCAGCCTCGCCACTGAAGCAGCACTTTCTGTGCTAAATGGGCTGGGAGCCCACACTGAGCTCTTACATCAGTCTGGCTTCTGCACAGCCCCAGACCAAACAATCCAAGTCTACATTGTCTGCCAAATCTATTTGTACATTAAAGTTCAACGCTTGTCTATCAGTTTCATCATACAACTGTGGAGTCTTTGGGGTACACCAAAAAAAATCACTGCTGGAGTAAGCTTGTGACGCTCTCAGCAACACCAGTAACATACTGGGGTCAAAAAACATATGAAAACAGCTTAATGTGTTTTCTTCTTTTTCTTTTGACTTTTAATTACAGATGTGTGGGCTTCCTGTGCTTCTCTTTTTTGTGTGTGCTTGCTGTTTGTTGACAGGGGGCAGAAGAAGCCATGATTCCCAGGATCAGAAGATAACCAGCAGTCTGGAGAGTAGGCAGGGGTGTGAAAATGGAAGCCCGGGGATGACAGTAAGTGTCTCCCACGGGGCACCACCCTAATGCAGTAAGGCATTTTGCTGGATATGGTAATGACTTGTCAGGATATTTTAACAGTACACAGCAATTACATTCAGTCTTGGTCTTTACTGCTTCACACACAAATTTGACTAACAAATTTGACCTAAACATGGGATCCCCTTAACGTCTGAAGGGATTCAGACTTGGGGTTTTGGAAAAGCCTAAGTGGAAGATTCAGATCTAGCTTTGAATCCTGCATGCCCAGTCTTTGGATGCAGTAACATCTTTTTTTCAGTTCAAGCAAGATATATGATAATTGTGGATACTCCACTCTGAGGCACATTTTGGAAGGAACCTTTCAATGTGAATAAAGAACCCTATTTTTCCATTTCAATATTGAAGATGGAACAAGCCTATTTATTATCTTCTTTATTACACATTGTTGTTATAAATTTTTGAAAGCAATGGGAATATATGTGCATTTTGAAGAAAGTCTTCCAGAAAGGAATTTTTTGGAACATAGCTAAATGATGTGAGAAGTTTTTACAGAGGCCAAGAGGCCCTTCTTTTTTTGTTCATGTGAATGTTCAGTAGTAGAAACATTCCCTGTTAAGCTAAATGAACTTTTAGTAAACTAAGGAAAAAACACAAGCAAGAGAATGAAAATCTTGCAGGCATCTGAAATCTACAATGGTAAACAAAGTCTTTATTTTATTTGTAAAAAGCGTACACTTTGGATGAGAAATGTCAATAAGCATCTGTATGTGTAAAGCATCTGAATGAACTGAGCAAAAGCAAATTCTGCATTTTTGAGACTGCTTTTGCTGAATGCTGTAAACATTAGTTCCTTTTTGGTTGGAAAAGGCACCACAAGGTGGCACTTTCTGAAGAGAATATCTAATATTTAAATGAACCAAGAATTATCATTTTATAAAGGTCTGTTATTGAACATACGGTGGATATGAATGGACAATGCAACAGAGACCAAGTAATAACATGGGAAAGCATAGTGTAATCTTTGGCATTTAGAGATATTCAAACCATGACTGCAAAACATTTATAAACATGTTTAGCTTTGTGACTAATACAGTGAATATACTGACATGTATACATTACATACTTGTAACCAAAGTCAGCTCTTAAAATCAGTTTTTGGCCTCTGCTTAGCAGATTTGGACATAAGCTGAGCCACCACAAACAATACTGAAGACAATAACAGTTGCAAAATACAAATACATCCCAGTTCCTTTAAAAAGGAGATCAAAATTGTAGTTTAGTGAATGACTATGGATTAAAATTTTAAAAATATGAAAATTCTGAGGATATATTATATCTTGACTGGCTAGGATGTTGAAATGAGAAGCAAGATTTTCCAAGCTGCAGCAAATTTTCTCTCTCTGAATAATGTATCTCTTGATGTGCATGTGCACACACAGACATACACCTCATATTTTGTATGCACACAGTGTTAGTATGTACACAGATACACACTTCTCCTTCAAATGCATTTCTTTTTCCACCTTTTTACCTTTGAATGACTGTTAGTAGTATTCCTGACTCAAGTTCTGTTTTAAAAATACTATGACTTTTATTTTAAAGTAGTAAAATTAAACTAATCACCTGCCTTAGCAAAATGTCTTACCAAGAAAATTATATATGCTAGATGTGCCTTAATTCATTACAATTTAAATTCACTAACCTCAGCATTTGATGATGTCTAATCCATAAGAATTTACTTCATTTCATGTATTCTGGTTGAAAATATCTACTTTGCTGTTTTTGTTGTTTTTAGTTCTTATATACAGACTGAATACAAAACGTCCAAAGTCTGTTTTCCTTTACATAATGTGTATGTACTAGCTTTCTTCAGGGAAAGCAGAGGAAAAGTCTCCTGCCTCCATGTAACAGAAGAGAGAAGGTTTTGGCAGCAGGGAGCTGGGGGAGGCAGTGGCCAATAGGTCAAAACTGCATGGCATTCATTTGTATGGGAAGCTCTGCTGGGGTGACAGTAAAGACATCTGCATTTCCTGAATGCTGCTGGCCACAGGGTGCTGAGCCCTCTGATGCCTCTCCAGCAAAACAGGTTTGAATAACCACCTTATCTTTAGGCCCCTGAGTTGGAGGATTGGGGTGTCAAAGCAAATCTAATGTTACATTGCTCCAGTTTTAAAAACTGTCCAGGGGAGCAGAAATGAATGAGAATGAAGTGTGGCCTGTGCAAGCTGATTTTCAAGCCAAAGGGAGATTTTTAAGAAATGTAGCTGTCAATAGACTGCTACAGTCTATGAGTGTCTTTGGTTTTGGATTCCTTTTTTGTCTTTAGAGCTCCCTGTGTCTTCTCATAAGTATGAACAGGATAGCTGGTTTCCTGTTGGCATTGATGTCTTCTTTTTCTATTTGGAAAACATTTTAGTGTGTTACTGATGGAGCAAAAGTCGGCATGTTTTTTTCAGATATTTACCAGTATGGTTGATGGCTTGTCTGATGCCAGCAATGATGGTAATATATCTGTCTCTGGAGAAGGAACGGTTTGTTCATTTAGACTTCCTCTTTTTACTGTGTTCTCCCACAGAAATAAAACAAATGTTTTGCAATGCTACATCTTAAATAATTGACTTCTGGTGATCTGTTGCAAAAAACAATAAAATGCACTTGAGATCCTCAGTGTAAACCAATTAAAAGACCTTTCAATTAGGTAATTGAATCAAAGTACAGCAGAGATGTGGTTAAAATTGCTTGCTATTCTTTCCAGTTCCATGTTCAGACTTCTAGCACAGAGCATTTCAGAATAATAACCCTCTATGAAATTTATGTTAAATTTAGACACTACAGAACATCCCTTACATGTTATAAAAGGTTTGAAACACTTTGATATCGGAAGCTGAAAACTGCTTGCTTGAAATTGTTTAAGTAAATATCCCAGTTCTTAGCATATGCACTCACTATTAGATCCTGTCATAAAATCCAATTGCTTCACAGAACATTTTTCTGGCAAATACTCTCTTTTAGTATTATAGTAAGAATAGAGCTATAACAGCTCAACTGAAAGCAGATTTTCTGAAAATTAGATATTAAACTACATTGCCACTATCTGCAGTATGTCTTTTTCCTATATACTATAGTTGTACATCTCTGTAAGACTAAACAGATAAATAAGATAAATCAGTATTGTGTCTTTTAAAATATATTTTTAGATCAAAATGTCAAACATGAGATTTAAATGTTGTTCATTTGCCAAAGAGTTGAAATGACAGCTGGCAAATTCTTCCATATGATTAACAGAAGTCTTATTTGCATGTACAGAATTTATGATTCCCGATAATGTCATAAAATGATATATTTGCATTTGTGTCAAACATAATAGACAAAAATGCTGTATACCTCAGCAGGCATTAACAGCATTAACAGAGGCAGAGATAAACAGGGAAATAGGTGAAGGCAAGAGCCACAAAATTGCAAAATAAAACATGGAAGGAAGTAGTATAATCTGAGGTTCCTATCAGTCACACTGACCACTTCACAAACTTCTAAGTTATTGCAGCCTGTAAAAATGGATTGATTCACTTTCTAGGTAAGTCAGTGATATGTGAGTTCACAAAACACAATGCCTTTATAATAGCCATTAATCTTTGTGGAAAAAAAAAAATACTGCATGTGCTCTGGAATGCACTGCATCCATTCTCCTCTGAAACCTCATCTTTGTTCCTAGTAATTACCATCTGTTTCTAATTTCTAACACTCTGTGTCAGTGGCAAAGACTATTCAAGATTCTGTACACAATATGAGCTAAGATAGTTAATATATTTTCATATAGTAAGACCATATTGCAAGCAATAAATAAAATTCAGCTTGTAAAGCAGAATATAATGCCCTTCTGCTGGTGCCAGTTTAAACAAAAGTAGGAACTGGAGACCATTTACAGATCTTGCTTTGAGCAGCCCATACATTCTGCTTGCATGTATGCCAAAATTACAAAAAGTCCTCACAGAACTGAACTTTGTTGTAAGAAAAACAAACAAACAAAAACAACAACAACAATAAAGAAGCATATATTTTTTTTATCAGCACATTTTTCCAACACGTGTTAATGTAAATAACATCCTAGAGTAAAGGAGTCAAGTTATAATTCACTTTCTGATCTTTGGTATTAGAACAAAATTGGGCACTCTATGAACCTCTGTTCTAACATAAAACTAACATAAAAAAGATGGCTAAAGGATCACACTGTAGCAGTTTTGAGATAGGAGCTTTTTCTTCCCTGGCTGTGATTTAAACTCTTGCAAAGACTGCAGACTTGCAAAGATTTTTTGAAAGCCTAGAATATCTTGACCAGCAGGTGGATTTTACCCCAAGTTTCCTTGACCTTCTAAAGGGCTTACTTGGCTTGTTTGTTTTAACAACAAACAGTAAAGAAAATCTACATACTGTCCTACATGCCATCAACTGAAAAGTAACAAATTCTTTACTCACTGACTACTGAGCAACTGACATCAACTACTGAGAAACAGACATTATCTACCTGAATTTGTACAAAACATTTGGTATCGTCCCACACAACTTCCTTGTCTCTAAAATGGAGAGATATGGATTTGATGAATGGACTGCTGGGTGGGTAAGGAATTGCCTGGATGGTCGCACTCGAAGAGTCACAGTCAATGGCTCAACATCCAGGTGGAGATCTGTGATGAATGGTGTTCCTTGGGGTCAGTACTGGGACCACCAGTACTGGGACGGCTGTTTAACATCTCTGTCAGTGATGTGGAAAGTGCGGTGGATCTGTTTGAGTGGATCCAGAGGAGGGCCACAAAAATGATCAGAGGGCTGGAGCACCTCTCCAGGTTGAAAGAGCTGGGGTTGTTCAGCCTGGAGAAGAGAAGGCTCCAGGGCGACATTATAGCAGCCTTCTACTGCTTAAAGGGAGCCTACAGAAAAGCTGGAGAGGGACTCTCGATTAGGGAGTGCAGTGACAGGAGAAGGAGTAACAATCTTAAACTGAAAGAGGGTAGATTTAGATTAGACAGTAGGAAGAAAATTTTTACTTTGAGGGTGGTGAAACACTGGAACAGGTTGCCCAGAGAAGTTGTGGATGCCCCATCCCTGGAAGTGTTCAAGGTCAGTCTGGATGGGGCTTTGAGCAAACTGGTCTGGTGGGAGGTGTCCTTGCTTATGGCAGGGGGTTGGGACTAGATCATCTTTAGGGTTCCTTCCAATCCAAACCATTCTATGAATCTACGACATATTGGGTCAAGCTTTGAGGAAAACATTAAAACCCTCAAAGAGATGCTTTGGTTCACTGTAGATTCGATGAGGGATTATAACAGTTAGTAAACATTTGAAGAGTATGGACACAGTGGCTTTGGGGGAGTATGTGGAAGGATTTTCTCTCTTGAAGACAGCTAGCCAATATTTAAAAAAAAAAAAAAAAAAAGAAAAAAAAAAGTACTGAAGTACTTCCTCTAGCCAATCAGCCAAGAACTTTTGTCACTCTGGCATGTCATATAATTCTGTGGCCTTATCCAAAACCCACTGAAATAAATGGAAACAAGCCAATGGTGAATTTCTCAGTTGGCTCTGTCAAGCATGTCTAGTCCAGGCATCTCATGACATCTACAATCTCTACTTCACAAACACTAATAATGGAGAAAGAAGGAAAAACAAACAAACAAACAAACAAACAAACAAACAAAAAAACAATGTCATAGCCTTCAGTTGAAAAGATTATATTTGTTCTTAGGCAAATTGATTTTATACAGGCCTAGAATGGCACAGCTGCCCCATTTAGATGTGCTTACTCTTCACCACCCCTGAATGCACTTCTGCCTCCCATGAAGAAAAGAGCTCCAGGGCCTTCTGCAGGATCCTCTCATTTGGCAGTACTTTCCAAAGTTCAGGAGCACTGAAATATTTCTCTTTGGATCAGGGCAGCGATGAGTAGAATGGATAATATGCATGGGTTTGGAGGCAGCAGGTATTTGCCAGCTCACATATTTCACTTATTTGTCTCAGCTTGACTATGAGAGTATTTGCTTAACTTGATGCCAAAGTACTGGCTTATCTTGGCTTTTCTTCATATCAGTATCCGTATAACATACCTGGAGAAATACAACTGTAGATAAAAGAGTTGTTTGTTTTGTCCTTTTAATTACTTACTACGGATACATCAAGAGATTAAACACTGTGGAAGGGGAAGGACTGTTTAAGTTAAAGAACAATGTTGGCAGAAGAGCTATCATGCATGAACCAGCCAGGAACTTGGTCTGGAAACCATAATAATTCGAATAATCAAAGCAATGTTATTCTGTAATTACTTTCCTGGGGCTGTAGTATGGACTAGAAATTTAACTGATTTTAAGATAAATTTATGAACAGGATTAGATGAAGTGGTTTCTGAAGTAGCAGGAGACTTGAACCAATGACACAAGAAGTACTTTCCAGTGCTGCATCATAAGATCATAAATTAAACTACTGCTGTTCTACTTTTCTTCTTCAAGTAGTAGCATGGAGCAAGAAATTAATTTCATGTCTCTGTAGTCAATTCTCTGTTTTCCAATATGTTATGAGATTGAGTTATCCAGGGTAATGGAAGTGGAACATGCTGGCCAGGCCAGATTAAAGCTGAATCTGGCAGAAACTCCTGCACTGATCTTCCTGCTTCCATATCCCAAACAAATACATTGTGACAGGTCAGAGATGCATCTTGGAGCTCTTGGCTATTTCTGTTGGGCTCCTGAATATTCCAGGTTGCAGGGAAACTTAAGATGGGCAAAACAGTTTGCAACGACATGGAACCAAGACCTGAGTGAACGCACTACTGTGCTTGAAAATGCTTGATACAAAGACCTAGCCAGCTCAACAGGACTCAGCTTCAGCCTGAAAAAGCTTCTTAGCTCTGGTTTAATGCCAGCCATGGCAGTCCCTCCTAACTCAACAAACAGCAACCCACCTGTGCCTGTGTTTCCCTCACCCTTCTCTATGCTGCAGAAGTACCTTTTGGCCTGAATTGGGTCTGGACCTGACCTAGCTGTGTGAAGGTCATTGGAAGTAAAAAGCTGTCTTTTAGCACAGGCTGTTGCAAAAAGAGTGCACAGACCCAACTGTGTTCCTTCATGGACTAGAAAACACCTGAGTCCTCTTCTGACTTTTCTGGTGCCCAGTGGATAATGTTGGGAACAGATTGTTTCACTACATGCAGAGAATTATGCAGTTGTGATATATTGATGCTACAAAAGACATGCATATATTACACACTACGCTCACTGTACACACAATTCTAAAGCTGATAAACACTCAACACCTAAGGAGCACCTTCTACTGGCCTTGACCAGTGGCAGAGCTTTTGTTTCTCTGCTCCAAACTGTTATTTTATTTTGATTCTTTTCCACCCTTAACTATCATGCCTCATTCAATACACAAGATGGATGGAGGGATGGATGAAAAGATAGGGGATGTATAACTGTGAACAAGCATCTTTTTTTTTTTTTTTTTTTTTTTTTTAACTGTCTGAGCAAAGACTGGGGGGAAGGGAGATAACATAGTTTTTTCCCTTGAATTTTATTTTGTTTATATAAATAACTATTTATCTCTATCTATTTCTCATCAGATGAAATACATTATCTACATTTTTCTAAAACTATTCAGCCAAAGGAAGATACCTGGCATAGGAATTTTCACATAAATGATTTACAATTGCAATATTATAAATCTCTAAACTCCAGGATATGTAACATGCCAGATAAATTAATAGTCCTTCCAGACCCTTCATCCCCTAGCTGCTTGCTCAGTTTACTTCCAAGCAGAGTTGATAAAAACTTAGAATTTCCTTCTCTTGGGAAACCCTTTTACTATTTTTAAAGATCTTCTCTATAAAGCAGAAAGAAAATGAATTTAAAAAAATATTTCCATGGTAAGGAATTTTTTTTTTTTTTTTCCCCTGGCCAGTTCCTCCTCATGGACAAAGGTGCCTGGAAGTTTTGAGTGCTCTGGCCCTAGAACCACAAGCTAGATGGTGGAAGCTCAGGAATCCCCATCCCCTCCACATGGCAGAATTGCTAGTGAAGTGTGATTTCTGGAAATTCAGAGTTCCTTAATGTGAAATGGCAGAAATCCTAGCTGGTCCTATTTTTACTGTCAAGTCAAGGCACAGGTCTGAACTGTCCAAGAAAGCAGGTGACTGGAGATCAACTCTCTGGTCAAGACCCATGAAGCTGGATATACACGAGACTCAAATTGAAGAACAGATCTGTGTTTCTCTTCCTGGGAAAATAGGTGCTTAAAGGCAGTCATCTGGAAATACTAGAAAAAGAGGATAGTTGGATCCTCCCCGGTGCTGGACATCCACTTCTGAGAATGTGAATGCAGGGTCCAATTCTGACAAACAACTTCATGGTTAAGACACTCCCTCAAAGATCAGGTGATTTCTCTCTGAGGCAGTTAGCTCTGAGTTCTCAGTCTCAGAGCTCTTATTTCCCAGAGGACTATCTCTACACTCATCATTGTCTCACAAAAAAAGGAATAAACAACTGAGTGAGTGAAGAAGAGGTTGTTCTGAGCACAGAGAAAAAGTAGAAAGGTGGCCATAACTCCCTGTTGCTACTGCCCAGCACAGCTCTCCTGCTGTCCCATCATTTGGTGCAGTCACATCCAGCTGGGCAGGTCAGAAAACCCTAAGTGTGTTTCTGAAGATGATTAATGTGTAATAGAACATTAGGACTAAGCTCACATAGGTAATCTTTATCTGAACTGAGTTCCAAAAGCAGTTTTTAGCTCTACAACAACAAAAGATGGGGGGGAGGGAGAGATGGAAAAAAAAGAAAAAAGAAAAAAAAAAAGCCTTCATTTTTTCATCTAGATAGATCTTGAATGCTGCATCTGTGAATGGAAATTACCAGATCAAAGGACTAATCAAGTCAGGCTTCCCTGTTAGTTAAATAACAGATTTATGAGGCTAAAATTCTCTAAATAAACCTGGCATCTTTTTTGTAAATTTTCACAAGCAGGAATTTTAACATGTGTGCCTAATGCTTCATCTTTGGTAACTCATGAAAAATGATAGGTAGACGGTTAACAGTCAGTGCCAGAATCAACATTCTTTCTTTTCCTAGAAGCTGAAGATTTTTCCTTTAGAGGGATTTATGCAAGGATTTATGGATCCTGTAAAAGTTGGCTTACCCTATATTATTCCTCTGTCTTTTGGAAATTACATTTTTAAATAACTATTTTTAAAGTACAGAAATAGAGAACACTCCTTCACAAAGTCCACAAGACCAAATTGTAAGTCAGCTCATTATGTTTTCCATTTATTTAGCAATTTTGCGGAGTTGTTTATCACTATAAAAGCTACTAATTGACACTAAATGCAAATAGTAGTAATAATTCTTTGATCAATACTAAAACCTAACTGCATTAAATACGTACATTCAGATCTCTAGAAATTCTTATTCAAATTAGTTTCCCTTCTCTGACAGCCGTTTCTGCTTTCCCTCACCTTCACAACAACTGGAAAGAATGTTTCTTGATCTATTAAAATGTAAACTACATCAGAATTATGTCTTAATCTATTTATTTGTAATACGATTATGTTTTATTATCTCTTTTGAAACATTTGAAAGGGATAAACACCGTAAAAATGTTATGAATGGTGATGGTAAGAAAAAGTGGGTCCATAATGGCACTGCTTTGTCATGCAAAAATTAACTGTGGTCAGCTTATCACAATTAATATTGGTAATAAAAGATAAGAGCCAAGATGAAATAGGGGAAAAAATGTTGAAGAATACTCATCTAACTAGGACGTTGTCAAATCATCTGTCTGTGCTGTAATTCACCTGAGGCCACTTACAAAACTGACTGAAACAATTTCCAAGCTATTAGAGATGGTGTTTGATAAATCACAGGGGAAATGGTGAAGTTTTGAGAGCCTAGAAATGGCAGATACAGAGCCTATCTTTAGAAATGGGAAAAATAGAGAGTCAGGGATTGCAGAGGAATCATCTTAACTTCAGTTCCTGGAAAAATACTAGAACAATTATCAACTAAACTATCTGTAAGCACTTGGAAGATAACAGGGAGGTAAGTAAAGGCCACCAAGAGCTTGATGAGAATAAAATTATCCAAAATAGCCTCACTTCTACTTACAACAGAGTAGGAGACCTTGTGGACAGAAGACAGTTAATAGATTACAGATATCTCTCAACTTTAGTCAGAATTTTGACACTTTCTCTCATAATATTTTCATAAGCAATTTTAAGAAATATAGTCTTAGTAAACTATAGCAAGATTAGTGCAAGTCTAAATTGTTATTGTAAGTAGGGTTTTGGTTTGTCCTAGAGCCAAAATAGGTGTTTGAATAGATATTTATTTATTTATTTATTTATTCAAATTACAACAAATTAGGAAGACCCTGAACCACACGGAAGGCATTACTACAAACTTACAAAGTGGAAATACAATTCAAAAAAAATTTATAGGATATAGTTCAATAAACATACTTAGGCAGACAGAATATTCTGTGTAAAAGGTCTGATGAACAGGTTGGGCAGCAGGTCTTCAGGAAAAACTCAGAGGGTTATAATACATTACAAACTGTGCATGAAACGTCATGTGGCTGGGGAAAAAGGCAAGTATAAATAGAAGTTTTATCTATAAGGCATGTCTACTCAATATGATAAGACCACAGCAGGAACACAATATTATGTTTCTGAGGTCATTTTTTTTTCAAGGGATATATAGACAAGCTGGAAAAATACAAAGAAAAAGATTGATCAGAGGTGTAGAAAGCATGATCTATAGAAAATATATGCCAAAGGAATTTGGAGTGTTTAGACTGGAGAATGGGTAGCTGGAGGGTGGGAAAACACTTTTTAAATATGTAAAAGGTAATAAATAATGCGAACTGTTTTCTCTGTATTTAGCAGGCTGAGTTTGTAGGTGCTCTAGCTGAGATCCAAGTGATCAAGCTTTGTTAGTAAGCAGAACAAGGACTAGAACAGGCTGTCCCAGGACAGTGTGGTCTCTGCTACTGGGTATTTTGAAGACCAACATTAAATGATCATATGCCAAGAATGTTTTGCATATAGCCAGCCTTTTTGTGGCAAAGGATTCAGTGACCACGCACGGTTTCTTCCAGTCTATTTCCAATGGGCTATAGTAACTATAATATAAAAATAAAACACAGTGTTTTGGCCCTTTTCCTTCTGTATGAGGATAATTCTTCTGAAATGGGAGATTTTCATAGTATCTTGTTGCTAAAGAAACCACACTTCAGTCAAGGAAAACAGGGCAGTTAAAAACATCCAAAGTGTCCTCGGTACCTGCTATGTTACACTTACAAAGAAAACAAAATGTTCCCAAACTAAAGAGTACAGCACATAGTTTGGTTAGTCACTTTGGATGTGATTTTAAATGAAAAGTCAAGTACCACATACTTAGGGGTAGCTTCTTATAACCTTCTGGGTATTTATTAACCATTAGCAGCAATTGAACTGGGCTGTTGAGGTATTCTTCTGTAACAAGGATTCATCATCCCAAGATCTTAAACCACCATAAAAGATGAGAGACACTATTCATGGGAAGCCTCTGACTTAATTTCTCTGTCAATATGTTAAATATATTTTTATAATAATCTTATTACTCAACACTAAAGTTAATGTTTATTACATCTTCTACATTGTCTTTGTAAAGTTTTACTGAAATTTATAATGCAAGACAACACATCGATGCACCTACAGAATGCTGCTCCAGAAGGGGGTCAGTGCAGAGGAGGTGCTGTGTCCACAAGGCCTTTGAGCTGGTGGCAAATTAGCCCTGCAGCAGCACTGAGAGGCAGAAGTGGGAGACTTCTTGTTGCGGGACAGAGGTTCCTGTCTGCCCACCTGACCTGCTGCCTTGAGAGTTTTGCTGCATGCCAAGAGCTTGGGTGAGGGATGCTGTGGAGAGGCTAACAAGGCTTACCCAGCCCTGGAACTGCTATTCTGTGCTGCCCTTCTACAATGATACGATATTGTAAGGGGTGTTGTCAGAGATGTGAAATATATTGTGTTACTGCATGGTCCAGAAGTGATGGTCAAGGTTAAGGAGGACACAGTGGTTTCTCATCAGTCTTGCAGGTGAGGAGAAAGGACTTGAATAGAAGTGAAAGAATTCTG
The DNA here is from genome assembly GCA_011074415.1 of Stictonetta naevosa. Lineage (NCBI taxonomy): Eukaryota > Metazoa > Chordata > Aves > Anseriformes > Anatidae > Stictonetta > Stictonetta naevosa. The sequence continues at coordinate 85,272,663 of CM021699.1, read as the reverse complement.
CAAGTAAATAGTTGTTTCACAGCTGATTTCTTCAGAAGAAAGATTCAGCTTTTAAAACCATGACATCCCTTCTGAGGACCAAGTACTTCTTGGAAGACATCGGATCCACCAAAGTGGAACAACATGTTGGCCAACATTTTGAGGAAATGTTTAAACTAGGAGAAAAAATGAGGAGAACAATGAGGTGAGGAAGCAGTAGGCTGTTTGGCAAGCAAACGGGGTGGGGTGATATGAACGTAGCAGGGAACAAGTGATACAGGAGGTTTCTGAAGTGCATTGATGACACCCTCTTGACACAGGTGGAGGACATGGGAGATTACATGCCTGTATGCTATGCTGGACATGGAAGGCTAAAAAAGCTGTAGTCCACCTGGAGTGAATGTGCTGGGGGAGGTGAAAGGTAACAAGAAGGGTTTCTGCAAGTACATCAGCAGCAAAAGGAAGATCAGGGAAAATTAACAGTGCAAGGGAATTTGTGACAAGGGATCTGGAAAATGCCAAGGTAGTAAATGCCTTCTTGGCTTTAATCTGTACTGGTAAGACATTCCTTCAGGAATCCCAGACTTAAAAGACCAAAAAAAAAAAAATTTCAGTTATGTTAGGAAACAGTTAAGCTACAGGAGAAAGAAAAACAAAGGGCTACAAAGATGATTAAGAAACTGGAGCATCTCTCCTATGCGGAAAGGCTGAGAGTGAGAGCTGGGACTGTTCAGCCTGGTTAAGACAAGGCTTAGAGGGGATCTTATCAATGTGTACAAATATATGATGGAATACAAATATCTGGAGGGAGTAAAGAAGATGGAGCCAGGCTCATTTCAGTGGTGCCCAGTGCCAGGACAAGAAGCAATGGGAAAAAAAATTAAACAGGAGGTTCCCTCTGAATATCAGGAAACACTTCTTCACCGTGAGGGTGACTGAGCAGTGGCACAGATTGCACAGAGAGGTTGTGGAGTCTCCCCCCTCAGAGTCACTCAAAACCTGAATGGACACAGTCCTGGACAACCTGTTGGTTATTGATTCTACTCTGAGAAGAGGGTTGAACTACTCAGTATCTTGGTGTTGCTTCCAACTTTCTTTGGAGGAGGATTCAGTAGCTTTGAATTTCAATCTTATTAGTACCAGTTTTCACATTTGGTTATGAGCATATTAAGATTTCAAAAAATAATTATACTTGATTAAATTGATCTTTTATATTGGCCTTTGTTTTCCTTTTTTTTTTTTTTTCTCTTAAAAATAAGGTATAAACTTCCATCAAAGTAGTTCAAAGAGGTAACACTAGAGACTAAATTTAAAGCTCTTTTAAAAGTACTTCACAGAATCACAGAATCACAGAATCATCTAGGTTGGAAGAGACCTCCAAGATCACCTAGTCCAACCTCTGACCTAACACTAACAAGTCCTCCACTAAACCATACCACTAAGCTCTACAGCTAAATGTCTTTTAAAGACCTCCAGGGATGGAGACTCAACCACTTCCCTGGGCAGCCTATTCCAATGCCTAACAACCCTTTCAGTAAAGAAGTTCTTCCTAATATCCAACCTAAACCTCCCCTGATGCA
>CM021699.1:85242126-85271004 GCA_011074415.1 Stictonetta naevosa | reverse complement strand
AACAGAATCACAGAATCATCTAGGTTGGAAGAGACCTCCAAGATCACCTAGTCCAACCTCTGACCTAACACTAACAAGTCCTCCACTAAACCATACCACTAAGCTCTACAGCTAAATGTCTTTTAAAGACCTCCAGGGATGGAGACTCAACCACTTCCCTGGGCAGCCTATTCCAATGCCTAACAACCCTTTCAGTAAAGAAGTTCTTCCTAATATCCAACCTAAACCTCCCCTGATGCAACTTTAACCCATTCCCCCTCATCCTGTCACTGGGCATGTGGGAGAATAGACCAGCCCCCACCTCACTACAGCCTCCTTTAAGGTACTTGTAGAGTGTGACAAGGTCGCCCCTGAGCTTTCTCTTCTCCAGGCTCCCTCAGCCACTCCTTGTAAAATTTGTTCTCCAGACCCCTCCCCAGCTTTGTAGCCCTTCTCTGGACTCGCTCAAGCACCTCGATGTCCTTCTTGTAGCGTGGGGCCCAAAACTGAACACCGTACTCGAGGTGTGGCCTCACCAGAGCCAAGTAAAAGGGGACAATCACTTCCCTGGACCTGCTGGCCACACTGTTTCTTATGCAAGCCAGGATGCTGTTGGCCTTCTTGGCTGCCTGAGCACACTGCTGGCTCATATTCAGCCAACTGTCAACCAATACTCCCAGGTACTTCTCTGACAGGCAGCTTTCTAACCACTCATCTCCCAGCCTGTAGTGCTGCTTGGGGTTGTTGTGCCCCAGATGCAGTACCCAGTACTTGGCCTTGTTGAACTTCATACAGTTGGCCTCGGCCCATCGGTCCAGCCTATCCAGATCCTCCTGCAGAGCCTTCCTACCCAGTGCAGATCAACACCCGCACCTAACTTGGTGTCATCTGCAAACTTCCTGAGGGTGCACTCGATCCCCTCATCCAGATCATCAATAAAGATATTAAAGAGAACTGGCCCCAGTACTGAGCCCTGGGGGACTCCACTAGTGACCAGCCTCCAACTGGATTTAACTCCATTCACCACAACTCTTTGGGACTGACTATCCAGCTAGTTTCTAACCCAACGAAGCGTACGCCAGTCCAAGCCAAGAGCAGCCAGTTTCTTGAGGAGAATGCTGTGGGAAATGGTGTCAAAAGCCTTACTGAAGTAGCATTAGACATAATCACACAGCTATAAAGTCTTATTTCTGTTCTCAAGGATCATAGCAAATGTGTTAAAAAACACAAACCTACAAAGTATCTCTTCACAACAGGATGATGCCCAGTGAATGTATATCAGAACATTCCCTTTTGATTGCCCCATGGAAATTTGTATCCTCAAAATTCCTTTTTTTTTTAAAAAAAAAAATATTTAAGTAAAATTCTCACTCCACAACTCAGCTAGTCCATGGTTCATATTCATCAAGAAATGCAGGGGTTTATTTTTATGTCATATGAAATTCTTCTTTTCTCTCTATTTAAAAAGCTGATATCCTAATCCGGAACACAGCAACCATTTAGAGATTTCCTGTAACACTGGTATTAAATCAGTTTTCAGCAACAATGAGTAAGTCAAGTTGCTTTGAGAAGATTCTTTAAAAAGGCTCATAAAGACTGTTTTATTCTGTTGAGAAAAAGTGTAAGAGGAAAACAGGATAAAAATTTAACAGAAAAGTGTAATATAAGATGAAAGCTAGAATCTTAAGACAGCATAATATTTTGACAAGTTTCTTGTTGGCAGGAAGTATTTTCTGTTAGGAGCATCTCTAAAGCACATCTAAGTAGCTTCTGGGATAAGTTGCAGACATAATGCATCGATCTGTAGGTGCATAAATTACCAATTTAATTTTCTGGAGAGGTTGTTTTTGTGCACATTTACCTTTGGGCTCAATCTCAAAAATAAAGCACTTTTCATCCTGTTGAAGGGCATAAAACACTGTTCCAAGGGGATCAGCCCAATTGCAATGTGGACACAACTCCAGCAGTTAACTCTGTATGTGTTGGACACACCTAAGACCGCTCTCTGAAAACAACTTAATTACCAGAAAAGATGCTTGTGGGCACGTGGTCCAGGAACCGTAATAGACCACAGTAAATCAAACCCTCTTAATTCTCTCTTTGTGTCTTAGAAGCAAACAGTAAGTAAAATGCTATGACCTATTTGGTCCTGGAACAAATACCAGCTAGATTCATTATGTGCTGTGTGTCCAATAGCCATGAGAGAGGTTTCCTGAAGGGGAAGAGATATGACATTTTCCTGTTTTCTTTGTCAATTTTTGGCTTTGTGATGATCCAGAATGCCATGGAAGCTCTGAAATCTCATGGAGCCTTGTAGCATTTTCTGAACATCAGCTGCAGTAGATGATGTTATATCATCAGTAAGTCATTGATCTAACACTTTGTTCAGCTTAGAAAAATGACTCAATGAGTCATCTGTAAGAATTTAGGATTTACATACTGTGCTTCTTGTGAAATGAGAAATTTCCTGTGCCATCACAGCAACATTGTCTTCATTTCGTAGATGTTTATAATTAGGTTTGTTCAAGTTGTTTCATTTTTTACAGTGTTCAGGTGAGCATCGACCAACACTCCTAGTTTCTTTTTCTGTGCACAGCTTTCCAGCCACTCTGCCCTAGCCTATAGCACTGCATGGGGTTGTTATGGCCAAAGTGCAGGACCCAGCACTTATCCATGTTGAACCTCATGCCATTGGCCTCTGCCCATCAACCCAACATGTTCCAGACCCTTCACGAGCTTCATAGCCCTTCTCTGGACATGCTCAAGGTGATGTCCAGATGTCTTGCTTGTCATGAGGGGCCCAAAACTGAACACAATACTATAGGTGCAGCCTCATGAGTATGTATTACAAGTCTTACAATAATATGTATTAACAGTCTGACAAAAACAGCATCTCTCAGCTTGGACATTTAGCCTTTTCTGAGGGACTGTTTGATTAAGAGATTTGTTTGTGCAGCAAAAGCAAGGTTAAAGAGCAGCAATAGTACAGGAGTGGATGCTACCTCTGCCATGAAGGCACAACCTAGAAAGAGAAGACTGTGAAAGGGTTGGAGATCGATAGACTTTATGTCTCTCTCTGTATAAACATGCATATATCTCTACAAATTCTTGACAAACTATGTTCCGGCCTAGAAACCACATTTCTTGGAGCTGTCTTGAATCCCATTGGGTTACGATAGCCACCTACATTTACAAGCAGTATATCCAGGAACTTCCTTTCCACCTTTGCCTACCATTGAGATGTCACTTTGACAGCAGTTTGTTAGTCAGTCTAAGGCTATCAGAAGTGCATCACCAAAGTTTGTGGTGGTGGTTTTCCTTCTCTACTCTTTGAAGTTGAACTACAGATATATAGCTGGCTAGATGCACACACATACTACAAGCCAATAATAATAATAATAATAATAATAATGCATTTTCTACAGTCTGAAGTAATTATGAAGTTATCTAGGGAATGAGAAGATAAACTCTAGCCAATAATAACTAATTGAGCATAATTCATTAAACATGCAGAGAATAGTGTGTACCCCTGTAGTCTCTTTTCTCTGTCTCCTAGACACAGAAATCCAGACTGACATAAAATCAATTAAATGGTTAGGAATGCATCCATTTGCATCATTCCAGGCTGTCTAAGCTTGAAAAGGCAATCCTGTACATACCCATAAGGATCAGAGCAAGAAGGTGAGCAAAAGGAATTGCTTGGGAATGATTTCAGATTGTCAACATTTTGGGAAAGAGTATGTCTGGATAAGTAAAATATCTTCAAGAAAGAGTCCACAGATGCCAGTTTTTCTGCTGACCTGCTGGGTGGTTTTCAGGAGGACTTTTCAGTTCTCTGTAATATATTTGTACCATCTATACATGAGGATTAAAATGTCTCTCCAGAGTGCTTTAAGACTGATGAGAGCTGTCAAGATGATTTTCACAGCACTTACACGCAAAAGATATATTGCAGGCAAAGAAAGATACCTCAAATCTCCAGTTATGCCATGGTAATCAAGGTGCCTGTTCCAGGCATATTTTGTTCCATGGATTCATAAGATTTAAAACTACCGGAGAGCTGAAAATACCGGAGAGCTTGTGAAAATATGTATTTTTCCCCCTTGTGTTGTCATTGCTCAAGATGTGCTGAGGCGGTCTGCTCCAGGGCAGATGCATTCTGCAGCAGAGTGGGGGATCAAGGCAGGCAGGGGTTTTCCTGCATCGATGCCACTTGAGGCAGCCAAGAGAGCCCCCTGAACACAGCAGTCCTCACGAGGGCAGCTGATGAGGTGCAGGCGGAGCCAAGATTGCCCCCACCTCTGTCATACAATGTCAGGCCCTAGGGAGATCAAGCAACCAGGAGCACAGTGAACAGGGGGGGCAAATATGGCATGGTGCGTCAGTCAGGGCAGGACATGGCAGTTTGTGCAGCAGTGCATGCAGGCATGGTGAGCAGGAAGGTCAGGCAGAGTCAGACACTTTTTTGTTCTGGGATCAGTAAAGGAAGGGCCTTCTACTGAAGAAATGGTGTCCACCTGCCGAACCTGCCGATTTGCAGCTGAAACCCAGATGGGGGACCGCAACCTCCCTGGGCAGGTGCCTACACCCAAACAGACCTCCTGAGGATCAAATGAGCAGCCCAGACCCTCAGTTCCAGGGATCTCCAGTCTCTGGAGGTCCCCATAGGATCTGAAGGCAGAGGTCGGTGTTGTGGGTGTCACGGTTGATTGTGTGCCCAGCTGGATGAGCTCTTCAAACAGGTGGCTCTGTTGCAAGAGAATCTCGCCAGACAGTGTAGCATTTGGGAATCTGAGCAGTATAGTACCAGTGACAAATGGTACTATACGCTGATATGGTCCAAGCAACAGCCCTGCCTTAAGTCCAGACAAGGAGTAGGTAAACAAGCTTGCAGCATAAAACAAGCACATTTGAAAGACTCATGGGACGAGGGAGAGTGGACCCTTGTCTGATCAGAGCTGGAGGAGTTTCCCCCCTCTCCCTGTAGTGCCCCTGCATAATCGATACACTGTTCTAGGGCAAGAGAGAGGAGATTCCAGGAGAACTAGTAAAGACCTCAGAAAGATCAACCACAGGGAATTCAGAAAGGCTGACCACATAAAGTTGTCTCAGTCTCCCAACTGCATCAAAACCAGTGCCAAAAAGAAGGCATGAAGGGACTAATAAAAAAGACGGAGAGCAACTCTTTGCTCAATTACATAATTACAGAACAAGGGGAGGATGGTTTTAAACTCAAATTAGGTAGATTTACATTAGATATTATTAAGAAATTCTTCACATGGTGGTGAGGCACTGGAACAGGTTGCCCAGAGAGGTATGAGGATGCCTCATCCCTGGAGGTGTTCAAGACTGGGTTAGATGTGACCTTGAACAACTTGATCTGGTGGGTGGAGTCCCTGCCTATTTCGAGAATGTTGGGACTAGATGATCTTTGAGGTCCCTTCCAACCCAAGCCAATCTATGATTCTATGATTCTGTGATTCTATGATTTCTTTAGTAATATACTGGTATAAAAATATATCCAGCCTCCTCATACTTTTTTCAACAAAACATATCATCTGGGGCTTAATCAGTGTTCATAGTAACATCTTCATTCCAATTATGTCAAGAACACGCTACTGATATATCATGAAAAGACTGATACACACAACTTATAATAAGAATAAGTTCTAAGAGCATACAGTTCATGCCATGAGATTTAACTCTTATTAGGCAGATTATTGGTGTGTACCAACTTTGTAAGCAGGAACATTTGCCATTCCAAAAATACCTTGATGCTGCTTAAAAGCTTTTCTTTAATGGGAAAAAAAAATAAAATAAACAAAACTTTATTTAAAGTCACACAAAAAATACTGCAATGAAGGTCCAAAAGCAATAATATACCTAAATATGGTAATCAGTTCCAGCCACGGATTTATGTTAAATGCTAACAGAAACTTGCATACATTAATGTCAGCCAGTGTGCTCACAGACTTGAACACCTGATGGGAAAACAGCTACAGAGTTTTCCTGTTCACAGCTACACCCAGTCTCACTGGATAACAGTTCTGATTTATAAAGGGTGTTTCTTCCCTATTAATTTAGTGCTAGGTTATATTATTCTAGCCCGTTTGCTTTTGCAGCTCTACCATGTTCTACTGTAGAAGTGGCACAACACACTCAAAATATTTAAACAGTATCTGGGTAAATTGACAGGTTTTTGTTTAGACTAATGAAAGCAAGAAGTATAACTCATTTAGGATGTATCTAGATAAATGAATACAGGGGATTATTACAAAGTGGTCATTCTAATACGAGAAAACTAAACACAATGACCTAGCAACCCCATACTGTTCAAAGGTACTGTGCAACAAAAAAACAAGGCCAAAAAAAATTATGAAATAAGTAAAATGAGCATACTTCTTAAAATAGTTGTCAGATTTCTTAAAATGTGTCTGAAAAATAGTATTTGTATATCCTTGTTCCATCATTAATTCCAAACAAAATGAATATTTATGACATTTAAGTCTTGCCAATCACAGTCCATGCATGAAATCCTGTCCTATTTGTCTGTGACTTCAATAGGGGTAGGATTTCATGCCATGCTGTTGACATGCTGTAAGTTGATCCAAGGTATACCACAGATCTTTTTTGAAAAGAAGTAGAAGAACAAGAAGAAGGACAAGAAGAAGAAGAAAATTTTCTGCATTCAAACTGTGCTTCTATTTTCAAATTTTTCTCAAGTTCAGTAAAATATTTACTTTGGTATTTGCTGAAGTTCACATAAAACTGGTTAATAAAAAAAGGGGTTATTTTAAAAATCCATCTCTAATCGGAAGATATCACTTCATATTACTTGGCTGACATTTCAGCAGCAAATAGTGAGGTTTCTGTAATGGAGAAACCATGACAAATGTGTGTTTTGTAGACTTGTCAACAAAAATTATTTTACTAATTGTATTGCAATCAGACAGTAATACTACATTTGGCATAATTTTGCTAAGTGCCCTGTTTCTTCTCTAATGTAGGACATCTGGACCTTCAGAACACCATACAAAACTTGAGAGCTGTTAAAACTAGAGATACAAAAACTCAAATTGAGGGCTATTTCTTCAGGTATGCAATGCTATAAGTAGGTAAAGGAGCAATGAAAAACTTAACAAAAGCACAGAGAGATATGATAGATCTAAACGTCCTAATTTAGCAACACGCAGAGACACTGACTTGGGTGTTAGAAGTTGTAAAACTGTGTTAGTTGGCAGTGAACAAAAACTAATCTGGCTGTGCATGCTGAGCACAGTGTCCCAAAAACACAGCCTTGCTGCTTCATCCTAGAGTTCCCAAATCACTGCTAGTATGCAGACAGCAGAACCACAGACCGGTTGTGGTAGGATGGCACCTCTGGATACCTTGCCCAACCCCCCTGGTTACACCTGGGTCAGCTACAGCAGGTTGCCCAGGACTGTGTCCAAACAGGTTTTGAATATTTCCAAGGATGAAGACTCCACAACCTCTCTGGACAACCTGTGCCAATGCTCAGCAATGCTCAGTCGCCCTCACAGTTAAAAAAAAGGGGGGGGAGGGGGGGGGGAAGGGCTCCAAGCCCAAGTGGAATTTCCTTCATTTTTGTACCAAATGCCTCTTTTCCTGTCAGTGGAAATCACAGAAATCACAGAGAATAGCCTTGTTCCATCTTCTTTACACCCCTCCACCATCGCAGTGATAAGATCCCCTTGAGCATTCTCTTCTCTAGACGGAACAGTCCCAGGATTCTCAGCCTCTCCTCACATGACAGACCTTTGCTCTGCACTGTCTTCACTGTACTTCATAGCATAGGTATGCCCTGAAGGAGATCTTTTAAATTGCATCTTACAAGAATCTTAATTTTGCATCCACGTACGTCTTGATTGCTAGGATCCATGCACAAGAATATTATAAATCCATTTTCTTAAAATATCAGTAGAACATTATAAGAATAGGAAGTATAAGTTCAGGGCTCCTGTATCTAACAGACCAATATCAGGGGCCACGCTGGAAGTTAGTGATTTCCTGAGAAATGTATGCCTGGAGCTGAAGATAAGGTTTCATCCTGTGCACATCTGTAGAGTCCTTACTCCCATATGTATGCAAGATTTTATTTTTTTCTTAACTGGTGTCCTGAAAACTCCTTTTCTCTCTACCTTTTTTCATTCTCTGGATTATGGGCTCTTTCTTCAAGACATGTCTGGCTGTGTCTTCTGGATAGAGTTCAGAGACTGGGAAAAGAACCAGCTATGCTGGTTAGTTAAATTTTTATTGTTCTCCAGGTTTAAAGTCCATGCTACAGAGGCCTTGAAATACATTATAAGCATATGCATTATATGTGAATGAATGAAGCTGAATGGGCAGTAATCCAACAATGACTTTGCCTACATGCAATTCTGACCCTAACCACTTCACTGAAATGTTGTAATAGAACGGCATCCTGTTGGCAATGTGCCAAGACTTTAAAAAAATAAGTCTGGTTTCAACACTTGGGGGATTTACAGTTCCTACCAAGCTTTGGTCACTAGATGTCAGGGCTTTTTCTGGCAGTAGTCATCCTAATCAAAATATTGTGCTTCTGTAGTTCAGCATGTTGTGGGCATTTCTTATCCACTCAAGCCCCCAAATGAATGGACAGAAGATACTGGGAATGTTATCAATGCAAAGTCAAAGTAATGATTTTGGTTATCTGGGTATGTGAAAAATGTAAGAGTCTTCCAAATTTCACTTTCAAACACAATGTTTTCTACAATGAACTGGCTAAAGAAAGCCATTGAAAAGATTGAACTCTTTGCTGTGGCATGCCTCTAGCACTGGTGGCTCCAGTAACTTGCTCTAAGAATGCACTGTGCACTCTAAAGCTGGTATCCTTGTCCACAGCATTTGCCTATGTTATGAGGCCTTCTCTCCGTGGCATTGAATTCCCACTAAATTTAGATGACCACTGGATCATTGCTCATGAGCAGTGTACTCTGACACAATGAGACCAAAGTCTCTGTCCATAAGACCAATATCTCAACCTGTCTCCTGACCCCAGATCAGAGCTCTGGTCCCCTCCCAAAAAAGGGAGTCCCCATCCAAAGCTCACACTGGAAACAGAGCCTGGAAGGGGCTGTTCCTCTGGCCAAGCCCCATGGCTTCTGAGAGAGGGCCAGCAGCATGGACTGGGCAGCACACAAGCTGTTAAGCAGTGGGGCCAGCCAGGTTCCAGGACATGATCTTGTGCTTTGGGTTCATCTCATTCACTACAAGGAGGGTTCATCTCATTCACTACAAGGAGGGACTGTGACATGCCTGATATAACAGCCTGTTCCCAGCAGCCTGGCGGCTGATGCAAGGGATATGTCATGCTGACCTTGCAAATCTCAGGCTACCCTTCAGAAGCACATTACTTCTGCATAGATGGTGGGTAGCATACAGCCCATCCAGTGAATGCAGAAAGGATGGAAAACTCCTTCTAAGCTGTGAATCATGGATATGTGGGATGGCCTGGACTCCACACTACATCTCCATCCTGGTTTGGTTGTGCACACAGACTGTTCCCTGGCATTGCAGACACTGTGCCATTCCTGAGCAAAGCCGAGCTGTTCCTTCGAAAGTATGTAATCCTGCTCTATGGGCAGAGAACAGAGTGCTTGTATGTCAGTAGCCACTAATGCTACTTTAGAAAGCTGATCCTTTTTTCCCTTGCTATATTTTTAATACCATTTGGCCCTGATTTTATGCTTAAAGCACAGACACAACCGATGTATATGTATTTACCATTAATACATTTTATTTGCTCAAATCATTATTAAATTTTATAGCATTTTGGTTTCCACACACATTCCAGCTTATGATCAGCTTTGCAAAAGCTATTATTGAGATCTAGATATTAAAGCCAGATTTGTACATTTGTTGAGAAGGGAATGGAGCATAATCCCAAATGAATTTCATATAGGCAACTAAGCAAGTGATGTATCTCTCACATTGATGAGAACTGTAACAAAGACAGTGACTGAGGTGTAGAAACTTCCAAAATCTGTTGCTATTCTCATGAACTGTTCATGTGTATATTTACACACACACAGCTAGCTAGCTATATGGACACAACCTACACATCTCCTCAAAATCAGTATATTTTAAGTGCTGTTGCATTTGAAAATGGTCTCTTTTTTATTTTTTTTTTGACATAATAAGACATTAATAGGAGTAGCCTGAGAAGTGACGAATAACAGTATATAAAGAAGTACTATGGATTTAAAATATACAAATCAGAAACTTTATAATAGGCAAATATGTTTTTAAAAGTCTCTGAAACTTGGGACTGGAAAGGCAGCCATATGGCCTTATGGGACTGTCATCACTGTGTATAGGCTTCCCTTCCCTCTCTAGCACATGTGTTCCTAATTGCTGTGTTGGCAAGACCAGGAAGCTGGATTCTTCATGAACTGGCTGCAGCATTGGCAGACATTTACTCATCTACTGCTAACAGTTTTTAATGGAAAATCTGTATCCATTCATGCTAGAAAAATGCTTATGTTAAAACAGAGGAAAATTAAGGAGAGAAAACCAGATATCAGTAGCTTTTCCAGCTGCCAGTAGTAGATATTCTACTACTTCATTAGCATATATTGTAAGATTTTTTTTTGGACAAAGAAATTAATGTGCTTAGTTATTAAAAATATTTTGTAGAATTTTACATAATTTAGACCATATTTCTAATTCTGCATATGCTACAACTTGAGGATTATACAGCACATTATTATAAATTCAAAAGTTGTTTATAATTTTCTAGAACCTGTGAGAAGGATATGCTGGAAATGCCTTTATTGTTGCAGAATAGCAGCTGCCACACAGGATGACTAAGGAACATGTCCTGAGAGATATATAAGCACTCCACTCATGGTCATTGCACATAACTTACAGCTGTTTGACTAGTGGAATATTCATTCTCAGTTAGAGGCCCTGCTTGCCTTTGCAACTGCATTTCACAACTCCAAACGCCCTCCTGGAATTATACAGTGGCGCCACCACCCCAGTTTAGACAGATATTTATACAACAACAAGAAGAAAGGAATTATTGAGAGAAATTAATAATCTTCCAGGTCTGTTACTCACTGTGATTTGGGATATCACATACAAATCTCTGACAGATTAACCTGGAGCAAAATATTTCATTTCCAACCTAGCCATTGAATTAATCTCATCTGTGAATCTTCCTTTTTCTCTGAACTGTACCACCTTGTTCTAATAAATAATGACAATAATAGTAGTTGAGTCTGCAGCCCAGCATAACAGTAAGACTAGTGGAGAATACTGTGTGGGTGAAAGAAAACACAAGTAGCATGTGTTAAAAAGGGCAGATTGGGCTGAAAAGAATTTATGACTGGAGTTCCTCAAGGATCAGTCTCCAGGCCAAAATTATTTAACTTGACACAAGTAGTAAAAGTGGTCTAATGAAATTTGTTGATGACACAAGACATCATCAAATTCGGATGAATATATATATTACTGGAAAAAGCAAATGACTTGAAAACTGAAGTAACAGAAATTGAATTAAATTTGACAGTTGAAAATTAGGGCATAGACTTGTAGACTTGAAGCAGTAGGCATTTTTCACCTTTCCAGAGCTTCATTCATAGACAATGATAAAGAAAAGACCAGGGCCCATGACCATTGACTCAGAACCATCAGTTTTTTTTCTGTATTGGGTAAAGTCAAGGTATTCCAAAGGTATTCCATTGAGCAAATTACTACCACAAAAAAATATAGAGAATCATTCATGTACTTATGTATTAATGTATAGTGAAAAACAATCATATTGAAATATGTGCAAAGGAGGGCCAACAGAATTTGCAGCAAAAAGAAACTTTATTTATGAAGGGAGAGTAAAAGAGATATATTGTCTCACCTAGAAAAAAGAAAGCTTAACATGGGTATGATTGCTAACTCTAGACACATTGGGTGAACCAATTCCAATGAAGAGGGAAGCTACAAAACTACTGAATTCAAAGGACAACATTGATAAATGAGTGCAAAATGGTAAATTAATGTTTTTAGATTAATGTATAAAAAAGGCTGTTTGGCAATCAAACTAGTGATGTTCTGGAACTGTTCCCAGTCATATGGACTGCTAAATAAAATGGCTTTAAAATATAATGTGATTGTTCTATTAAAAAGATCAGAAGACAGAGTTGCAAGGTATATCAAGGTGATCAATTAGATGACCCAAAATCTGCAGCACTGGGAGCAGACTGTGAACTTGAAACTTGGTCACCCACATCTTCTCAGCAACCTTTGCCACCAATATTCAGTCACAGTGCATTTGTTCCCACCACTGCTAAATGTGTAAATGTCAAGCTATTATCTTATCCATTGATGGTCTGTAGTTGGTGTTACCATATCTTGTTCTGACATGTGCTCTGGCCTCTCTGTAAGATTAGACCATGCAGTCAAACTGGAAAAAAATGTGCATACAGTTTAGACATTCAACTACTTTAAATTATCTGGACCAAAGCAACTTGTCCAAGATAACATGGGAAGTCTGTTGCAGTGTATGAAATCAAGTCTAAATCTATATGTCATCCTTTCATGGGAATTCATTAAGGACCTAAAACAACTAAGTTCAGATCTCTTTATAAGTTCACTCTTACATCTTTAATGAGAAATGTTACCCTAGGTCTGAAAATTCCTTCAACAACATTGACATAAACATTTTAATGAACTGCTCTTTTCTAGCAAAATACACTTTAGTGAAAATCTTCCAGACAGCTTTTACTTCAACATCCTAACCACTGGGGTGTGGGTTCTTTTGGAGAACATGCAAGTCTGTCTCTTGTATTTTAAGTGAAATATTTCAAAGGACGTAATTTTTATTCTATGATAAAATAAAACCAAGCATTCAAAATTTCCTATGTTTCTTACATCAGTACTCTTATTTACTATCCAGGAACATTCCAGATACTGTTAGGTCCACTAGTCCATAAGTAGATAAAAAAAAAGTTAAAAAAATCATGGTAAATTTGTCAGTATTTCTACAGCATATTTGTGACCAATACTCAGCATGTATTATTTAGAAAAAATGAAACAGTCATTTAAGGTAGATGAAAGTATTTGGTACTGAAATTCTTTAAAACTAGAAGCATTATTAGTTTAAAACTCTTCCTTTTAGTCACAATTTCTTTTCTAAGGATCAAATCTAAATATATATAGTCGGAAGCAAAATAAAAGTCTTCAGAGCTCCTAGAAAGAAATAGTTTCTGACTTCTCTGTCTCTCTTCATTTTTACTCCTGGCTTTTGTCTCCTTATAAATTCATTGTCAGTTATCATTGTTTTTGCCAAAAGGTGAGGTGAAAATGTACTTAGTAATGCAACAATTCTAACAATGCTTAAATAGAAAACTGTAGAACATTGAGTGTTGTCTTGATGTAATAGTTAAATATCAATGTCTGGTGAGCTGCCACCTCATGAAACCCCACTGAGACAAAAGGAAAGAAGAAAATGTTATTCTACTTTGTGCATCAACACTTTTTACAGTGAGTGCTGGGATACTGGATGCTCATTTGAGGACCAGTTCCTTGAATCATGAGAATTTCATCCTTAATTTATAAAGACAAACATGGCTTTCATGTCAAATACATAATTATTGCTCTTCAATGCCATATTAGATAATAAATTAAATGTAGTTAATGGATTTTCTTTTTAAGATAGTGTCCCTCTATCAACTGATTCATTAGAAATCATGTAGCCACAATACTGCCCTCTTACTGCCTACAGCAGCACCAACGTACCTTAATCACAATGACAAATTTTTGTATGAAATTTCTGTATGGAAGCTTTAACATTATCTGAATATCCAACATTGCTTTTCTGCCATCTTGAGATATTTAGTATGATTAAATTCTGTTTAAATATAATCTTCATTCTTAAGACACTGACTTTGTAATAGTATGCTTTATTTCTGCATTTTTCCCATGCATTTTACCCTCTAATATTTGATATATGCTTTCACTCTCAACTGTTTCATTATTTCTATGTTTTTCTAGCTCCACACTTAGAAAATTGTAGGTATTTTGCAAGGACAATTAAAGACTTTTTCTAGAGCATTTATCTATTTGAGCAAACTATCATCAACTTTATCGTGGTCAATACTGAGGTTGTTTTCTGAGACAAAACTTTTCTGAAGTCTGCCTAAGAAGAAATTCTGTTATATTCAATACAGAATATTGAGTGACTGGTTGTTATACAGTGCAACAGTGCTAGAGAAGAAGTGACATCATCTCTAGAAGTTCAGAAAGGGACTCTGTGAAATGCTCTGTACAACTACTTTCAGCTCAAGAGCTTCCTGCCTTCCTGTCTGCCTGCTGCAGTCATCCATTTCAGTAGGCCTTAATGGTGATTGTGAGTTATAGTATCCCCTTTCCTCTAATTTGGAATTTTAATTATTCAAGGGAAGCAGCAGAAAAATAGTGCTTGCACTTCAAGTCCATGGCTGATCTTGAAAAATTTGGAAGATTGTCAGTGTCATGTCTTGTTACTTGAGATATCAGATTAGAGAAAGAAGAGAGAGGCTGGCCAGAGAAATGCATTTCTCTGACATGTTTCTGAGTCTGGATCAGTAAGAACTGTATATAGTGCACAAGTAACTGGGCTGACAAAATCCTATGAGAAAGGCAGCTTTTGTAGATTCACAACAGGCAGCATATCTACTTTCAGTGGTATTGCAACATTGTGCTGGGAAATGGAGAAACGAAACCAAAGCACTTTAATGCCTATGGTCGCTGACCACTAATGGAAAAGATGAAGAAACCTTCATACCAGTAGCCTACATTGTTCAGTCTTGGAATTGCTGCTCTGTAGTCTTCAGTGACATTCAATGGTCTTGTTTAATGTATTTGATGATGTGGATGACCTCATTTTCCCCTCCAACAGAGGAATTCCATGAAAATAGAAAGCATCCTCATGGAAGAGTGAAAAAAAAAAAAAATAAGAAATTATCTTCAGTCATAACAGCTCTGATGGAAGCTTTCTCAACCTTCTTTCTCTTCTATTTATCTTTGTTCAAGTCAGTATAAGCAGGAAGTCAAGCCTAAGACAAACTTAGGTAAAGGTCTTTCCAAAATATGGCCTCTCTGTGGAATATAATCAGCCACGCTTCTAAAAAATGGGTAATGTTTGTGGTTAAAAGAGAATCTCAGTAGTCAACACTAGTCAGCATCAACTGAGAGCTAACACTTAGGCCTTCCAAGCTGACAACTTAGCCTTGCATCAGTTGAATATCTTCATCAGTACAATAGGGTGGTGCTGAGTAAATTATACACTGGATTGGTAGCACTGCCTAGTATTAAGGCTTCAAATATTTCCTGTTATAAGACCTAGTTGCTTTTACTTTTGCCAAACTAACTGTTTAGGTTGAAATTTTCCGTGCATGGCATTTGCCTCATGAAGAAATCATCTGGAAAATTTCAGCCAAAATGTTTCTGCTGTGAAGCAAGAGAAAAACATGCCATTTTTTGCTGTTAAAAAACAGTACTGTAACCTTTACTTTGGCGGCACTTGTGCCTTCATACATTGGAGCAGGAACTTGACATCTGGAAAAAGGTGGTCCTTGTGTCATGAATATGCTTGTTGCTATCCGTATGAGAAACTACCTTTAATGTAAATCTTGGAGAAGTCCAATCTGCATTAGAAGTTTGCTAAAGCTTGACCACAAAAATCCCAGAACTTTCTGTTTTACTGAGTACACTCAGGCTTCTTTGCCTTTCTGAAGCTGCCTGCCTATATGTCATACCCACAAAATACTGGCCAGTGATGCTTCTCCTCTTATTTGACTGGTTCATTCACTGACTCTAGCATGGGACTGTACTGTTGTCCCATGCATACTTGGAGGAATATATGGTTTTCTTAACGCAGTTATGTCCAGGCTGGGATGGGGCCAAACAGGAAGGAGGAAGAGAAGCTCATCACATTTGGTCTGTGAACAATCTTTTGCTGACACCCAGCAAGTGTCAAAGGAAAAGCTACCTTATCTAAATGCAGACAGGCCAGGAACAGAACATAGAGCACCACAGAAATGCAGTAGAACAAGTAATAGAGGCAGATGCTTGCCCAGAGCAGAGACTGGTAGAGGATGAGAATTTGGACTGGTTGGTCAAAAAACAGTGACTTGGAACTAGGGAAGTAAATTTAAAAATGAAACAAGTTATGTGTGAAATGCAGAGTAAAAGAATATGAGCTACATTTCTTGTGACTGGAAATTAGCAGGACAAGTGGAAGGATGTTTGAGTTAAGACATGGGAGTTTATGAATAGTAAAGACTAGATGAAAATCCTAAAAAGGACTAAAATTTCTGAGGAGAATAACATATCTGAGGAGCAAATAACACCTTTAGAGCATGCAATAAGAGATACTACATAAATCTGTGAAGGTCACTCTGCCATGGTATTTGGTGTTTCTCTTTCTCTGGTCCACACTTATGATAGCAGCCAGCAATCACTATCCCTCTCTTCATTAGCATCAACATAAGGGGCCAATTTACACGTTACAGGGAAAAGCAAAAGGTCAGTTACCAGCAGGCAAATACATTGGGGAGGAGTGAACACATCTACTGGAAAAAACAAAACAAAACAACAAAACAAAACAAACAAACAAAACAAAAACAAACAAAAAACAACAACAAACAGAAAAACTCAAAAGCTGAAAATGGTTAGAAATTTCTGATCTGAGGGTTGCAGCTTTTCTGCAGATAATCCAAGTGGACATTACACAATTAAATTCATAATTTTCAGTTTGCTTTTTAAAACCTAAAGAAAATGCATACACATACTAAAAGAATAATCTGAATTTGCAAAATTTCCATTATTATTCATTTTCCCTTCTCCAAGTGGAAGCCTTATTGGACTAAATGAGATGGTGGTTCTGTATGAAAAACAATAGTAAATCATGATTAAAACAGTGATCTTCTGCTGATAAGTAATCGGAAACTGTGTCATTATTTATCAGCATTTGATAATTTTAAGTGATTTTTCAACTAAAACTAAAAGGTTTTCACAGTATCTTTCAGTCTCTCTCTCTCTCTATCCAAGTAATAGGCCAATAGGGTTACAAGGTTAAAAACACAAGTCAGAAATGTCCAAAGATTAAACTGATGACAATACCTTAACTCTGTTCTATGCTGCATAAGTAGCACAACAGTTTTATTTTTCCACTTAGGAAAACATTTTTTTCAGATGTTAGGCAATGGTTCCGAATTTCCAAAACCTTATGCACATACACCCTGATGTTTTTGTTTCTTTTCTTATTCTAGTAATTTTATTGGTCTTCCTAAGTTATTCATGTCAACATCTACTATTCATGTGTTTCTGAGAACACTGTTATCCCTTGAAATTCTTGGCGTAAAGGTGTAATGAAAATTCTACCACAGATTTGAATGGTTTTACATTTTATTGCACTGTAATGTAGTCATTCTATGTGTTTGTAAAGTACATTTGCTTTACAAAGAATTATTAGAGTAGTGAGGGACAAAAACAAATGTCAATTGTGAGGGACAATTTCATATAAATTCTGTATGAAATTTATGTTAATATTTATACCAATAAATATTGTAATAATAATAAACCTATTTGAAAAGTATTATAGAAAACTTATAGGCACTTATGCCAGTGATAATGCAGGGAGTTCAGCAGTGGCTTTTAATGAGAATTTTTACTTTTGTTGCCTGTGTTATCTTTGACTCATTTAAAACTCAAAAATTCCTTGTATCCGTCTACTATATAAACCAACAACAGGTAGCAGTGAGATATCATCAGTAACATAGCTTCCTAGACTGTTCATTACCAATTATTTACCACAGAATAACAGAATGGTTGATGTTGGAAAGGACCTCTGGAGAACATCTGGTCCAACCCCCTGCTCAGGCAGGGACACCTAGACCTGCTTGCCTAGGACCATGTCCAGACAGCTTTGAAGATCTCCAGGGAGGGAGACTCCACAGCCTCTCTGGGCAACCTGTGACCCTGCTCATGGACTGAGATAAAGTCATTTTAATAGGACAGAAAAGGAAGGGAAAATAATAATAGTAATTAAGATAAAGGAATATACAAAACAAGTAATGTGCAATGCAATTTCTCACCACCTAATGACTGATGCCCAGCCAGTCCTCAAGCAGCAACATCACACCCCTGTCCACCCCTCATGGTTTTATTACTAAGCATGATGCCATATAGTATGGAGCATCCTTTTGGTCAGCCTGGGCCAGCTGTCCTGGTTCTCTTCCCTCCTATCTTCTTGGGCATCCCCAGTCTCCTCACCGGCAGGGCAGAGCGAGAAGAAGGAAACATTTTGACTAAGTGAGCACTGCTGTGTAACAACTTAAACGTTGTGTTATCAACATTATTCTCATTCTAAATCCAAAACACAGCACCACAGTAGAGACTAGGAAGAAAATTAACTCTATCCTACACAAAATCAGGACACTTTTACAGTGAAGAAGGGAACATCCTCTCTTTAAGTTTTTTTCCCATTGCCTCTTGTCCTGTCCCCGGGCAACACTGAAAAGAACCCATGCCCATCCTCTTTATACCTTCTCTTTAGGTATTTATATACATTAATAAGATCTCCCTTGTTCATATGTAAGGAGTCATTCTTACCTATGAATTAAAGCATAAAGGAAACTATATATTTAGAATGCCCTTTCAAATACTTTGGCCATTCAAGATAAACTAATTTCAAACATTAATAATATTGCCATACTTTTAGTAGTTTTCAGAAGGTAAGAACATTTTTTGTAGATTCAACCAAGTTATATTTTTTTCTTAAATTTTACTATGTCTTTTTAACAAATAAATTCGAGGGAGGGAAAAGATGTTTTAAAATTATTTTGAAAAACAATTTAGATTCAAACTTTACTTCAGCATTTTAAACAAAGGTTTTGTAAGCTAGCTTTTTGCCTACATTTTTTTTTTTTTTTAATGGCCAAGCATGAAAAATTTTGAAGAGCGGGAAGCCAAATGGAAATGTTACTGCATCCAAAAACTGCGTTGTGCTGGGTGTCTGCTTTCTAGAATAACAGCAGTCACCACATAAATGCTTAAACATGATTTTCTTAAATTATATAGTGAAATGTTACAAATTATACCTGCATATGGCCACTACTGTGTAGGCCTAGAAAACCATATCTGACTGAAATGCAAACACTGTAATGGTTGATTTGCTGCCCAAAAGGACTGTAAACAGGAGTCACCACAAAGCATTCTAAATACAAATCATGTGCTACCCCAGCCTATCTTACCACTCTCAAAATTTATTTTCCTTGATACCTTAAAATAACATCAACAAATCAACACTGGAAGCCTAAACTTTCCTATGAACCTTTCTTTTACTGAAAATTTTATATAGTGCTCTTTAACCATGATCTTTTTTTTTCATTGCTTCCAAAACCTTAGATTATTTTACTCTCCAGAACCGAACCTTGTATGATTTTTTCTGGTCTGTATCAGAGAGTGACTCAGCCCACGAACATAGCTCTTCTATGGCAGTTCCTGAGCTGTAATCAGATTCCCCAGTAAGCAACCAAAGAAATTCAGTCCTGATACAAGTTGTGAGATTTTCTCATGCTGATATGGAAACTGAAAGCCTGGATCTTGGAACAAGAAGGACTAACTTGATCAAAAGCTGAGACAAAGATGGCTCTAGAACACATTTAAACCTCATCCTCAATATAGCCGAAGACTTATTTTAAACTTAGTTTAACAGTCTTAATGTTTGTTAAACAGATTCTCAAAAAATAAGAACTATGGCAAATTTGAGATATCTGTCCTAATACCAGTTCACACACAGATGGACGCTATGAAGACTTTTTCCCTCTGTTGCTTCATAATATTTTGCTGCAGTTTTAAGGAGAGGCAAATAACAACAAACATCCCAAAGATGAAAGAAAAATGCTAATTCAAGTTAAGAATAAGACGGAAGCAGGGAAGGAAGCAATTATTTCTTTTCAGATGCATATGCTGTACCAGCACTCCTTACAAGATTCAGGAGGGGTGGATATCAATCAATGTCCAGCTCAGACAAGAAGAGAAGGCAACACAGCAGAACTCGTTTCCTTGCAGTCCAAGAAAAGAAATGGGGCATCCACCTTGGGCATAAAAAAAAAAAAAAAAAAAAGACACCTGAAGAAAAATTCTAATCAAAATATTTCAATTCTAAAATCTTCTAAGACAGATAACACAGTAAAGGAGCTATAGAAGAATGCCTCATCTTTAAATACAGGCATTAATTAATTTTTGTCTTATCTTCTTTCAGAACTGTCTAAACTGCAACATATTTTTCATGGGTCCAAACCCAGAAAGCAAAGGCAGCAACTGAAGAATGATGAACCACCCACTGCAGGAGAGGATCAGATCTGATAATAACTAATGAAGTTTGGCAAGTCCATGGGGGCTGATAAGATACATCCAAGGGTCCTGAGGATGCAGATGTATTTGCTAAGCCACTCTCCATCACATTTGAGAAGTTGTGGCAGTCCAGTGAAGTTCCCACTTACTGGAAGACAGGAAACATAATCCCCAGTTTTATAAAGAGAAAAAAAGGAAGTGGTTACAGTCAACAGCTTAATGTCCAGGTGGAAATCTGTGATGAGTGGTGTTCCTCGGAGGATCAGTATTGGCACCAGCACTGTTTAACATCTCTGTCAGTGACATGGACGGTGGGATTGAGTGCACCCTCAGCAAATTTGCTGATGACACCAAGTCATGTGATGTGGGAGGGCTGAGGGAGTTGGTTTGTTCAGTCTGGAGAAGAGAAGGCTCCAGGGAGACCTTATAGTGGCCTTCCAGTACCTAAAGAAAGCCTACAGGAAAGATGGGGAGGGACTCTTTATCAGGGCGTGTAGTGATAGGACAAGGGGGAATGGTTTTAAACTCAAATTGGGTAGATTTACATTAGATATTAGGAAGAAATTCTTTACTCTGAGGGTGGTGAGGCACTGGCATAGATTGGCCAGAAAAGCTGTGGATGCTCCATCCCTGGAAGGCCAGGTTGGATGGGACTTTGAGAAACCTGGTCTAGTGGAAGGCATCCCTGCCCATGGCAGGGTGTTTGGAATTATATGATCTTGATGAGTGATTTCAGTGTTATCTAACAAGGACTTAATGCATGTTCTTTTCAAAATGGTGAATGAATCAACAGAGAGAAACAGCAAAATTTTAGTACAACTTTAATGTGGATCTGCAGTTGATCTTACTGCATGAACTGATGTAGGAAACATGGACATTCATATTTCCACTGCACCATGCTGCTTCAGTACTTGAGTGATAATCAAGAACCATTTGGCAAGAAAGAGAAAAGATGTAGATATGGCTTCTGCTACAAAAACCATACGCTTTTTTCAATTCATTAATTTTTGCTTGGTTTTGCTGACCCTCAGTGGGATTACCTCAGTAACAAATTGTTGCTGAAATGAAAGAATACTATGAAAAGAGTTACACAGTTTTATTACCTATAATACCTGAGAAGACACTTAACACTCACAGAACTTCTCCTGTGCTGTTTTTGTTATACTGCCCATACTCTTTCATATTGCTTCTGCTATTATCATTCCTGTATGTATAGCTGCACAATAAACCAGCTTTAAGTATTTTCTGGTTAGTAGACCCAGTGGGAAGCATCTTGCCTATGTTGACAGGTTCACACGGTCACCAGGAGCACTGCTTGGCTCTTTTTGGGGAGTAGAGCTGACTATGCACTGGAAAATATTTATACAGGATAGCACAGGACTAGTTCTCTTGACACAGTCCTTCCTCCTCAAAGAAAGCAGGTATCAGCACAACTACATGCTAATGTGTCTGAACAGCTTCCAGACCAAAGGTGGCTTGCAGCCACCAGCACAGACTCTGGAAAAGCTGGCCTGCATTTCTCTGCACCTGACTGTACTAGTCTCTTAGCTTCCAGCTTAAGAAGAACCGGATTTTGAGTTACTGGGGACATAGTAATGTTTTCTACAGTAAATTTCCTATTATTCTTTGCTGCTGAGTCAAGCAGGTTTATTTATTGTTCTAGGCATCCATCTCAATAGGCATGGGTAACCAGATACAGAACATGTATCTTTGAGTCAATAGAAAAAAAATGTTTCTTTTGCCAATGTGCAGTCATAACAATAATTGCAGTTCAAACCCTTTTAATGAAAGTTTATGTAAAGAGTGATCTCACATGTCCTTCATAGTAACTTTGGTATTTTAATTCTGTCTCAGCTACTTGACTTTTCAAATTAGACATTACTTATATGTGGTGTTGGATGGCAAAGCCATGTGGAGTTTCTTTGGTTTCATATGGGCCTGTAAGGTAAAAGTATCCTCAACCTAAGGAAATAGAATATGAATGACAGGGAGATGGCTGGCATTAGCTATCACAGCAAAGCTCATGTACTCTATATTTCTTACACACTTTGATTTCTAAAAGACATACTTTGTGCACAGAAACAGACACACTTGGGGTTCAAAGGACTTCCTTGTTAGTTATGTCACTAAATCAGATATAGGATCTTACATTGAAGTAGAGGATGGGTACACAATAAGGCAGTGTTTTTTCTCCCCTGATATGCTAAAGGAGAGACGGATCCTGATGAAAAAGTACCATGTGATCACACTATCAATAGCTGCATCCAAAAGCACAGAGGTTGAACTGAAGTTGCACAAGCAAACCTGACTCTATTTTTTGTGACTTTAAATGCTTGACTTTGCAATAGTATTCTTTTAAATTTGAGTATGTGAATAGTTTTGCACATGTGGGAGATGCACATTTACATGAGTCATCATAAATATATATTTTTTTAAACCAGAAAATAATCATGAGGACTACATTTAACTGTGTTAGTGTTCAGTATATATACAAAGGAGTAAATGTCGTTTTGCAATATTTGCAAAGTAGATGTCATTTCTGTTACATAAAACAGAAACAGTTTGCATCTGTAATGTTACTTGTATACATTTAATCCAACCTGTTTCTGTTTGGTAAAACAGAAACAGTTTGCATCTGTAATGTTACTTGTATACATTTAAACCAACCTGATTTTTTTTGGGGCTGTCTGTAAAAAAAAAAAAAAAAAAAAAAAAAAGCGAAAACAAAACCCAACCCTGGATTAAATTC
Source organism: Stictonetta naevosa (assembly GCA_011074415.1). NCBI lineage: Eukaryota > Metazoa > Chordata > Aves > Anseriformes > Anatidae > Stictonetta > Stictonetta naevosa. The sequence continues at coordinate 85,247,897 of CM021699.1, read as the reverse complement.
ATCTTTTTACATTCTGAAAAGGATTAAAATTATTTCATCAGAAAAGTGGATTTAAATTTCTCCATGGCTTACCAAGTACAAGTATTGCCAACTGAAATATTTGGCAATTCAGCTAAGTTTGAAATATCAATACCAACCACAGGCATGCATTTCATCTTTGTCAGGCACTTTGGTGGAGAGGAAAGACTGAGGATTTCTCTTAAGAATGGTTTTATAAAAAGTTTATAATTTAAAAAAGAAATCAATACCAAACCTATATTGTTGTCACAACCTGAACGATTTATGATTAAGCAGTGTGGGATAATTTTAGTCCTTTTACTACATCATCTTTTGAAGTGCCAATGCAAAACTGTAAGAACAGTATCTTAAAATACTGCGAGAACATTGTTTAGCCTAAAGGGCAGTAGCTGATTTTATAACCTTTTCACTTTTTTCATGTGGATATTTTCAAGTGACAAGAACATCATAACAAAGCAAACTAACATTTTTTTTTCCTTTTTTTTTTTTTTTTAACTAGAAAAACTCTTTGTTTGTTGAGACATGGACCTCAGAGAACCTCTTTGGTTCAAAGACTCAAAATTTTGGACATAAAATTTTTGGACTCAAAATATTTCTACATATATGAACAAAAGTCACAAAAAACACTAATGATCTATCTAAAATAATAATGACTATAGAGTGTCATCTTTCAGAGAGGGAATTAATTACCCAGAACTGTTACAACTTTAATAGCACCTGGCTCATAAGGAAGAGTCCCTTTATCTCCTGCTCCCCCTGGGTTATTTTTCAGTTGTCCAAAATCCACAATTATTTGTGCAATTCCACTTTTGTATACCAGTTTCCAACTCCAAATAAATACTAGTCCCTTTGATCCACATTGGATCTATTGAATGCCATTAAATTCATTGTTTAACTATAGCTACAGCACCATTCTCATTAGAAACACTTCTTTATTAATGGAGCTGCAATAATCTTTGTGATTTGATCACCTGTGATCAAATGCAGTAATTTCCGAATAAATGTTATGCACTGGATTTTTTGGGTACAAATCCTCACCACTTGGACACCCTCTGATTTAGGCTGACCATGCTCCCAACATGGTTTCTAAGGCAAATAAAAGATAAAATTAATGATCTTTCTACTACATGAATACTTAATCAAATTGTTTTCTTAAATTAATCTTGATAATTTTTGCAGAGTTTAAATTCTGAAACTTACACTATGATATCTCTGGGATTATTTTTGCCAGATCTCAATCAAAAGAAATTCTGTAACCCTGAATTCAGGTTAGACCTCCCAGTGAAATTATGAATGTGGTTCTTCAGCCTCAGAACAGTCAGGCTCTAACTCTTCCACAGTTTCATATTTATTTTTTACTTTAACAACAACAACAAAAAAAGTCTTTCCTTTTTATTTTTAATGCAGTACCCCACTATTTCTTGTATTAATTTCACACTGATCTGACAAATAATGAGCTTATGGGGAGACCCATGAGCAGGGAATTCCTCAGTGAATGAATAAAGAATCTGATTGAACAACCTTATTCAATAATATTAATAATTAACAAATTTAATTATGTATCAAGATTTTAGTGGTTATTAGGACAGACCATGATCATTTTTTTCAAATAAAAGCTTATTTTCAGAAAATATCTATTCTCTGAAACCCTAGCATCAGTGTCAGAGAATCATAGAATGGTTTGGATTATAGGGGACCTTAAAGATCATGCAGTTCCAACTCCCCTGCCATGGACAGGGACACCTTCCACTAGACCAGATTGCTCAAAACCCCGTCCAACCTGTCTTTGAGCACCTCCAAGGATGGGGCATCCACAGCTTGTCTGGGCAACCTGTGCCTGTGCCTCACCACACTCAGAGTAAAGAATGTTTTCCTTATAGCTAATCTAAATCTACCCCCTTCCTTTCCCACTAACATCACCCCCCCCCCCCACCCCCCCCCAAAAAAAAAAAAGAAAAAAAAAGTAGACTGGGAGCAGCGTCAAAACTCAGTTATAACACCAGCCCAAATGTAGCCAAAAAAGCGCATCTGACCAGCATCTGATATCAATTATGGTAATCCCATACTCTTTTGTTCCCCTTCCCCTTTACAATGTGACTCATGCACTGCTGGCAAACAGGATAGCTCATTTGGTATGTTTTACTCACTGCTATAATTGCAGCATTTGTTGTTCAAGGAGACATACTGTTTTCTTTCTATACTGATTATCTTCAGCACAGATCATAATATTATCTTCTCCAACTTTCCTAGAGTGTCTAGAACAGATAATGGCATTTATTTTTATTTTTATTATTTTTTTTTTTTTTCTGCAAGAATTGGTATGTTGTTCTGTAGAGGCAAATGACTTCTGGCTAGGGAGGATTTTACTGCAGAGCCTCAACAACACTTTTCCATTACGGTTGTGTTCCACCAGGAAATATAGCATGCCAGGGCAGACTCTTGATCTTTCAAATGAAGGAAATGTCACTGAATAGTTTAGAGTTGTAAGGCTCATTTCAGTGGATTTGTGTTTCTTTATTCCATTACACTCTAGAATTAGAAGTCAGTTACAATATCTAACTTTTTGTAAGATTACATATATTTTAAAGGAAAAGATAACACAGACAACTAGTCTATTATCAAAAATGTCAGGAGATACATAGATTGCCATGTGATGCTTTTATATTCATACTTTGGTGAACTATTCTTTGAAAATGAGGTTTGATTTCATTTTAGTGCGTCAATATTTATATTCTAAGATGGCTGATAGATGTTGACAAAATAATACATAGCTCATCTGCCTGAGTGTATATGAGAAAAAATGTCATGGTTCTATACTTCTCAATACCTTTAAAAGTAGAAAGTTATTTCTAAAGAGGCCCAAAAGTTCAAACTACAATAAATATGGAAACATTGTTTAGTATACTTGTTTAATTTCTATAAGTGTGGTGGATACTTGTTTAATTTCTATAAGTGTGGTGGAAGGACAAAGAAATATATGAAAGACACAGAATAATGGACTGAAAATATATATATATAAAACACGATCATCTGGATTATCAGGAAAGGTTTATAATGATATTGAAAAACACTCTTTAAGACCCATATGCTAAGCTCTGTACTCCACTGAGTGACTCAGGAGCCTTCTTCTGAGTAGATAATGCTTTGAATAGACTTGACAGATGCAACAACAGGGAAGGGCCATTGCATGTATCCAACCTATACACTGTGATGTTATTAGTAAATGTCTCGTTAGTCTCAAGATATCTGTTGCACTGCTGGGTTTTAACTGTAATGTTTCAGACAACTTGAAGAAGAAAACTGAAGGACGAAATAATGAGAAGGGTGAGTATAGGTAAGAAGAAAAGGCCATTTATTCTAGAAAATCCTGTAAGCTGAAGAGTTAAAAAAGAGGCCTTTGTGGTGATACCACAACTGTCAAGCCTTATCTGAGCCTTAAAGTTCGGCATATGGGCTGGCAACCTTTTGCCCTAGATGACATATAAAGGAATGATGCAGTCAGAATTGACATATAACTGCTTCTTATTCTACAGGCCATCTAGCAGGTAGTCACTGATGGTTAAGATGATGGCAACAAAGATCTGACGTGAGACCAGATCACATGCCAAACACATGTTATGGACCTGCAGCAAATGATTATAAACCCTCTGTTACCACAATACAATGTATACCCACTTTTTATTTTTCACATGATACATCACCTCTCTGGAATTGTTTCATAGAATCATTAAGACTGGAAATCAACTCCAAGATCATATGGTTCAACTGTCCCCCTACCATTGAACCATGTCCCTAAGTATCACATCTGTCCTTTTCTTAAACACCCCCAGGGACAGTGACTCCACCACCTCCCTGGGCAACCTGTTCCAATGCCTAACAACTCTGAGAAGAAATGTCTCCTAATTTCCAACTTAAACCTCCCCTGGCGCAGCTTGAATCTATTCTCTCTTGTCCTACTGCTAATTATCTGTGAGAAGAGGCTGACTCCAAGCTCCCCACACCTTCATTTCAGGTAGTTGTAGAGAACAATAAGGTCTCCTCTGAGCCTCCTCTTCTCCAGACTAAACAACCCCAGTTCCCTCAGCTGCTCCTCACAGGACTTGTGCTTCAGGCTCTTCACCAACTTCGTAGCCCTTCTCTGGACACACTCCAGAGCCTCAATGTCCTTCTTGTAGTAAGGGGCTCAAAACTGAACACAGGACTCGAGGTGCTTGTGTACCCCAGAGGGCTATACTGGTTCTAGTCCTCTTTAACATCCCCCCTGTACTCAGCTCTGGTGAGGCCACACCTTGAATACTGTGTTCAGTTTTGAGCCCCACGCTACGAGAAGGACATCGAGGTGCTCAAGCGAGGCTAGAGAAGGGCAACAAAGCTGGGGAGGGGTCTGGAGAACAAGTCTTACGAGGAGCAGCTGAGGGAGCTGGGATTGTTCAGCATGGAGAAGAGAAGGCTCGGGTGTGACCTTATCACACTCTACAGGTACCTTAAAAGGAGACTGTAGCGAGGTGGGGGTTGGTCTGTTCTCCCACGTGCCCGGTGACAGGACGAGGGGGAATGGGCTAAAGCTGCATCAGGGGAGGTTTAGGTTCGATATTAGGAAGAGCTTCTTTACTGAAAGGGTTGTTAGGCATTGGAATAGGCTGCCCAGGGAAGTGGTTGAGTCACCATCCCTGGAGGTCTTTAAAAGACGTTTAGCTGCAGAGCTTAATGGTATGGTTTAGTGGAGGACTTGTTAGTGTGAGGTCAGAGGTTGGACTAGGTGATCTTGGAGGTCTCTTCCAACCTAGATGATTCTGTGATTCTGCATACAGCAGAACTGTATACTCTTAAAGTCTGTGGAGTGTCAAATATAGTTCCACACCTTAGCCTGGTTCGTAATGTGCTATTTTGGACTGAGTTCTCCACTACATTCAATATGGCACTGTCACTGCTGTCCATTGCAAGACATACTTAAAATGATCCTATTAGTATATGAAAGGATTTTTTATGCAACTTTAAAGAGAAAACAACTAACAATTCAATGCAGAATAATGTTTCTGTTACATGATAACCCTTCCCATAAGGAATAATTCAGTCAAAATTTACCATTTTTGTTCTTGTTGTTCTAATAAAGTGAAGACGTTCTTCCTGGAAACACTATCATATTGCTTTTTTAAGATGAACATGAAAGTAAATCATGAAATGTTCAGTCCTTAATTAAGAATTTTGATTAACTGCGCATTGCACAGTATTATGACATTTTAGATTTGGTTTCTGTCTTAGCCTTTAATTAATATTTTATTATGTTTCCACACTTGGAATGCCCTCGAACTGTGACACTCCATGACATATAACAGTATCCTTCTTCTCCATAACTTTTTTTTTTTTTTTTTCTCAGACTGTAATGTCTGTCTCTATATATCCAACACAAAACACTGATAATGAAAATGAAATACTTAGGGCAAAGTTTTCATCAAATATCAGCAATTTATTGAGACCAAGTTGAGAGTGAACATAGAATTATGAAAAAGTAGCATTTTTATTGGAGGATTTATATCAATTGAAGCCAACATTCCTCCACTTTGGTGGAGGTGGATTCATTCCCTACTCTTATTTTAGTAACAGATTTTTCATCCAGCAACATTAAAATAGCTCCACACCTCACAAATCCTCTCCAGCAAAATTCTCACACTCCTTCTCTTTCCTGGCATCAGCAATAGACCGCTTGCTCTACTGAGACAAGGATCTACTTAGGAAAAAAAAAAAAAAAAAAA
>CM021699.1:85230013-85242026 GCA_011074415.1 Stictonetta naevosa | reverse complement strand
CCCCCCAACGACACACACAACACTTACTGTGAATTTTCTGAATTTTCACTTGTTTCATACCAAATTCTTATTCTAGTATGATTTATACAAGCTGAGGCAGAGGGAGGAGATCTTATAATTTATTCAGTTAGATAATTCCTTAACAATATGTACATTGCATTTGGAATCAGCAGTGTGTTGCACAGTAGACCTCCCCCTGTTGCCAGGCAATTGAAGGAAGAAACATATATATCCGCACTGCAGTCATAGATGTGACCATAGTCTAATGCAGACTATGTAGGCTAGCTTTGCACTTACTGATTTGGACACTGATAGCAGACTTAGTAATATATCACAGTATGAATTTCATGTCAGAATAGGCTTCTCAGATTAGCTCAGGCTCCTCATAACTGCCCTGCAGTTTTGTCTGTGACTGAACAGCAATTACCACATGATTTTTTAGGCTGCTGAGAATCCCATAGGCTGCTGAGGGAATTAAGAGTGACACAAAATAAACAGTCTATTTTTGCAGAGAGCTGCTTCTTCTAAGCTTTTTGCAAATGTCAGTGTTTGTTTCTGAAACCCATTAAATATATTTTTTCCATGATATGCACATGAATTTGTGCATGTATATATGTTCAGCTCTTTCAGTGTTGCAGATATAGACTCACAAATTCTTTTCAAGTGCATCCCAGATATTATGCATGGAGTTAAAGCTCTTTTTCAAGTGTTGAATGTCTTAACATCTGATTATGGTTTCAATCATTCTTGAAGAAATTATAAACAGAATTTATTGATCAGTTTATTTTTCTGTTCACACAGTTGTGTAGGGTAATAAAGTGTTTGCTGTACCAGATTTCTCTGCTAGATTGGGTACTAGTACAGATTTTTTTTCTTTCCTTTAACCAATAGATTTCAAATGCATATTTGAGTAAAACTCTAAAACTCAGACACCAGAATTTACCCTTTGACATTGTTACATTTTTAGCTGGAAAAAATAACTATAATACAAAAGAAAAAAAAGATGCAGCCCCATTTGTTTACCTTGGTTTAAGTCTAACTTGAAAATATCAAGTCATTCCTCACCCAAGAGCATGATAGGTATATAAATTGGGCATTTGGGATGTTTGAAAAAAAGCGATTATTTTCCTTGCTCAACATCCAGTGGTTTTAAAGATTAACAGTCCCCATATGATCTGTACGATACAGGTGCAGAACTGACATTTAGAGGGCAGTGTAGACAGAACTGTACTGTGACATTAAAAGTTGTCTGACATACAGTAAAAGAGTTTGCTGGCACAAGAAGTAGGTGCACAATTAGGTCTTGAAGGTCAGAGAAAGTTGTCATGCTTAATTTAGATCTTAAGATAAGGAGTAGCACATCCTCAAAGCTTCTATTTTCCTATTTCTTGCACTTATTTAAAGGTAGCTGAGAATATTTAGATGTAGACACCTGAATTTAATCAGATGATTCTGAGTTTTGTGTATAATGTTGAATGCTATTTAAAGTGGGTGTAGAAACATCACAAAAAAAAAAAAAAAACACTTTTACTTTTAGAATAGCATATAAACTGGTAGCTAAGCCATTTTTCTTGAAATTGATTCAAAAATGTAGTAGCTAGACCTGTTCTTCTAAGTATGAGAGAAGTTTAACCTTGAACTTGTGAATAAAAGGGAGAGAATGAAACAGCAGCAACAACAGCAGTTAAAGGAATTTTTATTTTGTGAATCCTCCCCTCTTTGTTTTACTTAAAATATATAAACTGTTTAATCTCAGGCCAAATGCAATATGTTGCATTGCATTAAACTATTTTTACTTCATTTTCATTTCAGCAAGGATGAGAAACAAAAAAATATTTATAGTTTGATCCAAACATTTTTTTTTTATTTTATTTTTTTCATCTTGGCTGTTAAACAGAGAAACCATAAAGTCCTGATATTGATCTCATACCAGACAAAATCAGGAATTACTCCAATAACATTATTTGTGTGTGCTGGTATAAAATGATGCTATATAAATGAAATTGGAATCAGACCTTGATAACAGTCCTCATGTAGAAGAAACATGTTGAAACCTCATCTAGACAGGGGGAAATGAGCAGCAAAACCCATACCAAGAAGGTATTCCAATGGTGTAATACTTCCAGACAAATTCCAATGTGAAAACTTTATTTCAGAACAAAAATAGCTTTATTCCATACTAAAGCTAAATCAGCTAAGCTGATTTAGTCTTAGTAAATGAATTATTCTGAATTAAACTTTATATATATATATATATGAATTAGTGTCCTCAAAGGGAGCCATTATGTAATGGTTATAGTGAAGTAGTTGTTCCAGAAAGCTACCAGTCAAGGCAATGTTTATCCATTGCACATTGAAAGAATGTGCACCACCTTTTTCAGTGGGTGACAACTTTACCTTTTCTGTTTTCTCTTTTCCTCTTTATAACAATTTCCCTCTTCCCTTCCTTGCTTTAGAGTACTTTTACCTCTTCAGCTTTCTTAATAAATATTAAATAAAAAGTCTAAATGATTATTTAATGTTCCAGGCAACTTGCACAGCCAAGAGAAACTAAATTCATTGAGAACAAAAAAATAAAAATAAAAAAATAAAAAGGCAAAGAGATTGCTTAGATATTTTAATGAGCTGTGATGTTATGATGTTACTGTCCAAAATATGATGAACAGTGACATAACTTGATAAACCAATGTTCTCTTTTTACATTTTCATTGAGATATGATTCTTGGGAAAAAAAAAAAGAAAAATAGATCCTTGGGGAAATAAAAATAAAGTGGGGAGTGGAGGTGGGGGAAGGTGTGTTCAAACAGGTGACACAGATGGTCATAAAGCACAATACATTGTTTCTTTCAATCACATATCTGCATCTTGCCCAGAACAGTGACAAAATGGAAAACTACCATGAACACATATTCCTCGTTGAAGAAGTCTTTGAAAGCAGTTTGGAAGGAATCATGGGAATACAGAATTATAAGAATCTAAAAACTAAGGTGTAGATGAGTGACTAGTAGCTGAAAAGCAATAGGAGAAAGGCTGAGCTGATTCAGACTAAAGGTCTGTTTTACCCTGTCTCTACCTGTGGCCTTAAACATAGGCATGAAGGAAGAACAGAGCCAACACATATGACAGTTCCCTTAAGTATTTTGCTAGCCATTATTTTTTATCATCCCTTAAAGCCTGATGTGGTCTATCTAGTAACTGCAGTAGATCTGTATTTCAAGTACTTGCCAAATTTCCATTTAAATCATGCAAGTTTTGTAAATTTATAGGCTTTCTCTCTCATGGAGGTCTCTGTTCTTGATTCACAACCACCTCATCTTGTTTGTTTTGACCCTGACTAATACTAGTTTCATTTGTAGGCCCTTTGTTCTTGTGTAAGAAGAGCTAGCAGTTTACCTCCTGCATGCCACTCATGATTATGTAGACCTCTTTCATATTACCAGAGACTTCTAACCACCGTCTGCCTGGCTGTGTTGCATAATCACTCACTAGCTGGAATTACCCCTGTGCCTACAAAATGAATGTCTCCATCTTTAGATTTAACATGGTTTCAGACTGTAAAAACAAAGCAACTGTTGTCAGCATTATGGGAAGTCAGACACTCAAGAGGAAATCAGCTCTCTAGAATGGAAAGTTCCCTGAATTTTGTTATTGTTTCTGGGATCTGATGTGTTGCTTCATCCCTTTGGCTTTTATGTTGTCTCAGTACTCCAGTATTGATTCTTCCAGAATCAGTACTGGGAGACACTTCTTTCTCTCAGACCTTTCTGTTACAGTCTCTGAAACTGTGGATCAGGGAATACTCCTACTACTCTTTGTAATTTGAGTTGTTAAAATGGTCACCTCAAGAACATTTTATAACACTACTTTTCCTGATCATTGTCCTAAAGGAATGGCATGCCTTAAAGCTTTGCCAGCTGCCTTAAAATCCTTTTAAACATAAGCCAAGGCAAAAGCACATAAAAGCACACATTTATGCTATTTAAAACAGACTTCATAGTCACAAAGTTTACAGGAAAAGTGAAGACAAACAAAAGAAAGTAATGCACCTCCTTAATTAGCACATGGATGAGTTGACCTCACCCATGTGGTTGGGCTGCCAGAACAAAAAAAGGCATCTCAGAATTCTCCACTGAAAATGCTTGTCCTCATATAATCCTATTTACTCGTATGTTTATTAAATAGACTTGGGGAACCACATTTCCTTGCTAGTCTAATATTTGTGGGTAGATTCAAATTCAATCTATGAATCGTCTGACTTCTGAGTCACTGACTCAGTTCTGGTCTGGGCCTTCCTCTTTTCAGTCCATTGGCTGCTGTCTCCAAGTCTGGAAATGCTAGTGTCCTTTGGGAAGGACTCCACATAGTTCTCACCTGCCAATAAAATGGATATATTGGGTCAAGCATTGAAGAGTTGTTTACTCATTGTGAAGCAGTGCTTCTTACTGACATGTTAGGCAATGTTCAAAACCAATTAAACAAACAAACCAACAACTACAGCAATATCAAAGCAGTGAAGTCTCTTTACTTATTGGGCCTTCAGATACAACTTGCTAATCCAATTTTGTAATATTACAGAATTAACATCAATGTGGGCTCCAATCCTACAGGCATGGTACAAATGGGCCATGTACAGCAGTCGATAGAAGGGGCTTCTGTCCTCCCTGCATTTCAGTGATGGATACTGTATGAGAGTATTTTGAAGACCATATAGTCTACTCCTGCAACTGAGGAAGCACAAGGGTATGCTTCCCTTATAGGAAGACTGAATGTGGATAGAAGGACTAATTCAGGACAACCCAGCAAAGATATTGGAATATTGTATCTGTTCTAAGGAAAGAGAGAAAATAATCAGTATTTGTTAAAAATACAAGCAGCAACTAAGAAAAAGGCAAACAGAATCATAATTTCTTCTTTCACAAGAAACAAAATTTGTTTTACAAAGACGAGAAAATCTAAAATTTGCAAAAGAAAAAGAGCATTTGGGGCATCTATGTCACAAGAAATCTGGAAACCAAAAATGTAACAGGATAAGAAAAAAGACTTATTCATCTATAACTGAGAACTAGAATGGTGCATGCTGTGGACGTCCTAACCCTTTCTTTATTCTTAAAGTTTGGAAGAAGCAGATATTTTTTTACACAATGCTTGTGTTAAGTGTCTGAACACTCAACCTCTACACAAATTTTTCAGATGGAAAAGAGTAAAAGAGTAAAAGAGTAGTTACTGGATTAAATGATCCACTTTCTTACTCATTTTGGTATTTCCCCTAGAAGATAAAAATATAATAAATTTTTGAAATGGTTGTAACACTAATGTATCTTTTCTTTGTTATAGGATTAAGGAAAATCAGAATATTTTTCAGGCATTTAACATCAATTGAGATTTTTTAATCATGAAGCACAAAAGGGAAAAACACAGGAAACCTCTTCTACACACACAATTCATGTAAAAATAGTGTTTTATAAAGAGAGTTTAAAATGTTCATATGTTTATTATTATTATTATTATTATTTCACAAACTATCAGAAGATGTTAGCATACATTCTTTAAGTATACTAAAATCTCACTAATTTACACCACCTGACTAGCTACTCCAGTGTTCCAGAAATCTAATTCAACTTGTTCTTATACACAGGATAGATTTTTCCAGAAAAAAAAAAAAATAATAATAATAATAAAAAAAACCCTTGACATTTTCTAGGCCTTCAATATACCTAAAAATAGAGAGAAACATATTTGGGTTTTATGATAATATCTGCTCTTGTAATTTTAAATTAAGTAAGTATATAGGAACCATTCTCTTCAGTTGTAATCTTGAAATTTCATGGAAAAATTACCATATAAATGTATCTAATTTAAAACCTCATTCTTTCCTGAAGATTTATGGATATCATTACTTCTAGGAATGTTTCTGTTGCATTGTTCTGATTTTATACTGTCTACATGAGTGAGAGAAATCTTACATTTCTGAGTTCTCCTGTATTAGCTGAGCCTGAAATTTTAAGGCACAGAGTAAGCCATGGAAAAGAATTTAAATATGTGTTTTGACCTTTTTCTGCTTGTATAAACCTGGCATTTTTAAAGCTTCTTGTTTTCTACAAGAAATGTCTTCCCAGCAAAAGTCTATACTCATAGAGGAAAACAAAAAGAAAAAACACAATCCAAATGTTTTGACATTGTAATCTATCTTCAGCTTCTACATAGGTTGAGTTTCTGAACAGTATGTTTAACTGCAAGAACTGAGAGAGGCAGGTGTTTTCCTGATGAATATCATCAATTCCTGTTTCAGGCTGTCAGCAGTCTACCAAGTAAGTTATTTCATGCTGGGAACAATGGTGTTTGGTGGGGATGAGCGGCATGTGGCTGCTGCTCCTTGGTCTTTGGTCCCGTCACAGAATAGACAAGTTATTTACAAAAGCTAGTTTAAGCACTGCATTTGTCTCTTCAGTGCTCAGCAGTTCTGGTTATTCTTAACCACAGTTTCTCACTCCAGTTTATGCTCCATCACAGATAATCAGCAGTCTCTAAGCTGACTGAAATTGTCATAAAGTGCTTCATAGAAACCTAAAGCGATTTTGTTGTGAGCATGTCTGTAATACAGTAAAAAATTAGTGTTAGAAGTGCTTTAAAAGTTGGAAATAACTGAATTATCATGTAAAAGGATGGTGAGGTTCTCAGTGAAGTGAAGCAACATGTTTTGCATAATGGAGGACATTACTGAAATGAAATACTCAGAACTTATTCCTAATGAATGTAAACAAGTTCTCTTTGAATTATACAATTTCTATTACATTGAGTGCATGTTAATGAACAGGGTTGTTTTTATTGAGTCATGAATTGGAAAAGTGCTTTTTCTCCGTGTTAGATTTTCTTTTTCAAAGTTGATTTCAGACTAATTTCTGTTTGAACTTGCTCTAGAGTTTACCAGATATTCTCTTTTGGACATTACTACATCATGTTCATTGGAGTTCACAGATGGGCTTTCCACTGAACTAATGAAAACCTAATGAAATCCATATATGTACTTAGCATTTGAGAATACAGTACAATATAATGAAACAGAAAGCTGTTACAGTTTGTCATTCATGGTTAAATTGGCAGAGCAAATGCAGACCTCTGAGAGACTATGTGAGTTTGCAAACAGCCAGAGGATTTTTCTTGTCTACTGTCCTATTGTGTGTATGTGCCCTGTGATATCTCATTGTAGCAGATACTGCACTTTCAGAAATGGATGAGTTTTGCTTCTGTTACAGCTAGTAGAAAAAGAAAACTAAAGGTCAGATATGGAAAGTGTTCAAAAGCACGTGTTGAAAGAGTCAGTTGAACTGGAGAGTTAGTTAATAGAAGTGGATACAATCTTCAGGAACAGGAATCAGTGACAAACCAGGAAGAAATGAAAATAGTGTGCAAATAACCCCTAATACTTTGCACTTCTTACAGTATGAGTGCTTGACTGACAGACACAGAGGATTTTGCAAGATGAAGTCTAACCACAAGACAGACACAAATGGTGTTCCCCAGAGGTCAATACTTTTCAGTGTCTGCAGGGAAGGAACACAACCTCTGCAAGTCTGTGGGCAAAACTACATCGTGAGGACCAGTCAACATGAAAGAAGCCAGGGCTGCAGGGCTGCTGTTCAGTTCAAGGGCAGACTGGAGAAATAGGCAGACAAGAACTTCATGTAGTTAAATAGAAGCAAATGCAATTCAGAAGAGGACAAAGTGATTCTGGAAGTCAACACATCAACCTTTAATAAGTAGTGTGCCTTTGCATCAATGAAGACTAACATACTGAGTTACATTATCAAGAGTATAGCTGGCAGATAAGGAAAATGATTACTTGTTCATTTCCCTCTATTCAGCCCTTGACAGACCACATCTGGAATTGTCCAGGTTTGGATTTCCCAGTACAAGAAAGGTATTGACAAACGGAAGGGCAAGGCCACCATGGCCATTCACATGACACATAAGAAGGGATTGAAAGAACTATTTGTTGTTGTTGTTGTTGTTTGTTTGTTTTTGTTTTGTTTTGTTTTGTTTTTACCTCTTTCTTTTCTCTTTAATGAAATTATCCTTATCTCACCTGTGAGCCTTTTTTTTTTCTTTCCATCATACTTTTTTCTCACCCTCTTCTTTTGAGGAGGGGGAGTAAGAGAGGTGTTGCGGTGGAGTTCAGCTGCCCAGGAGGGTAAAACCACAACAACAACTACCTCAAAGGAGGTTGTAGCAGGGTGGCGGTCAGTCTCTTCTCCCAAGCAACAAGTGATAGGACAAGAGGAAACTAGTTACCTAGAAACATGGAGCTGTAACTATGTCATACCTTATTACTGAAGATACACTGGATTAAATAATAATAATAATAAAATGTACCTCTTTCTTGTCTCAGCATGAAAACTAGAGATTATTATTATTTATTTACTTATTTTTTTAGGGATATATATTAAGAAATTTTGTGACGAACTCTTTTTCAAAATGGGAATGCAGATTCCCTGAAATACCTGACAGTGAGACAACTTGCCTCTCTATCTTTCTGGTGGCTGACGTGACAAAGTCCCCCTTGCAGATCCCTGGTTCTATGACACATGTCAGGCAGATTCAGACCACCAGTCTCCAGGGCTGCCAACTGGAGCTGGAGCTTCAGCAGCTCCCAGGGTGGGCTGCCCTGTGGCAGGTTTCTGAAAAGCATGAACATCCTGGCTCACAAGGTCCAGCACTCCTCAGTAGCTCATGTGGCAGGCTGTTGCAGAGCCAGGGATGCTGGAGAGAAAAGTGTGTTTCAGAAACATGGACATATTCCTGTAAGTGGAAACAGTGGTCTTGGCTTTTCATCTCCCCCCCCCCAAAAAAAGCCTTTTCAAAATATCAAATCTTTTTGCAGAAATGACGTTAAGCTTCCCAGACAGGTACATGACTGTGCTGAAGATCCATCTGTTCTTGACTAAGCTTGTCTAGTCACAGGGCATACAGTAGTCCCTGTATAGCTCATAAAGCCTCATCTGAGGCAGAGCTCTCTTCAGATTTTCCAAAGCAATGGGCAGCAAGGACAGTAAAGGTGTCAGAAAACTGCTTTCTCCTGTTCTTAAAAATAATAATAATAATAATAATAATAAAAGATGACTCTACAGTACATTCCTACCTTGTAGATGCATGGAAAGACAGATGACCTCAGAAAAATAATGAAAGTAGATTAATATTACAGTTGTGCTTTATACCCCGGAGAAAACACGTGTTTTTGGTGTTCTCTGCTCATGGGAGTGTGTTTGGGGGAAGTGAGCACATTTGACTGCATATATCAGTGTCTGCACCCTTTCTTTAATGGTTATTGCTATTCTTTATATAAAGAGTAGATTCTGGAAATTATGAAGCAGTATAATATATAGTGCAGATGATACTAAATGTGATTAACATTTAAATCATTGCAGTCTGACAACAAGGATTACCATAATAAGGAGATGAAGATATGCAATGCATAAATCAAGTGCAAGCATTAGCCTCTTTAGAACTTGATCAGGTTTAAGGAGAATTATCCACATGCGTTAGTCATACCTCTTTGAATTATAGACATGTTTGCACACCTCTGAGAAAACAGAAGACATTCCTATATCCAGTTAGAGTAATGATATATATTTTGTCTCTGAAGAGTGCTCTACCTCAATTTACCAACAGCATTTCTTCTTTCCCTTTTAATTTATTTTTCATGCACAGTACATAAATGACTGGGGCCTAGAATACAATCCAGAAAGTTACTAGGCAAATGGAGGTAAAAATTTCTACCTTGAAAAACTAATCCTCCGAAAAGATAAAACAAACAAGCAAACAAACAAACAAAAAACACATAAATATACGGATGATGGACAGAGCATGTGAGCAAGCACCTTCAAACACCTAATTTCAGTATATTAGTTAACATGATTTTAGTTTTGTAGTTTAAATTATAAGACAAGCTTTTGAATCATCTCAAGTGCTTTGTTAGCTGGAAGGAGATGGAAAGTGTTGCATATGAAGGAAGAGAAGAAAAGAGAATGGCACAAAGTTTAGCAGCTGTGGCTGGGGAAGGTATGTTTAAGTATTCAAGGATTACCTTAAAAGACAGAATCCTCAGCTTTGGAGGTCTGTTGACACCACCAAAGTAGCAGTAAGAAGACTTCAGATTACAGTAATGCATCACTCAAATAGGCTTTATCTTATCCATAACCTTTCCTGGGCTGATATATACCACATAGAGAGATTTCTTGAAGGACAGTGTCTTGTACCACAAACATCAGGTGGGAAGCAGAGATAACAAGTCTTAGGAGAAAATCAAGTTAAAATAGACAAATAAAAACACACCTCTATGAAATGGCAGTGAATTTATGGAATTTGTAGCTATAAGAGATCATGGAGACAGTCTCAGAAAGTTCAAAAACTGGTTGAGTAGATTTGGGGATAGATGCCAAAGACAAGGACATAACCCTATCATTCCTCATTCAGTGACTGTATGCTGGGAGCTGCCGGGGATGCACCACAGACAGTGCCCAAGGTTGTGTGTTACCCTGTAGCCAGAGACAGAACACTTCTTTCTGTGGGCTACATGTTTGTCCGTCACACAGTTGTTGTGCTCAGCAACTATGGGCTTTTAAAACACTACAAATATCACTGCTGAATTTAGCACAGCTGAATGTCACCTTGTTTTATTGACACACCAACACAAATGAAGCAAACAAATTCCTGTGAGTACTTTAAGGAATGTTAAGTCACAATCTTGTAGAATTCCAAACTAGATATTTTTAGAAAAAGTAGGCTGAGACTCATGAATTCATGAATTGTCAATGAAAGGGTGACAAAAGACCTAACTACTTTATGAACATTGAGGATATTTAGAACATTCAAGCCTGTTTTGCTACTTTTGTAGACACATAAATGTATTTTTAAACTGCAAAGGCCTTGGTAACTGTGTGGAAGTCCACTTGTATAATTCTTCATCTTAAAAGTACCACAACTTATAGCTGACACTCCTACTACAAGGTGTGCTGTTTTTTCCTATATACATGAAATAGTGCCAAAATATCAAAAAGTCACATTTTTCTTTCTAATGTGTTGTGTTCAGCCGCAGTTTCCCAATAAATTGTTAACTCTGCATTGTTTTCTTCTCTCTAATTTTCCAATGACAAATACAAATAGCAAAATGTGACCCCTGTTGTGCTCATTGCTATTTCAGATCATTAGAACTGAAATACTAAGATCTTTGAAAAATAATTTTTGTGGGGAGAAAAAAAAAAGTCACAACACTGAGAAATCAGATCTACTAAAATCTTGCCTTTTAAAAACTTTTTTTTTTTCTTTTTTAAGATTATTTCCATTTTTAAAAGCAATAGATCCCTTACAACAGGTCCTCAGCCTTAAAACATAAAAGACTTCATCCAAAGAATGATGAGATCCTAGAAGCACATACAGGGAAGTTTTTATACCTGCACAAATTCACACAGATTATTTTCCAATGTATAAATGGTGGTCATAGCAAATACTTGGGGCAAGTAGGGAAAAGTATTTGACAATTTTTTTAAAGAGGTCTTAGAAATGTTAAATATTTTATAATCTTTCAAAGGAGCTAGTATTCAATGGCTCCTCCAAACTGTTATGTATAGGTTTATGCATGAATTTTCAAAAAAACACTATTTTTTTTTTCTGGATTTCTTTGTATTCTTTTCACACCTATGCATCTCCTCTGAAATCACAGAATCACAGAATGGTTTCTGAAGTGTGGAAGGGATCATAAAGATCATATAATCCCCTCCCCCTCCCCCTTCCCCCCCCATGGGCAGGTACACTTTCCACTAGACCAGGTTGTTCAAAGCTCCATCCAACCTGGACTTCAATATTTCCAGGGATGGGGCATCCACAGCTTCTTCTCTGGGCAACCTGTGCCAGTGCCTCATCACCCTCATAGTAAAGATTTTTTTCCTAATATCTTATCTAAATCTAATCTTTTTTTGTTTTAAAACTTGTTCTATCTCTACACTCTCTGACAGAGTGT
>CM021699.1:85196043-85216090 GCA_011074415.1 Stictonetta naevosa | reverse complement strand
CCTCCCTTCCTTCCTTCCTTCCTCCCTTCCTTCCTCCCTTCCTTCCTCCCTTCCTTCCTCCCTTCCTTCCTCCCTTCCTTTCTTCCTTCCTTCCTATAGCATGATTTCTAAGGTGTGAGAGATTGGTTTCAGTCTTTTTCAGCTGTTGACTTTGAGTAGGTTTCTTAACACAAACCAGCTGTCTGAAAGACTGGATCTGAACTCCCTTGGAACCTACAGAATATTCTGTTCTGGACTAAGAACCTTGCATCTGAGGTGCAAATACAACTTTTTATAGTGAGATTTTAAAGATTTTTTTTGTTTCTCAAGATTAAACCCTGAGAAACCTGGACTGATGTCATGGCTGAAGCCACTTTGAACGGTCTGGGATAGAGACCTCCCTTTCCCACTTGAATTATTCTATGACTCTTTAATCTTAATAATTCAGTTATTTAAGAACAGAAGTGTAAAGGAAATGTGATCATCTGACAGTTATGCTATGATGATTCCCATCATGAATGCATGCAGTGATAAGACCCATTCCCACTGACGTCAATGGGAATCCTACTTTTAGTTTAATTTATAATTTGTAATAGTCTCTGACTCAGCATGAACATGAGAATTAACAAAATATATGGTGCCTCTGTTAATACTAATAGATTAGTTACTGATAAAATATGTTGAACCCAATATATCTTTATAATTTTATAAAATTCTTTTACGTTATTCTAAAAAGTAACATAATTTCCCAATTTAAAGAATGAACTTAAACTTTTATCCGTTTGACAAAAACTTTGTCTTATGTGAATAATATCTTGTCTTTTCTGAGACATATCTCTGAAGAATCAGATGTTACTACAACTACTTTCAGAAGAAACATTTAAATCCTGCAGTAAAAATTGTGGATGAATACCAAAATATTCTGTCTGTATATTCCTGCTACATTTTTTCCTGCAAATGAAATGTAATCACCCATTTTATTTTTTTCTCCTGTAAATAGTTTTAAGTTTAGACAGATTTTTAAGACAAATTCAGCTGTAGTATTTCCAGGTTGCTCTTGGTTATGTTGCAATCTTTTGGAAGATATTTGTTCCCTAACTCTTGGTCTGAATGTTGAAATCTTAAAAGGAAAACTGCAATGTGGGTATAAACATTTACATACCAATATCCAAAGCCTTCCTTTTCCTTATATGGTTCATCTCAACATGTACTGCATAGAAGCTTTATGAAAGTGGATATTTTGTTTACACAGACTTGCTTTGTATAGTTCTTAAGCCCTTCAGTCTCTGTACAGAAAGAGCTGAGAGTCAGTGACATTGCCAGATGTTACTTTGAAATTATACAACATATTCTATTCTTCTAAACTTCCCAGAGTGTGATCCATTTTGAGAGATGAAATAGGGCTTTTCTCCCTATTTCATGCTATTCACTGGCTGTTCTTCACCACTGTATGAACAAGAGTGCCAGGATAAAAACAATCCCACATTCCAGTTCTTTTACACCTTTGTATACATATCTGGTCAACAAGTGTTTCTTGGTCTTTCATAGGAAGTCTGTGCTCTCACAGACATAAACAGCAACATGCACCAATGCTATATAAAAAGATTAATTTTCGATAATGTATGTCATATTATTTATGATGAAGAAATTGGATTTAAATATGCCCTAAGATTTATGAATATTTGTTAAAGCAAGAATGTTGCTGAGGTGTTTTTATGATCATAATACTTACTATTCATATATTTAAAAAGAGAGATACAATAAACAGGTAACAATGAAGAATTTATTTCTCAAGGTGCAGATGTTCATTTTGGTTTAGGACAATCTTGCCTTTCTATCTTGAGGCTATTGTTCCATTCCTGGTATTTGTGAAGATAATCTGCTTCAGAAAAAGTCAGCATTGTTTTTCAACTTGTCTTGTGCTCTGGCACAAAGAACATACTTTCCTAGAGGAAGGATTTCCAGGTTTTAGAGTCCAGGGAATGTCATGGTTCTGACAGAACTATTATATTTGCAGCAGTGCATCTGTTTCAGAGGCATTAACAGCATGTGAACTCTAACATAGGAATCAAAGACATTTTTGCGACAATATACACATTTTTTCCTTTTCTGTTCTCCAATACAAAGATTCTCAATTTGTTTCATATAAAGATATTTCTGAAAATATCAATAATCCTGTGGATACCATATGTAAGCTCCATTTACGATAGACTGCTTCATCCTTAAATAACACTGACAATGGAAATTAATATACTCTGCATTTGATGCGCCTGTCAGTGTTTGCAAGTTTTCTTTAACTGTCTTGCTACGGGGAGAGTATTCGGTAGTAAATTGCACACTGGGACAGAATCCTGGAAAGTACTTCCAAACAGTTAAAATAAATTTGGAGGTTTGGTAGTCAGTGTCAAAATGAGATCTGAAATATCACTAATTTCATCGATGTGACAGAAAATGTAATGCTCACATTTTTTTAGCCATGTTGATCAAGACCACCTCTTCCCTGCCAAAACATTTTTGGTTTTACTGTAAACCTTTTTGTTTATCTCCTTCATTTATATTTGCCACTCTTTATATCTGATTGTTCTACTTTCATGAAGGACTGGAAGCAGCCACAGTCACCCTCCTAGAAGGGCTATCCTTGAGCTATTACTCTGCAGAACATTTGTAGCCATCTTGAGCCTACTGAGGGAAACTAATTATATAAATAATAATAATAATAATAATAATAACAATAAAAAGCCTTTGGCTAAGAAACGACAACAAATATAACAAAAATTCTCTTTATCCAAGATGATGTTATAAAAAGACTGAAGCAGCAGTACCTCAACCAGACTGTAAGTCAGATTTTCTTTTTCTGCTTGACTTTTCTATCACTGAATACAAACAGCAGTGTTGGATGTCTTAACTATTTTCCACAAAGAACATATGTATTTGAAATACATTTGAAAGAAACAGTATATGCTGGCTTAAAGTAAATAGAGTACTGCCAGCATTCTTTTACTCTGTGAGGGAAGTCATGTCTCTGGAAGTGCCAATTTAGCAAAGGTCAGCATGATGCAGATTTTTGGTATGCCCAGTGATTTTCTTGCTCATCACTAGTTAAGCCGCTATTGTTTGACATTATAAAAAGTAAAAATATTAGTCTTAACAGAATGTCACAAACTTAAGACAGACCTTGACCTAAAGAAACTTTCTGCTTTTTCACCTTATCAGAATGTGCAAAATCTATAAAAGTGAAATATATTTAAACCAAGTGTTTGTTTTGAGCTTAAATCTCTGTTCTTACATTTATTACAGTTTCTTTTGAACATCCCCAGCTAGTAATGTATTTAATACTCCTCCTCATCCTTCTGCTGCAAATTATTCTTTTTCTTGGCAGTTTTCTTTAGTTTGTTTGCTTGTTTCACTTTTTCTGATTTATTACGTGCACGGCCAAAACATTCAAGCTATTGTCCTAAAGTCTGCCAAGCATTCAGTTATACGATGGCTACCTGGGTAACAATATGTGTTCTTTCAAACTGACAGTTTGCTTCCTTTTTAAACTGAGAGTCTTACACTAGACAGAAGGGAAAAAAAAAAAAAAAGTATCCATATAGAATCCTGAAAATGTGTTTTTTTGGGGGTCTCCCAGTCCATGTCTCCATTGTGTCTAGAAGCATTTATACTTTTGTCCCTTCAGAAAGCAGTTTATTTAACTTAATATCTAGGGCCCCTACAACTGTGGACATTTCTTGGTTTCTTGAGCTCTCCAAGGCACACATTGTCTCCTTAGGGTAAGAAAGTATCCTAATATGTAAACAGATTTTCTCTGCTGCAGTTCATCCCATCTGTTGAAATGGGCATATTGTTCCGTTTCCCTTTCTTAAAGTTTATGTATTTAAAAGTTATTAAGTGCTTCCTCTTGTCCTTCATCTTTCATCCTTTGTATTTTAATCTTTCTAGTTATTTTTAATTTCTTTTCCTTGTTTTTCTCTACATCTTTTTGCAAGACTTATTCAAAACTAGCTATAGCTGATGCCTTCCTGTTGTTGACAAAGCAAAAGTTTATTTCATGTCTCTTTCAAGCTACATTCCTACAAAATACCATAGAACATTGTTACACTATATAGTTCAGTGACGTTCAGACTGGGATCTACTCTAACTGCTAAATTTACTGAAGAACAACTACTTAAGCAATTGTTCCCCTGTCACCATTTACACCAGTTTGGTCTGTTGAGGAGAAGGCTCATGTTGCTGAAGCTACCAGTCAAAAAAATAAAAATAAATGGAAAGGTCAACAATCTACTTGCTGGAGATCTGATGAGATCTCATATTCTTAGCTTTAAATCACTTGTTTCCCCTTCTACACCTTTATCCTTGAGTATATATTTATCTTTTAGTGTTCAATCTAGCAGCAGTCCTGGCCAAGCAGGGAGGTCCCAGTTGACTGGAGGTTAACAAATGTGACTCCAATCTACAAGAACGGCAGGAAGAGGGATGATGAGAATTACAATCCAGTGAGTCTGACCTCAGTACCAGGAAAAGCTATGGTACAGATCATCTTGAGTGCCACACAACACACAAGGGACAATCAAGTGAACAGAAGAAACTAGCAAGTGTTTATGAAAGGCAGGTCCTGCCTGACTTACTCAACATCCTTCTATGAAAAGGTGACCTGCTAAGCAGATAAGGGAAAGGCTGTGGATGTTCTTTAGCTGTGGATTTTACTAAAGCATTTGTCATAATTTCTCACAGTATTTTCCTGGCTGCTTGTGGCTTGGACAGGTGTACAGTTCACTGGGCAGAGAATTGGCTGGATGGCTGTGCTCAAAAAATTATAGTGAATGGAGTTCAATCCAGTTGGCAGCTGGTCATCAATGGCATTCTCCAGGGCTGGGTCCAGTATTTTTTAATGTTTTTATCAATGATCTAGATGAGGGAATCAAGTGCACCCTCAATAAATTTGCAGGTGATACCAAGTTAGACTGGAGTGTTGATCCACTTGAGAGTAGAAAGGCTCTGCAACCTATCTGAATAGTCTGGATAGATGGACAGAGTCCAATCACATGACATGCTGGGTCCTGCACTTGGGTCATAACAACTGCAGGCATCAGTTTTGGCTTGGTGAAGAGTGGCTGGAAATTTGCCCAGCTGAAAAGGACCTAGGGGTGCTGGTCAACAGCCGGCTGACCATGGGCCAGCCAAAAAAGCCAATAGCATCATGGTCTGCATCAGAAATAGTGTGGCCAGAAGGACTAGGGAAATGATTGTCCCCTTGTATGTGGCACTGCTGAGACCAAACCTCAAATATTGTGTCCAATTTGGGGTTCTCACTACAGGAAGTATATTGAGTTGCTTCAGCATGTGCAGAGAACAGCAATGAAGCTGGTGAAGGGATTATAAAGATTTAGGCGTGACTAAGGGATTTGGGGTTGTTTGGTCTAGAGAAGAGGATTCTGAGGGGGAGCCTCATTGCTCTCTAAGAGTACCTGAAAGGAGGTTGAAAGGAGGAGGATGTCAGTCCCTTTTCTCAGGTGACCAGTGGCAGGACTAGAGGAAACCGTCTCAAATTTCACTAGGAGGGTGGGGGTGGGGGCTTAGGTTGGATATTAGGAACAATTTCTTCACAGAAAAGGTGGTCAGGCATTGAAAGGGGCTGCCCAAGGAAGTGGTGGAGTCCCCATCCCTAGAGCTACTTAAGACGTGTGGACATGGCACTAGGGGATATGGTTTAGTGACAGGATTTGGTAGGTCAGCTTGATGATTGGAGTTGGTGATCTTGAAGGTCTTCATAACTTTGATGATTCTATGGTTCTGTGATTTTATATCATACTGGTGTAAAGCTAACAGTGGAATAGGGAGGAACAGGGAGGACAGCTAAACACTAGGGCTAGTCTCTCATTCCAAAAATTTGTTTGATAGACAAATTCCTAAAATTTATACTGAGTGCACCAAAACTTAATAAATTCAATAAGCATGAAAGCATTCAGAGTCAGGTCCGCCCACTTTTTGGATGACAGCACCATATATCTTGCTCATGGAGTTTTTGATAGCATCATTATGATGAAGAGCTTCAGTTTATGTCTTGCACACATTTGAGTCTCCAACAAATTTCACCTGTGTTTAAATTTAAATAGCTTTCTCAGAAAAGTATAGCTAGGGGACTGTGAGCTGGCTGAATCTCAACATGGCCAAGACCAAATAGAAGAAAGGGTAGGATGTTCAAGGAATATTTTAGCTTTGTGCACAATCTCTTAAGCCTTTGGTTGTGGCACTGCTCTCATTCCATTGAATCTGGAAAAAAAAAAAAAAAAAAAAAAGAGAGAATTGAGGGAAATATTAAGGATTGGAAAGCTTAAATAAGGCTAAATTCCAAAGACACCAGGTGCTATTTCAAAAAGTTGGATTCTCAAATGATTCTCTTCCATGAGAATATGTGTTGAGTGTATATGATCTCTTGCTGAATCTCAGGAAACTCTGTGAGAGATTACCAAAATTTCCATAAGAAAATAATCATTTTCCCTACTCATTTTTTAAAGCAGATTCTAATGGAATCAGGTACAAATACAAGATATAGTATGTTCCCTGTTTATGAGTCATAACAAAAATATGTAATTGTACCCTATTTTAACACAGCATTCCTAAATGTACAGTAAAGTCATGGATTACAACTATGTACCTGTGTCATTCATTTTTACTAACCTATGAAGTTCAATGTTGATGTTTCTTGAGAAAATGCATTTTTTTCTTATACCATGAATAGAAGTACTAAAGCTACATTGTATCCTTACACATTCCTCCAAATTCAAAACTAGAAGATACCTCTCTTAATGAACTTTAGGAGAGTATGAATTTATTATTTATTTATTTATTTATTTATTTTATTTACAGAAGCATAGAAGAGTATCTTGGGGAAAAAAAATAAAAAAAATAAAGGTTTATTTACTGCCATATTAGGAACTTCTTTCATAAATCTATATGAAGTTGTACAAAATATTATTTTAAAAGAATAATATTGACTAATTTATTGCTGTCATACTCACATTCTCATATGCTCCATTTTTGTTGGCTACATGGTATTATACAGCAATGTGATATCCTAAGACCCACGATTAAGGATATGGATCCTTTTTCCTGTCTCTTAATTAATCTTTTCTTCTGAAAAGCTAGACTTCAGTGAGATGAATCAGTGCCACCATAAATTACTGATAAGTGGCAATAATCACTAACACCTTGGAAATGAGATGAAGTTCAAAAACATAAAGGTTCTTCATTGCAATTTATCTTGATCAAGTTTGGATACCTTTGTCGTGGTTTTATTATTTATTCATATTACAAAATAAAAATGCTTATATACACCTACAAGACATCCTAGAATTTAGTCTAATATACTTGATATTTCATTTGCTGTTAATTTGCTGTTAATATTTGTTAAAGATTCTCATGCATACAATGAGAAATAAAAATAAATCCATTTTAATAAGATAATCTTATTTCCACATTCTACCTAGGACCAGCAAAGAGAACTGCAAAAACATACGGCTATAAGGCAATTCCAACAAAAGTCAGTCTGTGCAGTGTGTTTATGTGAAGTTCTTCAGGACCTGGACACAGTGGCAGCAGCAGTCCTTTCAGTGTTCTGTCCTAGCTAGCCTGCACCACACACAAAAGCTCATTTCCAGTTTTCCTTGCATAATCTGAGTGATCTTGTCTGCAGTTGGTAAGATTGTTCCTTTCATCAAATAATGATTAAGCATAGAGGAGATTCTCTTTCTGAAAGGAACATTTTTGTCTTCTCCAGAAAATACCTCTTGAGATTCATAATGTGATTTTTTCATACAAAATACCAATCTGTGAAACACATAAGTATTTCTTGCTTAAACAAAAATTACCTGAGACCAGAAAAAAAGAATTTACTGAAAAAATATCCACTGGGGGAGGGGAAAGGTTGTGGGGAGTGGGTAGTTCAGGAGTTGGGGGAAGAGGTTTCTCATTTTCCCCTCTCTTGCTCTGGTGTGTGGCAAACTATCAACTGCTAAGTGCTGAGCAGCTGAAAACATGTGTACAGGTTGGGAAAAGAAGCTTAGAGTATCCCGAAGAGATTTTCAACACATGTTCTTGCTGTTAACTCCATTGCATGCACAAGCTTGTAAAAGTGGATCCATATAAAAGGGAAAACTGCAATTACAGATGATGTTGGTTGAGCCTAGTGCAGAGCCAAAATGATGCTTCAGATAGTCAGTTTATCTCTATCTAACAGGGTTACAAGCCTCTGTTATTTCAACAGATACTTTCCACCATGGCAGGAATTAATTAGTGGACATTCCACTTGTGTGTATTTTTCAACATGAATTTCCTGTCCTGCATGTCTTTTCAGCACAACATTTTGTTCACTTGCACACAAAATATTCTACTAGGTATAAGTTAAATGTGAATTTTCCTTAAGCATACAAGCAGGGGTTAAAAAAAAAAAAAAAAAAAAAAAAAAGAAAACCAGAGAGAACAAAATACAAAACTTTGATTTTCTGTCTAAGCATATATAGAAGTTGGACCTGCTAGTGGGAGTCTTAATAAACCGGAGTGAGACGAAATTCCTGCAGAGAGTGCATGTGCTTCCTTTATGTTTCAAGGCCTGTGAAGGGAAGATAATAGTGCAGGTCTGTTCCAGTCACTACAAGGGCTTATGAGAATTCCTCTTTCTATATGGCCAATTTACTGTGTTTGTACATATTAAAAGGTTGGAAAGTTCTATTGCTTGCCAGATGAAACTTTTGGAGAATGTACTGGAAATTAGTTTGGAAGGTATTTTGTGGCCTGGAAATAAATACAGGTTTTAACTGCCATATATATATATATATAAAATAAAGGAAAATTAGCAGGGAAAAAACCTCAAACCTACCTCTTATAACTATACATGATTCATTAATAAAAGAGCTATTTTAGATGGTTATTTATGACATCTTTCTTTAGGTATCTAACAGATACCTGGGTTAAGAGATGGGGTTCCCTCTATGGTCAACAAAGATGAATCAGTTATTTATAAACTAACTTTGCTGCTTTGATTTGTCCTCTTTCTGCATTGTTCTTTCTCCATTGACAACAGGGATAGCTGGTTTTGTTTATATCAAAATAGCTTCTTCCCCATCTATTTTGGATTGTAACAAAGAATAAGGTTGTCATGCAATAAAACATCAGTTACACGATGGTCATGGTATACCTTAAAGGCAATGTCTTTCATGAGGCATAGACAGACCACCTTGTATATTTCAAGGCCAGGTTAGGTTGGGGCTTTGAGCAATCTGATCTAGTGAAAGGTGTACCTGCCCATGGCAGAGGGTTTGGAACTAGATCTTTAAGATCTTTTCAGATCCAAACCATTCTATGATTCCACAGCTATCTTTTTGTTTCTTGTCCTCCAAGACATGCCCTCTGCCATGTGTAGAAACCCTGTAAATAAAGCAGGGAAGAATCAAATATATGTACCATATTTTGTTTCTTGACTACAAATTTTCAATATTTGAAAAATGATTAATGCTTGCCAGTGTTTCCAGATATCTTTTGATTCAAATTAATAGTGTGGTTTTTAATTCAATATTTCCCATAGTAGCTACAGAAAACAAATGTTTGAAAATTACACTGCACATTAAGTAGTCTGATGGATGAGAATTCTGATAGCAGAAACAAGTAAAGACAGATTTCTAATTGTGCAAAAAAATCCATTTAGAAGCACAAGCGAGATCCACTGCCACTGATGGTAAGCAGGGTTTTTTCCACACAAGTCCTAGGGTGCTTGAGTTAAGGTCCTGTTTCAGCTTTGTATTTACAAAGATAGCTATAAATTTCGTTGAAGAGTAATTTCATGATCTTGCAAGTTATCTATTTTATGACCTAGGCCTAAAATATAGATTTTATAATGTTTTAAGCTAAGAGTTGTATCATAGAATTATTGAATCATAGAATGCTTTGTGTTGTAAGGCAACCTAAAGAACCTAATTCCACCCCCCTGCCATGGGCAGAGACACCTCCCACCAGATCAGGTTGCCCAAAACCCCATCCATCCTGGCCTTGAACATTTCCAGGGATGGGGTATCCACAATTTATTTGGGCAACCTGTTCCAGTGTTTTACCACCCTCTTAGTATCGTACTTGTAGGAAAGGAAACAGATGTCATCTTTGTGTGCCATATTTTTATTAAGGGAATCATAAAGCATTTTTACACATTATGCTGATTCCTCTCTAATGCCTAAATTGATTTTGAAAATTAGACTTAAGTCACTAAGGTGAATATGGAGGCTATATTTTCTAAAGCTGTAGATTTAGAATATATAATTTCAGAAAATTCATCAAGATGCATTTCAGCTTGGACCCATCAGCCTCTTTCTGCCTCTGCTTGCTCTTTATGATCCAGATTCTGACCTTTTTAAGCCTTGGTTTGTACATAATTTTACAAATTCCTCAATGATCTCCATTAAGGACATTCTAGACTAAGGTAGCATTAAAAAGCAATAAGGACAACAAAATGTGACCCCATGTTTAGAGCCTGTAAAACTATTCTGTCATGGAAAAAACTTTTTCTCTCAAATTATATATATATATATATGTATATAAAGAGGGTATAAAAGCAATTGCTACATTTTTTTTTCCTTCATATTTTCTGACATCAAGTGAATTAATTATTTTACTAAGGAAAAATAAACTCTAAAAAAATACATAAATTAAAAGCTATTGACTACACCCTGTTGAATTCAGAGGATTTAGTGTATGAGAATAATATTTCTATTATATTTGACTATTTCTGTTGAGGAAAGAAAAAAATAAAAAAGCTGAAACATTGCAAAGCAATCTTTATTTGGAACCAAAATGGGTTACATAGTAGAGAAAAAATGTGTACAGACACCAGAGGTCAGTGAAACCTATCTTGTCAGCAGGGATTGGGTTGAAGAGTAGGACAAAGGTGCAACTCTAACAAGCATCTGAAATTCATTATACTTCCAAATGTAAATTCCAACACACAAGGGGAATTTGAACTCTGAGTCCGTATGATATTCTGTACTTACACATAACCCCTACCCCCAAGTCATCTACTATTTTTGTGTTTTCTTTGCTTATTTTTGACCTTTCCATCACAATGATGTTCATTTAAATTATATATGCATTGCATAGGAATGAACAACATGCTCTCTAATAACAAATGCTAAGAAACACAGTGTTAATTCTTAGCCTGAACCTGCAAATGCTATTAAAAGAGAGTGGAACACAGGGTGTGTGTATATATATATATTATCTTATTTATTTTTTGCTATAGGAGATTTACAAATTTTGCAGTGTACTTTTTCACAGTTACATTTCTTGAAGGATTATGCCCCATATAGTTAAAGATGACCACAAAACAAATCAAAGTCACAGATAGATCAGGACTGGAACATCACTCTGACTCAAAAGAGTGAAGAATAGGTTTACTAAACTATTATGCTAAGTTCCTAATGCACTTTTTTTTTTTTTCTCCAGCTGTCATTCCCTTTTTATTTTTTCCTCCATTTTTTCCCACTCCTCCTTTTACAAGATTTCTTATGAGAAAAAAGCAAATCAAAGTGCTTTTAAGTGGAATCTAGCCTTAAGTGCTCCAAAGCCTAAGTGAATCTGAGATCAGATAAAATTAATAAAACCCAGCCCCAAAAGGAATAATCTATGATGGTGTCGTTTAAGTTCCTCTATGATTTACTGCTTAGGAATACAGCTGTCATCTTTCATCTTCTCTTTCTATCTAGACTGGTTTTTCATTTATCTTTAGATGATTCAAATCATTGTAGCTCCACTGAAAGCAAGTGAACTGTAATAACTTTGAGCAGCTGAGAAATTTTATGTCCTCTGTTCTGTACTTATTTGGCAATAAAAAGTCTTTAAGTTACCATTTTATATTTTTGGTGTTAGACATTTGCTCCACACTAATTTTGCCAAATTGATTTTGTTTTTCATTCAAGATTTCTTTTAACTTCCCTATAGTATGAAGATATACTCCCTTTCCACTTCTGTTTTTCTATGCTGAACATTTTCTTTTGGAACATCCTGTAACTCTATTACCCAGCCTCTTCCTTTGGGATAAACCAGGACTCTGTAATAGTTATTATGTCCTAACTTTCATTTGTCATATTTGTGTCCACCATTGACCTTCTTTCACTGTTTGCATTTAGTTAGAAGCACTTAATTTATTTTCCAGTTTCTTCAAAAAACATCATGATAAAGCTTCTATGTTTTTCTTTGTTTTAACTCTGAATTTCTTTACGTTTCTTTCTATAATTGCAAAAATATAATTATTCTAAATGGCTATCTTTATGTTAAAATACATTTCTCTCTCTCTCTGTTCACCAGAGACAACTAGTTTGGGCTTAATTTATTTAATTTTCTTTAGCATTCTTTTCTGTCATTCCCTTGTATGTAAACAGGCCTATTAGATTCATTATCTGCTGCTTTCTTCAACCAATGATAATACTCTCATAATGTCACTATGGGTAAAATAGAACATATCACACATAAGAAGCTATTAATTTATTACCAGTCCAATCCATTTTTAACAGCCAGATAAACCAAATCACAAATTAATACAAAAAGTCTTGTAATAATGCAGTTAAAATTATTGTACAAAATCATCACATCTACTCCTTTTCTCTGACATTATACTCAATCTTCCAGTTCCCCTCTGGATCCTAAGGTTAACAGTTTCTGTCTTCCTAAAAAAAAATAAAAATAAAAATAAAATAAAATAAAGGTGGATGGGTGATTTCTTCAAAGTAAAACCTCCACTCCAAAGTCTGTTAAGTCTGTTAATGCCTTATCATTCCCTCTGAAGTCTGTTAACTGCTTATTTCCAGTAAGACAGTGGTATATGTCCTCATTACAAACATTTACAGATTCATTCTGACATAGATGAATGCTTGAACGAAGTAAATAGCTCCCTTGTCTCCAAGAAAGACTCATGGTCGGCTACAACATACAATCAACACACAAATTCTCATGATACAAGATAAAGATCTTATTTAAACAGTGTGACTATGATGTGTTCTCTTACCGTAGCCATTAAATTCACCTTTTTTTTTTCTTTCTTTCTGAGGTGCCCAATCTATTCCTTCTGTTGACCAACTATTCACATAACAGAGGACAATTGGTTTTCAACAAGTCAGTGCCTGTTTCCTCAGATGATGTTACTGTGCTGCCCTTGGCAGGATCAGAGCTCTCTCAAGGGGCTGAGCTGAAGCTCCTGTCTGCCACTGGCATCAGCTTCTTGTTCCAAACTCCTGAGATGCTGTAGGGAGGTGAGGTGCTCTCATCTCAGGACACAGCTGTGAGGAAAAGAGTTGGGATATCTGCAGCTGGGTAAGGAGTCTAGAGGCCAAAGCAGCATTGAGAGTAGTGAAGTATTAGAGCAGTCTGCCTAGGGAAGTAGTTGAGTTACCATCCCTGGAGTTTAGGTTTGTATTTATTCAAGTATAAAGTTGATGTCTATTTGTGATCAGTTACCCTCAGCGCCTCTCACACTTGATGAAGAGAAACAGCCACATTTAGGGAACAAGTTCTTCTTGGTTTAGACATCTGCATTAGGGTGAAGTAAACCACATCTCACTCTAGTGCTGTTTTTCCTCTATTAACTTGTAAAGAGGGTGCAGACCACTATCTCAGATGTTGATACTGGCAGAGTAAAAATCTGTGTTTGGTCAGCTGAATTCCACATAGAGTGCCCAGAGAAAGGACACTGATTTTTGACTTTTATTTGGAATGATTAATTGTTTATATATAATCTTTTTGTTCAGCAATTACCTGAAATTGCTAGCGACATTTAATATTTTAGCAGCTGACAGCACAGTATGAAAGCCAGCCATATACAAAAAGGAAATAAATGTTTCTTTGCATCATCATTGTATAGGAACATCTGCTTAGACTGTGTTCCCACTGTGTAACAAAACTACATGTGTAAAAGCCCCTTTGAGATAGAGTGGATTTGAGGATAAAAAAAATATATCCAGTACTTTCCCCTTATAAAACCAGAATTTAGCCATTCTGAGATGCCAGGAAAATGGCTCATGAAATCAGAAAGTTTTAAAAAGGGTACTAAGGACTTGAATAATTACAGCATGTTTGGTATACTGGCAGCAATATGACTTTTCCACCAGAATTTCTGCCACAGATCACCATGCTTCTTAAGAAATACAGAGTACTTGAAGCCACATGAAAGCAGGTTTGAATTCCAGTGCAGGACTTTAAGCAGCAGAGAACAAAAAGCAACAATAAATTCTTGTTATCTTATGTCAAAGGGTAGGTAGTAGTAGGTCAAGAGCACCATTCTTCTTTGCTGTAATAACCACACATCAATGTCCTGTCCCTACTCAATGAACAATTTTAATTCCACTCTTCAAAAACACTTGTCCTGGTCAACAACAAATTACCTCACTAACCCCAAATGAGATTTATATTCTTTATCCGTAACTCTTTCCATATATCATAACATTCAGGCAAGAAGTCCTGAAAGTTCTACAATATTTCATATCCTCTCCTGCAACAGCTCCATATTTTCCTTTGGTGATACAAAGTTACCTGGAAAATATGGATAGCCTTAAATTAAAACTGATGTATTAAAGGCAAGCGTCCTCACTCCTTCAGAAATCTATTAAATAACTCAGTCTAAATTTCACTCATGAAACAGTGAACTTCACCAAATCTTTTTCACTGTTTTTGTCTCATTTCCACCACATCTATTAGTAGGGAAATGAAGGTTTCATTTTAATGTCATTTAGGCTACACTAGCATTGTTGATCTGATATTTTTACAAAGTTTATACAAAAGCAATAGCTATTGGAACATTGGAGTTAGATCTTACGTTTATACAGCTCTACAAAAGAATATTTGGTTTCAGCTTCAGAAAAATATCTGCCTAATTGAGGATGACGTTTCCATACATCAGCTAAAATGGGTTTTAATGGCTGTGATTAGCATTTTCCAAACAGATTGTGTTAACCCATGTAGGCAGAGTGGTCAAATGACTCCCATATTTCTGTAGTATCGGTGCCATGGGAATAAAAAGGGGTACAGCAAAAGAGGACAAATAGCTTTAAGTTTTACTACCTGGTGCAGTCTAGGAAAAGAGGTAGTGACATCATGGTGGGGGAGAAAAGGAGGAAGAGGAGTAGATGAAAAGAGATTAATGTTACCTCCCCTTTTTTGGGTCAATTTGTCCAATCATCTTTAACTTGTTACAGAGACGTTGCAAGAAATACATATGCAATTTGAAAATAAAAAGTGATTTTTAATCAATTATTGCACATAAAATATCTCTAGGATTAAAGGAGCAGTTAGATCAAGTATCCATGTGCTTAGCAGTCCAATACAGCACCCAAAAAGTCTTTGCTGGCCAGGCAGGAGGGGAAGGTTGGCTCTTGCAGTTTCCGGGGACAAGCCCTTAGACCTGTTGAGTTGTTGTTGATCCACAGTTGATCCACAATTGTTGATCCATTAACACTGGTGACTCTGACAACTCAACCCAAACCTTTCTAACCAACCTTAAGCAGACTCCCTCATTTTTTTTTTTTTTCCATGCATATTATATACATTGCCAAGTTGATGTTTCTCCTCTTGAAACTTTGAGCTAACGATCCCATCCCAACAATCACACCTCTACATTTGTTATCTTTCAACAGACTCTCTCACAGTTCTTTCATGACTAAGCAGAAGTCTGAGCCCAGGTGGCCTTGCTGGGCCTGATGGGTGCCTGGGATCATGGGAACATGGGCTGCTGGTGAAGGGGGAAGATTGTTGTAGGGGTTATGGAGAAAGACACACCAAGAAGAGGTAAAGATACAAGAGCAGAGGGTATATTGAGCCTCTAATTTTTTGTGCCAAGTTTGCATACTGATCTCAGAGCTTAGAAGCATTTTGCTCAAAAGTAAATCCACTAAGGGGTCCACATTAAGTGCTTCATCATACACTGAAGCAGATTAGGTAGGTTGCAACCAAGCTGTACACAACAGGATTGAAGTGAAATAATTAGAGATCTACACTAAATACTTGTTTAAATACTTGTTTATATTTTAAATTTTTATTATTTTATCTTCATCACTAAAGAAATAAATGAAAAGGTTTGCTACAGTGATGTCAAGAGATACACTGTAAAAAGTTTTGAGTTCCCTAAATGTGATGTTGCTTACAAAAAAAAAAAAAAAAAAAAAAAAAAAAAAGTGCAAATAGCTTGATCATTTTGTCTCTTCCTTTTAAGCTCAAATAAATGTATTTTTCTTTGGAAAGCGTCATGTTTTCTCTTTTTTTTTTTTTTCCTTTTCAAAAGTATTTGAGAAAAAAAATCTTGAACATATTTCAACTCATCTATTATATTCAGGAATATATATATATATTATATTCCCTTTGCAGAACCATACATACTTTTTTTCAACACCTTAGTGGTGCAGTACATTAAATACCTTTGAATTAAATTACTTCCACTTTGGTATACTGATATGGTCACTGGCTTCTATCTTTCTCTACCATCTCATTCACCAAAGTAGAGATAGTATCAATTTCCACCCATTCCCTCCTTGATAGCATTTTGAAAAAAAAAAAAAAAAGTGTAATAACCTCATAAGCAAATTGTTTTAATTTCTGTAGAAGTGTATGTATGCTGCCTGAAAATGTTGTGGTCATTGCAATCACTTTAATTAAAGAAAGATGCTCTTTGGAAATACCTTTGACCACTACTTCATTCTTTATTTACTAAACAAAACAAAATTGTTTCTGAGTTCCAGACCAAAAGAATTAAGCTAATATTATTTCTGTTTATAAATCATTAGTCAGAATGATTCTCAGCCAGTAAACCTTCTGATGTTAAGAGGCAGAAACATGCACACATTAGCCTCTTCTAGCTACTGCTATTGTCAATTGGCTTAACACCTGCTGACGACTGAATAGTCAATTTTAATGCAAATTTTAAAGTGCTTTATATTGAAAAACTTGCAAAAGGTCACATTTCTGTAATTTTTCTATGTTGAAATTCATTGTCAGACTTAGCATCACTTTTTCTCCTTGGGAACTTTCTAATCTATCTTTTTTCCCACTCTCCCATACGTTCCACAATAAAATATTACTTCTTAATGTTCTTTGGTTAATATTGATTTCTGCAATCACAGTTATAAAAATTTAAATTTATTTTATTCTACAGCAAATCCAAGGTTTTTTGATCAGTGGTAATTCAGTTGGAACAGGAAATTGTAATTACATTGGGTACATTTTCAGAGAGTATTTAATCTCATTTTAATTTCTAGACAGTCGTTAGCTGAATGCCACATGATAGATTGTTTTACTTCTTATGGTTCTTGCATTCAAAGTTGCTTGTTCTGAATTTTATTACTCTCTTCAGGGTAGCACTAAGAAAGGTTTGGTCCTGGTCAGTTAAATTAGCTGTTAAAATCACAGCCAATTCCCAAATCACCTGTTAAAATTTCACTTTCAATCTGCTTTGCTTCCTGCTACTGCTGTTTCCTCTAGGCCATGCCAGGCATTCTCAGCATAGAAGGCAATGCTGCCTTCCCTGGCTTACTCAGGTTGAGAAGTTCACAGCTTTGAGGCACAGGAAGAGGAGATCCATTTCTGCCAGCTCCTTACCACAGCTCCTACTTCCCTTTTTCTTCCCATGATCACTGCTCACCTTCAGAAATAGCTGTTGCCCAAATGGAGTGATGTTTCTGACATTCTTCACAGGGCAACAAACATGTTTTGAGATGTGTTATTCCACCCTACAGAATAAAATAATGTCTTTTTTAAATGCTTACATGCAACACTTCCTATTCCTAATTTGCATAGTAAATATAAGCACACATATAACTTCTGGGTAACTTTTCTGACTGTGAGCTATTGGCATTGCTGTGATCATTCCATATGGTACAACACAAACAGTCGTGATATTTTTTCATTCTAGAAATCTGGAAAACCCTACTGAATCTCAGTTAAGAGTACTGGAAGCAGACAAACGTATTTACATTCATAAAGCTAGATAACACATGGTTCCTACTGACATGTTGTGTCTAACACAGGGAAGAGTCTGTGAGTTAGAATACTTACATTCAAATTCCTGTAGTCGAGACACTTCCAGGTGTTAATTTTTAATATAAGCGTAACATTACTAATCTTTCTTACCTCCAGAAATTGCAGTCATTACATAATCAATATTTGTAAAGGTGCTTTAAATTGTTCAAATCTGTGTTCTTTGGTTAGTACTTGAGTCAGATTTTATTGCTACAATCAGTTTTTCATCTCTTATTCCAAGTATGGTAACTGAAAATGGCATATTTCTCCTCTAAGTCATTGCTGTCACTCATGAGTTCTCTTGGATCTGTGTATCTAAATAGTTCAAATAGGGAAAAACAGTAATGTTTTGACATTTATTTTTATTTTTTATTTTTTTGAATATGATTTGGTATTAACTAGTAGCAGAAAGCTTCCTGTGTTAGCCAATAAAGCAAAGCATTTTTTTCCATAAGTGGAATGTCATGTATTATCAAACTGAGTTCTCCCTGTTTCTAATAGTTTTCCCATGTGTTTATTTAAAGGGTCTTAGTGAATCACAGCTTGAATATTTTGATCCTAATTTATTTTGAGCCTTTTATTAGATTCGGGTGAGCTGTAACCTTGAATTATTGTTATTATTTATTAGTATGCTGCTCCAATACTATGTATGGGTAACAGAATATTAAACATTTAAATTGTTTAGATGACATTTACCAGAATAAACACCACAATTTAGTTACAAGAGAAGCTATCTTTTGATATTCTGCTTATTAAAACACCATATAAATACTTCAGGAGAAAAAGGCTGACATTTATTATCATTCTTTGTTTTATTGTCATTTAACATTTGCATATTTTCTCGATAGATGTATGGAATATCGCGTTAAAATCACAGAATCACAGAATTCTAGGGATTGGTAGGGACCTTGAAAGATCATCTGGTTCAGTCCCCCTGCTGGGGCAGGAACGCCTAGATCAAGACAGAATCACAGAATGTTAGGGATTAAAATGCAACCTATGTTGCATCTCAAGACATTTAAACACTATACACTTCAAGTAAGCTTTTGCTGCTCACCATGTAAACAGTGTTACACAACGTACTCAGGATTTATGTCACAGTCTCTAATGTTTTATAGTGCTGATATTTTTTTTTTTTTCAAACTGCTATTGGCTCTGGGTGTTTTCCAGCAAATCCTTAGAAATCCTCAACTCAAAACAGAAAAGCTTAATTTTATTTATTGTTATTTTTTTTTATACAGTTAAAAAGTTACTATGTAACAAAATTTCTAATCTCATTTATCCCTTGCTGACCAGTACAGTACTGCCTCAATTCCAGAACACATTTGGATGGGTTATCTCCTAGTTTGGAAACAGTGTGCACACCCTCAACTGTTTATATTTACATTTTGCACATAGTTTTATTACAGCTTGGTGAAAAAAGGGAGAAAAACTTTTAAAAAGACATAAACATTTGCACATATGTAACACAAGTTGTTGGAATCCTTTCAAAACAACTGTCTTTAGGTTCTTTTAACCTTATTAAAGTTAAAATAAATTGGAAATGAGAGAGAAATTAAGAAAACAAATGTGACTTGTATTAACAGGGAACAACACAGATATACACTTTAATTCTATGCCCTATTTAAACGAATGATATGTCTCAGCAGTATTCTAGTATGAGTGTTATTGTCAAAGGTCACCTCTTTTTTTTTTTTCATTGTAGTTGAGGGGTGATTTTTATTTTTCTTTTTTAATAAGGTCTTATTTGCCTTTGTTTAAGATACAAGTAGTCAATTTTTCAGGAAAAACATGACAGTACTAGAGGAAGCATTCATGGGGGCTAATGTCTTCCCCAGACTCTTTAGGGAAAAAGAAAGAGGGAGAGAGAAGGAAAGAGACAAAGAGACAGAGACAGTTCTTTGGAGAATGACGCACGAGAGAAGCTTAATTTAAACTGGTCTCCGTGTTTAAAATTAGTGATTGTGAATAAGCCTTGTTTATCCACCCCACTAGTTCTGAAATTACAACACTGATAAAGAATAAAAAA
>CM021699.1:85182184-85195943 GCA_011074415.1 Stictonetta naevosa | reverse complement strand
CCCCCCCACTTTTTTTAAAAAAAAACACATATAAAAAAAAAAAAAAAACCCCCCCCCCCCCCCCCCAAAAAGAAGGAACAAAATATATATGTTAGTGTGTTGCTATGTGGCATAGCTTGTTTCTTATAGAGTAACACTAATTTAGCCTGTAGGTTTAGAAAGCAGTTGAATTTCCACATTAGCATGAAAAATCTAGGATTTTTTTTTCCCCTCTGGATTTTAAAAATAAGCCTGCAAAAGAGAAAGAACTGTTCACTGGATTATTCAACTAATTGTTGTTCAATAATCACAGAGACCATTTATTCTAGTATTTTTAGTTAGATAAAAGGATATATGTTTTCATTTTCCTTTCTTTTAATTTCCTATGTAGGTAATATGCTGTTTATTTGTCAATTAACAATCATAATAGATATATTGTAAAATACTAATTGGGGATTGTAGAATAAATAAGAAAGGTTTCAGCCACTTTATTTCTTAAGATCTTTCTCCCAATTATTTAGACAGCTATGCAACTCAAGCTTATGGATCTACTTTACAAAGTTGCTTCTGCATTCCAGTAATATAGTTAAGAGAATCACAACTGTACAGATCATGTTCATAGATGCTAAAGTTGAATGTCATTCATTCCTTTCTTTTATTTTGATTTTTAGGCAGTAAAAATTGGATTTTCTCCAATGTTTTTAGGATGTGCCCTGTTTCAGTCTTGATCAGCAACTGGACTGTCAAAACCTCTCTGAACATCTCAGCATCCTGGCTATATTGCAGAACATGTACAGTGCAATGATGGCTCTCACCCAACACCTAATTTGAATATCACCAATCATTTTCTAAACAGCCAAAACACAAAGGGTGGCATCAGACTCATCATGGGACTGTCCACTAGCAAACCTAGTAAGCAGGGCTTCTTGGTTTTGAGTCCAAAGGGAGTAAAAGACCCACTCTGCCATCTTCAGCCATTTACTGTGCAGACTCTGATGCAACTCCAGGAGGTTGACTGAGCTGGGAGGGAATGTAAAAGCCCAAGAGCAGAACATCTTTTAAGAATAACAGATTGATTGGGACACCCTTTTGTCAAATATGAGCAATGTGTAGAGAGAAGAAAAGTTGGGCTGTTGGTTCATCATCCTGAGAAGGGCTTGACTATGACTACTGCAGGTGTGTAAGGGGTGAAGGGGATCAATTTTACTATCTATGGATTACTACAGCTAATTAAAATGATACATTATTCTGTTCTGCTTTCTGTTTCTTTATGATAAACTTCTGTTGGCTTAAACTCAGGTGTTTAATCTGTTGCCTGTGGATAAGGAAGATGTGTTCCCTTCTAATCATCAGGACAATGCAATTTGGTTATCCAGAGGGCTGTGTGCTGACTTAAGCTGAAGATTTTGTGTGTTTTATGTCTACATTCTGAAAATGCAGTCCCTGAGGAGTTTCTGTATTGTCATAGCTCAGAAGTCTGATGTGCTGAGGTGAGGTTATACCATTACTAAATTGATTAGCACAAAGAGGTTTTACACAAGAGATGTTAGTTTCAAAGAGGTCTTTATTTTGCTGGAAGACATGGCAGGCAATGATCAGGTGGCAGGAAGGAACATAAAATTGTAAGTTGGGTCAGTCTTGCAACAGGATAATGTTGTCACAGTCAGTAGGGCTTAATGGAGTAATTGCAACACATAGCAGGGAAAAAGGTCATGGCCAGGAATAGATAACAAGAAATAAGCTTTAAAAGATAAAGAAAAAAGGGGAAATCAGTAAGAAATCATTTGGTCAAGCCCAACATAGACAGATGTGTAGACAAGGAAGAAAATAATAAAAATATATATTTTTTTATTTTTTAAGGGAGATTCATAAAACACACACACACACAAAAATACATAATGTTTCAGGTCAGATATTTTTTGTCTTGCATGCAGTTGTATGATAATCATCTGCTACAAATATTTCACAGCACATGGTATTCCCAAAAATGATGTTTCAGATTCAATAAAGAAAGCCACTTGCTGTTCTTGAAATGTCATTCCAAAGTAACTCCAACTCAGTAGTTCACAGTAGATCACAGTATGGTGACCATCTTGAGAGCAATGTAACTTTCCTTACCCAGAATGTTGGTGGATCCCTGACCATGTGTAGGGGAAAATATTTTTAATGATGTCCGTTCAGACAGCTCTGGAATTCACAAAGAACCCAATTTATTTTGGCCATACAGAGAGTAGATGACCATTCTAATTTTGCATTGATTATGAGATGTCTATCTTTTTCACCATGTACAGCAGATTTCACATATCCCTCAGATTTTTCACTGTATTTAGAGAAAGGACTGTAACACCTGTTTCTATTGTGAATTCTGGTGACGAATGCTGAACTAATTTTTACACTGCCTGCAAGGCATTCCTTTCATCATCTTCTCTTACATATTTTTGTTGGAAAAGATATCTTCCCACTTGCTTTCTTCAGAAATTTAGTTTTGACAAATTTAGAAGCTGTTTTAAAGCTTGAACAGTTTGCTCCATGTTTGTCTTGTGTTAAGTAACCTTGTTTTCAAAACCACAACCCCATCAGAACATTACCCTCCAGTGATTTGTATTCTCTTTGAAGCAGCTATTTATAGATGAAATCACTACTGAGTCAGAAACACAAACTTCTGTTCTGCATAATATATGCGATCTTTCAAACAATGTTTCACATTTGAAAATTCCATCTATTCCACAAACATAGAGAATGGGAGGTATGGAATTTTCAGAAGCCACATAGAATTAGTTTCCACTAATGTTAAGGAAATTTGGCACCCCAACCTCTCAGGCACATTTGAAAACTTTCTTTTTACCATGCAAACAGAAGAAAACTTGCATGTTATTTGCACTAATGCTTTTAAAAGTTATCCTTCATAAAGAAATATTTCATTATTTCTAACTTTACTGATGCCACTTAGAAAGCAAAAATAATAAAAAAAAGGTGTTTAATCAGATTGTAAAGTTTAAATCACACAAAGAAACATATTTATTAGGGATTATACATTTGTAAGACTTTGACAAATATGGATGTTTTCCTTCTACTAACTAAAATGAATCCTAAGTCTTGCTTGTATTTGAGGGCAGCTGCTCTGTTTTTGCTCTGTTTTAGCCAGTGGCATGTCATGTATGTCAGATCTTGTAAAAGGCTTCAGCTAGGAAAGCAGCCAATAAAACTAAGCAAAATTTACAGCCTTTCCCAAAGTGGTACTTCTGGCCTGACCTATAGAACTCACAACTCTCCTTCATCTCTCAAGCTGATTTCAATATTGTACCTTGACTGAGCAAATTTTGTGTTTCCAGACCCTGCATTCATGCATTTCAATAAACATCTGATGGAGATGAACTGCTGAATCTCTCTTTTTCATACCATAAATGGATCTCGGTTCATTAGCAGTGCTCAGACAACAAGATGTTCTGCAGAGTCAGTGTACTTAGGGGGATATTATAACATATTTTTCAAGCTGATACATGATGGGAGTATTTTCCCTCTGTCAATTTGAGAGGAAAAGACATAATCTGCCAGAGCCCCACGGCTGTTCAATGACATTTTAATAGAACCATTGCATTGGTGGCTACCTGGCTATCAATATGCATTCAGTTGCAATTCTTGTCCTCACCTTGGACCTTAGAATTGAAGCTATGTGTATTATTTTGATTTGGTGAAAGTTTATATCAAACATTCAATTGCACTATGGGGTGTTCTTTCTTGCTACTTCATACTTGCACACGCAATCAACCTAAGATGCACATGCTCTGGACATGAAAACTTCTATTTTTTTTAACCTTTTTTGCCATTTGTCACGGGCAGTCATATTAAGTCTCTGCTCTCCATCAGCTTCTACACCTCCCAACAAATACCTTTAAGAAGAGGCTGCAATGGGTAAGAAGTCTGGCAGACCAGTAACTGAGTGAAGTTGTCTATGCAGTATTACTGATTTGCTGCTGGCTATGACTGCAGCCCAAGTCTGAAGGAGGTTGTGTTGAACCTGTATTCCAGTTAAGTCAATGGAAAGATTCCTTTTGGCTTCATTAAACTTTTGACCAAGCCTGTTAAGCATAAAATTAAATGTTCCTTTTGCACAGACACAGTAAAGTGTAGGTTGCTTGGATAGTATGTTTCTTATGCCTCATATTTCTTATGTTCAGTTTTAACAAGGCTTTGTAATATTGCAGATATGCAAACATTGCTCCAAAATGCCTCTACTATTTGGAAATCCACAGTTCTACAGCAACGTTACATGATACGGGATCATGTTGCTTGTTTCAAGGAGATATATAGGTTAAATTGCCTAAGATTAATGAGTAGCTGCAAGTGGCACCACTATGCAGACAAGAGGTACCTGAGATCTTTCACTCCGTGTCCTCCTTTATTCACAATACATTTGGCTCCAACTATAGAAGCCAGAAGTTTTGACTATTCTTAGCAACGTTATAAAAAACAAGAACTAACTGTAAAAAAACGTATATATAAGAAGAAAACTTGTTTTACTGCAGGCCCTGGTTCACCCCTTTCACCTGTAGTGCAGAAAGGAAATAGTGTGCTAATTTCTTCAGTGTTTGTTTTCTCCTTTGCACTTGCTCAGACCATGCACTCCCTCCACTGGCATTAAAACTAAATCCTTCAAATTGCCTTCTAATTCTCTCTGCCTTGCAGCTTTGTGCCAAAATAAATGCAGTGTTATCCGCTAAGTGTAGCTAATGAGCACTTCAGAAAAAATTCAGTGGCTTTCAAACTGAGCTTAAAAAAAGCTCAGTTTGAAAGCCACAAGCTGACTGCAGAATAATAATAATAATAATAATAATAATAAACCTTACCCTTCATTTAGTTTTTTCCTTGGGAAGGCTTTCATTCCACTTCATTAATTTTCATGTTTTCATGCTAGCTGAATGAGTCCATGTTTCTGGGTATTGCTGGGTTCACATGACATCCATTACATTAAAAACATTGTATATAATGTCTATTTGCCAGCCGATTTATGAGGAGAGCATAAGCAGTAGAAGCCATGATACATTATTTAGTAAAATCAAAAGAGTAAGTGAAAATTAGTTTCTGATAAGCTAATACCGTTAACAGGATGAAACACATGGGTTAACATACCAGTGGAGATAGAAATAAACTGTGATGTGAAAATATAATCTCCATAATCAAAATGACAGAAATCTTGCCTTCAACATGACCTTTCTCTCCTCTCTCCATATCAAAAGACCATTGTTTTTATTCTCTACAGAGTGTAATTATCCCGGGGAAGTCTAAACTCTTCAAATGAGAATGCTCTCTGGCTGCCAGGCGTGGGTGGGCATTCAAGAGTGCCCTGGTTCCATGTGAGGATGTGGTGTGGGCATACAGCATCCACCCCATACACGCCAGTTTCTGTTAGAAAGAAATACAAGTGCATAGCAAGGGGGACACAATGTACTTTTTTTTTTTCCTTCCTTCCTTTCTTTCTTTCTCTCTTTCTTTCTTTCTTTCTTTCTTTCTTTCTTTCTTAGTAGTATAAGCAGACTGAAAATTCGGGTGATATATTCCGAACACGTCAGAAGGGCAGATGCAAACATCTACATAGAAGTTAGAAATGTGCAGAAAACAAGATAGACAGCTCTGACTTGTATGTACTTTAATTTTGACTTGTTCCCCATCCTACATGAACACACACAGAAAAATAAAATAAAATAAAATAAAATAAAATAAAATAAAATAAAATAAAATAAAATAAAATAAAATAAAGTTAAGGAAAGGAAAGTATCTGAGGAAACCCATTAAGCACCTCAGTCCAACCAATTGTACTTTTACTTACTTTTACAACAGTCCCAAAATACCGTTCCTCAGCCTGTTTTCAATCAAATTTAAGACAGTTTGAAATGGAAGTGAAATTTAATGACACATAGAAATGTTACTACAAATATTTAACCTCAGACTCAGGAAAATATTGAGTTTATTCTCCTAATTCTGAAATTCTGTTTTTAAAATATAAAGTACAATCAGCTGTGTCTCTT
This sequence comes from Stictonetta naevosa, assembly GCA_011074415.1. Lineage (NCBI taxonomy): Eukaryota > Metazoa > Chordata > Aves > Anseriformes > Anatidae > Stictonetta > Stictonetta naevosa. The sequence continues at coordinate 85,189,938 of CM021699.1, read as the reverse complement.
CTTCATAATTGTATTCTACTTATTGTTTGTGGTTTTGGCTTTCTGAAAGTTAAAAACAGGTGGTACTCTTGACTATTTATGTTCCTTGTTCAAGACATTTCTGAGAAGACATTTCTCTTCAGTGTAATCTCTGGCTTGCAGTCTGTCCCCCATCTCTAAAACAGCAGGCCCAAAGCTCCTTCTGCTTCAGGCCAGGCACAGTGGCCAGTAACTAACAAGAAAATCAGCTTCTCTGAAACTAATGTCTTCTTGATTTCTCCAAAGGACTTCCACAGTGAGTATGCCTGTTAAAGTAAGGCATACTGTGCAAGTCAATGTGACCTAAACCTTTTATTCTCTTGCAAATGAAGACAGATTCTATTCAACAAATCTGTCCTTCACCAGACAGCTATGTTCTTGCAGGCTTACTGCAGTCTCTGCCTCTAACAGGATCTCCCTCTCAAAGCATTGCTTGCATCAGCTAATACCTGATTGTTCTATAGTTTTATCTTTACATTTTGAATTGTATCAGAAAGAAGGATAATTTGAGCTGTCACTTGGAAACTAGCCTGTTCAGGTTATAGCTCCTTAACTATTTGTTGGTCTATGCCTTATGTACATAGTATATTACTTTCCTGTTTCTTTCTTTAGAGCATGTTATTAAAAACGATGTGACTATTCTCACTTTTCTGGAAATTAAAATAAGTAGGCATAATATGGCATGTCTGTCTTTATAAGACATATATATATATTAAAAAAAAAAAAAAAAAGTTACCATTCAATCCATCAGTTTTCTCACTTTTACTTCTACAGGCCTCGGCTTTGTAAAGGTTTCAACATGTATTTAACATTAGCAATTTGAAGCCATCAACTACGTTTACTACACTTACTATCATGCACTTACTAGCAACTCTGTACAATTAAAAAAAAAAATCAAAATATTAAAGCATTTTTCCTATTTTTTTGCTACATGCTATCTGGATTTATAAATACTCAACTTCTATTGATGTTGGGAGAGCTACAGGATAGTGGCTTAAGACTCTATTGCATAGTGTCTTTGCGTAGAATTACTTTTTTTAATACTTGTGTCAATTTTTAGTGTTGAAAACAGAGTTAGTGATTAGCATGACATCTAAGGGGACCTGAAGAATCCTTTTCACCAAGCGTATTTGAAAAAGAAGCTCTTGACCAAATATATACCATGGCTGACAAAAGCTCTTCTGCACATGCTACACAACATTGATCTAATAATCACAAATTCCATCTGACGAGCTATGCTCAATTAAACATTAGAAATTTGAAAAGTTGGATGTAGTCTATGGAGAAATGGATCATCTTTCCAAATAAGTTTCCCATATCCACCAGTGGCTCGAATCCATTGAAAATCTTTCCAAAAGCCAAATGGTTGACATCACTCCTCTGCCGAAAACTCACAAAGAATTTTTGGCTTCATACTGAGTCACATATACTAAGGAAAACTTTGACCTAGAAAAGTGATTTCAGTGCAGTGAACTAAAAATAAAAAACTTTTTCAAACTCTCCTCATCTTGCTGCAGCCTTACCTGATAACCAGTGCAAAGACCTTCAATAAGGGGAAAGGAAAAAAATAAAAAGTAGGAATCTTGAAATATGATACTAGATTCTTCAGTAAAAAATATTTATTGTTTAGGAACCTCAACCTAAAATCCAATTTTCTATACATATAAAACATTCAAGGATAGATTAAACATGTATGGACTATGGATTAATTTGCACTCTTAGTAGCACTTTTATTACTGTTACTATTAAGGACAAGAGACACTTACAAATATTCCAGGAATATTTTATAAAAGTCTGTGAAAATGCGCTGTAAAATAAATAAATAAATAGATGAGTAAATAAATAAATAAATCCTTAAAGATATGCTTATGATAGTACTGTTTGATGTAGCACTATTGGAAGGAATGAATAACAGCGATTTAAGTCACATTTAGAGTTTCTCATACACTTAGTCAGCAGAAAAGAGTCAAAGGGTGTTTGACAAGACAAAGAATCCAAGTCTAAGCTGGCAAAGCATTGTAAGCAAAAAGGATGGTTAGGAGAAATTTTAGTTAGATTAGCACAGACTATTTCCAAACTCCCCTAATTTAGTTCAGGTCTTCATGGCAGTGTCAAAATTTTCCTTGCTTCATGACAATACGAACATTTAAGGGAATAACCTCTGATTTTTATTTTTATTTTTTTATTTTTAAATATATATATATATACATTTAATTATGTAACTCAACACATGTAAAAAATTATTAATTACTTCTTGTGATGAGTTTCATGATAAGGGTGTATTTGCCAGCTAAGCCATTACATTCAGTGTGGTTTGTGAAGGTTATAATGTATTTTTTTTTAATTTTTTTCTTTTTTGTGTTTTATGTATTACTAAAATTGGAAGCTGTCATTAAAAAGAAAAAAATGTAAGATAATAGACATATTCCTTGAAAGAGTCAGAAGAAGCTAGCAACATCATTTTAAAAACAGTAAAACATCTACTGCTTTGAGTAAATCCAGCATTAGATATCAAGTGATCAATAACTTGTATCTTAATAAAACCATTAAGATTTTTTTATGTCTGAAATTCTTATTGTCAGATTTTTATGCTGAATTTAGTATGCACTCAATCCTAATCCAACACACGTTAGAGCAATATACAAATATCTATCATCTTTGCAATTGTTTCATGTTATTCTTTTTTTGTTGTTATTGTCATCATATGGAGAGATCTGATAGTGTCTAAAATCGTAACATGAACAAAAATCATCAAAAAATCTATGCCATCTGTCAATTACTTATTATTTAGTTAACCAAAATCATCAAAAAGACTATGACATCTGTCAGTTACTTATTATTTAGTTGCCATCATAAAATAACATATGTTCATTTTTCTATCTTTTCCTTCTCTGTTGGTTAAATGGTAGACATTAAAATTGAACTAGTGCAATAGCTTTTTGATACAGGGAAAACAAAGCATTCAGACAAATGTAGCACAAACATAAGAATAGAAACAGAATGTTAATTATTGCATAGTCATGATGTTAGCAAAAGTGTCTTCTGTAGATGAAGAATCAATTTTCCAGCCAAAAATGTTTCGGCACCAATTTACCTAATGTTCCAGTGAGTAGATTCAAGAGGCATACCTCACACTCTTGGAATTCATCTTCCTGGCAATCTCCTTCTTCACTGTTCAGTCTTATTGCTCTGTCCATTTTTAGAGGAATAAACTGTTTTCTGGAAGGAGAAGATAGTTGTTAATTATTGTTGATAGAAAATAGAAGCAACCTTCCTGTACTAGACTCATATATTTACAGTCCACTGTGAATACTTAGGATCTTTTTGAAGCATAATATACACTGATGTTAATGAGTGCAACTGACATAATATTATTGACTCAATAGTTCTCCCTCAGTTGTACACAAGAATTTTCCTGCATTAATCAGAATAGTCCTTTAACCTAGAAAGAATCTCTTGGCATGGAACTGTTTCCTCATGCCTGGATTGCCCAACAGATGTGATGAGCTGACCACACTTTTCCACTTCCTTGGAAAAGGAAGACATTTGTAATGTATAGATATATCTGTAAAAATAAGGTAGCCTCCCAATACTTGTGATCTTCTTTAGTTAGATGAAGTTGACTACAAGAATAGCAAGTGATTTTATGAGTTTCTGATCACCCCAGGGACTGTGGTGAATTTGCAGAAGTCTCAGAGAATATTCTGGGAACTGTCATTTATCAGCAACCCCATTTGTCCCAGAGGGGCAAATGAATGAGGGAACTCCGTGATGTAATTCTGTAAGGACCTCCTTTCTCTTGGCCATATATGTACTTTCTCCCCAGGGAATGGTGTTGATCATGCTCTTGATTTAGGGCATAAGGATTTGGATCTCCAGCAAGTGACTGAATATAACCCACAGTCTTGGAGATGGTACGGAATTTTTAAGTTTCCAAATAGTCAGAACTGCACTTCCAAAATAGTCAACTTCTTTATTTGTCATTTATTTTTTCTCCCCTAGAGGTTGCTTTGTAATGTGTTCATATGTCTTAGACTTAGAAAAAATCTTAGTCTTAGACTTTGAAAACAACATATTGCTAGGCTATGTTTTAGGAAAGTGTCTTGTAAAAGGGCAAATATTAACACAAATAAATTCTTAAAATATCTGATTCAAAAGCACTAGTAATAACTACACTTTATGTCTGTGCATCATAGGAATTCATATGTAAAGTAATAACCACAGTATCAGAGATACAACTTTGCTGAGAATGTGGGTAGATGCTGGCCCCACCAAAGACTCCTTGAAGTCAGCAGTATTTTGTAAATGTCATTTGATTACAAATATGTTTCAGCGTAATTTAAAGTAAAGCTTTTTAAAATCGCACTTAACACTTCACCTTAGTACTGTGCTGAGTACACATTTTAAGGGTCCTGAAAATTCTTCAGGCAATTAATTGCTGCCTGCCTTTTCAGAAAATGACATTTTAAGTCACTTGTAGAGCTTCTGTTGCATTCTCATATAATGCAATTTCAATAGCTTCAAACCAAAATTTTCAATCCAACACAAAAAATAAAAATAAAAAATTGTTGCACAAAATATTCTGGAAAAAAAAATCCCTTTCAAAACAAACCAGATTTTTAATAACATTTGCATGAATAATGAATCAAATAATTGACAGAAAATAACTTTTCTGTCACACAGAACAGATTTCTCAGACATACCTACATTTTAATTTTTTTTTTCTGTAAATATACATATTTTTGTTTAATCTTTATAAAAGGAACTTGTTCCTACAAGGAGGAAAAATATTTTTTTCTTCATATGTATCAACCTACCCCATTTGAGAAATTTTCCTCACTGGAAGATTCTTCTAATCTTGTCCAAGGTCAAAAAGCAATTGCCATTTCATGGGTGTTTGGTAGGCTGTGTGAAAGGAATCTTCAATCTCAGTTTTGTTCCCAGTCAACAAATGTCCAACATAGCTGTCATTAATTGGCATTCTTGTTGGCAGCTTCTGCAGAGAGGCCAAAGGCTAATGTACATGGAAGCTGACCTATTTTCTGACTTTATTAGTAGTTCTGCAGAACAGGCTCTCAGTGTGAGGAGGTGAACACTGGTTCTTGCTGTGGTTGCTGAGGCTGTAGGCTTTCTTTGGATAAACAAACTTGGTTTCCAAAGCTCCCAGTCTGGCACCATTCATACATACTAAAACCCAGTCAAACAGAAATATTCATACAAATAGTAACTTGATGATACACTGTTTGAAACAAAGTGTGTTAGTATTCTCACTGAGAAGGCTATAGCTGTTAAGTTCGTTTCCAGAAAGCTTTTTGTTAATTAAGTGTTCCTGTTTCTTTTGCCAATAATCTTTTCAAGTAGATAATGGACATATGCTACCAAATACTAAATCTGTTATTCAACTGTCCATAATTTCTAACACTGAACCATGCTGATTTTCCAAGCAATGTTTGTTGAGCTTGATAAGCACAAGAAAATGTCTTTGTAGGCTAATACATAATGAAAGTACCTCTTCTTATCTAAGATATGCAATATTCCCATCTATTTTCTGTATGTACTTTCCTATAATAAACAAAGTTTTCAGCACTGTCACTGAGCCTGTTTACAGAAAAGTAACCTATATTCCCTTCTGCTCCTACATCTTACAATTTGTTAACTATGCCCCAATGAACAGAAAAGAAAAAAAATAAAAAATATCACATGAGGATGAAAGAGAGAGAAAATATGCTAGATTTTGGGATTGTAAGTACAGTTTGCAGTCATGGTATTACAGAATATTCACCCTCTAGCTTACAAACTGAACTAGCTTCATATGGAAAGAAGTAGAATATGGAAATTGAGAAAAGTTAATTTCAAAACACAGTGATGTCATTTCTTTCATGCTTACCTGTACTTTAAATTGTGACACTATTGTTTTGCTTATAACAAAAATCTTAAACTGAATACAAAACACTCTTCATTCACCGAGCAGATGTTGATATCACAGTGCAGAAATAAAAATTTACTGAATGCAAAGGATTATATTTGTTTACTATTTTTCTGTCTGATGAACATGGAAGACACACTCATTGATCAAGAAGTATTATACATCAGTACAAACGAGATGGATGTTGTGCAAAAGAATGTGTCAGGTTCCTTTCCAATTCAGTCTTCTCACTTTAAAGATACCTGTTGAACTTAAAATAACTTGTTTCCGTTTCCTTTTACAAAAGGCTCATTTCCAGCTTTGTGAACTTTAATTTTATAAGAATCTTTTTGGCTGAAATCAGCTTCTGAATTGGACATATTCTTTTCACTCACCAAGTAGACAAGTATAAAACTCTCCAGGTTTTTATTAAAAGCATTTTTTTTTCTGTTTATAACACAGTTGTAAGGCTTTTAGCATTCATGTGTGCTTTGAGCCATCAAGACTGCTCATTGCTCTAAATGTGCTTGTTTATTTTGAATTGTATTTTCTCTATGGAAATACTTTAAAGGAAAATTACTCACAGTGCATTGCTCTTGTATATTATTCCCTCACAAAGCAGATTTTTGTATGCAGCAGACCTCTTGATGCAGTGAAGTCCATTAAATGTAGCATATAGTTCGATCTTTTTAACCACTGTCAAATCCTATGGCATAATTCAAAGACACCAATTGTATGTTTGGTCATCTTTCCTGTAATGCACCTGTTAAGAAAGATTCATAAAAGTACCATTCAGAGAAACTCAGCATTTATACATATGCCCCCATTTTTCTGTCTTTCTGTCTCTCTTGTACCTTCAAAGCTGAGGTTACGCAGTACTCCATGACATTATCTAAACAGTAAGTAGCCATAAATATAGAGTTACGTCACAGAGGAGACAGTGAGACAATGAGACAGGAAAAGGGATGACATAAACTTTTTCAAAAAGCAAATTGCATGCACCCCATCTAGGTCTGTCATTTGCTTTTCATACTTTTAACTACTTGAGGTTTTTTTCTTAGGGTTTTCTCAAACTTTCCAGTTGCTTTACTTTTAATGATCATCGAATGGTCATTGCTTCAACAGGAAGCTTTCACCACATCCACACCTCTGCTCCAAATTTTCCTCCTTGTTTTCAAGGAGTAAAGAAGGCTCTTCTCTCCAAAGTTTTCAGGGATGTTCAAACGCAAAATGCTTTTGTAGATGTGCAGCCTGAGATGTTTCTATTGCTGAAGTCCTCTACGTAGATGTTTTCTTCTCCTTCTTCCTACTGCTTTCATTGCCTGTCATTTACTTTTGATGACTGAAGTTGTCCATTATTTTAGATACATAATCACTAACATCTTCTTGTCATTTTAACTTGTATTGGAAACTACCAGGCCTTGAGTCACTGCTTACCCAACAGCATAATTTAAAATAAATTAGTTTTGTCCACATACTTTGACTGAGACTCAAGATTCCTCCTGCCTATCTTTACAGCTCTTGTGCATGCCAAATCAGTCTCTGGTGATGCTGATTTCTCCTTGTTGGTTGTAAAAGGCAATGAGATATTGTAGTGGGTTTACATGGCAAGGTTTTCATAGCAGGGTGCTGCAGGGGTGTCTTCTGTGAGAATAATCCAGAAGCCGCCCCATGTTAGATAAGGGCCAGTTTCAGATGCCTCCAAAGAGATCCGCCGCTGCCTAGAGATGACCCAATAAGCCATGTTGCTCTGTGAGAGCAGATTTAAGAAAGGGAAAAAATAAAAATAAAAATAAAAAAATAAAAATAAAAATAAATAAAAATAAAAATA
>CM021699.1:85168786-85181784 GCA_011074415.1 Stictonetta naevosa | reverse complement strand
AGTGCAGCAGGAGGGCAGGAGGTGCTCCAGGCACAGAGCAGAAGTTCCCCTGTGGCTTGTGGAGAGGCCCCTGGTGGAGCAGGCTGTCCCCCTGCAGCCCATGGGTCCCACATGGAGCAGATCTCCACACTGCAGCCCATGGAGGAGCCCCCGGTGGAGCACGTGGATGTGGCCTGGAGGAGGCTGCGGCCCATGGAGAGCCCCCACAGGAGCAGGCCCCAGGCCGGAGCTGCAGCCCGTGGAGAGGAGCCCACGCAGGAGCAGGGGTCTGGGGGGAGCTGCTGCCCGTGGGGGACCCGTGCTGGGGCAGTTTGCTCCTGGGGGATGGACCCTGTGGTATGGAGCCATGCTGGAGCAGTTCTTTAAGAGCTGATGCCTATAGGAAGCCCCTGCAGGCTCAGTTCGGGAAGAACGGCATCCTGTGGGAAGGACCCCACACGGTGGCAAGGCAGAGAGTGTCTGTGAAGGAGTGGTGGAGACAAAGTGCAATAGACTGATTGCAATCCCCATTTCCCCGTTCCCGTGTCACTCAGGGGGTGGAGATGAAGGGGGGGTGGGGGGGGGTTGGAGGTGGTTTTGGTTTCTTTCCTTTGTTTCTCACTTCTCTATCTTGTCAGTAATAGGCAATAAATTTTACTAATCTCTCTATGCTGAGTCTGTTTTGCCCATGACAATAATTGGAGAGTGATCTCCCTTTCGTTATCTCAACACTTGAGCATTCTATTTTGTCCCCTTTTCCCTTTGAGGAGGGGAAATGAGAGAGCAGTTGTGGTGGAGCTCGGCTGCCCACCTGAGTAAAACCACCACAGATGTTTATCCAGGTCTGGCAAAATTAAGACAGGATTCATTCAAACATTTGATTAGTTTAAGACTCATTTATTTCCACTGAATTTACATCAGCTTCTAAAACTAATTCTGACCTCCTTACGCAGGGGTTTATATCAGATCTGTGAAAATATTTAAACAAAATAATGCACAACACTGTAGCTTCACTTACCAACAAGGTCAACCTAAAACAATTTTTTGCACAATTTAGAGAAGCAAAAACTAGGGAATAAGGAAAAATAACATTTCTGTGATTCTGTTGCAATACATTTATTACATTCTAACACTTAGTGATTTCAATATTGCCATAACAACAACAACAACAAAAAATGCCTGTTTCTAAGGTGTTGAAATACATTCTTCAATGCTGAAAGTGCAGTACAAGATTTTACAAAATAGAGATTTACCCATTTTCAACACTGTTTTTCTTATTTGAAGTTAAAGCTACTCCAGTCACTTAAAGCCTTTGTCTTTTAGGCAGACTCTCCTGTGGCAGTATTGAAAACATTCCAGTTATAGAGGAAGGCTTCTTAGTCTCAGCTTGGTATTAGCAAAGTTGATGAGAAAACTGATAGTAGGGCTATAATAACTTAAAATATAGACATGCTGCACCAGCAATGGAGTTATTGTACCCGCATGGCTCAGTAAACTAGCTTAGAATACCTAAATTTTATGAAATGAAAACCACAACATTCTTCAACTCCTTTAGAACTCAAGCAGCAATTCAATATCTTGTTACAAATGGACAGAACTATTTAGCATCATAGCATACAAGACAGATGGTGATTCAGCCCATTCAAAATACCGGTCCACCCACTAGTAGCAGTCAGAATATTGTATCACAAACTGAAAGCACTTTAGTGATTATTAATAAAGTGGTATTTATTTCAGGTTTAGGAGCAAGTCATACTACAGAAACACCCATATGCTCATTGAAAAATGTATGAAACAGATATTAGAGTGAAATGAAGGAGTTGTCCACACTATTAGCAACTAGATACATGTATTTTCTGCAGTTTATATTAATAACTTGCAGATATGCCACTCAAACTGTGTTTCTGTCAGATCTCATAAATTCAACAGGATTGGGTCTGGTTAGGAATGGGATCAGAAATCTCAAAGGAATATCATGCATACAGCAAGAAGCAACACTGACAAGTCAGTGACTCTTTTCCCTTTGAATCTGTAATGGCACAAGGTCTCTTAGTGTGTATTGTGCCCTCATGCTGAGTTGGTAACATCTGAAGGAGAATAATTTTAATTCAAATGAGTAAATTCTGTTCCCCTGTCTCAGTGTTGAAATGCACAGTGAAGTGGTTGCGTTTGCCCAGGAGGTTCCCTGAACATCTGTGGGCACTCCTCTGCACTTGGTAAATGACCTATACTTTTACTAAAATGGAGTAAATGGTGAGGTAAAACTGCATATCATTTGACAGGTACAATTTTAAACCAAGTCTGGATATGAACCTTTGCCATAAAATTAGTGACCTACCATAACATTGCTTTAGGTACTTAAATCTCATTGCTTTGTTCAGCTTATTTTTTTTCTCCACTGCTGCCTTAGCAAAAGCTACCTGGTATCAGTACTACCAATACTGTACTGTAATCTGCATTTCATCACCAATTCCTTTAAAAATATGGCTGTTCCATATCATTGATGTGATCTCTGAACCAAAGATACTCTTTTCTGAAGATGAATGTAAATCAAAAGGGTTTTAGGTTAAAGGCCATAACTCAAAACATGAAATCATGTTTCACATCCCTTTATCCACAAATGTTAACTGTATCCTACAGAACCACAACAGAAGTTATTTTCTAAAAAGGACCTTTTTGCTTCATTAAGACAAAGCAGGTGTACCGGAAAGGAAGCAGTACACAAAGAGACACAACTCATATATCAGTTTGACTTCACAGAATTGTTACTTTCATGCTAGGGCTGAAATCACCAGCACTCACTAACAGTCAGCAATTAGAATGAGGAGATGTGTTTGTCTATGTGTGTGTGTGTCCATGTACATGTATGTGATCTCATACACACATGCAGAATATATAAGTGGCTAGCTGTAAATCTGTGCTTTTAAAAGGAATCTGGCAAAAAGGAAATGTGCATGTACCAGACAGGTTTATTATATGAACAGTCAGACCAGAGCAATGAAGGATCTTCAGCTTACTGTCAGTGGTAGGAACAAAAGATGGCAAGATTAGTTAAGTGCTGAAGGTCAGCATAGTTGTATTGGGTTGGTGACACAGGATGTGTTGGACTGCAGGTAAACAGGCACAGGAAAACTGAAAAAAAACTGTCACAAGTCAAAGATGGAGATTATGATTATAGAATAATAGATTCTACCTAGAGATGCAAATGATGACTTTGAGCAATTCTGATTATGTTGAGTCATAAAGAATTAGCATGACTCTTGCTTTTTTAAATAGGGAATGCTTACAGTGTTTCATCTCTCAACAGAGGGCTATCAGAGAGGCTATTTTACATCAGCATCTGGCACAGGTATGAGTTAAAATGGAATATTACAGACAATTGTATGTCCACATTTAAAGAAAGATGTTGATACCTCATATAATTCAGAGAAAAGACAGAAAAAATACTGGATGATTGGAAACAATGTTTTACACATTGCTACGCAATTTTACAAATTTAGCTTATGAAAATGTTGGAGGTTTGTTTGAAAGGCATTTTATCTTTGAAACTAATTTATAAGAGTAATGCTTTGCTAAAAATTATGAGTCCTTGTGAACAAGATAAGGCATATTAATGACAGTTATGCTATAGTTCAAAGTAGAGAAGTCTTATGGCTTAGATGATACAGGAAGTAAATCATTAGGTTGTCCCTTCTGGCATTCTGGGAATGGCATTTTAGATTCAATCTTTCTACAATTTAAGTTTCCATAGTATCTAATATCAACATTAAAGAAGAAAATATAAACATTTAAGCTTTTCATACTTTTAACATTGCAATCATAACATTCACAACAACTCATGTTTGTGAATTTCCTGTGCTTTGTTCATGAACCAGAAGCAACACGCACACCTGCACAGCCCATTTTTTTAGGGGTGTTTGTGTTGTTGTTGCTTTTTTTGTTTGTTTCTTTGTTAAGGAAAAAAAAAGAAAAAGAAAAAAGAAAGACCTTACCAGCTTTCCCTTTCCCTATCAGGAGTTCAACAGTATTTTTTTTTCTTTTTTTCTTTTTTTTAGGAGGAATTAAAATAATGACTACAAGCTACAGTGCAAAATCATATGTTTTATATGCAATAACAAATATCCTACTTTTCTGATATGCATAGATTATAGTGTAAAACCAAGGAATATCTGAAGCAGTATTGAGAGCAGCAAGAACTGCATAACCAAATAACACTTTAAGTGCCAATTTTTAAAGCAAAATATTCTATGTTCTAGCCCCAAAAGTAAAAATATTTGCCTCTGAATCAAAGAATAATCAGTGTCAGCTTCTTATTTTTTACTTCACTTTTAAGACACAGTGAATCTCAGCTCCAGATGTTCTACATATAGATAACTATATGGGAAATAGTGATGTTCCAGGGCCCTGAAAATCCCCGAGATATTGAGGTTATTGACTGGCTTCTGGCTGCTCCTCAGCTATGAGAGACAAGGGTCTCTTGTAGATCTCACATTTGAAGTCCAACATGGATGCATGAGATATTTTTCGCATAGCATCTGAAATAACTCTAGGAGCCTAGGTGTGAATAACTGAAATAACAAGTTTATGTTATGGTTGCTGGAGACCAAGCATACTATTGAGCCACCTAAACTTAGACAGGTAGTACTACGTGATGCTCCATAAAGTTACCTTAATCATCTACACAGTGCAGGAAGCTATGATATCAGGGACACCTGGAATATTTGAAATGGCACTGGGTGTCACAATTTGACTGAACCAAATATCAGATCAGTACACATTCTGATACATTCTGTATCAACATACTTAAAATTGTAAGTGTCTACACTACCTATAGTTATCTACTGGCATGGCCAATATCAGAATTCCTGTTATTGTCACGGGAAACTAGTCAAGACACTTAGGAAGAAATTCACCTTATCCTAAGGTAGGCACTTGGTGGCTGGTCAGATAAAAGCTCTCCAGGTTCCATTATAGTTTCATCTATGTAATTATCTATCACTGATCTTCATTTTCTTTGATGGGAATTTAGGCAATTATGATGTCAGTGGAATATTTACATGTAGGTTCTTAGATTAAGGTGTCTTATTATTGAACTGAATCTTGCTCCAGGTTCTCAGATCAGTAGCTTTCATAGAACTGTAGAATCATTAAGGTTGGAAAAGACCTGCAAGATCATCTGGTCCAACTGTTCCCCTACCACCAATATTACCTACTAAACCATGACCTTAAGTACCACATCCAACCTTTCCTTAAATGGCCCCAGGGACGGTGACTCCACCACCTCCCTCGGCAACCCGTTCCAATGCCTAACCACTCCTTCTGAGAAATTTCTCCTAATTTTCAACCTGAACCTCTCCTGGCACAACTTGAGGCCATTCCCTCTAGTCCTATCACTAGTTACCTGTGAGAAGAGGCCAACCCCCAGCTCCCCACACCTTCATTTCACATAGCTGTAGAGAGTAATAAGGTCTCCCCTGAGCCTCCTATTCTGCAGACTAAACAGCCCCAGTTCCTTCAGCCGCTCCTTGTAGGACTTCTGTTCCAGACCCTTCACCAGCTTCACAGCCCTTCTCTGGACACACTCCAGGGCCTCAATGTCTTTCTTGTACCCAGAGGCCCAAAACAGAACACAGGACTCGAGGTGCAGCCTAAACAGAGCAGAGTACAGGAGGACGATCACCTCCCTGGTCCTACTGGCTGCACTGTTCCTGATACAAGCCAGGATGCCATTGGCCTTCTTGGTCATCTGGGCACGCTGCTGGTTTATGTTCAGGTGAGCATTGAGCAACTCCCCCAGATCTTTTTCTTCTGCACAGCTTTTCAGTCACTCCACCCCAAGCCTGTAGCATTGCATGGGGCTGTTGTGGAGAAAGTGCAAGACACAGCACTTAGTCATGTTGAGCCTCATCCCATTCGCCTCTGCCCAGTGACCCATCCTGTCTATGTCCCTCTGCAGGGCTTTCCTACTCTCTGGCAGATTGATACTTCACCCCAACTTGGCATCATCTGCAAACTTACTGAAGGTATGCTCAATTCCCTCATACAAATCATCAATAAAGATATTAAAGAGGATGGGCTCCAACTCTGATCCCTGGGGAACACCACTCCTGACCAGTCGCCAGCTGGATTTCACTCTGTTCACCACTGCTCTCTGGGCTCAGCTATCCAGCCAGTTTTTAACTCAGCAAAGAGTGTACCTGTCCAAGAGATGTGCTGCCGGCTTCTCCAGGAGAATCCTGTGGGAGACTGTGTCAAAGACTTTGCTGAAATCAGGTGGACTACATCAACGGCCCTTCCCTCATTCACAAGTCAGGTCACCTGGTCATAAAAGGAGATGAGGTTGGACAGGCAGGACTTGCCTTTCATGAACCCATGGTAACTGGGCCTGATCCTGTAGTTGTCCTGCATGTGCTGTATGATTGCACTCAAGATGACCTGTTCCATCACCTTTCCTGGCACCGAGGTCAGGCTGATGGGACTGTAGTTTCCTGGATTCTCCTCACAACCCTTTCTTATAGGTGGGTGTCACATTAGCAAGTCTCCAGTCATCCAGGACCTCTCTGGATGACCATGACCGTAGATAGATGATGGAAATTGGCTTGGCAATCACATCTGCCAGGTTTCTCACCACCCTCAGGTGGGTCCCATTTGGTCCCATGGACTTGTGACAAGCGCATTGGAGCAACGGATCTCTAACTGTTTTCACCTGAACTGTGGGGGTTTCTTTTGCTCCTCGTCCTAGACTTCCAAGTCAGGAATCTGAGTATCCCAAGGATAAGTGGACTGACTAGTAAAGACAGATGTAAAGAAGGCATTAAGAACCTCAGCCTTTTCATCATCCTCAGTAGTCATGTTCCCCTGCATCCAGTAAAGGATGGAGATTTTCCTTGGCCCTCCTCTTGCCATTAATATATTTGCAAAAATATTTTTTTGTCTTTTACCATAGTGGCCAGTTTGAGCTTGTGCAGGGCTTTAGCCTTCCTGATTTTTTCTCTGCATATACTGGCAACTTATTTGCACTCTCCCAGAGTTACCCGTCCCTTCTTCCACTGGACATGAACTCTCTTTTTCTCTTGGACGCTCAGCAAAAGTTCCCTGTTCAGCCACGCCAGTCTTCTTCCCCACCAGCTCATCTTATGGCACAAGGGGACAGCCTGCTCCTGGCCCTTTAAGACTTCCTTCTCAAGGAGCATCCAGCCTTCCTGGACCCCTCTGCCCTTCAGGACTGATTCCCAAGGGACCTTGCCTACCAGCATTTTGAACAGCTCAAAGTCTGCCCTCCTCATAAATACATTCATAAATAAATAAATAACCAAACTGTTACCTAGCTTCAAAATATAGTAACACTTCAGGAAACATTATTAACTTTGCCCACACAGTTCTGCTCAGCACCTTGTAGGAATGTGACCCAATAACAGACAGAGTGTGTTTCAGTTCTGCTATTTCCTGTCCATCTTTGGTTACAGTCATAAAAGAAATGAATAATAGACTAATCTGTCTGCAAAAATAGGCTGGAAATAGGCATTCTCATAGGATTTCTAATATCTTTGGCTTTTCTTCAGTCTGGAAATACCACAAAAGCAACCTTCCGGTAGTGTTTGTATTTCAGCACATCTGTTTTTATGGCCAACTGGAACCAGGAAGTTTAGCTCACATAAAAATGAAAAATCACCTAAAGAAAACTAACCAAAGCATCAGAGGTCCAGCTCAAGTTTTAAGAAAGATTCAATTGCACTGTTATTTTAGCCTATGTGTTCACTGACTCCTAACTATTGGGATTGTTACTTGAAGCCTCTGTTAAATGAATACATAATGATATGGAAAGAAATGAGGACCTCAAAATAATTTTCAAATGGTACTTTTTGCTAATATTAGGAAGGTCACCACTGCCTTCTCTTTATAGACGGCAGAAGTAAATCACAAAGAATGAATGTCATTACCAAATCAGTGATAGGATCTGTAAAAATGAGGGTTTTAAGGCTCAGAAGTTTCAGTTATATTGCCTGCCTTATGTTTACTTTTGTTATTTCTGCCATCAGCCATTATTCTGCTTCTTTCCTGTCATACTCTCTTTTGCCTTCCTTTTCTATTCATACTTTCTAGTAGAAAAATACTTACTGAAGATTACAATGTAAACAAAACTGTGGAAAGGAACAAAAATCCTTTGAGCTAATCTTATATTCTCATAAGCTGGCTGGGGGAGAAGATAGTTAATTTACAAAAAGCTCCAAATATTTAATAGAGCTTTCCACTGGTACAGAGACGCATGAAATATAACCATCCATATTAGTCTTTACTGTGTTCTAATTAAGATCCTTGTTTGGAAAATTCTGGATATCCAGATTTTCAATTGCTTGTAGAATCAGTACACAATAGAAAGTATCGTCATTTGTAGTAACAGACATAGCAAAGGGTCTCAAAGAAGAAAACCTGAGAGGAACCAAGTTTCTCAAGTAAATTTTCAGGATTTATAATGGCAACAGTGTTTTCTCATTGAACAATTTTTGATATTTTTTTTACAGGTCTATTGTAATGAATTCCTAATGCATGATCATCAACTTTTAGACATTACAGTATCTAAATCAGTTCTCCTCCCACAGCCAAGAAGCTGAAAGCTATACACTAGGCCAACTCTCCTTCTGTTTTCTCTTGGTTAAAATAGAACCCACAAAAATGTTCAAACTTTCTTTAAAATAATAATAATTAAAAAAATAAATCTAAAATGATAGCTCTGGTTTCTGTCCAGTTTGCTCCAGCTATTCCAGAAGCAACAAGAAAAGTTTTTCTTCCCTGTGATGACTAAATTTTCCCATTTTGATGACTGGTGTCATCTGCTGTCTGGTAGATGTGCTTATGTCTAATCAGAAAATAATCTAACTGGGTACAGCTAAAAAGGTAATTTTCTCAGTGGAGGGATCTTTAACTATAAAATTCTGTGTTAGCTTTATGGATATTTATACTACTTATTTTCAGAACATTTTACAATATCGCTGACAGACAATAAGGCAGAGATACAGGTATGCCTATAAGGAAATGCATTCAAGCTCCCAAGGTGGTATTTTGCCTATACATCACACAAAATAAGCCTGGCTGGCACCCAGACACCCATCTCTGTCAGGCAATAACATTCACCCATACTGCTATTTTGATGCAGGAAATTTTTTAGGGCCAGGACAAACTATGCCTCCTTGGCATGCACAACAACAGTATCTCATGTTAACTTGGAAGGAGTGACACAGATTTTCCAGGACATTGAAATATCAGCTTGATGTGTATGAATCAGTGCATGATCCCTTCCACTGCCCTGTCAATCCATAACTACTGTAAGATTGCAGCTGTACATTAACAGGGAGGCTCTAACCTATTTCAGGCATTTCAAATACTGTAACCAAGGAGATGTAGCAGATAGTCCATCCAGCTCTGGCTTTTTACTAATTTCTGGGGTCAGTGAAGACTGAAAGGTGCCCAAGGAATAATTGGTAGAGGAAGGGGCCTGAGTTATAGTGGAGATGGGGTTATTCTCCATGCCCTTCTTGGAACTTAGTGACAAACCATTCCTCATTTTAAGACAGCTGGTAACAGCATGTGTGGAGTGACAATTCAGGAAGCAACTCATGAATGTTGGCTGAGGGGTAATGTTGTCTAATTGTTTAAGTATCTGAGAAGCCACAGTCACCTAAATATTCCTTGTCAGGTGAAGATTTTTTATTTTTATTTTTTGGCATTGTTTTGAAAAGTGGTAGATTTTCTCTTAATAGACCATATAAAACACATATGCTTAAATTCCATTCAGTACAAAATGCCTAAGTATTTACTGATATTTTGCCTTCTTCCTCCAGCTTCTTCTCCTCCCTGCTCTTCTTTTCTTATTCTTTCTCATAATTAGAATGATGGATGGAAAAAAGTAGAGCAACAATGTTCATGAAATGATTCATTTTCTGTTGAAAACACAAGGGAACCACAAGCGTGCATTCCCAACTACCACAGGTTCAGAAAATGTTTGAAGAGCTTAACACGGATGATCATTCAAGGTTGTGTTCTTCAAGAAATATTCTGAAGAAATAATAATAATAATAATGATTTACATAGATGTCTTTCTAAACTTCATCTCTTTCTCCTGTTTCCTTGTAACAAGTCTCGAAAATCAGTGGATCTGATTAGTCTAAAAAAGCGTGATTGTAATGTAATGTGCTAAGGTAATATTGGAGTTCTTCATCAGAGCTGGCCATTTTCTGTTGTAGAGTTAGGTTTGGTGCCACAATTACCTTATTTATAACAGTCACTGGTTGATTAACAGTACTATTTTACCTTTCGTATTTTCAGAAAAATCGCGTTAGAAATAAATATACAGATGATAGAAAAGGCTAAAAAGTATTTTTGAAGTAACTCATGTCTTTCTTTGCAAATATTTCAGCGGTCAACACTCTGAAATTAATGCAGGTAAAGCTGTACCTATCAACAACTCTATATAGGCTGTAGTTAGGGTGAGGGAGTGTTAGGGCTGCTTTCTTCCAGTAATCTGATACAGAGGTCATGCCTGAACTTTAGAAAAAAAATAAGGGTTTGATATATTTAAGGGAGGTGTATGAGCTAAGAGACCTTCCATTTAAATGGCAGAATTGCTAGGTGGATGTTTTTTTTATAAGATATGCTCAGTTTTGCTATTTATTTCTCAAACATTTTCAACAGATCCACTGATTTTCCAGACATGTTACAACTATTCCTGTTCTCCCAGAATTTTCTGAAAGAAATAAGACAGAGGATATAAGAATCAGTTCTGATGTGTTTTGATGCAGTGGGAAGAAAAAATGTATCATAGTCCCCACCTCTGACTCTCCCTTCCTTGAAAAGATGCACAGCAGGCCTCAGAGAGCAAAAAACCTGTTGACTTTGAATAGATGATACTGAACTGGCATAAGA
Organism: Stictonetta naevosa; assembly: GCA_011074415.1. NCBI lineage: Eukaryota > Metazoa > Chordata > Aves > Anseriformes > Anatidae > Stictonetta > Stictonetta naevosa. The sequence goes on along the minus strand of CM021699.1, from coordinate 85,170,885 downwards.
AAGTCTTGCAATTTGCATGTTGTTACAAGTCAAGTAGCAAAGTGAGTCTGCTTTTTAGTTTCTTCTCAAAGTAAAGAAACAGCCAAAAAGCAACTTCACTCTCACGCACGGTATTTCTGTGTAAATTTTCAACTCTACAAGTTCTGCACACCGCTTACAAAGCCTCTTCATTCAGCTTCATCCACTGCTAGGGATGCAGTGTCCTAGTTTGCTTTCTTTTCATATTTTGATGCTTCTACTACTCTTTCTCTGAAGCTAATTACAATTATACTTCATCTCAAAAAGCTAAAAAGAAGCTTTAAGCTGTTTTTCTAAGGTTAGCTGCAGCTTTTAATTTCAAACAGTTGCTTCCCTGTGTCTACCCTAAAATTGGAAAGATTAGCAGAAAAGAAACTTGTAAATAATAAAATGTTAAGGAAAATAAATTGTATTTTTGAGAGGTTTACTCTATCATGCAGAACAATACTCAAAGTGAAGGAGTGAAGGTAGATGTAATCGAATTAAAACAAAAGAATTTTAACTTCCCTATGCACACAAAGAGGGAAAAAAAAAAAAAAAAAAAAAAAAAAAAAAGGGAAATAAAACAAGAGCATCTAGGTAACAGGAAAAAAATAAACTGTACCTTTTCTTTTTAGTTTGCCCATAACATAAATGACATTGCTTCAAGCTCTGTCAGAAAAATGTGTGGAATTCATGTAAAGCCTACATAGCTGTGTTATGTGCTCCTTGAGGAGCAAAGCACAAAGTCTATCTCAAATCTTGAAGTAATGAGATAGAATGCTCTCCCACACTTTCTTAGTTTTCCATCTACAGGTTAGAGTAATGGATCTGACACAGGCAAATAGCTAACAATTAACATGTGGGTATAACTGCAGCTTTGTAATATCCTTAGCTCAACTTGTCATGGCATTCAGTGCCAATTTCATATAGGCAAAATACTTCTGTAGAACTTGGAATGAGCATCTGCTCAGTGACATTCATCTTTTATATCAGCAGTGAAAAGTATACCTTCGTGTAATGAAATACAGGTAATCATATATCAAATTTCTGAACAAAACTATATCATTATACTAGATTAATTTGGCACAGAAGTCTTTGCTTTACTGTTGTTTCAGCAATCTGAGCCTGGTTTGGTACATCAGGTTTTAACAAGTGTTTTTGACCCTCCTGGATTATCCATGAATCAGTTTAGGTTGAAACTAAATGCCTCTGTCCCTGGACCTTGATATTCCTGAGTTTATGGGGAACTGGGCTGAAAAGCACAGACTGATTAATGGGTTGATTGACCGCCAAATTTCACACATTTCTGGCAGTACTTCAATAGAGGTCACTGAGCTGAATTTTAAGAAACTGAAGGCTAAAATATGCTTAGACCAGAGCGTAAGTACAATTGTCTGAACATGTCCTTGAAGGACTTTAAGAATATAAGCCCATTAACAAAAATTACTTGAACACCATAAAACAGATGTGGTCAGGACTTGTTCATCAAAAATTATAATGCACAAAAAAATGTAAGGTTTCAGAGAATTTTGAAGTAAACCTTGAGGTAAGGAAATTTCCTAGCTCCAGGAAAAAAAATTCTGGCCAAATCCAGAGAGATGCATGATCATGATAACCATACTGTTCATGTCTGTTGGGTGGACCAGAAAAAGCAAAGAGTTTATCAAACATGTATGTGACCCATAAATCTTAAAAATAATTTAAAAATATACAGATTAGGATAAGCATATGACATTGTAGATAGTATATGTTTTCTTAGATCCTAAAGCCACTTAAAGTTGGCTTCAAAGGGAGTTTAGAAGGATGTAGATGCTAAAGACTCACCATTGGCTATTTCAGAGTAGGTGAAGTGAACATAATCAACTGGCTTACTTTGATAGCAATTACAAATATACATATATATTTATTATCTTTTATAAAGATTTGTCTGTCTTATAATGTAACCAAAACGATCAGGATACAGAGAGAGAGAGAAAGAGAGAAAGAGAGAGAGAAAGAGAAGAAGAGAGAGGAAGAGAGAGGGGAAGAGAGAGGAAGAGAGGAAGAGAGAGAGGAAGGAAGGAAGGAAGGAAGGAAGGAAGGAAGGAAGGAAGGAAGGA
>CM021699.1:85144904-85168386 GCA_011074415.1 Stictonetta naevosa | reverse complement strand
AGGAAGGAAGGAAGGAAGGAAGGAAGGAAGGAAGGAAGGAAGGAAGGAAGGAAGGAAAAAGAAACAAAGAAACAAAGAAACAAAGAAAAAGAAACAAAGAAACAAAGAAACAAAGAAGCAAAGAAACAAAGAGAGAGAGAAAGAAAGTCTCATCTCACTTAGGGTAAGCAATTATCAAAATGGTAAATTTTACATACATTTACTCTCTCATATCAATACCTATTCAGTGTCACAGAAAGCTTATTCTGTAGTAACAGTTTTTTTCGTTTGTTTGTTTTTTGTTTTTTCCCTGAATGTGCAAGTCTATATTCAGTTTAAAATGTTTTCTATTTTGATTTACACAAATATATGATACAAAGTGGAAAGAATGACTGGGGCATCGATACAATGAGCTTGTTGAACCATAGTAGAAAAACACAGACTTTGTTATTTGAAATACCCGTAATACCTTCCAAACTCAGTTAGAAAACAGACTTCTGATCGCTAAAAAAGCAAATGAGACATTCTCCATCAGGTTTGAGAGACCACAAAAATGTGGCCTTGTCTGAGATCTTGTAGGCCTTTTCTGTCACATTCTTGACACAATGCATGAATGAAATGACACAAAGACATGGAGATAATTCTGGCAGTAGGGCTACAAGTATAGAAAGTATAGAAAAGTTGTTCAACTGGTCTTTTAACCAAGCCTTGAGAGAAAGATGCTTGAGTTTTCAAACTGTTTTTTAAAAATAAGGATGAAGGGAACAGTACCCAAGGCTCAGTCTGCACAAGATGGAGGTAAAGCTAGTAGAGAGGAAACTGGAAAAAATAGAGTCCTCCTTTGCCCTACTAATAATATGGTATTCAACGTTTAATAAGAAGGTAAACAAGGAATTTTGCACTCTGGCGTTATTTTTTCCAAACATAGACCCAAGCTCTCAAAAACCCTGAATGGGGCTCTTCCCCAGGGTCATTCAGTCACAGTGAATAATCTCCAGGCCCATGATTCAAGGTTTGTGACTCAAGCTACAGACTTTGTTTTTTAAAGACATTATGAGCATTTCTATGTAAAATGAATGCCACAAAATTCTCCCCTGGCTAGTATAATATTTCTTCAGGTATTAATTAGCCCATCTGGGATGGCATGCTAAGGAATTGTGTTACCACACAAACTTTGATCTCCCACAGCAATGTATCACATGATATTTGTATCTCTTGCAACCTGGTTATCAGTGACACCATCCTTCTGTTAATGAGTCCCTCTAACAGTTTGTGCCAGCTGGAGATGTCAAGCTAAATGTCAATAGAATTAAATATTTAGGCTGCTGGTTAATTTTCTCAGTAAAAGGTCCACTGAACTTCAATATATTTCCCTTGAGTTGACAACACAAACCCATTTATTTGTTCAAGGTGATTAGATGGGGTAATGAAACTTAGAAATATATAACTCAGCTTCTTGAAAAACAGATTAAAACTGGAAGTGCATATATTTGATGATTAAGAAATCTAGCCTGAAATATAAATCCTAGGAATCTTTTAAATGTGACATTGTAGTATGATACTTTCATGTAAAGAATAAAAGATGCCTATTTGTTGTTATAGAATTTTGCTGCATGTTATCAGGAAGAAATGTAAAACTCTTGAACAATCTTCACAATAAAACTGATCTTTTTAAAACAGCTTGGGCAACAAAAGTTTTACATAATATTTAGTTTACATTACTACATGTTTCTAAATGTTTCTATAATTAGCTTGCTCTCAGAAGATGCCACCTCAAATGAGAAAACAAGAACATATTGTTTAACAAAAAAATATATTTCTTTATGTTTAAAGATCATTTTGTTTTGTTTTTAATTGAGAAATTTTGTGATATTCACTTTTTCTAGGAACACTTAAAGTTTCAGCAAGTCCGTACCTTTCAGAGACAAAGAATTCTTGAAAATGCCTCAGCTGACCAATTAGTCTGTGAAGGTATAAAATATAGTTGTTTTAAGACCCTGAGATTAAACTTCTCCCTACTGTCAGTAGGGACTAACAGGAGTTTGCTCCTACTCATGCCTTTTATGAACAGTGATTAAAATTGCATGTTCAATCTTTTTCTGGTCTTCTTTCAACATGAACAGAAAACATGAACATGAACACAGAGAGCTGTTGCTTGTTACTGGCTTCCATATGACATGCATGGCAAAGTATTCATGTTTTATATTTCCTGTTATAATAGTCCACCATTTTCCAGTTCCCTTATTTCTATTTACATCGCATACAACATGGTAACATTTTCATTATTTGATTAACATCTTTGGCTTCTTTCTGTCCTGAAATGGCATAAATAATAAACAAATGACATTACAAGACCAGCTGTGTGGCTCTGTCTCATTTGCTCTACATAAATGCTTTTAAGCTATTACATCATACTGAATCTGTTATAAAGACTTTGATGAAATCTCTACAGTGAAGTATGCCAACAGTCCATTCTGTCCCATGCTGCTTTATTAATAACAAATAAAAAGCAAGCCACCCTGAATTATCATGCAAATTTTCATGCATTACTAATAATCCAAAAAGTCCAGATTAAAAAAACAAACAAACAAAAATCTGTTAGATGGTTGCAGACAGAGTAATACAGTTGCTGACCAAAAATATACAGAAGTTGAAAAAGATTGCAAGCAAAGTTCACTGCATACTGGAGAAACCAAAGGGCTTGAGAGTTGATTACTGGAGGAATCAGCAAGTACAAGCAAGTAACTGGGGAGACTGTGGTTCATGGGGTTGAATGAGAAATCCACCCAATTGCTTGTTTGCCCAATGTAAATGCAGTCAGAGTCCAGTTATGTGAGGAACTCGCAGTGTCTTGGTGTGTGCTCTGAGCAAGCAGCAGGAGCAAGACTGTGGTCCCCAGCTATGGAAGGATTCATAGTGCATACATGTGGGCTATACAGTGTGTGTTGGCAAGCGAGATAACTGGAAAGCTAGGACGTGCAGCGCCAGTAACTGGGCAGATGAGTGTCTAAGACCAGATATTGGGGACAAACGTATTGCATATATACACATTTTCATGTACATTTCCCACTAAATGAAAGATGCTGTGAGTGGGACAGGCTTAGGCCACATGTGCCATCTATGTTTGTGCCAGTGTTTCTGCATGTTAATTTGTGTAGCCAGATATGTGTGCATACATATATTGTACATATGTGTGTGCACGTGTGTGTGCCTATTGGGAACACATGCCCAGGTCGAGTGCACTACAGACTGGACGTGGGACATGGAGCTGTGGCAACATTGCCTGCCAGACTGTCAGATCTGGGACCACTCTGTTTTGAAATATCACAAGTACCTAAACCATGTCATCTGCAAAGTTTTTAAAATAAGACTTCCTTTTGTTCATAAAGACAATATTCACAATATTAAAATTTATTAACAGCTTTGTTGTCATGTAAAAACAATTTTTAGTTGGGTATTTCAATCTCAACTATTTTAGTTTCAGATCTTTTTGTTTAGCAGGATGTAATTCACAACAAGAAAAAGTGAAGGAGAGTGAGATTTGTCCATCAATTTAAGTTTTTAAGTAAAGATTAGATGTTTTCCTAAAATATGTGCTCCAATTCAGCTACAACTTGTTGGAAGGAGAAGATTGTAAGATTATATAATTTTCATTATGCAGTGGATTTGATTGCATATTTCCATTCCCAATTTCTGATTGCAATAGCTATAAATTTTTTATTACATAATCAGCAATCTGCTGCTGCAGATGGTACATCTATATGTAGGTTTTGTGAGAAAATAGATTTTTGCATTTTAACCATTATTTGATCATAACGTTTAACTATTCTTGTATTTTGCATAAGAGATATAGAATTCAACAGGGCAACCTTAGTAAAATAGACTACCAATTGTCACATTAAAATTAATTCCATTCTTTACTGCTCATGGTGTGAATATATCATGTTTATATATGCTACCATGTTGTATAATCACTTTGTCAAATTTTTAAGTGTATCCTCATGTTTTAAGTGTGCTGGACTTATATGGTCTGCATTTCTAGGCACTCTAAAATTGCAGCTTTATAAACAAAGATATTAAAAGGAGAAGAGTACATGCCTTGTTTTTTCCTGTAATAGAGGAAAGTTTTGCAAGTCCATAGATAATGTCATAAGTTGTGACTGACATTAGACAGAGCTGCCTACATGTTACTGTAAATTCACTACGTCTTCAAGGCCTGAGAAACAAAGGGAGAATTTTGAATGCTTCAGATTTGTGTGGTAATCATTATTTTTTGGGGTATTTATGTGAAAAGTTGAACTCCAAATAATATCAATAATAAGCAACTGTTCAAAGGTTTTGAAATACAACTCATTTTTCATGCTGAAAATGCTTAAAAACATGTTTAATATTAAGATATATACTGATAAATATGAAGAAGACACTCTTCCTTACAATAAGTGTTTTTAGGCAATTCTCCCATCCTGTTACATTACCTGTCTCTTTTGGAAAATGCTGGGTTTGTAGAAATGGAAATAAACACACAGGTTGTATATTTCTATTCTTAGCATAAGTGTCATGATCTCTGCCAATATTATATCACTTCAAAAGAATTTTGCTGAGATTATGAGAATATTTGGTAATATTTTATGAACTGAAATTTGACACTCACTTTGCTTTTTTCTGCTTCCATTGCAGCGGTTTCAGATTCTACTCACCATCTGTAAGGAAAACCAAAACATTAAGACTTGATGTGACTGTCATCAGTAGGAACTTGCCCATGTGACAACATCTTTCCTGCCTGATAAAAATAAATAAATAAATAAAAATAAAAAATAATTAAAATAAAATAAAATAAAATAAAATAAAAATAAAATAAATAAAAGACATTGCATGATGCAGATATACAAATAAACTGAATCTGTGGGTTCAGTCACAATAAATGAACTATCAGCTCACAAGAATTTTAGCTTGACTTTTTTCACAGGTTTAAACACTTCCATCATTTTGCATGTGTATTGCACATCATGCCCAGTGAAGCCACATCAGGGCCACATTCAGCTCCACATAACCCTGCCCAGCCCAGCCACTGGCCCCTTCAAGCTAAGCCCATCTACTGGCCCACATCCAAGTCCTGCCTCAGCAAGCCCCGGCCCCAGGGAGGTGCCTGGTGCCAGGGTATGGGGCTGTTGACAAGCTGTTAATATTGACTATATTTCCTGATCTCATGATTATGCTCACAGAACATTAGTTGTATTCATGATCTGATGTAAAGCAGCTGCCTATCACCCCAACTTCTTCTGTGCAATGGCTTAAAACTGAGGGGAAAGGGAAAGTGCCTGGCAGTGCTCAGGAGAGGTGGGAAAAATATGGTCATATCTGAAATAAATTCACAGTTATCTGAGCTCTAGCCCTGATTTATATTTTCACTTTAAGTGTCCTTGAATGGACAGAAAGTAACTGTAGCAGGTACCAGTAGAGTAATGGTAAGAAACATGTAAGAAGGTGCATGACAGATATTCAGTGAAAGAACAAGCATGTCATTTGCTCCTTTTAATTTGTCATGATAATGTAAAAAATACAATCATTTTGATCTACTGAAAACCCATCAAATTGCAAATAATAATTGTACATTTCTCTTTTATATAGCCATAATATTATCTATGGAATTTCTTCCTGCTGGCAATCAATGTAGCTGAGATCTTAATGAGAATCAATAAGCATGAGATTTTGATAAAGAGAACAAAAGCAAAGATGCTTATAATTCCTACATTAAAATTATTAAGGGTGTAAACTCTCTTTTTCAGATCCATAAAGCAACCATTAACAACCACGAAGTGAGAGATTTTTTTAAAAAAAAATCTCTTCTGTCACTGAGCTGTTAGGTAGGTGCATATTGAACACTATGGCAGTTCCTTTCTGGGGGAACCTGTTAGGGAAATACTGAAGCCAAGCACTCCTTTCTAGACATTGGCTATAAATTAAAAACACATTGATCTGAATTGCCTATGTAGTGGCTAGGTCTGGCAAACTCCTGCAGACTTGCCTCTGAGCAAATTCACATATCAGAACACATGAGAATGAAATGAGCCCCAGTAAAATTATCCTGTAAAATGTTAGAATATAATAAGGGAAGACTGTAAAATATGCAATATCATCTCTTAAGCTGAGATTAGTTTCTGGCCAAATATATTAAGGTATACAGCTCTTTCTAGAGGAAAAAGTTAGTGTGTGGTTGTGCTATATTAAACTGTTCAAATATTGTTTCTAAGAAAGTTATATTTAGGAAAAATAAAGTGCTTTGAAGCATATAGGACAGACAAGTTTTCAAACTCATTGGTTTGGAGACACTTATCATCATCTTCCGAAAACTAAATTATATTTTGCTTACATACCCCAAATACCAGAGACATGACATAAGGGGAAAAGTAGATCCAAGATTCAAGGTAGAGTGAGTTCTCAGATTCTTAGCTTCCCAAGTCTGCATCTGCTTCTGCCTCTGAAGTGACTGAAGGAGGTGCATAAATAGCAAGGCATCTTTCATCTTCCGTATGGATATTAAATTAGTTTAGCTAACACATATCAGCGGGTAAGTTTCTCTTAAATGGTTTAAAATGCAAAAATATTTTCTCCTTTGTTGTGACACAAAGTCAATTTTCAGGCATAAAGTGTTTCTTTTGGCTAATGGAAGTGATTGTTATAGTGAATAGGGTATTGGTCAACCAAACCCACTATGTGTTATCATTTTATTGAGTGCTGATATTCTTAGTGAACATACAAACAAACCACGGAGCTTGTGGCATATGTTTGTGCAATTAGGCAGGAACACTAGGAGGGCAAAGCTTTCTCACAATGGCCTTTGTCATTGGCACAAGGTGAGCTATATATTATATATTATATAAATATATAATAATATATATTATATAAATAATTCTAGGAGAACAAGATGGAACTGAGTGGGTGTGATGGGAACACAATTTTGTTCTAAACTTTAAAGACATTGAAAGTAAGAATTAAAGCTATAAGAATACAGATTCAAGCAAATGAGTGTCACAGCTGAAAACAAAAACAAACAAACAACAAACAAACAAAAAAACAGTTACAAGTTACACCTTGGATAAATCATTCAAAGTAAGAATTTCCTAAAAGCTAAAGTGCAGTATAGAAAATAAATTTATATTTTCTTTTGGAAGATGCAAAAATGAATCCAATACACTTTTCAGTCTTTCATGTGTTTGTGCACATGTATTGAGATTTACAATTATCTTCAATACATCATTTCTTCATCTTCATAATAACCCAGATTTTCAACCTTCATTTCAAGACATATTTTTAATTTTCAAATGGAGCACACAGGTTTTGCATTCATCTAACAGGATGGGCCAAAAATGATTCCTCAGATAGCAAAACATGAGGCTTTTGGAACAGTTTTTTGTTTGTTTGTTTGTTTTGTTTTATGATATTTTGCTTTACTCTGTACATGGACTTTGGCAGATAATGATAATTTGATACCATATTTTAACTGTCCAGATGAAAATGTTGCCTATTTTCCCATCAAGAAAGTAAAAGCTGCTATAAGAAAAAGGCAGCGTAAAATGGATTTTGACCATTGCATCTACATACTAGATATTCCTTAAAATTAACAGTGGCTTTCAGAGTTGTAACAGTGAGAATTCATTCTGAGCAAGTGCCCAAGAAGCAGCAGTGGTAATTTGAGGATGAGAAAAAAGGAACTGAGACAACAGTGCTGAGGACAAAATGCTGACTGTATCTCCTAAGCCTGTGAAACCTTGATTTAACATACGTAATACTTTTGCCACTGACAGTTTAAGTGAAGATAGCATCGTGCGGAATCTTCAGTGTTGCTACTTGTATCTCTTTGCATTACCATGTAATAATACCACTGTTCATTTCCTATAGTGTATGGAAAGGTAATCCAAGTGCTCTTCCAATTTTTCATTTGGCCTACCCACTCAGTTCTTCCTTGCTGAAGATGCTTGCTTTATTCATTTCTCTGCACTGGAGCTGTAGAGCACTTGATATTTTAATTGCCTAGGTAGACAGTCCAGGAAGATTTGTTGCGGTCAGGTTTAGATGTCTGCAGTTTTAAACTGCTGTCAATGACTACATTCAAACTAGTTTTATAGACTCTCATTTTAGATAATGGAGAAAAATAGGTACATTCAGTTAGTTATTTATCTAACTGTAATATAAAGTTCTAAAAAAGGTTAAATGACCTATGGTATGTAATTGCCTAATTTGCTTTTAGTTATAACAACATTCAGATCTAGACATTGAACTGAAAGATCTTTGCAATAAGATTGTTCCTATTCTCGGTATCTCAAAAGACATCAAATGTGGATTTATATGCTTTCCTATACTATGATTTGTAATTTTATTTATGCTACTTATGAGGGATTTTCACCAAGATGAATGATTTCAAGGATTTTTATCTGTAGCTTGCCAGTATGTTTATTTCTGGGGATTTTGTGCAATAGAAAATATAGTTTAATTTGCCACTGTATTTTTGCAGTGTATGAAAAATATTCCATCCATGGTCTGGACATTGTGTCAATGACAAGATTACTGCTAAAGTTATAGTATGGACAACTTGCTTTCTCTGTATTTTTTATTTTTATTTTTTCCCAAACTCTTTTATCTTAGTGTCAGTTCTGACTTTTATTAACATTTCTAAATTTATTTTTTTAAAAAAAGAGACCATGATTCTCTCCATTTTCTTATTCTATATGACAGTTAAAAAGAATACCACCAAACTGCTCTCTCAGCAGGTGCTTCTCAATTGCATTGTACTTTTCTGCTCTGCACTTATTCTCCCTTCTTTCAGGCATGCTTTTCTAATAGTTGCTAATCTTAGGTTCCTGAGCTTTTGTTACTTGTCTCCCTTTTAAGCCTATGTATAGCTCCTCTTTTGCTGTTGCATCCAACCTCCCAATGTACATCAGCCTAATTTCTGATCTCACCTCTTCAGTTTTGTTTCATGACTAGTGTAACTTCCATCTGTTGTTCAGTTGTCACTTATGGCCTAGCTAATAGCTTTCCCAAGGTCAAATTACATGTATTTGGTCATTTTTCTTGTATCTATTTTGAGCCTAATCATATGAAAAAACATTTCTTCAGCTTGCCAATCAATGCTGTGTTCTCTTATGAACATTGTAGAGGATACCTCTTCCTCAGATTTTTCATCTAAGAGTGTCTTCCTATGGAATTTTTTGTTTGTTTGTTTGTTTGTTTCACATTCTGACATCAGTAGTTTCAAGTAAATTGTCTAGAATTTGTTTTCTATGGGCCTCCTCAAGTATGTCTTTGTGGGGTCTTCACTTTGCATTTGCCTTGCAAGGAGGATCTCGGTTAGTTTTATTCACCAGTCTCATTACCTGTAGTTTTTCCAGTAATTAAGTTTGTAGGCTGGTTGCATCAGGTGTCAGTCTGAATATAAAAACATCGCCTTTGTTTGTCTTGTACTAGACAGATTGCAGAGTTTTCCCACAGGGGAAAAAGTAAAGTAAACAGGATTTGATTAAGACTATCTTAAAGCTCGTGCTAATCTCAGAAATTCAGTTAAGGAAGAAAACTATTTCAGATTTACCTCCCTATTTTAAAAAAGGCATAGATCATTACTTACCTCACCATTCATGACATTATGCAAATAGTATGTAGCTGACAGATTGGACACATTTATCAGATAATTGTAATCAAAATATTTATTCTTGTGTCTTACTCATTTTCAAGTCATGAAAATTTTATTTCTTTACAGCTTTTTATGTGATGCAATCAAAGGAAGGATATATTTTTAAATTTAATTTTCATAATGAATATAATAACATTTAATTACTAAAAAATCTATGAAGAACATTACTAACCACATTAAAATAAATCTCCTATTTTAAGATTGTTAACTTTCTAGTATTTGATTTTCAAGTTCTTCATTCTAACTGTGACTCTTGCATAGACTGGTGATTCTGAAGGATTAATTAGATGCACCAATTTTAGCTATTCCCTGTCAACATATACATTTTATGCATATTATTTAATTTTATAAGATATAAAGCTACATACCACGTACCAGCTTTTGGGTTCCAGGAAGACTCTGGGGAAATGCGAGCATTCTATGGTTAGATGTTTTGTGTGATTAACAGATCATAAGTGTCATATTTTCATTACCCTTCAAGAATTTTCTATGGAAAATATGGAATGAAATTATCTGTACATTACAACAGACTAACACAAAAAATCTTTGTTGCTTTTGGATTTCTTGAATGGCTCTTTGCACATAAAAATTCAATAACTGTGAAGAAAAAATAATTTTACATTTATTTAACAAGACTGTAACTCAGAAAATAATACTGCCAAATAATTGATATATTGTTTACATATAAACATTTCCAGCTGATCATTTCTTACTATTATAGCATCTTTTTATCACCTTCCAGAGTTCTCTTGAACACTTTTGTACATGCTTCAAGAAGAATCCACCATCTGAATCCAATTTTGTACCAGGAGCTTGGGTGAGCTGGTGAAAATGAGAGATTAGGTATCTTTCCAGGCAAAATATAAATCTCCCTGTTTTGAACTTTTCTCTTTTGAATTGCTAAAACTGCATGCTTATTCTTGCCAAAACTCTGTTGGAAGAAGGAAAATAAAAAGGAACTTGACATTTCTGCAGATCATAACAAATACGGAGCTGTCATTTACGGACCAAGAAGGAAGGATGCACTCTTTTGCTAAAGAGATAAACTGCAAGATCTGCACTGGGAAAATACACAGGGAATTCTAGATTTGAGAAGTCATGAATGCATTGGCAGTACTACAAATCACACTTGCAAGCTCTTTTGAATGCACATTCTCTCATTAAAGACACTGCAGATCTCATTTGGCCCTTGTCAAGCAATCTCCATTGTTCCGGTCTTTAGCTTCCAACTGTCAAGTTCTTTTTCATAAATTATTATTCCATTTAGGCTTATATGACTTAGTGCTGAATTCAGTCTTCCCTTTATTTTACCTTTCTATCAGTGTCTCCACATGCTCTCTCTCATTACCGTCCTCCACTCTCACCTTTCTATAATTTGTCTTTTGGTCCTGATCTAATTTCACCCTCCTGTTATCTTCAAGGGACACAAATGGGGTAATTTATTTTCCTATAGTCTGCTAGAATATCCCCTGTCATTCAGCCATGGAGTTCAGGTGATAAAATGTACACAAGTGAGATCTGGGGAAAATATGCAAACAAAAGACTGTCCGAGGTCTTCTGTCCAAGACCTGTGATCCATCTTCTGTTAATTAGTATCTGTATGTTCTGGTGTTGCTTAAGCAACTGTGACTCCAGTTATAAATGGAATTGCAAGCAATACTCATATTCATTAAAGGTGTCAATTTACTACAAGGATAATATCAAGTCTTGAGCAGGAAGGCCTGCAAGCAATGCTGATATAAAGAACACTGCAGAATTTTGAAACTTGATTGTTTTAAATTCAGTGATAACATGGTTCAGAGAGGGAGCACAAGCTGCCACTAGATTTTCCCTTATAAATGTTTGCAAATTGATTCTTAGTATTTGGGATTTGAAATCAGTAAAACCAAGGAAGTTACAGGGTATTTCCAGAATTATTATTATTATTATTTTTCAGTTAGGTCAAGCAAAATTGTCTTGAAACTAAAAACTGAATTATACTCTTTCATAGTAACACCATATTTTTAAAGTTTCAAGAATTTGTGTGAGATTTACCCTCAAGGAAAACTCAAGTACCCTTTGCTTTTACTCAGTTTTTCCATCTGCTGTTTTAAGAGTAGTTTAGGTTACAAACCAAACAAGCTTTGTGGTCTGATTAATTCATGTTTACTTTTGATCAGTCTAAAAACCCACCATGCTATTCAGAAGATTTAGCCAGTGAAAACCACTTGCCAAAAGTAAATGTATGTATGTTGTTTGTCAAGTCACATTGAAAAATTAACCTGTACTTACCTTATCTACTTAATGGTGTCAGGGGCTCACATTCACATCTATTAACACAAATTAAAACCATAATTTACAAGTTATTTGTCAAAACAGTTGTGTGTGTTTGTGTTAATTAACTGTGTTTGTCTACCTAGCTTAAATATAGACATAAATCAGACATTTTACTCTCTTAAAGGAAAACTGTACATGGCAATGCAAACCGAATACTTTTATTGATACTCAGAGAAGAAATCATCTGCACTACTGAACAAGAGCCAGCAGCATGTAGGATACATGGCATTTCAAGAGAGAATTACTAACTGCTCCCATTTATGCACTAGTGTTGCCAGTTTCTCACACAGGCCATCCTAAAACAAACACAGAGCTTCTTCCAGATGTCTCCTTTGTACACACAGCCCTGTCCAAGCACGTTGGAAAAGTGACACGTTGAATCTCATTCACAAAAGGCCCTGCACACTTGTACTGGAACACCTCACTGAACATTGCTTTTCATTTTTACTGCTCATTCTGCTCTCCAGGGAATCTTACTGTTATATTTCAGGCCTGGTTTATATCACTATAGTCATAATCAAAATTATTGCTTCAATCTGAGAGTTTAAAGCATTTGTTATACCTAGCTAATGGTGCATAACTACATGAAGGCTAGATTCTTCATATCAAATTTCAAGTGCAGAATCTGAAAATCTATTTTAGTAACAGTACTGAGGCCAATATACACAACATAAAATCTTTATGCTTACAGCTAACAGCAGTTTAGATCTTTTCTCCAAACAAAATCAGGAATAAAAGTATTTTTGGCTTTAGTGATCCATGGTGATCCAGGTTCCTAAATACCAAAGGTACTAAATGTACTTCTTTTTGGGACCCAAATAGAAGGAGGAGAGAAAGAGAAAGAGTGAGTGCAAGAGAGAGGTGACCTATTTTATTTTATTTATTTTATTTATTTTATTTTATTTTATTTTATTTTATTTTATTTTATTTTATTTTTTATTATTTCCTAGCAAGGCAAGAGGCACAGCATGAAAATTAAGAGCAGAGCACTTAGTTCCTGACTCATACTGATCATGTTTAAACTTTGGGAAACTTTGAGTCTCAGGTCCTTTTTTAAATTCCCCTTTCCAAAGTGCAGTGCTGGGAGGATAAATTGAAGTGATATTCAAGTGTATGCCCTGGACAGAACATTAGGTGCAAAGTACAATGTGATTTGAAGCTTAAAGACAAAATGACAATAGGTAATTTGATTTCTTCTGTTTCATTCTCATGTAACACATATAAAGACTGTACTACAGAAAGGTTCAACCAGGTAAACACTTCCAGGCAGATAATAATTTCACAGCCTGTGAAATACTGGGAAACTGTCCATCGATCTAACATGTTTATTGGGTTTATATGTGTTCATACAATGAGTTATAGATTCTCTTGGCCATTTTTTTTTTTCTAAACATTGTGTGCTACTTAGGGACCCAAGAACATTTTAAAATGAAGTGCCATTAAAATCTCAGGAGAATTGCTTAAGGCACAGGCTGTGCTTTTTCAGAAAATGATCTTTGTTATGTCCATAGTAATATAGAGGTATCACTCCATTATTTCTATAGCATTTTTTAACAGTAGTCAACTGCTAATTGCTATTGAGTGAAAATGGTATTCACAGTATGTGACAAGCTGTATTTTTGCTCTCTCCATATAAAAGATTTGTACTAGTTCACTCTTCCAAATTTATTTCCTTTGTATAAAAAGAATAGTTTTTGTTGCTTGTATGTATAAAAACAATTTATCAAGACCTGACAAAGTAAATCTATGTGTAGCTGAGAAGTGTTCAATGATTCCAAATTAAAATCCTGGCTCCAAATGCTGTGCAGTTTGACAAAAAGTCGGCAGATGTTCATTTCTCATGTGTTTTATGAATGCTTCTCCATCTGGACCTTTACTATATTTACTAGCTCTCGCAGATCCCAAAACTAGCCATGACACAAACATTTGATGTCTTTAGAGATAAAGTCATAAATGCACTACATTACCACCTAATTAATCTTATTTTGTTTATATAAATGCTATGAAGAAGTGCTCTTTCTCTTGAAAGAATCTCAAGGATGATTCATATTTTCTTCCTATCCATGAAGCTATATTTATTAATGTTGAAATAGCAGATATAAAGTGAGGGAAAACATAAAGGTAAGCTTTTCTTATATCTGTGGTAAGAATATTGAACATACATATAGACAGACAGTAAGTAAAAGAAAAAATGTGATGTTTTTCCATTATTTTTTTTCCCTTCTATTGTGTTTTGAGTTTCATTTTACCCAGGGACACAGCCAGTAGCAAGTGTGTCATCTGGAACATTATGTCGTTTTGTATAGCCATCCATTTGGTCCCTGAGGAAAAAGATCAGCTAACAGTTCCATATTTGGATGAAACTTTTGTGATAACCTAGTTAGTCATGGGAGTTTCCTAACATTTTTTCGGTGAGTCTAAAAAGTGTATCCAGTTCCAGATTTCTAACCAAAGGAATAGGAGAATGATCTGGTGTTTTGCCATGGTGCTAAGGTGCAGACTGAATTGTGGAATTGAGTCAGCATCAAATACAGGATGCATAGAATGAACGTTATTGGGGTACTGGAAGCGTGCCACACAGATAACTAAAATATAACCTCATTCTAGCCTAATTCATCATCACTCATTCAATGGCAAACAGTGGGTCAGATTTTTTTTTAATAGATTTAGTTGCTGAAATCATAAAACACAGTGGTGAACAGATTCCCTTTGTCATTAAGTCACTTCCTATGTTACTGCAGGTAATTGGATCACCTAATCCCTTTCAGAGACTGATGAAGTTATGGGATAAGATCTCTGTTCTACCTGTGCTTCCTCAGTCCTCAGTCCTACTGCATCAGGAACAGAAATATAGTTAATGTATGACAAGAAGAATGAGATAAACATTACTTATTTTAGCTGGGCTTAAAACAAGAGCCTAGTTCTGGAGTTCCTCGGGTTTTGGTGATGCCTTCTCTTCTATAAAATGCAGTCTCAGGCACATGTTTAAATTCAACTATTACTTTGATCTTGTTTTTTACTCTGTAAGATGGCATTTTTTAGCATCATCATGAATGGATCCCAGTGTCTTCCAGTACAAACACACTTGCTTTCCAAGTACAAATATTTTTTTCCAGTTGCTAGGAGTGCAAACATAATGCAGGAACTGAAAACTAAGGCACTTGCAGACAAACTGTGGCTAGGGCGATGAAAAGATTTGCTTCATTTCCTTTTTCCAAAGCTTCTTACCTCCTGCCCAAGAGTCCCCTTGTGGCCATTGTACACCAGATCTTACATTCCCGACAAGGTTGTGGAGATAAAACCTGAGTCAACACTTCCATTAACAAAGAACCTACAATAAGATGAAATATTACAAAATAAATGGCCATACAAAGAATAGGATGTGTTGCCTCTGACAAAAATCCATTCTGCCCTTTTCAGACATTCAGCTGCCAGTCTTTCATCTTTCTTGAATTAGCAAGATTGCACGTAATCCTTCAGGAATTCAGGAGGCTCTCTTCCTTAGTTTTTTCTTCCACAGAGAGAGAATCTCATGGAAATACTAATGACTCTTACATTTGGAAGTTTGTTTTTCATTAAAGATAGAATATCATAAAGATCCACCTGTTGATATAACAAGATAAAGTCCATACTAAGAAGTAATACCTTGACTTTTATCATCAGAATGCTTTTGAAATTTTCTGGTTCAAATCTCACTTGATGTCTTCGGTATCACATGGATGGGATCGTATGACCCCTCTGGGATCTCCTATCTTCAGGACATTGGTGGTTTAGCTCTGTGATTTCAACCAAAATCTAAGTTCTGAACTTCCTAATTCATGAGACCTGGCTAGTTAGAATTAAAAGGTACTGGAGAAGAAGGTATTGAGGCTTGAGGTAAAAGACTTCATCTGATTTGTAGTCAATTGCTTGGGAAAATTGAGCCTAGTTGCTTGATCAATATCAATATACCAACAAATAATGAGAAGACTCTAAGCACTTAGGAGAGAAAAAAACAATTTATCATCTTTGTCACACATGCCACTTGATGACTCTTCTTGCTTGTCTAAGCAAAATTATGTCTCCTCAAAATTCTTTAGATTTTTTACATGATGTATCTATGTAGTTCCTTTTTAACTCTACAGAAGAGATTAATTTAAAAACATGTTGAAGTGGGGATAATGTTGTCTTCACAGGATCTGTTGTATAAATTTTGATGCTATTATTTTACTGCTACATAGCTCTAACCAGAAATCTGTTTACACCACAAAAAGAAAAATAAATAAAATAAAAAAGCTGAAAACCAGATTACCAGATTCTTCTAAAAGGTCAGATATAGTTATTTATACTCTTGTTTCTGATGTTTCCCATACCCTTATCCACATCAGATTTTTTTGTCTTTGTGTCAAATATGGCCCTTCAGGTAAACAAAACTTTGCTGCTGTGGACTTTCTTTCCGAGTTTCTTTATGTCTGTTCTACTCAAAAACCCACAAAACTATTGTGCTCCTGAATTTCCATAGTGCTGCTCTGTGGGTTGTATGCAAGGGTTATTTTATTTTATTATCTTTTTATTCAAAACATATTTTAGATGCCTGAGGTTACAGACTTACAAAGAGACAAAGCCTAACATTAAATATCTTAAAACCATTAAAAAAGTGATGGATAAGTATGGCAAGGCTCAAAGTAATATGATTTTACTGCGCTATTGCCTTCTTATTACTTATCCTGTCACATTCACATAAAATAATGGTTATGAACAGTCACACCTAATACCTCCAAAAAGAAATTTGTCTGATTTGTGAATCGTTGGATGAGGAAATTCCAGCAGAACACATTGCATCACTGACTTAAGGTACCAGCTTTGTTTTCAGTTTTGCTTTTTGTCACTATTTGATGACACTCAGTTCTAAATACCTCCACAAATGCATTCAAGAAGAATGTGGCCCTTTGGAGCTTAGTAGGGTGCTTGTTTGTTGTTTCAACAGGATAATGGCTGAGTTTCAATTAAACTTTTTACCTTCAAAATTACATAAACAGTAAACCTTTTTCAGAGGCTGGCAAAAAATTTGGAAATTCCTTCACCCCATTTGTTTCTGCCCCTTTTTCTTCAGGTATGCTGTTACTCAGTACTCTAGTGTAACACGAGATATATAACAGGTGTAGAAAGAGTAACATACTGATATGTATAGAAAGAACAGCAAACCAGCAAATGTTCTTTTCCCTCTGGGAGGTCTTATCAGATCCATAAAATTTTAGTTGGAGAAACACAATGACAAAAACATTTGCAAGTCACTCTTATGGGAAATATTTCTAGCTCCCAAATTATAAAATAAAAATAAAACAATAAAACTTTTTCAATATTGGATTCAGCATTAGAAAAGGAAAGATATACTCCCAAGCAATGGTCACTCTTAATTGTATCTTAAAAAAAAAAAAAAAAAAAAAAAAAAAAAGCAGAACTCCTATGGAATTCAAAACTCTTTCATGAAAACTGTCATGTCAGAAGAACAGAATAATTGTGGAGACAGAATACCCAGAGCAGACAGTGAAACACCACAATACTTTCAACTACACTTTCAGCAAGACCTATAGACCAACAGGATAATTGATCAACTTCCTAAAATATCTGTCTTCTGAATGAGTCTTTCCTGTTGGCCTTGATTAAGATTGAAGTTGAAAAACAACATGGCTTCCACAATCAGCAAAAATGTGGTGAAAAGCAATGTTGTATTTTTTTTTTTTAGAATGCAGCCAGTACCACCACAAAGATGTCCCAGTGCCAGATTTATGTATCTGTACACAAATAGAGAACTACATCTTCCATAAAAGCCCAGTCAACATTGAGGACACTCTTCAGTGGAAAAAGGTACAGTATTCAAGATGGTTACTGATACTCCTCTTATTCCATCTTGAAGCAGCAATATGTCATTGCTAATGCAAGGAATGAGTCTGCTATGAATAGGAAAGCATAAAAAGTTCACAGATCTATCATGCTACATCATTTCACTAGAAGAGCAGTTCCCTTGAGTTCAGGCAGAATACAAAATCAAGCTACAAATTTCAGTAGCAGTGACCATGAAATATAGTGTATTTCATAAGTACCTTCTGAGGGAGCTTCAAGATTTATTTAGTCTTTCAGAATACTGGATGTATAAATCCATATATTTATTCATTTTATCCTCATTGGGAAAAGGAAGTCAAAAGTAATTAATTTTACTGAAGTGAGACACATTAATTTAAAACAATAGAAAAAAATATTTTAGGAATGACCTGAGATAATTAAATGGTGATGTGAAATATTTGCTTAACCTCCTTTGAGTCTGTTTCCTCTTAATCTTACCAGCAGACTGTGCATAGAATTTCCATCAGAAAACTAGCAAAAGTTCTTTAAGAGCTCAAAGAATGTACAATATGCAAATAACAGAAGTCAAAACTGTATGTCTTGGTACAGTGTTTCAATAAGGAATCATGATAACGATAAAAAGGAAGAAACCATTACTAGTCTCTAGTGTTGTTTTCATTTGCAGTGCTCTACAAAGGAGTTGACACAGTCAGGAAGCAGTCACTAGTCAAAGCACAGAAGCAAGCAAACAATTTCACCAAATAAATGGGTAACTGAGTTAGCTGTGGAATTTGGACCCTAGAAGCCAGGTTTATGCACTTGCAAAGAGGCCGTCCTGTTCTTTGACTTTACTACTGATCTAGCAGCTGTAAAATTTCTTGTGCATTGTTTGGACACCTTTCTTTTCTGATTTAGCTTCTTAGGTTATGGAAGACATTACTACTAGGCAAAACAGAATATTTACAATAAAAATATCCCAAAGAAGATCAATGACAAACTTAGAAAAGGTAATATTGTCTGTAGGTCTGTAGAAATAGATTATGGTTGTGTGCAAGAGACTTCTAATCTTCAATAACATTTAAGACATTAAAAAACCCTGACAATCGGTTTTAATAAATAGAAGTCAAAGTCAATCCCTCTGTGATTTACACATTAAATGTTCAGCCATGCCCTACAAAACAACCCTGATATTTACTTTAGAACTCTTCTTGTCTCTCAGAGGTGCTAAATTCATGATATACCCTTTTTCATCGGTGTCTGAAGATTGCCTCCCTGGTTAAACTCATTGTTTGACTCTTGCTCAGGAGAGCTTATTTTATGGAATAAATGGCCAAGGTATCTCTGCAGTCCAAGTTTGCCCGTCTGTCAACTAGATTATCTAAGAAGGCTGAAAAATTAGTTCTGACCATGACTTTGTCATCTTCCAATGTGGTTATGGCAGCACTTGCTTTCTGCTCAATTTATTTTTATTTTATTTATTTTAAAATCAATAAAGCATTTAAGAGATATTAGCTTCTTCTCAACCTAAGGAACTTCAATAATGGTCCACAGGGTATAATAAAAACATCTGTCTCCACTTGTATTAAAGTAGGACAACTGTTCAGTCAACTATGCAAAAGTTATTGGTCATGGGTCACAGGGATCCTAAGTTTACCAAAGTGATTAGTGTACTGGACAATTGTTTGTCTAACTCTAAATGATGTTTAGGCTGGTGAAAACCTAGCATTCTGTTTTCTGTGATGGCCTGATTTGAAAAGCCAGTGTACTCAAGGAAACTGAAAGAAGTTTGAGAAAGTTCTCTCTTGAATATTTTACTGATGGCATCTTCTCACTGACCTATTTTCCCAATACTCCAAATGCCATAGGGGACACTCTGTCCCCTTACAGTGTAAAAATAATGAGTAGAGTTGTGTTCCTCTAAGAAAATCCTGCAATATCTCAAATAATGAAAGTGACATAACCCTTTACATGGCATGGTGCACATTCACTGGAGGCTCATTCAATGCTGCACAACTTGGTGTTCCCAGAATCTAAAGGGGATAAGATCATTTTATTATTGTCTTTCTTCATTGTGTTAGCTCTCACAAAAAATGGTTTAAATGATACTTTACAGAATCTGAATGTCTTTCTTACCGAGATCATAAAAGATCAGTACCTCATGGTATGAAACAACACAGAATAGTGGTGTAATGGAGCTAGAGCTTAGTGATATGGTTTAGTGGCAGAATTGTTAGTGGTTGGACTAGATGATCTTGGAGGTCTCTTCCAACCTAGATGATTCTGTGATTCTGTGATTCTGTGAGCTTCAGAGAAAGGAGAAGGGTCTGGCTGAGATGAAGTTAACTTTTCCAACAGCAACCCATATAGTGCTATGCTTTGCATTTTTATCTAGAATAGTGTTGATATTGCACCAGTGTTTTGACTGTTGGTGAGGAGTGGTGGCACAGCATCAAGGCTAGCTCTCCAAATCCCCAGAGAGGCTGGGGGTGGGCAGAAGGTGGAGAGAGAGCATCACCAGGACAGCTCTCTTAAATCAACCAAAGGGATATTCCACAATGTTTGACTTCACACTCATCAATAAAAGCTGAGGGGAAGAAGGAGAAGGGAGTACTCTTTTTATGAAAGCATTTGTCTTCCCAAACAACCACTACATGCGTGAGGCTCTGATTCCCAAGAAGTTCTGATGATGGGAACTAGAGAATTTTTTTTCTCCTTCTGCTTCCATGCAGCCTTTTATTTTATTTTTTAATTTCATTACACTGCCTCTATCCCACCCCAAAAAAATATGTTTTTTTCTTTTTTCTCCTTCTCATTTTCTGTCCTCTCTCCTCCCCTCCTCATTCTGCTGAGGAGGGAAAGTGAAAGAGTGGCTGTGTCATACTTAGCTGCCTACCAATGTTAAACCACAACAGAAAGGAATGGTGAAGAGAGATGAAGTAGCTATGAGAGGGAAGAAAATCATCAGTGAGATGGGAAGAGCTTTGGTCAAAAGACAACACTTGTGCTATAGCAACTGCAGAAATGAAGTAACTTTTACACAAGCTAGCATAAAACCAATTGGATTACATTCAGTTTATGGTCCAAACAGTAATAGTGAGCATGCTGTGAGTAAGTTTATCATTTTCGTACGCAGGTTTAACTGACTTATTTTAAGCATGGTGTTACTGTAGCTAGCCTCCAGTATTTACCTCATCTTTGTCAATGCAGAACTTGTATATCTTTATATTATATGCACTAAAGGAGACATAAAGCTGAAAAATCCATTGAATGGGAGAGCTGAATCAATGTTTCAGATTTAAAAAAAAAAAAAAATCAAAGTAACTAATTATTAAGAATTGTCATCACTTGAAAATGATGATTTCAACAAGGAGTGTAGAAAATTCTTAGGATAAGAAGAGTGAGAGACAAGAGGCAAAAACATTCAGGAAATACTCATGGAAAAGATTATTGGATAATAATGTCAAATGAAGAGACACTGAACACAGGAAGAACAGAGGAGTCAGGAAGATTGTAAATTGTACTAAGAAGAAATAAGCAACCCAATACTTCCACCAATATAGCATTCAAGAGTTGGAGAATGAAGATAAAAGGTCTTGTTCATAGGAGGTAGCTTCATGGGCATGAGCAAAGAGTAATACTGTTCTTTTTCTAGTACAAGAAGACCTGAATCTGATGTTATTCTCATAGTCACAAAAATCCATGTCTTTATATTTTACTATTTAATTATCACTTCTGGATTTTCTGATGACTGAAAAAAAAAAAGAGAACTTCAGTTGTACCACCTGGTTTTCAATGAAATGAGGTTGTAAAACTGTTTTCCCCATGAAGTTTGCCAGAAACACAGAAAATTCTAAGGATTTTCCCAGTATCTTACAGACAACAAAATATGTGTTTGATGTTTTAGTGTAAGGTCCAATTTCATGGAAGTTTTTGAAGACATATAAGAAACTCATTTTGCCCCAGGAGTTTTTGTTTTCCAGCCTATTTTGATCTATTCCTAAATTTTGGTTTACTAACAATACAGTGCATAAGCATGTGATATAGTTTCATTGAGATACCATGAAAATTAGAAAAAAAAAAAAAAAAAAAGTCTTTAATTAGGCACAGCTCTTTTAGCTTCAGCCATTGGGCCAGTCTTCGTATTGTGAATATGTAAACTGCAAGTAAAATAAGCACTGAATTGTAACATACCAGTTAGCTGTACAGGTTAATCCTTTCATTTTACATTTCAAATTGTAATCCATTAATTTCCTAGAACACAGCAATGAAAAAGAAGAAATAGCTGAACTGCTTCTATAAACATTTTTGCTTATGAAGATGCAAAAGTGAATGCATCATTAAGAAACAGATCTAGGAATCAAAAGCTCTTGTCCTCATTTCTAGCTAGGGCATGTCTCCTTCTTAACTCTAGTAACTTTCCTGTTTCTCAGTTTTCCTGCTTACTACCTGTGATCATAATTTGTTCATGTCGTTTATGAGAGTCATAACAGTGACAGGGAGACATCTCCATGACATTCAGAAGTGAGAACAAGGAGACTGCAGTGGCTGCTGACCCCCAAGCAGGAGCAGACATTGGTGAAGAGAAATCATTACAACTTTATGCTGGAATGTTCATCTCAAAATGTAATCAAAATGTTTATACATCCTCATGCTGCATAAAAACTCCCCAGGTGAAAATCCTCTGGTGACCTTCACTGACAAGACCAATGTATTTATATTCACAGAGTATATATGTTCCTGCCTTTTTCCCCAGTGTCCAGACACTAGACACAACACTGTGAGTTTACTGACTAGGGACAGGTTTCCCTCCAATGAAGTCAGGAAACAAGTGGGGCATACAGCAGAGAGAGGAGCTGGAAGTCAAACCTCAGTCCGAAAATGCACATAGTGCTATTGGAACAAGAAAAAATAAGTTATAATTCTCTTATTACTCTCAGAGACTTGGGAAGCTGCCATTTTATCTGGCACATAAGCAAATGCAAAAGCTGAAACAAACAAACAAAAAGATAAATTCAGCTGATGAAATCTGCTCTCATTTACTTGAAATTTTCACTTACTTGAACAACCTAGCATTCTCCACTGAGTGGAATAATTCCTGGCTTATCCAAGTTAAAGGAGAGAAGAACTGGGCCTCATGAGACTAGCTGGAAATGTTTCATGGATCTATATTTCAAAAAGGTACATATTCAAAATAAACAGCTCCAGATGCTTCTTGATACCAAGGAAAGTTAAACTTTTTGATCATTTGTTTAATTTGGTTCACTTAACCAAAAAGAAAATAGAGGATTAGTCCTTCAATCACAGTCTTAGTCATCATTGTTTGTCATACACATCCAAAAATACAAGCAAAAAGACCAGAAAATAAAGAAAAGCAATACCAAAGATAGAAAACAGATTCATTCAAACTGTGGTCATAGCAGAGTTCTATGGTATCTAAGTTTCTTGTTCTCTTTTTCATCATTTCAGCAGATGTTTCCAGTAAGGAACAGATTGGTTGATGGTTTGTTTGTAGAAAACTATCAGTCTTGTAATGCTCTCTTAAGCAGTAGGGAAAGTTACAGTTAATAAAGGAAATGAATACAAGCATCTTAAGCCCTCTTGCTTTACTGAAGTTATCCAGCCTCACGGAGGAAGGGAAGGGAAGGGAAGGGAAGGGAAGGGAAGGGAAGGGAAGGG
>CM021699.1:85040365-85144894 GCA_011074415.1 Stictonetta naevosa | reverse complement strand
AAGGGAAGGGAAGGGAAGGGAAGGGAAGGGAAGGGAAGGGAAGGGAAATTAATGGAGAATGAGTCAAACGCTTTCATCCATTTATATTCTTAACATAAAAAACAACATTTATGCACTTGGGGTTGGAAAGCTATTGCTGGACTATATTCTTTTATTTTGATCTAGTTATGATGAGCTATCACTTCCTACAGAATTGAAAATTAAAAGCCCTCACAAGCAGAAAATATCAAAAATCTAAATTTCAAAAATCTGTGGGTTTTTTTTTGTTGTTTGTTTGTTTTGTGGCCTGCCTTGAAATATTTTCCTCCATTTGTTATATCAAGATCAAAGACTTTAATAAAATTACATGCAGGACATTAAAGAAGAAAAATGTGTCCAAGAGACAAGAACAGCCTGTTTCATAGCTATATGTTTACTTTTGTGTAAGTCCATTTCAGCTGCTAAATAGCGCTCCTAAAAGTATGTCATGTGATATAAAGTGATTAATATGTATATTATCTCATGAGCTAATAATGAACTGAACAGTCCTTGATAGTTCTTTTTGATACTTATTTTAGAAGTTGTTCTTTCTTTTTTTTTTATAATAGATTTATATGCATGCAATCATCAGCAATCAATGTACAAATCTATTGAGCCATAAATTCCAATATACTTCCAATATGTTAAAGCTTAATGCCAGCAAGAAGATTCTTTGCTATTAGGTGTCTGAAAACCAAGACTGTAAGGCAAAATGTCTTCCAAAAGAGGACTTCCAGACTGGAAGGCAAAATGCCAACATGAAAAACAAGTCTACACTGGTTCATAACATAGTTCTCTTCTATGTCATTCCAACTCCCACTCTTCCTCGCTGCTGTGCTAACATCTCTCCAGAAGGGAATACAATCTTAAAATCCATCATAAAACTGCTTGTAGACAAATATCTGCATTTGGCATGACATTTGATCACATTCCATTAGTACCATATCAATTACCCTTAGAGTTCCAGTATTAAAATATCACACACAGACAATCGAGATAAATACAAACATGCAAGAAAGCTCAGGACCATTGTTAAAGGAACAGATTTCAGACTGAGTATTTCTACAAAGTATGAAAACAAAGCCACTTAGAATTCTGGACAATATTTCCATATAAATTAAGTAAAAAATAAGTGGAGTTAGTTCTAGAAAACAGCTAGAATGTCTCAGCTCATTTCTGCTGTAATACACTCTTCCACGTTACTGTTTCCCCTTTCTTCTCTCTTCCCCTACCCTGGAGAGGTCCTGGGACTTTTTATCACACAAAGCAATCAAGGACCAGTAAGCCCCACTTTGGATCTCTATTTAAAATGAAGATGTATGTGGAGACATGTACTGAACAGGGAATTAAGGTCATATTTCCTGGACTGTAGATTAACTGGCGGCATTGCCACCAGTAGCAGCTGACAAAGATCATCACAGCAGGCCATGAGGTAGTCATGGGAGGGGTTTTATCCACTGATTCTTGACCTTATCCTTGTGGGACACACCTGTGAGACTGGAGACGCTTATACTGCCATACGTGGAAAGAAACAGTTACGCAAAGCAGCAGCAAAATGGATTTGTCAGAGGCATTTTGACTGTGCTAGAAGCCTGAAAAGCCACCACCTGCAGCAGCAGCAGCTGCCAAGAGACAGATTGGAGTGCATATGATAGTCTAAGAATAGCAGCAGCATTTGTTTCCCTTCCAAATCCCCCACCCCAATTCCACCACTTACCCTTCTCCCTCATCCCCCAGACAGGAGCTCCCCAGTCCAAACATAGTGGTAGAATTTAAGTTTTGCTTCCAGTGATGAAAGGCTTTGAACTGCTCTGCTGGCCAGGCAGATCTGTGGGGGACTGCCATGCAAATACAAGCCAAATGATGCTATCTATTTTATTGCATTTGCCAAACTTAGCATGAAAGCTAAAAAAATAATTTTTGAGGGGATTTATTGCAATAATATTACCACACTGAGTTTTGGTTGGGATATGACATTTTAAACTGTAAAAGAGTTCTAAACACTATAAAATTGTGATAATAATGGAAACAATGAATAATACACCAATTCTCTTTCTAATTATTTTTTAAATGGTCTCAGAATTCAGCCATAGTGACCCCGCTTGGGTAAGTCATTCCAGGCAGAGCACCCGTAAAGTATTTTACTTTCTTGTGTCCGTTTCAAATTTATTTTTATTCTGTGATAGATGGAGCTAGTGTCTGTTCAGATCAAAATAGCAAACAGAGTAGGTTTTACCTACATATGGACTTACACTTCTGACAGCTTAATCCTCTATAGCTCTGGGTTTGTTTTTCTTTCTTTCTTTGTTTAGTTGATTCGTTTTTGTGTTTTGTTGTTGTTGTCATTATTTGTTTTGATTTGTTTTGTGTGTGTATGTGTGTGTTTTGGTTTGGTTTGTGTTTTTTTTTGAACTGGCTTACTTTGGAAGTCTGAGAATAGGTAACCTATTGGGAATAAGGAAACAGTCATCTAAAATTGTAATGGGAAGCATTCTTTTAAGACATTTTTTTCTGAACTGACAAAAACTAAATTAACATTCAATTATTATTTTTTCCTCCTTTAAAAATGCATCCAAGTGCATACATTTCTATTATATGTTCCTGTATGTTGAGTATCATTGATTGTACAGTAGTTAAAATGACAATATTGTTTTATCTCTGCATAAACCAAAATGATCATTTCTTTCACTTTATTTTATATATAATAGAAAATGAATTAAAAATAATATTCAAAGATGTCATAGTTGCAAATGTGAACATCAAAAGTTGAAAAAGCTAGTTCTTTTTTCTCAAACACCTTTAACTTACACCTGTCATATATGTATGCAGTTTCATCTGTCAAGTCTCCATAAATGAGAACATACCCACAGCCTCCTAAGAACTTTGCTTCAATTAATTTGTGAAATGAAACCAGAAGGGTCAGGAAGCCACTGGGAAGAAGGAAGAAATGGAAGGAAGCCATTACCTCATTTTCTGAAGGTTAGCACAGGGCCAGTGTTGACCTGAAATGGGTGGCTGTGGTTGAGGCAAAAGGTTTCCTGACTCAGGACTGTGTCCCTCCACAGTTTTCATTAGACTTTATCTCCTTTGTGAATCGCCTGTTATATTCTAAGACCTGATTCTCTAAAGAAGGATGTGTCCTGCAAGGTGAGCACATCTTACATTGTCACTGGCTTATTTTGGATATACATGCGGGTGTGAAAGCAAACTTATTACAGACAGCTCCTTTGTCTGTTAAAGGACACAAATTCTCCTAGAAAGAGGTCTCAAGTGACAGTGCAGTTAGAAGCTTTGGTTCTTCACATGACATACACCTTTCCTGAATCTGCTTGTTGCATGAAGAAAAAATATACTGACATGCTGAAGAATTTTAAATGACAATTCAGATATTAGTATAATTCTTAAAAATACAGAATAATGAAATATACTAGATTCCATGATGTTGCAGAATATGTTTCCATCTTTCTAGTCTTTAGAGAAGAAAGAGAGCTCCCAGTAAACAGATCCCAACCTCTCCCATAAATTAATGCAGAGCTCCAGAACTGAACTAGTGGTTGGTTTTAGCAGACATATTTTATCATCCACAGTTCATCTCTTTCCCTAGGCTATAGCTTTTACAATTTTTGTCTGACACCTGCTTCTAACTTAATCATTTAGTATCCAGCATTTTTCCCATGTAACCATATACTCTGTTTATTTTTCCAAACTTTTATCCAAACAGTTTAAATTGCTTTCAGGTTTTCAGTCTATACTTTCAGAGCTGTGATTGTTTTTGGTTTTGGTGGGTTTTGGTTTTTTTTGGTTGTTGTTTTTTCAGCTGAACTAAGAAATGCCAAGAAAATAATTTTCTCCTTCCTCCACTTCTCTGCTCCAGGCTAGAAATGGAAGCACAAAGCAGGTCTTACTATAAACTCCTACCCCAGATTTAGATCATAGATTCATAGAATGGTTTGGATTGGAAAGGACTTTAGAGAACAGCTGCTTCTAACACCCCTGCCTAGGGCTGAGACACTACACCAGGTTGCTCAAAGTCCCATCCGATCTGGTCTAGAACACTTCCATGGACGGGGCATCTACAGCTCTTGAGCAATCAGTGTCTCACCACCCTCTGAGTAAAGAATTTCTTCCTTATATCTAATCTAAATCTACCCTCTCTTAGTTTAAAGCTGTTCCCCCTTGTCCTATCACTACAATCCCTGTCAAAGAGTTCCTCTCCAGCTTTCCTGTAGGCTTGCCTTTAGGTACTGGAAGGCCTCTATAAGGTCTCCCCAGAGCCTTCTCTTCTCAAGACTGAACAACCCCAACTATCTCAGCCTGTCTTCGTAAGAGAGGTGTTCTAGCCCTCTAATCATTCTTGTGGACCTCCTCTGGACTTGCTCCAAGAGGTTCACATCCTTCCCAGGGTGTTGAGGGTCCCAGTGCCAAACACAGTACTAAAGGTGGGTTCTCAACAGAACAGAGTAGAAGGGGAGAATAAGCTCTCTCGACCTGCTAGCTACATTTCTTTTGATGCTGACAGGCCATCCAGCTCAGCTACTTCCATTATGATTTAACAATTTGAGTAAGCCTTTTTGGATTGCTGATGACTAAGACCACCAATGAAGAAAGAAAGAGCTTTTGAATCTTTTGTTTGTTTGATGCAAAAAGCCTACCACTCAGCTAACTTATGGGTTACCTTTATTATGAGATCATTTGCACATCCCAACTGGCAACTGTCCTTTCATCTGGGTGTCACTTTTCTCCAAGAAGGATAGGATGTTGCCACTGCTGAGTAGAGCTCCCATCCTATAAATGTTTTATGTTCTCACAGGACTCATTTTTCTTTCCACATGCTGCAGACTAGGTGCCAGAAATATGGTACTGAAGGTAGAACTTACTCTCATGAGAACCTTCTCTTTACTAATTTGATTGAAGTCTTGGATGAAGTCTAGTGTGGGGATAAAACTATTCAGAGATTTGTAAACATTTTTCTTCTTGGGCTTAAGAAGACTGGGGTTTGAAAGTCTGCCGTACAGCTTACTGCCACTGCTAACATGCCAGAAGCATCTGTAGGATCTCTTAATGAAAAAATGAATTGACTGCTCTCTAAAGCTCAAACAGATATCCTTTGACCATTGCTTCCATGTCACCAGTAACCATAACTAATTTTTTTCTTTCTGTTAGAGTAGTTTTTTCTGTTCTTTCCTCACCTGTATCTAACATGGAACACAATCCAGAGTTTTCCTAAGAAGCTTCCAGTCTAGCCATTTTTCTATAAAATTGGGCTGTAATTTATTTATTCCTTTCCGAAGGCCTCATTTCCTCTCTTTTCCCACTACTGCATTGTGCAAAAGATGATGTAACAAGTCTATTCTTAACCTCATCTATGTCTGTGACACAGTTCTTTTTTTATGCTAGGGGATTTAGCTACATATGAGTGATTTTTCCAGACAGAAGTCTTTTTCCTTCTTCTGCCCCTCAGTATTTTCTCAGTAATTAGGAATGTGACCTAAATGCCTTTTATTTTTTTCCTGTCCTTGCTGAACAGTTGCCACATTAAATTATTTGCTATTATAGATATTACAGTAAGCCTCAGGAGCTCACTGAAAAAGTCTCCACAGTGCATGTGTTGTGCACAAATGCAGTTTGTTCTGTAGCAAGCACAAATAGATGTGGGAGACAAAAGGCAGAGATGGAGAGAACAGGCAGCAGAATGAGCCCAGTGATTGTATGCCATCAACTGCACTAGCCCAGAGTTACTCCTTTTACCTTATTAACTCCATATATGTCTTCATTAGAAGGGAAATTAGCTACCAAGAAAAGGGAAAACCTGACAAAGCAAAGGCAAGGCAAAGCAAGGCAAGGCAAGGTAAGGAAGAATGACATACATTCTTCAAATATATGTTGGGGAATTCATCCCAGGAAATCTGATGAAATTCACTGCAGTTTTACAAAATGACTGTAATTTTTAGAGTGAAATATCATTTTGGCTCATTTAACTTTTTTTGGTTTCAAAACCAATTTTGTAACCAAGTCAAATAGAAGTTTTCTGTAACTACATGTAAATGAATAAGTAACTTAAAAATAAATAACCTAAAAATAAAAGAATAAATAAAGCAACAATGGCAGCTGAGCAATCAGAAGTGATTCTCACTCTAAGCATTATATTTCCAACTATATTTCTATAATGTGTCTATTCCAAAGACAAATATACATAGAATCAAAAATAACATGGCTATGCTTTTGCCACAAGCTAGCCAGTTAATAAAAATAAAAAATAAAGAAGAAGAAGAACAGGGCATGGGACTGAAGAAGAAACAGAGAAATACATTTTCTAATTTGCATATGCATCTGAAAACAAAATCCTTCAAGATTAAGCCACCTTTTCTGTTAGGTTTTCAGTGCATGAATCCTCTGTCCTGGAAGATTTTTCTCCACAATTTTTTAGGGATTGAGGTGAAGCTGACTGGTCTGCAGTTACTGATATCTCCTTCTCTGTGGATAATTCAGCCCTCTTGGAAGATGGGTGCAATGTTTGTTTGTCTTGCCTTGTGCAGTGACAATGGAAATCAGCCTTGCAGTGGCCTCTGCCAGTTCACCATGCTGCACCCCACCTGTTTCCATGGACTTTAGTCCATGTTTGATTTACTGAAGATACACCAAGCACTCTCCCTCTTTGCCACAGGCAGGACCCCTCTCCCCACAGAATTTTCTGCCAGGTATAGAGACCTGGGAAGCCTAAGAGTATCTGCACTGTCTTTCATTCCTGTAGCAGTGTTACATTTCAGTGGCAGAGAAAATAAGTAACACATCTTCCTTTCTGAAGGTATCTTCCATACGATTCCTTCTTCCCTTTGTCCACTATATATCTTCTCTGTCTCCTAATGTGTCTTTGGACAACAGAAATTTCCTGATCATCCTGCCAAAGGAGCTGGTCTGTTTTGGTTGTGATATTGAATATAACCTTCAGTGTCAGTAACTGTAAATCTATTCAAAACATAATATATATCTCACAATGGGGATTTCTCAAGTGTCATTCATTGCTAGACAATCTCTTATTTTGAATGTTATATTCCATCCTATTCAAATTAATATCATAGCAGTTAAGCATAATATTTTAGTCCTCTAAATACTACGTTGCCTATTCATTTAAGAAGGTATTTTTTAGTTCTTTTCAGTTGGTGTTGTTTTTTTTTGTTTGTTTGTTTGTTTTTAAAGTAGTTTGGTATGTAAAATCAAGCTCTTCTCTCTTTTCTCACCTCCTTTACATCATAGATGGATTTCACGTTATTGCATGCACCTGCAATATCTAGATGAAAAATTAAATTAAAATAATGACACCCTATGCAGTAATAACACGAGACTTCTCTTTGCAGTACTCCATTAAAAAAATACAAAAATAACATAAAATAAATAAATAAAACAAAACAAAACAAAACAGAACAAAATAAATAAAATAAAATAAAATAAAATAAAATAAAATAAAATAAAATAAGCTGAGGCAGGGGAAGTTTAGGCTGGATATCAGGAAGAGGTTCTTCACTGAGAGAGTGGTTGCGCA
Source organism: Stictonetta naevosa (assembly GCA_011074415.1). NCBI lineage: Eukaryota > Metazoa > Chordata > Aves > Anseriformes > Anatidae > Stictonetta > Stictonetta naevosa. Next base: position 85,137,336 of record CM021699.1, on the reverse strand, counting down.
CTGGAACAGGCTCCCCAGTGAAGTAGTCACTTCACCGAGCCTGTCTGAATTTAAGAAGTGATTGGACTGTGCACTTAGTCACATGGTCTAAACTTTTGGGTAGACCTGTGCGGTTCCAGGAGTTGGACTTGATGATCCTAATGGGTCCTTTGCAACTCGAGATATTCTATGATTCTATGAAAATAAAATAAATAAAATAAAATAAAATAAAATAAAATAAATAATTCTTCTTTGCAGACAACTGGATCTAGACCATGAATGCACTTTTGTTTGTGTCTATGATTATGTCAAACTATCCATTCTGAAAGAATGAAGACAGCTTACTAAAACAATTATGCAGGTCTTAAGATATTATTTTATCTTTTCTCCTTCCCTCTTCTAATTTTCATCCTTTATACAAAATAATTTATTTCTGAGAAGTAATTTTTAAAATAAAATCAAACTAGTTTGGAGAAAGAAAAAAAAAAAAAAAAGAGTCTGCATTTCTGCTAAGTCTATAGGCTATGGCTAGATGTCTGAATTCAGATTTCGTTCATGATCTTCATGGGTGCACAGTTAGGGTGAAATCCTGACTGTAAAGAGCCAAAATTTTATTGTAAATTTCTTTACATTGTTATGCAACAGTTAAGTACATTCTGTGCCTTGAAAATGTTGCTACTTCATGAGTCAGTGGTGATAAACTTCATTTTCTTATGTCCATTGAACCTGCCAAGATGCAGGGGTCATTCATATTGGACAATGTTCCAGGATGAAGTAATAGTCTCATGTAAATTTTATACTCAAAGCAGTTTTGTTGTTTTAAACTCTCTGTACTTTCTAAGATAGGAAAAGTGAGCTTCTACAAGTCTGTCAGCTTAGGAGCTCTCTACGGTAAACTTTTTGGATTATCTGTCTGACATCTACCAAGTCATCTTCCAAATTTGAAAATTAACTGTATTACCTCCTGGGCTGCAAACTGTGTAGGAAGTTGATGGAGTAGCCCTCTGGTATTTTCAGAAATCTCTTCTGTTTCTTGAGTTATATATATATATATATATAGAGAGAGAGAGAGAGGCAATGTGTACTACAAATAAAAATCTGTTCTATGTGAGTGGAGAGAGAAATGTGTAATTTGGGTAAGGTGTTATTAATTGTCATAAAAATATCATTCTACAGATCTGATGATCCTTTACTCTGCAGCAAAGGGCAGCCAGAAAGATTTTGCAGTTACCTTAGAAGAGCAGTATAATAGCATTGTATTTAAAGGACATACACTAAGATATGTACATGAAATCTGTGACCTTATGTCCTGGTTTCAGTTAGGACAGAGTGATTTTTCCTCCTAGTAGCTGGTAGGGTGCTATGTTTTGGTTATGATGAGAAAAGTGCTGATAAAGTGTTGATGTTTTAATTGCTGCAGAGCAATGCTTACACTATGCCAAGGACTTTTCAGCTTCTCACTCTGTCCTGCCAGCGGGCAGGCTGGGGGTGCAGCTAGAGCTGGGAGGGGACAGACCCAGGACAGCTGACCCAAACTGGCCATAGGGATATTCCATACCATCTGACGTCATGCTGAACAATATATAGGGGTGGCTAGCTGGGGCAGGGGGCCGGCTGCTCAGGGTTGGGCTGGGCATCTGTCAGCGGGTGGTGAGCAATTGCATTGTGCATCACTTGTTTAATAAACACTATTATTGTTATTATTATTATTTCCTATCTTAATAAACTGTCTTTATCTCAACCCACAGGCTTCACTTTCCCGTTTCTCTCCCCCATCCCAGAGAGGGAGGGAGGAGGGTGAGTGAACGGCTGTGTGGTGTTTAACTGCCGGCCGGGTTAAACCACAACACCTTATAATCCTCTAAGTGTAGGAATTACATTATCATGTAATTTGCATTTAGAGAAAGGGAATGGCAAAAAGAGCTGGAGGAGGGATGGTAAAGAGGAAGTAACAGTTCACATCAATGATGTTGCAACCATAGAGGAGTCCAAACACCGCACAATGAAATTTTATGGACTGCAGTTCTGGTTAATGAAACTAAAGAAGGTACCTTTCTGTTATAGGCTTAATCTTACATGCACATTTCAATCTGCTCCTTCAACCACTATTGAGATGGAGTAGGAAGAAAACTAGTGTTGCCAAGAGTGACTTCAGCTCAAGGGGTCTTTGTTGGACAAGTTGAGTAGCCAAGAGTAAAGAGCATGATGTAACTCAATATTTGGACACAATTCCTACTGGCAGAGAGGTGGAAATGACTTTCTTAAAAATAAAAAAAATAATAATAAAAAAAAAGCCAGTGATTTTAATCTAGTTAGATTTCTGTTACGAGAACAGAACACAGCACTTGCCTATTAATAGCATACATGAACCTTGAAGCAGTCAGTTTTACCAAATTTGAAGCAACCGATGATAACTGAAGAAGCACATGTGTTTAATGGGGAGTCTTTTAATAAAAGCCAAGAGATGTTCATGAATATCCTATTGGGTACCCCATAAACCACAATTCCAAAGACATGAAAAAAAAATGATTATTTTGTGTAGGAGTCCAACCTAGTAAAAAAGAGATGTCAAAGCCCTGCTGGAACAAAAGGAAAGTTAATATTAAGAGGAATGGATTACAGGTACATGTCCATCTAGATGACTCTGGCAAAAATATGAATCACAATGCAGAAACGGCCAATAGACCTTTATGTGCTGTATGTGGAAAGAAGCATAAGGATGTATGTATCCCAGATGCTGTTTCTGCTGTAATAGCAAGTTTACCATGTGTAGTAATGAAAGATATAGAGGAACATCTGTTGAAATTAAACATTTGCAAATCAACAGGCCCAGATAACTGACACCCAAGAGCCCTAAGAAAACCATCTGGGAGCTTTCAGAGCAACTCATGTGATATTTAACAAGTCCTGGGAAACTGAAGAAATTCCAAATGATTGGATAACTGCAAATGTGGTTCCAACGTTTAAACAGGATAAAATGAATAATCCTGTGAAGTACAAATAAGTTAGCCTGACTTAAAGGAAAGCTAAAGCAAACAAATTTAAAGAGATTCATATATATATATATATATACAAAGAAAGATAAAATCTGGATTTTAAATGTCAAACTTGTTCACAGACAAAAGTTTTGTAACAAATAATGTGTGGTCTATATTGACAGCAATACAAATCTGGTTTTCAACAGCAATAGCACTGATATAGTATATTTGGAAGATAGCACATTCTGATTTTTACATTCAGTATTTGATTATTACTATATGATATTTACAATATTGCACTATACACTAATAACATAGCAAAAATAAATAACTTGAAAGCAATCTTTTTGAAAGATCTCAACATACAAATTTACAAACCCAATATATGAATGAGAAAGGATTTAATAATGAAAAAACTTCTTGAACTAATGCTAGCAAATATGTTTATTTTATCAAATATTTCTGGTAAAAAATAAACAGAAACAAATAAAAATGTATGAAAGTAAGCAATTAGGATAAGTAACTGACACAAAGCATTCTACATAGTTTTCTGAAATTGTTACAATTCATCCAGACTTGTTCAATGCAACTTAACAAAAAGTATTAGTTCTGGGAACCCACCATGTGAGCCATGCAGCAGGGTGCATTGCTTTCAGAGTAGAGAACAATGCCAAAGAGAAGATGGATGCATGTGACTGTCTCAGGGAAAACTGCTCAGTTCACCTAGCTGAAACAAATTAGGATGGAAGGGGTTTATTGGTTTGCTAATGACACATAACTAATCAGTCATCAGTGAACTGTATTTTGATATCAGTATAAGCCATACAGCATTAACTATCAAACCGTTCTGTAGAGATGCAGGTGCTTCAGCTGTACCTGCAATCCACTAAGGAATGCTGTGGGTGCCCCGCACAGCCCCACCTGCACCACAAGGAGAGTTGCCCTCCTGCCATCCCCACACTATGGGCCACTGGATAGATGTAGGCTACTTCTGCACCCCATGGAGAGCTTCTGGTCATGTCCCAGGCAGGGCTCGGTATGACGTGGGGTGACAACTGGAAGTGCCTAACCCGTGTCACTGCTCCTCCTCCCACTCCAATGCCTCTCCCCCAGCCCCATTAAGATCTTTCTTGCTTACCTTATACTGCTTCTCAAGCTGATGCCTACATTGTTTCCAAAGCCTATTTGTAGGATACTGTTGAATTGGCTTATTTTCATCTTGCTCTTTAACATGATCAGTATGGGGCAAACACTCAGTTTTGGGTGCCCCTTCACATGCTGTTACACTCCCATCTTTACTTAACCAGGCATTGTTATCTGACCATTTTCTCCAGGATTTTGCTGGAGATTTCAACACTGCCATTAAAATGCTCTGGAATTATAGAAGACCTTTTGCTATGTGTGCTTGAGGCAGCCTGACAGCAGGTGTAGGATTAAACACTGGGAGGGTGGTCCAAAGATGATAGCGGATTGACCTTTGGTTAGGATTCTTGAGGCACAATAAGATTAATGTTTTAAAAGACATGGTTTGTTTCCTGCCTCAGTCAGGTGAAGTCACATGGTGGATTAGGACAGCCCCTTTTTTGCCTTAGAATACAATGTTTGTGGCTTTATAGCGCAATGATACTTACTCCTAAATCTTTAGGTTCAGAAGGTTAGCAGTAATTGCATAAGATGACTTAAAAATGAGTTCAACTTTGATCAGACATTTTTATCTTTCTCTACAGCATCAGGCATTGATCACAGATTGCTAAGCTTAAAACTGAAAGCATCAGCATTGTGAGAAAGGCAGATCGGTGCTCAACTGTGCACACAGAATCCTCCCTGGTGCCTGACTAAAGTATGCTGAACAAAATTTATACTGGTCACTGGTTCTCTCTTTTGGAAGGAGGGGTTTTGTTTGGTTGGTTTGTTTGTTTGTTTGTTTGTGTGTGCATGTGCTTGCTTGTTTGTTTCCCAGAACCAGTAAGCTTTTCCCTCCTTCTGTAACCTGACTTGCAGTTCAGTGATCATCTGGAATCTCATATCTGACTTGCTTACACCATTTATATAGGTCTCAACTGTCTTGCCACCACTAAGGAAAGATTAATCTCTTCAGTTTTTTGTTACTGTTTTCAGAAGTTTTTCATAGACAGTGGTTCATTTGGGTGACATTAACAGGTCTATAAAACACAGATTAAATTTAGGAAACTTTGGAGTTCCTTTTGGTACTATTTTTAGTGAAAAAAAAAAAAATCTATGAATATATATCAATAAGTATTAAAATCAGAAAATAATTTAAAAGCTTTGTCCTGGTTTCAGTTAGGATAGAGTTAATCCAAAACATAGCACCCTACCAGCTACTGGGAGGAAAATTAACTCTATCCTAACTGAAACCAGGACAAGCTTCTTAAAGAAGTAGGCAATGTTTCTGAGGTCCAAAAATAAAAAAGCTGGGAAGCCTGGAATCTAAATCAGAATAAAAAGAAATTGCTCAGTTTCACTTGCATGAGCACAGATGGTAAGAGTGCTACTTTGTAAGGAAAACTTTGCCAGAAAATATAACGATAAAATACTGTTTACACTATGATAGCATTTTTCTTTCAGTCCTGTGAGAGCATGTCCTCATTTGAGATTTAACCAATGACCCATTAGAAACAACAAGTTTTGCAACAGTCTCAAAATCATTGGATATAAATGGCACTATTATTTATTAACTCTTTAATATTATTCTTTATGTAAGTAACAAGGGTGGGCCAGGGAAATACCTAGAAGAAACCATAGATCTTGTCAGCTCTATGACTGTAGAAATTTGTGACAACTAGGGGAATTGTAGTAAACAGCAGGCAACAAAGAACAGGATGTGCTGGCTGAACAGCAGGGCAAACCTAATATATGAATCTAGAAAACGAACTAAGAAAATAAAGAAAAAATGAGCAAATTAGTTTTTACAAGCCATTAAGCACTGATGGAATGAATTTGTACAAAATACTGAATTTTAGTCCAAAAAATTTAGTTGAATTTAAATATTTATTATCTTACAATATTTATTTTAAATTTTAAATATTTCTCTGGAAAAAAAATAATAAAACACCTTGTAGGAATATTAATTCTGTATTAGTTAATACTATTGATGCTATTGGATATGTAGTCTACAGGAGCCTAGTGGTGTGAGAATATTTTATCTTAGCGAAAAGAGATTCAGAGACATTGTTGAAACATTTCATGTGAGAAGTACTATATATTGAATTCCCCATGTTACATCACAAAAATACAAATGAGCAACCTACAGGGCATTTCTTCCTATTCACCCACAATTCACTGTAAATCACCAAGATTTTTCCTTTCCTTGTTCTAAATTCATGTTTAAAAGACATCTTACTATCTTTTGCTCAACCAATCATCAATATGCCATCACTTTATTAATTGCATTATAAATTCACTTTTAATTCACATGATTTTATATTTACTTCATTTTTACTCGTTATTTAGATATTCATTCTTCATAGTCCCTTTGTCTCTTTTTAGAAGGATGGAATCTAGATTTGGTGGAGAAAGAGGATGCACCTCTGTGTGAAGGAAGATTACCTGAGAACATTATCATTCTAAATAACAACAGGGAAATACTTGTGAACCATCCCAATGCAATCAGGAAGGGTTCTGGAAATGTGATACAACCAATTGCCCAGCTGAAGTGCCTCTACACCAATGCACGCAGCATGGGAAACAAGCAGGAGGAGCTGGAAACCATGGCACAGTTAGACAAATATGATCTGATTGCTATCACAGAAATGGGATGGGATGAGTCATATAACTGGAACACTGGAATAGAGGGCTACAAGCTCTTCAAAAGAGATAGATAGGGAAGGAAGGGAGGGGGTGTTGCTCTCTACATAAGGGAAGTGATTGACTGCGAACAGATGCCTATGAGAGGACAGGTTGAGAACTTGTGGGTGTAAGCTAAGGATCACACCAATAAAGGACAGCTTGTGGTTGAAGCCTAGTACAGGCTGCCCAATCAAGGGCAGCCTGTGGATGGGGCGTACTTGCTTCAACTACAAGAAGTGCCACACTCTCAATATCTCATCCTGATGAGGGACTTGAACCACCCCAATGTCTGCTGGGAAAACTACACAGAAGGCTGTAAGCAGTCCAGAAGATTCCTAGAGTATGCTGAAGATAACTTCCTGGTCGAAGGCATTAGACAAACCAACCAGAGGAGAAGCATTACTTGCCCCGGTGCTCACCAACACGAAAGAGCTCATTAAAGAGGTCAAGATTGGAAGCAGTCTGGGCTACAGTAACCATGCCCTGTTTGAGTTTGTGATCTCAAAGAATACAGACCTGGCAAAGAGCAAAGTCAGGACCCTAAACTTCCGAAGAGCAAAATTCAAGCTGTTTAAAGACCTAATAGATAAGATCCCCTGAAACACCATCCTTAGGGACAAAGGAACTGAGCAGAGCTGGCAGCCTTTTAAGGATGTGTTCCTCAGAGCACAAGGACTTTCCATACCCCTGTGTAAAAAACAGGTAGGGAGGGCAGAAAACCGGGATGGCTGAGCAAGGACCTGCTGGTCAAACAGAGGTGCAAGGAGGAAATATACAGGCAGTGAAAGCAGGGACACGTGGCCTGGGAAGAGTAAGGGATGAAGTCCAGATGTGCAGGGATGGGATCAGGAAAGCCAAGGCACGGATGGAATTGAGTTTGGCAAGGGATGCAAAGAATAAGAGGAAAGGATTCTATAGGTACATTGCTCAGAAAAGAAAGGCCAAGGAGAGTGTCTCCTCTCTGATGGATGAGAAGGGTGAACTAATAACGACAGGCATGGAGAAGGCTGAGGTACTCAACAACTTATTTGCCTCAGTCTTCACTGCCAGTTAGGTTTCCCAAGTCTTTCATTTCCCTGACCCCGTAGCTGGAGGCTGGGGGAGCAAAGTCCCATCCACTGTAAGTGAAGATCAGGCTCAAGACCACCTGATGAAACTAAAGAAGTACAAGTCTATGTGGCCTGATGCCATGCATCCCAGAGTCCTGAAGGAAGTGGCTGATGTAGTTGCCAAGCCTCTCTCCATCATATTTGAAAAGTCATGGCAGTCAGGTGAAGTCTCCAGTGGCTGGGAAAAGTCCCATCAGACCCATTTCTAAAAAGGTTGTAAAGAAAGACCTGGGGAACTACAGACCAGTGAGCCTCACCTCTGTGCCTGGCAAGATCATAGTTTAGATCCTTCTGGAAGCACTGTCAGGGTACATGCAATTCAAAGAGGTTATCCAAGACAACCAGCAGGGCTTCACCATGGGTAAACCATGCCTGACCAATCCGGTGGCCTTCTATGGAGGAGTGACTGCATCAGTTGACAAAGGAAGACCATTCGATGTTATCTACCTGGACTTCTGTAAAGCTTTTGACACATGCCATCCTGGTCTCCAAATTGGAGACAGATGGATTTGATGGGTGGACCATTCAGTGGATAAGGAGTTTGCTTGAAGGTCTCACCCAGAGAGTGGGGGTCAATTGCTCTATGTCCAGGTGGAGGCCAGTGATAAGTGGTGTCTCTCAGGGGTCTGTTCTGGGACCGGGACTGTTTAATATCTTTACATAGGCAGTGTGATGGATGCACTCTCAGCAAAATTGCAGATGGCACCAAGCTGAGTGGTATAGCTAATACAATAGAAGGAAGAGATGCCATCCAAAGGGACTTGGACAAGCCTGAGAATTGGGCCCATGTGAACCTAATGAGGTTCAACAAGGCTAAGTGCAAGGTAGGTGCTGCACGTGGACTGGGACAATCCTGACCATGAATGCAAACAGGGAGAAGAACTCATTGAGAGCTTCCCTGCAGAGAAGGACTTGGGGGTTCTGGTGGATGAAAAGGTCAACATGAGCCAGAAGTGTTTGCTTGCAACCCAGAAGTCCAACTACATCCTGGGCTTCATCAAAAGAGGGGTGGCCAGCAGGTTGAGGGAGGTGGTTGTCCCCCCTGCCCTTGTGATGCCACACTTGTGATGAGTACTGCATCCAGGTCTGGGGCCCCCAGCACAAGAAGGATGTGGGGCTGTTAGAGCAAGTCCGGAGGAGTGCCATGAAGATGATCAGAAGGCTGAAGCACCTCTCCTATAAAGAAAGGCTGAGAAAGCTGGGGATGTTCAGCCTAAAGAAGAGAAGGTTCAGGGGTGACCTCATTGTGGCTTTTCAGTGCTTAAAAGGGACTTATGGAAAAGGTGGAGAGCAACTCTTTGCTCAATCAGATAATCACAGGAAAAACGGGGATGGTTTTAAACTCAAATTGGGTAGATTTAGATTGGAGGTTAGGAGGAAATTCTTCACTCAGAGGGTGGTGAGGCACTGGAACAGATTGCCCAGAGAGGCTGTGGATGCATCATCCCTGGAGTTGATAAAGACCAGGTTAGATGTGGCCCTGAGCAACCTGATCTAGTGGGTGAAGTCCCTGCCTATGGCAGGAGGGGTTCAAACTAGATGATCTTTAAGGTCCCTTCCAACCTGAGACATTCTATGATTCTGTGATTCTTATCTCAAGTAAATTTTCACAGTTGTGTTCTTGTAGAATAAAATGGAAAAGCTTTTGGTCTTCAAAGTCTTTCCCTATTTTAATTTTAAGAACTAAGTTATGCTATAAGCACAGTTATAAGCTCCAAGCAGTCCATAAAAAGGTCTCCCTGGAAAAAAATAAAAAAAAAAATAAAAAAAGTAAAAAAAAAAGCTCCCTGAAAAAAAAATTACTGGTTGATGGTACTGACAGTTTTTGAAAACGTTTCTCTGCAAAGCAGAGAGGAAATTGCAAAGAGGAAACCTAGGGGTGCTTGTCTTGCTGATGTATAGTCTCCACACTCAGTGGGGCATATTAGCTGATATTCACATCAGTAAACCTTAGGGATGTTGGTGGTAGGCTGCTGGCATCCATTCTGCCTGTCCAGATTATCTCACAGGCACTTGATAACTATTTCAGCTGTTTTTCCCGCTCTGTAATGCACTCTGTTTCAATTTAGGTAGCTACACTACTACAATTCAAATTAAACCAAAGCCAACCAAATTCAGCAGCAACCCTGAGCTTCTGCTCTTCATGATCTGAAAGATTTTCAATATGTGGCTCATGTTGAGGACATGGGTGAGGCTAAGACCCTGGGTCACTGCTTGGGTCACTCATACCCAGTGGAACTGACAATCAAGCCATTCTTGACCAAAACCCTGAGAAAAGGCAGGGTTGTATGGGCAGCAACATTGCACCTTCCCACCCAGGTACTGGTTGCAGTCTTCTGTCAGGGAGAGAATTATTCCAGGCAGGATTACATCATCCTGTAGAAATGAGATGACCAGGAATAGGTCCAAAACATCTGGCTATTCTCAACAGTATCCCCAAGGTCATAAAAGAGCTCACTCACTGTAGCAGGGCAATAGGCAGGATATGCATTGTCTGACACACAGCACATTATGGCTGCATGAATCACAAGGACACTCAGTCATACTCTAAGTCTCTGTTAATCATCATGAAAGATTCTTTATACCATAATAGGTTACACTGCCTGAGTACTTGACACCTGATTCTAGAACTGGGGTGATTTCAACACCAGCAACACACCTTTATTTCAATATAAATCCCTTCAACTACATGTACACTTCAATTGTAAGTGCTTAGCTAAAATATTCCTGGCAGATATCTGTTTAACCAATCCTTAACAGTCCCTAACAATGTAGACAAGTATTACATAATTTTCTTTAGGCAATCTATCTTGGCATTTCACTGTCTTTAGAAAGTTTTTCCTAATGTCTAGCCTAAGTCTCCTTTGCTGTAGTTTAAGTCAATTATTTCTTACACTACCCACTACTGATATATTCCCTTCAGCTGTGTAGTAGCTTTTAAATATTTGAAGATTTTTATCATGTCTCCCATCAGTCTTCCCTTCTGTAGACCAAACTATAATATTTACATCTTTCCTTACCCATTATATTTTCTAGGATCTTACTATTCTCTGTGCTTTTCTCCTACAAAGTGATGCACACATTTCTTAAAGTAACTCTCCCCTAACTGGAGACGGTTCTTCAGCTAAAGTGGTACTAAAGAAATTCTTCATATGAAGAATTTCAGAAATTCAGTTCATCAGAAATTCTTCATATGTCTTACAAAAGGCATGACTCTATTGCGTCCAGTATTAGGCTTGCCTTCCTTGCTACATACTGTGATGCTATTGACTCATGTCTAGCTGTGGTCCACTACAACCTTAGGATCCTTTTAAACAGAACTAATAGGTAGCCAGTTGTTTCCCATTCTGTGTTTTTGTAGTTGACAATTCCTGGCTAAATATAAAGCTCTTCACCTGTCTTTACTCAATCACACCCTTCTTGTTTCTTATCTCCCCTCCAATGTGCCAAGATCCTGGTTAAATTCTAATCTTGTCCTCTATGATGCTGTCCCAGCTCGCTGTTGTCGGCAGATGTACTGAGATGAACTACACATGAGTGCAAAGAACCCATGTATATCTGGCTACAGATATATTGACCTCTAGCAGCATGAGAACTGGAGAGGAAATGTCAGACAAGTGAGGAGAGTTTCAGAAGAAAGGCTAAAAGTGAGATGGCCACCAAGCCATTTCCACGAGAGAGAAAAAGTGGAATTGCTGGAGGGTGTTCGTTCATACAGGTGGGATAATCTTAGAGATGATAGCTAACATTCAAAAATGATAGAACATTCTTTCCTTCATTAGGCTTTGCAACATTAGATGAAGAATTTTGGGAAATGAACAGCATGCTTCAAAATTAGGAAAACAAGTATAGAGAGACTTTGATAGGACAATTTCTGAAATTATACCTCTATGACACTTCATGTGTATTCACTGGTTCCTACCACAAAGTCCAAGACAGTATGGGATACCAGATAAGAGGTACTGCTTAATGTAAACCCTTTGGTGAACTTTAAGTTCTATTCAGATGACCTCCTACAGGTACAATAGAGTGAAGTACAAGGTTGGAATTTAAATTCAAGAGAGTATTAGATGACAACCAGGTTTGTCAGACCTTTCAGAATGAAAAGTTTTCCAATGGCTGAAATAGAGGGTTCAGGAGTTATGTTTTAAGCCCCTACAGGAAAGGACAATTAAAAGCTTTATATTGCCTTAATTTCTAAGAAAATTTTCAATTCATCAGAATATTCTTCAGCATAGACTGTGAAGAAGCTGGAGGTAGGGTAGAGTCTCCATCTCCACTGCAGAAACTGTAACTGCAGAGTCACAGCAGAGTTAAACAGAATCACAGAACCACAGAATCATCTAAGTTGGAAGAGACCTCCAAGATCACCGAGTCCAACCTCTGACCCAACACTAACAAGTCCTCCACAAAACCATATCACTAAGCTCTACATCTAAATATCTTTTAAAGACCTCTAGAGATGGTGACTGAACCACTTCCCTAGGCAGCCTATTCCAATGCCTAACAACCCTTTCAGTAAAGAAGTTATTCCTAATATTGAATCTAAACCTCCCCTGGAACAACTTTAGACCATTCCCCCTCATCCTGTCACCAGGCACGTGGGAGACCAACCCCCACCTCACTACAGCCTCCTTTAAGGTACCTGTAGAGTGCAATAAGGTCGCCCCTGAGCCTCCTCTTCTCCAGGCTAAACAATCCCAGCTCCCTCAGCCGCTCCTCATAAGACCTGTTGATACTTTTGACACAAATACTGGCCCAGACCCTCCACTTACTTACATCCTGTGACCATGCAATATCCGTAAGCTTCAAAGGGAAAATATCGTTTGTTTTCTTTAATTACTGATGCTGGATCCTTTCCAAAGCATCACTGAAACTAACAGTTTCTGTCCCAAGGCAAATTACATTTAGTCTCTATCAGTAAATATCTCTGCCAAATGGGACAGTGTTTTGAAATAATAGGAAGTCAACAGGAAACACTTTTGTTTACATAGAAGAGTTATAGATAGATAAAATATGGCCTACCTATACATGTTTATGTTTCCACTCTTTGTTTATAATTCTATGACTGATTTCAATTAATGTTGTCAACATGAAGACAATTTATTTAGGCTCATGTAGAGTTTTATGTTGCTTGCCTTTTTTTTCCTTTTTTTCTTTTTTTTTTTTTTTTTAATAATTTACCTTGAAACAGACTCTACGAAACTTGATGTCTTTAGAAAGATACAAAAGTGAACAAGACACCCATTTTTCTAAGAATACTACAACCCAAAGGAAATGCCAAAACCTTTAAACAATGTATTTTTCTTTATGAGTTCATATACACCAGAGTTTGCTTGTTTTTCTGTTACTATTTTTTCTGGGGCTAAAACACACTATTTACTAGCTGTATTCCTCTTTCTAGATCATGTCAGTTTCAGTGAGAAATTTATAGGAAAATAATTCAGCAAGGTTAAACTTGTATAGGTCACAAGTTAGATCTAGCAACACAAAACATTTAACTTTTTCCAGGTCAAATTCACTACATAGGTGCTATCTTTTAAAAAGAATAAATAAATAAATAAATAAATAAATAAATAAATAAATAAATAAAATCTGTGTTACATATTATACTAGTGTATTTTCATCCACTACTTCAAGATTAGCCAAGTTCCCCATGAAATTTCACTATAAATGTTCAATTTTCTTTAGTATTGGTAATGGTAACTATTGGCAACAGTAATGGATCTCATGAAAAACAGAGATGTTTTGTGTTGTTATTTATTTGTTTTCATTAGTAATGAGTAAATTAAAATAAAGTGATCCCTGAACTAACTGCAAAGGAACTCCACTCTGATCTCTATTCTGTTGACTGAGAATTTCTTTCTCAGGCAACACATCTCTTTTTATCTTGGTTTTGGCTGGGACAGGATTAATTTTCTTTACAGAGGCTCACACAATGTTGTACTTTGGAGTTTTGATGAAAACAGTGGTGATAACTGTTTTTAGTTTTTGCAGATTAGTGCTTGCACAGAGGAAAGGCTTTTCCTACTCCTCTTGCTGCCTTGCCAGCAAGGAGCTGGTGGTGCACCAGGAGCTGAGAGGGGACAGAGCCAGGACAGCTGGCCCAAGTTGGCCAAAGGGATGTCCTACACCAGGTGGCGTCATGCTCGGCAATAAAACTGGGGTAAAGAAGGAGGAGAGGGGGACATTTGGAGTGATGCTGTGCATCTTCCCAAGAAACTGTTACACATGATGAGCCCTGCTTTTCTGGGAGTTGCTGAACTCCTGCCTGCAGGAGCAGCAAATTAATTTCTTGCTTTGCTTTGCTTGCAAGTGCAGTTTTTGTTTTACTTAGTAAACTGTCTTTATCACAATCCATGAATTCTCACACTTTTACCTTTCTAATTCTTTCCCCCATCCCATCTGGGCAGAATGAGAGAGAACAGCTGTGTGGTGCTGAGCAGCATGCTGGGTTAAATCACAACACTCCTTAAGGCATTTCTTGTCAAACTCCAGCGAAGTGCCCATAGTCTTCTTTGTGGAATTGTATTATGTCTGTTAATGATCTTCAGATAGATTAGATTCATTGTGGGGGTTTGTTTGTTTGCTTGTTTTATTTTGTTTTGTTAATTGTTTCTGTTTCTGGTTTGGTTTAGTTTGCTTTGGTTTGGTTTGGTTTTGTCTTGAATGTTTGTAGTCCTGTCAAGGAATTTTTTCAATTAGTTTCACATGATTCCATAAAGCTTTTTAACTTCTTTCCCAGTGGTCATCATGCCTTTCACTGTCCTTCTTTTCAAAATATATTCTAGAACCCAAAACACAGTTTCTCCTTCTTAAATATAGATATCTTGCCACAATTCTAGGGCTTACATTATCTATCTGACATTTCCTTTACCCTCAGCAGGCTTTCATGAACCTTCCCTGTTTCTTTTCTATGACCCAAATTTTCTTGAACTCCTTTCAGTCTCTTGCCTTCCACATTAAGACATATGTCTTATACTTTCATCCTTTCCTCTTTATTCATATCTTTCCTAACAGTTTGATCAGGCATGGATATTCCCAAATATTCCTTATATTTGAAAAGATCTTGAAATGCTGTTGATGTCTGTCATATTTCCCATAGGCAAGTTCTCACTGTCAAGACAAAGGCTGTAGGGAATGATGGTACTGCAGCAAAACCTCTGCAGAAAGTAAAAGGAACCATTCTACATGAGAAAGGTTTCATGAGGTTTGAAGCAATAAATATGAGATCATGTGAGATATAGAAAATTCTCAACTGAATCTCATAAGGCTTGTAATAAAATCATAACACTTGGCAACACTCTTGATCCATCCCATAAACTCTATATAAATATAAACAGATGTAGATAATGTAATTAAGTTGATTGGGAAGTTTATTTCCCCAGGAGTCATTCTGAGAATCAAAATCAGACACAGACACATTGAAATCTAATTGATTTTTAAATCAACTCAAAAATACTATCAAGCTTTTTGCACTCTGAAGGTTTACTCATAATACTTTCATATACTGAAAATATTTTTCTATCCCTTGTAATACTATGAAATATTCATTTTACCAATGATAAAGACAAAATTGAAGCTGGGATAGGACAAAAAAAGCCCTTTCTTATACACCAGTGGAAATTTCCCTAAAAAACAAGGGAAATAAAATTGTTCTTTAATTAGTTTGTTACATAAATTTTAAATGTAACTCAGAAAAATCAGTGGTTGAAAGTCCAGAGCTTTTTTCAGGAAAGAGATATAAAAGGAATAACTAGAAGGGAAGAAAAGCAGGAAATCAGAGATGCTGTTGAGGACACTGGAAAGATTTTCTGAAGCTATTGTGAGAATATCTTCACTTCTATCTGGACACCATACATTTTAGGAACCTAAAGACAAGCTATTATAACAGTCTACAATGTCAAACATTTGGAACATTCTTTTACTTAACTATCCCAGCAGTTCAGTCTTCTAAGTCAAATGTTATTAAATAAAATATGTTTTTTTTTAATATACTTACATCTTTCATATGTTTTTTGAGATTTATTTATTTATTATTTATTTATTTATTGCTAACATGTTGAGTACAATGGCCAACATGAGTCCTGTTCTCACTTTGGCTGAACTCTAGCAGACAAATTACAAACATAAAAAGGAGCTCGCTGTTCAATGGTATACCTTTAAAGCTTAAAGTAAAGATTCAAGACAACTGCACAAAATCAAGAACTGGCAGATGTGTTGAGCCTCAGTCAGGTTATTCCATACAAAAAGATTTGCACAAGGCCGTCTATTCAGGGAAGTTGGAAGAAGATCTAGAAAGCATTACAGTTGTCCAAGAACAAGTTCATTGTCTAAATTCAATTGAAAGTCCATCTTTTGGGTGATCTTTTAATCATCTGTTAGTCCAGCTACACCTACGTTAGAGACGTTGCATACTTATAGTTTCTAGCCTTATCTAGGTATCACGTGTTATCACCTTTTGCAATGTAATAAACTCCTTCCCCAACATAAAACTGCTATCCAGAAAGCCATTATCATAACTGCATCTCTCTTGCATCCTAATATGTGAGATGTGTTTATAGCATACTTCTGTGAGATTATCTGAAAAACCTATGATAAGTTTCCAACCTTCAGATGGCATGCAAGGCTGCTCTTCATTTAAGATCTAATTTCTGCATATGTGATCTAGTTTGCCTGAAGTATTAAACAATAAATCATCTAGAAAAGCATTCACTTTCCATACCTCTTGTTGATGCTGGATCCATCGACAGTCAAAACCACAGTGGCAATGGGTGCTTAACTTATTAGTGTAATGTCTCAAGAACTTTGCTGGAAAGTCAGAGAAGTGCAGTTCCAGTCATTGTTCAGCATTTCTGCTTCTTATCCAGAGAGGATCTGAAGTAAAATGGACAAACAGTTCTGGGCACATGGCCCAGGAACCAAGCTTTCCCAAAAGCAAGCTGAGTTCTCTAACTACTACATTTCAGAGCCAGTTTGTTCTCTTGCATTCCTGGCTGTACCAGAACCCATCATCACTCAGACTGAGGATTGCTTGCTGTGAAAAATGTTAGGTGATAGGTGCATTTTCTTCAGCTAAAGCAGGCCTAATAACCAGGTCTCCCACTTCCTGACCAAGCACTCTAACTGCCATACTGGTGTCTAAAACCTCTTAATTAGACATTGGGATCTGGGCATCTAAATCCTGTAAGTGGATTAATGCCTTGACCTGTAGCTTTGCTAAGATGTCGAAAATCATATAAAAAGTGAGTTTCAGGTACACCTGTCTGTGGATGTGGAAGTGAGATAGGATCTGACTTGGACATCCTAACATACACAGCAAGAATTAAGGGGCCAATTTCCTCAAGTATAGGAATTAGACCCCTCAATGATGACAGTTAACAGAAGAAAAATTGCCACACGTAGGTACACTCTTTGTTTCAGGATTTTCTGTATATCACTATAAACACCAGTCTTCATGCTTTAACAATGCCACCTTGGAAAATCAGCATGTGCCTTTTTCACAAGCTTTCCTCAGTAAATATTTTACTGGAGATAAACAACAAAACCAGTCTTGACAAAGCAGCATAACCATAGAAGAAATGAAAATTAGTGTTTATTCTCTTGAAATCAATGTCATTTTCAGTTTATGTGGCAACCAGGTAAAATGGTAATGCCTTTGAATATAAAAGGTGATACATAACTAGTTTTTACCATATCAGATGCAAATTCATGTATTACATGGAACTTCACAGATTCATCTATTTTATGAACTATGTTATCATTAATTACTAAACATATGTTATGATTAAAAAAAAAAAAGGATTAAAAAATTATATTAATTGTAATAGTAAATTAGAATCTTCTTTTAACCAGACTTTTCATACATTTTGCCCACGCTTCATTTTCTTCTTGCACACTGCAAGTCTCTGACCCTAGGAGAATTTTGTTGTGCCTTTGGTTGTGTGGCTGCCATACCTAAGCAAAAAAAAAATATAAAAATTTTCCTGGATCTATACCAACAACTTATCTTTTGAGAATGCCTGGAAATGGTAATTAAGAGTAAACCAGAAAAGAATTTTTCATCACTGTTTCAAATAAAAAGCCTGTTGAAGACCACATTCACTTTCTTTCAGTAACACTAAAATAAGGAATGATTACAAAAAAAAAAAAAAAAAAAAAAAAAAAGATATAATGTATAATGAATGCCATGGCACAAACTGAACCAAAGGAAAATACAGAGGCTGAGAATTAATTAATGAAGCTATTTGTATTAATCTGTCAGAAGGAAATGAGAAGCAGCCAGTGAACATGAAGAGACTAAGGAGGCATCCAAACAATTAGTGAGTATAACCTTGAAAGAACATAGGAGTGGGAGAAAGGAGTTTCTTAGGTAGAGCTTAAAATAGAATGTTAGGAATGTGAAAGCAACACAGAGAAATTCCCCTAGGTGTCTTATTACTACTATGTTCTGGAAAATAGGGTTTTGTGTATGGGATTTGGTAAATTATCATATGAAAGAAATCATAATAAAATTTTCTGAACAGAAACAAAAAAAACAAAGCCCCAGATATTGACCAGTTTCTCAGGCCAAGTAATTTTCATTTTAATGTAATTCTTAGGATTAAGTTTCCATTTCTAATTCCATAACCAAGTGTGATAATCCAAACTCAAAATAGTATTTTGACTAGTTCATTACTCCTGCCATTGTCCTGCCATTGTTCAAAAGCTGAAGAAGTGGTGCCGGAGTGCTCTTCTTATCTTTGCTTCAGCTCTGAGGGATAGTGTGAGAAGCACAGTTTTGAATTATACGGCTGCGTGCAGCTGAAGTGAAAGATGACAATATGCAACTTGTAGAAAGGAAGTAGTTACAGAAAAGGTGTCTCTGCATATCTAGTATTAAAACAGGAAAGGACTGTGTGGAAACTTTTTCACTTAAAATTTTGATTTAAGAAAATGAAATGAAGAATTCTTTCTGTTCTAGAATAATATGAAGAGTTTAACCCCTGTTCCCATGAAATTCATGAAGCTCCTATAATTCAAATGTTCAAGATCAAGCAGTCAGTGACTAAGACTCAGAATTTAGAATTCACCCTGCCTGTGAAAAAGCTTCAACCTCCCCTAGGCAAGCATTATCCACACTAAGATGGAGGTACTTTGCATCCATCACTATAAAGACATTTGGTGCTTTTCCAATAAGAAATTATCAGAGAATCCCAGACAATTCAGATTTCACAGTGTGCCAGTGATAATTGCTTTTACCTACAGATTGCATCCAATTTACAACAATTTCTTGCAGTTCATATTTTACTAATTAGTGTGTGAGATGTCATTCTTGTAAAAGGCTGTCAAAAAACTTATTAAACTTATTGTATTCACTTCTTCCATCCCCACCTTTCTTAGATGCCACATAACTGAACTAGTCAAAGTCCATTTACTTTGGAGTGTCCTGTTACAATAGAGCTATATGAGCGTTTTCTCTCAATCTGACTATATTATGTGCATTGTATGTGCCATTATTCACAAGACAGCTGCACCAACACCTCTCTGGATAATGATGTTTAAAAGATCAGTCAGATTCGTCTTGTCCTATTGTTAAAGTCATATATTTGCCCTTCTCAGTTCTCAGTATCTAGTCTATCTTTCTCTAATTTTTAAGAGATTGGCTAGGATAGTTCTTTATATAATTACAAATTTTTATCTCATGACATCTGTAGATTGTCTTTCCAAAATGCACCTTGACTAAATTGAACAAGAACAAGAACAGAACCCTAGGAAAGTTATCACCTACACCAGTCATCATCATCATTAACAGACTTATTACTTGGTACAGATAATTGCGCTTTGTGTAATTAAATATTACAATAACTTATCATGGATACAGTTTTATTGTAGACCATTCTTTTATAAGCCATTCTTCTAAAAAAGAAAAAAAAGAAAAAGGAGAGAGAAATTAATTTTGAGAAAGATGTAAGTTTCTTACGAAATTCAATTCCAATGTTTGTTCTAAGAGCTCTGGCCCATTTAGTTATCTCTATTTATTAATTAGTAACAACTATTAAAAAGAGCGTGTTAGGCTGAGGGCCTCTACAAGTTGGAGTACTGTGGTGCAATGCGATAATGGAAGAAGGTCTGGGGGAGAAAATAGTAATTTTGGCTTGTGTTTAACTTGGTCACGATATGCCCATGGTATGGTGATATTTCATACTTCAGTGGAAATTAGAAGTTCCTGACCAGAGATAAGCCTTTACCACACACACACAAAAAAAGAAAAAAAAAAGTTATTGCTTGCATCTCAGCTGAGATGATAGACAGTTCATTTTATTAATCCTTTTTGTGTATTTGATCCAACAACAAATTAAAATAGAATTTGGTTTTAATAATTATGTTTCCACATACCTTTCATCTTGATATGTTGTGAAAATTATCCTCTGAAGGTAAATTAATTAAACTCACTGCTCAGCAAACATTCAGGCAAGATTTTCTTTCAACTTGTTCTTACTTGTGGTCAGGAGGAAACCCATCAGGGTTAAATTTAAAGATTTATGTGCTGATTATTCTTTCAGACAAATTAGTGGACTTATTCTGAATCCTCCTTCTGTATCTGTATAAAAGCAGCATTACTCCATTGAAACTAAAGTATATGTGATCAGGTCTTAATTGATATAAACTATTTTTATACCATAAATTTCCCCTGAGTCTTGGCCATGAGTCAGAGTTAGTTAATCATATAATCATTTAGGGTGGAAAAAACCTCTAAGATCATCTAGTCCAACCTTTATTAGTTTTTATTGTTGAAATGAGTTTGTTATTGAAATTTGTTTATTCCATCATTTTATTGGATAAAGGTCACTGATAACTCCACATAGGTCTTGTAAGATTTTTTTTTTTTTCATTATTTTCTCTGCTTATCTGGTAAAATTTTAAATGACCATACCAGCCCAAAATGGAAACCACCTTTCTTATGATACCACTGCTCTTCTTCGGATGCCTTCAAATGTGACTAACTGATTGGTTCTAGGACAAAGATGAGAAAGTCTTCACATTTTGAAAGTGAATCTCTTGAATTTTTTTTTTCCATACTATCTACTGATTAAGTTCTCTTGTGCCAAAGGTAAAGACATGTAAATGGTTGAAGAGTTGAATGCCTCTTGGTGAAGCCCTCCTCCACAATGACAGACCAGCCAACCAGGATTTAATCTTGCCACATTTGCAACCTACACCATTTTAGACCACCTACCTACCACCTTCAGAAGAGCACAAGTTTCTGCTCTACCCTGTGTCATAGACACCAACTCTACATTCTGTACAGCAGTACTGGTGATAAGAAAGATAACCCAGTTACAAAATGCAAAGTTATAACATAGCAGCTAGTCTACCTAACCAGGGAACCTAATTTATGTCTTAATCTAGGCAGCTGGTGAAGCAGTTGTCCTAAAGGAAATGTTATATTTTCTCTTCAGTCAATAGAGATAAATAGAGCTCTTGAAGGAGAAAAATACCATACCAATACCAATGTAAGCATACAAGTTCAATGGGCTGCAATCTGCCCTGAATTTATAAAATAAGACTATTTTCTCACTTCAGGGTACTGGGAAGCACACTGAGTCTGCAATTTCTTTAATATCTTAAAAGATAGAATACATTAAAGGGAAGCTTCTGCTATAGGCATTTGAGGAATAGGTTCCCAGAAGACAGCACATTTCACATGACATGACTTTACTCTCATTCTGGCCACAAGAGTATCAAATTAAGCATTTAAACAACACAGAGAAATAAAATGTCTTCAAGTAGGTATATAATGCAAAATTTTACTTCCATATATTTTCGTATGTGACTTCTGATTTTCTTTTCCATAAATGTACGTTTTTCACATTTTATATAGCAATTCAACAATGGTACTGAGTGCTATGATAGCACATTAGAAAATTCCTACAGCCTACTTTTATTTTTAAAGCTTTTTTTTCCATAGTTTTACCTCCAACAAGTGAGAAAGTAAACACCCAAAAAATAGAAAAAAAATAATCTTGTCAGATTAATGTGTGTTAATTCCACTAGCAAGTACTCGAAAATCTGACTAATTGAAGAAACAGTCACAGAATTTTTTAAATGACCTTAAAAAAATTCCATAATGTGTGAAATTTGAATGCACCAGAACCTAAATACATGGTTCTGAACCCAGACATCCAGATTTAGCAAAGTACTTGTTTCTCTCTGCTAGCCAGAATGTGCCTCTTTAGTGCCCACAATTCTTAAAGTATATTCTTCTACATTTTAAAGAGGGAAACCATAATCTTTCTTCCCTCTGTCCCTGAGCTATTCCATACCCCCAAAATGATTTTTTGCTAGAATTTTGCTTTAAATTAAAAAAAAAAAAAAGAGAGAGAGAGAGAAATCTTCCTTTTTATTATGAAAATATTATCTTGTAAGGCAAAACACCCTTCCCATTAAAATTTCTAAGATGTTTGCTCTTGACTAGATGGTCATGGATTATAATATGATGAATTTCTGCTAGGAAAACATTAGTGATCAGAAAGTAATGAAATTGCCCATACATACTGACTTCTCATCAAAAGCTTCAAATTTATTTAAAGCTTACAGCACATAATTTAGAAAGCAGATTCCTTTAGAGGTACTTATTCATTTTACAGAGTCATTTTAATATTGTATCACACAGTACCTCAAATTTGCATCTGGCAATAGCTCTGTGTGCCAACGTTATATTTAACCAATGGGCAGCTGAGGACAGGGAACTTCAGAGTGGTTTCCCTGGGGTAGCACAAGAAGCCCTAGGGAACAGTATAGGTCTGAATTGTTGTCCAACGGTGATATCCCAGGGGTATTTCTCTCCTGTCCTCTGCCTGGACAAATGACATTTTAATCTTATGTTGGTAGAAATTTACATATCCAAACATGTTTTCAGACATATTTTGTGAGAGTGTGCTATATTACTTGTACAATCTCAGTGATCCGAGCGTCTCTACTACTTCCAAGGAGTGCATTCTGTACCTCTCTTGCTTCTCTGAGCTGAGTTTTGAAGTAGTTTGCTGAATCTATGCATTCTAATAAAGCTTTAAAGATAAAATACTAGTATAAGGAAAAGAAAATATAAAATAAATAAATTACTTAAAGAAAGAAAGAAAGAAAGACATGAAAAAAAAAATCCACAAATGCTGAGATTATTTTTAGTTGGCTCAGACTCAAAAATAATAATAATAATAATAATAATAATAGTATTTCCTATGGTTGAGTTTTCTTTCCAGAAACCCTTAGAATCCCATTCTTATTTTTTTGTATCCTCAAAAGCATGGTGGAAAAAAGTAGATTATAAAATAAAACACCATTTCTGTGAAAATATATCTGGGCAGAGCTGAAAAAAATATATAAAGGAAGTATGGAAAATATATTTCCTTGTCAAAGTTTTCAAAGAAAACTGCTACCACATAACCAGTTTTGTAAATTGAACAAAAATTAACTATATTCTGTAGGAATCTGATATTTGTTATTATTAAAGATGTGTTCATGACTTCTTTTTGTTAATTACTATGTATACATTTCATTTGTATTTGAAAAATTAAATATTTAGTGTTCAAAATTCACAATGATAAAATATCTTATGCCAGTGGCCCATCAGAAAAAATATGGTGTCATCATGTGTTTTTTTTTCCTCAAAAGCTATTTTATTTCTATGGTTGCAATTATCCTAATATTTTCAACTTAATAAGTTACTTTTAGATGTCTTCATTCCTAGGGATGGACTGTTGACATGACTTTTTTTCACTAATGGGCTTCATTTTTGCAGTGACTGTTATTTGTATGGCATTTTGACATCTTTTCAGATTGGTGTGGCTAGAGAAGTGACACTAAGTAAATATTAAGAAAAGAAAAGAAAAGAAAAGAAAAGAAAAGAAAAGAAAAGAAAAGAAAAGAAAAGAAAAGAAAAGAAAAGAAAAGAAAAGAAAAGAAAAGAAAAGAAAAGAAACCAAAATAATGAAAAAAAGAAAAAAAAATGTAAATAAAATAAAATAAAATGAAGTCTGTCCCAGAACAACTGAAGTTAATGTTTTCTCTGTCTTATCTGGTTAACAGGTCTCTTATCTTCTGAAACTGAAATCTGTGACTATATTTATGACCAGACTGTATCTGTTAAGGGTACCCCAAGATTCCTGTCAGGATGTAATTAATGTATCTTCTTCACCAGATGAGCTGCAGGGAGCCCTACGCATCTATGTATGTGAAGCTAGGCATGCCAGACAAGTTGTGCAGTAGATGTTCACAGGGCAATCGAGAGCAAAAAACAGAGCTATACTGACACAGACATCCCAAGATGTTTCACTCTGGCACTGGATATAAGATTCCTGATGCCTTCCACACATGTGCATATACTATTCACACACCTCCTGTCCTTTTTTAATGCATTTTGGAATGACCCACAGCTGGGAAGTTCTGAAGTTTTCAATCTGAAGACAGACAAATGTGGAGGAATATAAGCAGTAGTCCCTCCCTGATTCCCAGTGGACTTCAGAAGGTCTGATGAGAGCCGAAAACCAATGTTAAGACAGGGAACTAGTAAAGTAGGAAGTGGCCATGCTGGTATCTCAAGACAGTGATACAGAAGAATTATACAGAAACAGAAGAAAAATATAATCTTTCTTATTTTTAATACATGTGAAAATCAAGTGATTTACTTGATTAAATGATTTACTTGTTGTCATACAATGACAAAATAGATTTGTTTCACTAACAGAACATGTCCAAGGCTGTAGACATGAGAAAATAATCAATGTCTGTCAACTGAGCTTTCACATTTGTGTTGGGCAACACTGTACTTTCTGCACATTTATTACATATCCAACACTGCTATCACTGCCTTGGGAAGAATGAAGAAGCTCTGAGAAGGAGAGACCACAGAAAATAAGATCTACAGAAAGCTCAACAAATCATGTAGTTAATTCCTCTTCTCTAAAGAAGGACCAACAAAACAGTATCATTCTTAACTGTGGTTCATCTACCCTGTTTTTAAACCTTGAAGCATCCACCATCTCCCTATGTTCTGTTCAACAATATATCAATGTTGCTGCATTTTATATCCCTAATATGAATATAAATCTTTCTCTGTAGACCTTACCCCACCACCTCTTACCCATTTGGCATGAGGAACCATCTATTCCCTTCCTCATATTAACAACCATCTAGCCTTTGTCTCCCTAAACATTTCACATTCCTTTGACTCTTCTTCATACATTCATACGTTACGTTACTTCAGGTATCATTCTCACTCTATTCTTAATTGATTTCTTCAGCTGATCCACCTCTTTCTCAAAGAGAAAGTGCCAGAAATGAACATAGTGTTCCAATACAGTTTCTTGTAGTGTCTACATAAAGAAAAAAAAAATACATTTTTGCTTTATCCAGAGCTGTATGATATTGTAGATTCATAATCAATGCATCTGCAAACCATGTAGTGGTTATTGTCTAAATGCAACATTTTCCTTTTGCTCTAACCAAAACAGTAAATTATTTTTGCTTATTTTTTCAACATCTCAAGGACTTTGGGGATGTTGACCTTCCTTGACTGCATTAGACTAGATCAGAAACTCTCAAAGTTTAGATGAGGTGAACCTAACTAAACATTTTGCACTCATCCCTAGTGAACAGCATCCTTTCAGACAGTGTCTCTAATATGATAAGTTAATTTTGAGCTCTCTGCCTGTCCTACAAAGTTTTCATTTTGCCATCATTTCTGGCAAACCATTTTTGGAAAAACATACCTGTTTTTCAAGCACAAAACCTTTTAGTAAATAAAAGAATCTGAATAATTTTGGGTGTAGGAAAAACACTCACTTCATATTTCCTTCCATTTTGACACCAAACCAATGAGAGGTGTTCTCTGTTTTTCTTTCAGCTAATTGTGCATCGTATTTGACTATTTTTTATTGACCACATTTCCCTCGTTGCTTAAGAAAATATTACATAATAGTGTGAAAACAGTTAATAGAGCCAACTAATATCACACCTACCATTTACTTCTTATCCACAAGGGCTGTTACCCGTTCCCAGAATGAAATTAAATGGATCTGAAATCATTTGTTCTTGATAAATCCATATTGATTTTAGTATTGCTTCAAGTCATAAATAATTCAGACACCATGCCTTGTGTTTACAGTTCAAAATGGTCATGATGAGGGGTCCAATGTTGTCTATAACTGACTTACAGGTATGAATTGCAGCCTGGCTTTGTCTCCACTTTACTTGCTGCAAACACATTATCCTCCTCCACATCAATGTTGTGGAGCCTGGAGGGTTCCCAGCTCTCCCAGCTGTGTGCCTCCTCAACTACTTTTAGTACACTGTGCCCCCCACCTTTTCTTTCCCACCTCTGCAGGCCTGCCTCCATGCAAAGGCAAGGCAGCAGCCTGGCTGGAAGAAGGCTGGAGTGTGGTGTAGTTGGTGTGGTAGGTGCCCCAGCCTGGCAGATCAGGGAATCCACACAATATGGCTTCTCACACCAGTGATCCTCTCCTTTGGGTAGACACAGCCACTGTTCATAGGGTGCAGGTCTGCGATGTGACTACTCAGTCACTCTGACTTAATGTCAGAGTCTTTTTTTTTTTTTTTTTCTTTCTGTCTGTATTTCTCTTCCTGAGGAAAGGCATCACAAGATCATTTCTGAAGTCTTGTATAACTCCAGCATCTTTTCATATTTTTTCAGAGGAAATCATGAATGTCTCCAGGCATGGGTCTCACCTGCTGCAAAAATACCAACATACAAACTCCTAGGGCAATAAGAAAGAGACAGCAAAGATTTATCATAAGCAATGTCATTATAAATAATTCCTTAGGATAAACATACCATCTGCTTTTCTGTGCCCCACCAGCTTTCATAGCTCTAATGGGAGAGGCTGCCAAGAGAAATCTTGGCAGGCCCTGCTGATAACTGGTAGGATGCCAGCCAAAAGAGTTTGTCAGGTCAAACAAATTTCTTTCTTTGACAGGATAACTGGTTTATATGGTAGACAGGAAGCAGTAGATGATATGATGTGATACGATATGATATATATGATATGATTGATATGATGATATGATGGTATGATATGATATGATATGATCTGTCTGACTTTAATAAGCTTTTGAAAATGCTTACATAACATCCTCATAAACAAACAACAGAAGTACAGTCTAGAGTTCCCATATTACAGTCACAAGCCAGTTTGGGGTTATGACAGTCATTAGTGGAACTATAAGCTTAACCAAAATACAGTTGTTTATGCAACTGTTGAACAAAATTATCAGTCTGTGAGTAGTCTCTCACAACCACAGCATGTTTGCACATTGCTAGTCAAAATGAAGTCACCATGATTAGGTGAATAGGCAGTTGAAAAACTGTATTGAAACAGTAGTTATCAATAGCTTGCTATCAAACCAAAAGTAGTTATCCAGTATGGTCTAAAAAAGGTTCCACCTAGGTAAAAACTCTTTATTATAAAGTTATTATAATTTGTTAAATAAATAAAATTACAAAGTGTTATGTGTTATGCATTGTTATTTATTATATATGATTGTAAATATCAATATTTAAATGTGCAGCTTGAATAATAAAACAGAGAATTTACTTAACAGCAATACAGTTGCAAACAAAGTACACAAGTGTCACCAGCAAGTGTCATATATAAGGCAGATGAGGTCACGATGCTTCTCTAGACTGTGAATCTTTGTATTTTCATTCAATTCTTTATTGTATGCAATGTAGCAATCTTACAGAAAGTTGAGAACACTGCACTAATTTGAAGCAGCAGCCCTGTATCCAAATTTATGTAAATGTTATGATCTAAATAAATTCATAACAAGATTAGGAAAGGCAATAGAAACAGAAATAAATAAAAGTAGAGGAGGGATTTAAGAAAGGGGTACAGAATGAAAATGAATTGCCATGGTATTTTCTTTCACTCTGTTTTCTTTAGAGAGGAGGAAACAACATACTGACAAACAACCACCACATAGGATGACCTTAAACTATGCTCTGCATATTTATGCCTTATTCATATATCTGTTTCACTGAATGATCTTAGTGTGTTTGACCATTTAAATGAAGGAAATAATTACAGAAATAAGTAGACAGAGATTCACTTTAATTATTGAAAAATCAACTTCACCTTCCTAGACATTATCAAAGTTTTCAGTGGTATTCATAATTTAACTAAGGCATTGTTCACCTGATGAATATTTATGAATATAAGTCACTTCTTTCAGCAGTGTTTGGGTAAATTCCACAATTACTCTTTCATGGGAAGCTTTCAGACCTGGCACTCCTTTCTCATCTTCCTATTGATTCTCTTCAAGCACAGGTGTTTTCCCCAAGTCCCAGTCATGCCATCACTCTGTTTGTGAGCCAAGAGCAAACAATGAGGCAATTCAGAAAGAGTGGGATTTGGACACCAGAGTGTGTTAAATATTTCCATTTATCTAACAGCAAGTAACAACAACTCACTGATGTATATATTGCTTTGTTTTGTTTTTCAGTGATAAATGATGATCTATATTATGGGAATTCTGGCATTTTTACAGAGAAATCTGCAGAGTAAATATTTCATTTGTCTGTTCTATGATTCTCTCAATATTTCCAGGAATACTTTTGCTCAGAAATATACCTTAAAATATTAACTCTAGAGACTAGTCAGAAAAGGATTATATTTATTTAGTACTCACCAGAGAAATCAATGTACCGGAAAAGACAGAGATTAGATAATCTTCTAGGTCTTCGTAATGTCTGTTTTCTATCATATATTTCTCTGCTATAGGAAGTTAGTATTACAGGAGAAGGCCATAAATTATCCCAAATGTCTCATAAAAATACTGTTAGCTTTTGGAAATAAAATACCCACCACATCTCCAATCCAATTTGAGTAAATTAATTAATGATGAGGAACAAATATGAGTACACTTTGTACCAGCCTAGGCATCCTGCTTTGGAAACTATATCCAAAGACATAAATTTTAAAGGTCCCATATTTTGTGAATATAGTTCTATAAAACACTTGGCATGGTTGGCATGCCAGGATAAGGTCAAAAGTTACAAGTCTGAGCGTAATAACTAGCAAAATAACCTAGAGAGTTCATTAAAAGTCAATCCTATGCTTACATACAGGATCAGATATTTGTTTTTAGAAGAGTTTGGGGCTTTTCTGTATGTTTTTTGTGTTTGTTTTTTTTTTTTTCTTTGGGATGAGAAAATATATATCGTAAACCTAACAATTACTATGAATAAGGCAAAGTAGCAAGTACTTCCACATATGGGCCCATGCTAAATAAAGACAAGGCACTAAATAAAGCTGGTTGTGTTTTTTCTTCATACATTACTCTGACTATACAGGCCTGTCCATTTTGCTTTAGCAGTGCTGATGTGATCTTCTCCCAGGAGAAGAGAAATGCTCCTTCACTGACAATATGTAGCTCAGATTCTTCCC
This sequence comes from Stictonetta naevosa, assembly GCA_011074415.1. NCBI lineage: Eukaryota > Metazoa > Chordata > Aves > Anseriformes > Anatidae > Stictonetta > Stictonetta naevosa. The sequence continues at coordinate 85,108,020 of CM021699.1, read as the reverse complement.
TGGATTTCATATTCTGGGGCTGTGAGTTCAAGAGGCTGGACAGCTTTCCTATTTATAAATGAAGTCTCTCAGGTCCCTCTTTAGCCTACATCTGAATGTTAATGAGATTACTTGTGGCTTTGTCTAAAAATAATAGTCAGGTCACAGCATTCATTCTAGTCAATTTGTTTGGCAGTGTTACAAGTGAAGAGAGAGCAAAAAATCAATTTAAGTAAGAGTTCTGAGCCCTGATAGACATTGAGTGTGAGTTCTGACATAACATAAAATGAACATAATTAAAGAGAGCTTCTGTGGAAGAAAGAAAAGAAAAAGGGGGGAGGGGAGGGGGAGCACAGGAAAAAGACTGAAGTTAACAAATCTGAGTTCTGAAAATAGAAAAAGCAAATCAGACATATTTTAAAGTGTTAGCATGGTAGAACATTCCTTGATGAAGAGAGGATCCTGATGTAGAAGAGGAAGGAACAGGAGGAAGATTCCCCTGATGGGGATTTATGGTTGTTGGGGGTGGGGTGGGGGGCTGTTTGTTTTTCTTAGAGAATGAATAAGGACACTTTCTGTGGAAGAAAATACAACTAAACTATTCACTATTCTAAATAATTTCCAAGGAAGATTTCCACCATTTTAACTGCTGATCATTCAACTCTTCTACAGAGTTAACACTTGGTATATCCTATCAACATGCCTGGGAAGTGATGGAAAGCTGGCTGGTTTTGGCAGAGCTACATGGCTTTGGAGAGACATCACAGTAAGAGTTAAGGGCTATGCAGTTATGCTGCATGTATTGTTTCTTCTTGTCGGTATAAAATATTTGACTGCTCTGAAAGTTCTTAAAGACTTTGTTAGATGTTGCCAAACTCAGCTGTTATTTACTGGATGCTCTGCATCTGGATATGCTTCACTAAAAATCACAAAGCTGGTGATGTTTTGGTGATGCAAATTTACACCATTTTTTTGTACAAGAAGAGGCTACCAGAAGGGAAAATTCCAGTCCAGAGAGTGAAAGCTTCCAAAGCAACCAAGAATGTGTTAAGTAGAAACAATTTTGACCACTGATTACACTGTTCCTCCTGACTTCCTAACATCACAGTATTATTTATCTAAATACTATATATATATATACAGTATTTCAGTTGGGAGTTTCAGTTGTATATGTGTGGATATCCACATATCTTTCCTTCTAGTGAATGAATTCCTCAGATTCTGGCATTCTTTCAGATGAACCTGTTGAGCTTTTTCTCCTTTTCCTTTTCTTTTTCCTTTTCCTTTTAACTCAGTTGATTTTCAATATATTAAACTAACAAATATTTCTATCTTTCTTTTCCTGAAAATTGTATGATAGAAAGCAAAAACAAGCTGGATAATTGATAGAAATCTGTTGCATATATTTCAGTTAAGAATGGTGTCTAGATAAAGTAAGTTAGGCTCTCCTATCAAAGAGTGAGAAGTACTAAATCTCAGCATCTTTGGGAATAAGAGAAGAGGCCATTTGATCACTTTTGGTAAATTAAATGGAGAAGAATGGCAGATGAATCATCAGTGAAGAAACACCTGTGGTCACATCTGGTCTGTTGCCACTGCAGATCAGTCCAGTTACAGCTGTGCAGCTAGATCATGATCCCATGAGTAGTATCAGCACCCAGGCTGCGTACCTTTAAACACTTATAAGGAAGTGCTTTCAGGGATGCACAGTAGTATTCCTATTGCATGTGCTGCTGGTGATGGAAATCAGCCATTAGTTAATGCTGGTTTGGTTTGAGTTGCTCTCTAGAGAAGAGTAAAAGGAAGTGGGCACCTGTCTGAACAAGAAATAGCTTAGGATGTATAATGGAGAAAATAAAAATAATAAATAAAATAATTTTTTTAAAAAAGACAAATGATTCAAAGTAATTTTTGCAACTAGCAATTAATGGATAAGATTTCTATCAGCAGATTTCCAGCACAGCAAGTTGAGCTGGCAACATGACTCATATTCATAGAAGTTGGATGGGATTTTCTGGTTTTGACTATAAAATTATCCCCATATCAAAATTTAAAAGAAATGTGAGGGATCAAAAAATCCCATGAGCTCATGCTGCCAATCTCAACCCCATCAGAAGTCATGCACGAGACTAACCTGCTTAGAGGTTGAGTACAAGATATTCTTACAGAAAAACCTGTACATAGCCAAAAGCAAAAAGAGGAAAAATATATGGAAAGAAATCAAGGGAATACAAGAAAGAAAAATAAAAAATAAAAATAAAAGTAAAAGTATGTATATATAGTGCAAAAGAATATGTTTGAGACTGAAAGCAATGAAACATATTTTGTCTGTGTGCTGTAGAAAAAACATGAAGGTTTTCAGACACAGAGTCACCAAAAATTGTCTACATACCGTGTGGATATTTACATTCTTCTTTTCTCTCTCTCTCTCTCTCTCTCTCTCTCTTTCTCTCTTTTTCTTTTTTTTTTTTCTCTCCAGTGTATATTTCACTGTTTTTTGGACCACCAAGCAACAGAAGCAACGATAGTAGTGAATGACTCATACCCAGACATTTCTGACCTATTAGTCACATATCTGTTACTGGAATAAGTATTGATTCTGTGCCTGCTGAAATGAAAGATGTGTCTGATGGCTCATGAGGGAAGGTATGTGATATTCAAGGATCGTGGTTTTCTACAGTAAATGTGCATCTTTCCAGACAGAGGTTCCCAGACTGTGTTGTATATACTGCTAGTGGAGCTGGAACAATTTCAGACTGGCTCTGCTCAATTTAGGAATCTTTCTTGAAATTGAATCAATACAGCTTGCTGGTGGCAGCCAAGGGAACAGGTCTAGCTCTGTCTATACCAAGGCTGTTTGTCTTTGAAAACATGGACACACAAGCACTTACCAGCTGATCATCAGTAATTGCCTACATGGAGGTAGGTACAAGAGCCACAGAGCAATTGACTTTCTAGGTTGCTGATGGGTGGTATTTGCCTATGTGGAGATTCTCCCATGGTAATTCAGAGCCAGAGAAGAGATGAGAGGAGGTAAGTTCTGGTTTAGGAAAGCAGAGGGTGAGACAGAGTGAAGACTGTCATGCCAAGGGAGGGGAGAGGAAGATGCCAAAAGAACAAGAGACTAAAAACATCCCACCCTTGCATAACCACACAAGCTGGCAGAGTCAAGCACTGTCTCTATGCTGGAGGTACTCAAGCAAATAAATGGATAACCCCATTTTGAGGACCTAACTCCACTTAGCTTTATTCTATTTACTTCAAAGGCACTGGTCAAATATTTGGAATTGAGCAAAGGCTGAACTGGTTTCCTGGATCAGGACACAAAGAGCTAAATGGTTAAGATGTGTTTATAACATTACTGTACTGTATTCTTTAATTATTGGGTCACTTACTGGCTAGTAGAATCGTGCATATTCAGTCTTGTATGCTCTTCACATTTCTTTGTGACTGTTGGATTTGTTTTTTCCACAGATGAAAGATAACTAAAATCCTTGCTATAAGGTCATAATGTCTCCTTAACCATTTGCACTTGTCCTCATGAAGTAAATTACTCTTCTTCTGGAACTTTTAGAGAATTGGTACTAGTATATGGAGAATCATTACCATGAGAATGCAAAGAGGCAAAGAGGGTTCTTTTTTTTTTTTTTTAACAATATTTTAAGTATTATATATATATAGCTATAGCTTTTTTTTTCCTAAAAGAAAAAAAAATATCTCTGCATGTTTGCACAAGATATGGAGAGCCTGATAAAGAACACATATGAAGTAATTATTATTTTAATCACAGTTTTTTTCCTCCCTCTCTTCAGCATTCATTATGTTCTTGATTCAATGTCCTTCAAAAAATCTATCCAAGTTAACAGCATTTTCAATGCTATTCTAGCAAAAATGAAACCTAAAAGCATAGAAATGGGAGTCAATTCATATCAGATACTATCAGTCTTGTAGAACAAATGATAAGCCTGTACCCTTTCTTTGGAAGAAAGATGTTCAGCTGTATTAAGAACAAAAAGGTATGTATGCTAAGGTGGAAAAGAAAAAGCATAACCTAAGCACAAGTTTACACAATTCTGATCTTTGCTTAGTTCCTTCAATATTCAGAAAAGAAACTGCACATACAGGCTGATGACAGGATCAAGTCAGCCTGAGTTTAATCCTGATTTCAGATGATACCTGTTTAAGACTTAAGACAAAAAAAAAAAAAATGGTGCTATGCAAGCTCCTCACAAAATCCGTATATATAAGACAGCAATGAAAAAAAATGTATCTGCTGAGTGATACTCTAAAGTATCTTAAAATTAACTTTTGAGCTGAGGAGGAAAACTGCATTATTTCTCAGAATTGCAGAGTTGCAAACTGGTTGAGTTTGGAAGGGACCTCTGGAGACCATCTGGTCCAACCCCATTGGTCAAACAGAGCCATCTAGAGCTGCTTGCCCAGGACGATGTCCAGACAACTTTTGAAGATCTCCATGGAGAGAGACTCATAACTGCTCTGCACAACCTGTGTTAGTGTTTATTCAACTTCACAGTAAAGTGTTTCCTGGGGTTCAGATGGAACCTCTTGTTTTCCAGTTTGTACCTGTTGGCTCTCATCCTGGCACTGAACACCACTGGAAAGAGCCTGAGTCCATTCTCCATCCCTCCTCCCCCCCGATACTGCTTTCCTCCAGTCCTCAGGCATTTCTCTCATTCATCATGATCTTTGGAGATAATTGAGAGTGGTCTTGCAAAGACATCATCCAGCTCCCTCAGCACTTGTGGGTGCATCCCATGAGGACCCATGGACATATGTACTTCTGGTTTGTTTAACTGTTCTCTGACCTGATTCTCTTCAACCCAGGGTACATCTTCACTCCAGACTTTCCCCTATGTTCAATGGGACCTGGGATTTCTGAATCCCAGTCCTGCTATTTAAGAATGAGGTGAAGAAGACATTCAGTAACTCAGACCTTTCCACATCATGTGCCACCAGAGCCCCTATCCCATTCACTACATGCTCATGTTTTTCCTTGCCTTCCTTTTGCCACTTATCTAGTTACAGAAGCTCTTGTTGTCTTTGATATCCCTTGTCAGATTCATCTGTTCTGCTGGAGCCTAAAATATTCACTACTAATTCTGGAATGCAAAGTTAAGAATAGATTTGTACTAAAATAATAATAATAATAATAATAATAAATCACTAATTTGTAATTCAATGGGGTTTTTGCTTGCTTCTTGCAGCATTTGGCTCTCCTGTGTACCTTTCTTTGTGTCATTGGTGGTTGTTCCCTCTGTTTGCAAGATACTGCGTGCAGATATTTAGGAAACTATGTTCTGACATGTCAGGCAACCATTATTTCAAGGAACATGAACACCCCACCAGTCTCAAGATGCAGACCATGATTTAGAGTTAACAAGTCTTCCCTGATGGTTTGAAAGCCTTCTCTAAACACATTCTGAACAGCAAGAAAGGCCAGGCCTTGCACCCCCTGGCCAATTCACATGGGTGAATTATCTCATAGACAGTACAGTTATTCATATTGTTAAACAATGTGAGGAAGCAGTAAGAAGTTAACCCAGAAGTTGAAATTTTATACTATTCTTTCCTTAGGAAACAAACAAACAAAACAAAACAAAACAAAAAAAGAAGAAGAACAGAGGAAACTCACAGGGAGGAACTAAGGACTAGGAGAGATTACATGAATCATCAAGTCCATCCCCTATCCACAACCAGGAACCAGGTAACCCTCAGAGTATTTCCCAATACCTTATAATAATTTTCAGACATTTGCTACAAAAGGAGCTGAAGACAATATTCTTGTCTTGGCATGTCCCCATATCAGAGGTTTTGTATTTTCAAAAAAAACACACACACACACAAAAAAAAAAACCAAAAAAAAAAAAAAAGATCCTTCCTAATCTCACCTGGGGGAAATTCCTTCCAGAACCTACGTCAGTCAGCCTAAATCTGGTTATTGGAGCAAGAGGCAGCAGACAGGCATGAGAGAAATGTTTTCAGCCCTAGCTGACTCATAATCCCAGATCAATATGAAGGATTGAGAGACCGGGGAAAGAAAATAAATCTGTCCTTCCACCCACCAGGTGCTGGTGGGAAGTGAGAGAGGCACATGATTTTTGCCTCTTTGTTATCTTGGAGAAAGCAGAACTCACAAACCACATTAAGACCGTATCCTACACATCCCAGGAATATTTTTCCCATCAGAGCACGGGGCATATGCTGTTTACCAGCAGTCATGTGCAGTTGTCAGTAAACTCTGATCTTCCTGACATTTTATGTGTTCCCCTATATTTACCACTACAGCTATGTTTCACAGTGCCAATGAGAAAATCGATGCATTTGAAGCATTTCAGCTGCAAAAGCACAAGTGCAAGGCTCAGACAGCTGATTTCAGAGCTACTCTGGGACCCCAAAGAAAAGGTTAGTATCTTCTCCCAGACCCACTAGATGGCACTGTGTATGGCTGTTACCAGCCCTTACAAACTTGAGGCAGAGTTTGGTGTGAGCCCAGCAGCTCCAATCTCAGCTGGGTGGCTTCGATTTCCAGCACAAGTCTCTTAGCCTGGAACCTCATCCAGCTGTTCTGCCCATTCAGCAATTTTCGGGTTCCCTCAGTCACTCTAAATTAGTGCTCTTTCAAATGACTACCAGTATTTTTTTATTTTTTATTTTTCTCCAGAAGCTCCAAGGTTATATTTTTCCAGTTCCTGGACCTTGCCCAAAACATTCCAGAGGTTTCAAGAACTATTTAGAAAGTCGGTAAGTCTGAGTATCCTGTCTGGCTGGTGAGCAGTGCATGTGTGAGTGGAAGGGTACAGACTTCAACCAAGCCTCCCAGAAGTACTGCAGATTACAGGAATTTTGGTGTGACCCTAACTTTCCGTCTTGGCTACATCAGTTCTTCTCTATGGGATCTGTTTGTATCCCAGTGAAATTAGTGAGGGGGTTCCACTGAGATCACTGAGGGTTAGATAGGGACCTCTGCCAGGTTTCCAAACACTAAAGGAAAGTGTGCTGACATTTGGTAAATCTTTCCCCCTTTTCTGATCAAGGTTTCTACTCTTACTGTGAGCAGTGTTTGCTGGTTTATGCTCACAATGAAAACTGATGGGACTGTCGGGAAAACTGATGGGGCTGCCATTTTCAGTCTGGCTAGCAGGAGTTTTGCCAAATACATTTTTCTAAATGAAATGGGAGTTAAAATCCCTCTGTCTCTCTGCTTCTTGCTGTCTCCAGTTTTTAAAAGTTTCTCGTATATTGCAGCTTCAGCAGCAACCTGAGCATCGTTTTGAGCCTTTTTTAAATCCTTGGAACATAGCTTTGCCTCTCCCTAAGCAAAACTGCTGTTTGAAACATCTCCTTTTTGTCCTCTCACATCATTATTTACTCTAATAAAGTGCATTAGGCATTTTCCAATTGTGCCATTCAAGATTCAGACACAAACTGATCTATAAACCATATGCAAAATGTGCAAGTTGAACAAACATCAACAACTCCTAGGCCTGGCACATTTGAAGCAGTCCCTCACGTAGAGCCTCTGTGACTAGGTGGTGCAGGTCAGCAAAGCACAGCGAAGAAGGTCAAATATGCTCGTTAAGCACTGAGTTGTTAGTTATTGCCCCTTGCTTGAAGGTCTCCAGAGACGGTAGTCCGTAACTGACTGTGTGAGGGTCTTTAGACCTTTTTTATCTGGAAACCATGGCCCACAGGGAGTAGGAGATATAAGCCCTGGATAGCAAGTGTAAGTTGGAGAGCACAAAGTGCAAAACAACTGTGTGAGATTGGGTGGCGCTGGAAATGGAGCTCTGTGCCCAAGTCACCACGTCACAGGGTGACTGCAGGTAAAGCTCCTAAAAGAGGGGGGGAGAGCAAAATGTCAATGTTTTGGTTTTGTCTCATTCTTTTGTTTTTTTTTTAGTTTTGTTTTTTTTTTAGTTTTATATCTGACTGCCTCCGGGTGTGTCTGGAGCTGGTAAAAAATCCAACAGTGTCATGAGGAACTCCAGAAATTTAGAGGTGTATCTGAACACAAAGTTCAGGGTTACAACTGAGTCAGTAGATACTACATCATAACTGTACAGATTTTTTAAAATGGCATTTCACAACAACAAGACAAAATTTAAAAAGACAAATCAATGTGTGTAGTCAGGTTTCCAAAGGAAGAATAATTTATTGTAGTTGTTTTACCCAGTATGGCCCAGATTTGGGCATGATGAGGTTTTGTAAGCTCAGCTGAGCTATACCCACTGTAGGACCTTAAGAAATTCTTGGGAGAGTTTGACCTCCAAATGTAGGATAAAGTAGTTTTGGGGTTGCTTTAACTTACACAGATGAGGAATAAATCCCAGGAGGTATTAAAGAAGAGCATGTTCTGGCTTTTACCTATCCCACAGGATATATTTTACTGTTCTGGGAAAAAAAAAAAAAGAAAAAAAAAATCCCCATAACTTCTACCTCATCTGTGCAATGATTTCTTCCCGGTTATGATTGTATTCACACCACAACTGGAGGCTACATCTCACTTTTGTATTTTCTCTGTACACCAGCAGCAGATCATTTTGGTGATAATTTGTTTATCTGCTTTTGAAATGCCATATAATTCTTGGCCTCTCTGAACATAATTTTTGAGAACATTGGGTTAGAAAACAGGATCAAAATAGTTTACCTCATCATTCTTTTAGAGCACGAACTCAAGTAGTGTTGTATGGTCTGATTCATAAGTTCATTTTATAAATTTGTTTGTTTCTTAAGAGAAAGAGGTGTTTTCCTTTACCAAAAAATAAAGGAACCAAAATGCAAAAAGCATTGCCATTATATCACTAGGCTTTTAAAGAAACTTGTTAACTGATGCTGACAGATATATGACAATATCTTGTCCTTAAAGACTGAAAAGTTAAGCAAATATGAAAATAGAAGCTGTGAAACATCAGTGTTAGTTTTCTATGAGATAACTAATTGCACACCTGCATGTTCACATATTCCTCTGTGCCCTTTTCCACTATTAATGACTCACATTTAAGCTGCTTGAATAATATGTCTTCACTTCGCTTGTAAGTTCTTGTTTGGTCCTCTAATGAAATAATTAATGTGAGCATATTATATTACCAGGAAAGCTGGCAAATACAAATCAATTAAGTAAGTTTTTGATGATGAGACTGCAGGAATCCTCCCTGAGCTCAATGTGTGTCTGGAGGTTTTATAAGTAATTAAACTCTATCCCTGAAAATCCTGCCTTTAAACTTTTGGATCACCTGTAGGGTTTTACGGTCTGTTGCAATTAATGAGAATGTAGAAGCTTGCAGGGAAAGTTCAAGTAAGGAAAAGGAACATGTACCAGATAAGCTAAAACACACTTAACCTCTCCCCTGCTAGAGGGTTTCCGTTCAGGCAGCACTGACACAGCCTTAAATAGATGCTGCATTTGAAATACTGTCAAGATTAAAAGGCAGCAGCAAAGGTTCTTGTTTCCTTTGTTACTTCTTATGCTGCAGCAAAAGAACTGAACTTTAAGAAATATGACAAATGCTACAAATAGCCTTTAAAACAACAAGATCTCTATGGGATGGAACAAATTGATTTATTATTTTTTTTTTTTTTTTTTGAAAACTACAATGTTTAGGCAGTGGCTTTAAGTGGGTATAAGATGTCAGATATATTTCTGTGCATGTGCTGCAGCATAACATCCGACATCCACCAGCATACTCACCCAACTTCAGCTGGCAGCCGTACAGATATCCTTCATCTTTCTCTGCTCTTTCTCCTGTCTCTTCAACAGCATACTGTTATCCTCCATGCTATTTCCCTAGAAAAGTCCAGGGACTTTACCTGCTGGCAGAAAGGAGACAAACGAGTTCCGGCTTCCTGTTGTCATTGCCCAGGACAGTGGATGTTTTGCAAAATATGATAGGGGTTGTCTGTTCCCCATTAACCTCATGGCTGATAGTTCTGATAACCTTTGAACTGGGAGAGGTAGGACCCGGGGAAGCTGCCTTTGCCCATTTGCCTGGATATGAATCAAAGAGAAAGCATATGGAGAGGCCAGATTGTGAGAGCAAGGAGTGTTTTGCATCCTCATTTGCCCCATGCAGGCCTGGAGACTAAGCCACAAGCTGACCTGTTGCCCTTTAAACAGAGTGTCCTCAGGTAAACTCGCCTAGACTTCACAGGTCTAGCTATTCTTTCCTTTACAGCAGCATAACGCTGCTGTGTTTAACGTCAAGAGGGATAATCAGATTCAGTTCATCTGTGCTATTATTTGTCCATTTCTGTAAACCACAGTGGCAGGGCTGCAGGTTGCCTTTGTCAGCACATAAACATGACTTCAGCTGGTGTTCGTCATGGCAATGTGGCTTGTTTAAAGAGGTATGCATATCACAGTTACTACTGAACATTCACCACCACAAAGATCCTGGTGGCAATACAGACTTGACAGCAGCAATTATGTTCACTGCCTCCAGAGAGAGAACAGAGAGGACAGGCTCTTCTGAGCTTCTGGTTGCTCTTTTGGTGGACAAGGAGAAGGTGCTGCTGAAGAGATTTTTGGAGCTGTGCTTTATGCATCCTGTCCCAACCACAACCAAAGCAATCACATGTTTTTCATAGCACCACTAGCTTGCTATTCCCTTCATTCCTTAGGAGAGCAGCACTCTGAGAGCACCAACAGAAATCGCTGCTGAACCGGTAGGAGAACACATCACTGCTGAGCCAGATGCCTGGAAATATTAATGCTGCTCTGTGGTTTCTTCAGGCGTCTGGGCCAGTATTTACCTCATCAGATGTATCTTTACTTTGTTGCCCTATCCCAGCCTGTACTCTATTCACAGTGCAATCTATTTTCCACAAGTGACAAGTCTGGGGGTCCCCAAAGGTAGTTAAAGGAAAGCAGGATGCAAAATGAAATATAGAGAGTGTATGGGAAAGGGGGGGAAGGGGAGGGAGGGTGGGAGCGGAGATGAAAAATACACCCACTACAAACATGAGAAATCCTGGTCCCAGGGAGAACAGGCGCAGCAGACTAGGAAAGGAGCTTAACAGAACTGGGGGGGGAGATTTAGGGGGGTGAGGAGGCAAAGACTGTGATTCCAGCCAAGGCTAATGAGACTGCACAGGAACTGAAGCTGAATGACTGTACAGAATCTACAGAAGCAAAAATAGAGACCTGTAGCCATCTTTTTTTCCACAGAGACAGTATTATCATTCTTTTTTTTTTCACAACTGGAGGAACAAAATCCTTAAGTGATTTGCCTTCAACAGATTTGTAGCCCAGGCTCTTCCAGCCCTTGGGCACAGAAATAACCACAAGATTTCCGTTGTGTTTATTACCTTCAGGTGACTTAGAGAATGTTCATTAAAGTGTCTTCCACTGTGAAAGACTGAAAATTCATGTACTGGATAGGGGATAAGGTCACAGATGTAAAATTGGCTCTAACATCCAGCTCACTTTCTTCCACTCCTTTTTTCTTTTCTTTTATATATATATATATATATCGTGCTAAAATGTATGAAAGGAAGCAGAAGAAGACTAGTCTTGGCTATTTCCCTGTACATATGTAGTTTTTGGCCCAGTGATATCAGATTCATCCTGTGAATCAGTCACAGGGGCAATAAATCTAGAGCTCATTAGGATTACATGCATACTACCTTTACTCTGTGGTTTCTGACTGATGTACCTACAAGTTTTCATGGCCATCAGCAAGTATTTTGCATCCAGCAAACAAAAAAGCTGGGGATACCTTTTAATCTGTCACCCTGACTCTCCTATTCAGCCAGATGATTTCTGTTGCTTGCACATCACCACTTGCCCCTCCATGGTACAAAATATACTGCCTGTTCCCTGATGACAATACATGTGTTGGTAATAAATTTCCCATTCCTAGTTCAATACAACCTTCTTAAGCAGCTGATCAGCTGACAGCCTTCTCTATTTCAAACTTTTCAGAGTATGTGGTGGGGACTGACTGCACAAGCTCCTGGCTCCTTTTCCCACACCAATTTCTCTCGACTCACAAATACCAGGGGGACAAAGAAGAAAAGCAAACACCATCTTACTGCCTTTTCAGTATCTGTTCATGCCTTTGTGCTACTGTAACAGAGCTTTTAAAATGCACCTTAGTTTCATAGTGATATAAGGCAATAATTCTTTCCTGACAAGCAACCATGACTGTGGTTGGTAAGTGCGTATTTGAAATCAGAAAAGCTAAGTAGTCCTTACAGTAATTAGGTCTCAAAGGGCTTTCTCTTCCTACTGCAACACCAAAAGAGAATCAGCTTCAAAACACATCCTACATGCTTCATCTGTGTATTAGTAAGGGCATTTCTCAGTAAGGGCTGAGGATTCAAAATATGGGGATATCGATTACATCCTCTTTTTCCTTTCCACAGAAGGTTTCCAAGAAGGTGGCTAACTAGGACTGAATACACAACCACATTTGTGCTGAATAGCTAGAAAGCAAAGGAAACACATTATGTGGTTTTTAAAAACTTTTGTGAATTGTGGAAAAGATACGTAATGTTTCTGCTGGAAAAAAAAAATAAAAAATAAAAAATAATAATCCATCACAATTATCTATATGGTCTTTATTTCACTCCAAGAATTTTCAACAATGAATCTTTCTTGGGACCTTTATAAATAAATAAATAACCAGCAGTATCGCTGTCACGGATAACACTTATAAATGAGCTTACTACTACACAGCTGCTCTGAAGACTGCGTGTATTGCTTGTAAATTAGTTTTCCACCTCTGACAGGTAGGGTTATAAAAATGATTACTCTAAAATAAATAACGTTGGGTTTAGGGTGGCTTTTTGTTTTTGTTTTGTCTTTTTTCTTTCTTTTTTTTTTTTTTTTCTTTTTTTCCTCAGAGAATCATACTAAACCATTCCACAGACACCTTTGGGCTTGCACAACAAAAGGCCCCATATGTTTTTACTTTCCAGAATTACTGCCAGACATGGAAAGGAACAGATGTGGAGCAGCCATTGCCTTGCAAGTTTGACCTGCAGCATAGGCACTTGATTCTCATTACACTCCACTTTCTGCTGATCATGCATCAGATCCCTTTACAGCTTCTCTTTTCTCACACATGCCTGTTCATGTCAGAACTGATTCTCTTTGATAATTACACTGTTCTTCAGATTCCTTTCATGATAAGAAAAAACATTTGCTTTACTTTTGCTTCTCAGTTCACTGCCTGTTTTGGATAAAGCTGGGTATGGAAGTATTAAAATACCAAGGGAAAGCCTGCTGTCACAATGAGTTTCATACAAAGTCCTTTGAAGTCATTCATAAACAGTGGTTACCAATTATTGCTGTTGGGCTTTGGATCCACCCATGGATTTCTTCCAGCAAGAGGCATTACTATTAAAAAGTTTTCAAAAGATTCATCTGATGGGATTACCAGTTTGATTTCCTGAATAATGCTCTCTGAAGATTCAGATAAGCATGTTACCACTTGAAAGCTCTCCCTATCACCTCAGGCCAGAATTAAAGCATCTCTGCAGTCACGGTGCCCAAAGTTTCACAAGCAGTGCGTAATTTCAGCCTTACAACAGAGCTACTCTTTGGTCTCTCCCTTCTGAGAAAGGATACATTTTCTTGATCCTAACACCAGAACCATCTGCTTCTTTTCAAAACATAGTCTTCATTATTGAAATGATTTAAATTCTGGTGCAATATTACTGGAACAGTCTTGGGATTATTTTGTGCTGCAAAGAAAGTTCTTGGACAATTGCTTATTTGTTATTACCATCCTCTTTCTAACTCACTGTGTTTCTTCCCAGTAGTCAGACAGTTTACATTTGAAAGATACCATTTTAATGGTCATCCTAAATTTTGTATCCACAGATAGAAGTGACAGTACATTTCCCAGAAAGAATCTGTGTAGCAGGTAGACCCAATCTTATGCAATATGTGCAGCAAATTCTTTATACATGATGCTTCTTTTCCCACAAAGTTTAGCCTCCTGAAAATATTTAGCTCTGAAAACTTGATTTGCCTTTGGAATATTGTATAGAGGAGTAAAGGATTCGGCACACCTTTCTTCAATATACTTCTGAACGTGAAACGCTAGCATCATGTCAGAAACATTTTGGATTTGTTGATCAAAATCTGCACATCTTCAGTCATGGCTCAGTCTCTGCTAAATTCAGGTACAGTGTCATACCATGATGCATTCTCTACCATGTTCCCTTTTCAAACTGAACCCCAAAAAACACTGCATCAAGTCTGTAGGATATACAGGAATGTATTGCAATGGACTGAGTAGAATATTTAGTAGTAGCATAGAAATTGCAAATTTTAAACCATGTGCATTGCTGACTTGAGGCAACCAAAGAACTTCAGCTTTGGCTGAACACCATGTTCAAACTTGGTCAGTTTATCTTCCATCTTCAGGAAGTCATTTTCTTTGAGAATAAACAGAGTAAGCAAAACCATCAAAGGGGTAAAGCAAGAAGGCAAGCTCCCTGGACAGAACTCTGAGCAACATCAAACGCGTGTGTGAGTATGCAGGAGGCAAAGGCAGCAGTGAATGAGGAAGAAGGGAACCTTGGAGGTGTCTGGAAATCAGTGGAAATGCAGAAACAAAATATCTGGCCATGAAAATAATCAGTCAGCAGGTCAAGGGAAGGAATTGTCCCCCTCCGCTCTGCCCTTCTGATGCCCCACTTGGAGTGCTGTGTCCAGGTTTGGGGCCACCAGCATAAGAAGGTTGTAGACCTGTAAGAGCATGTCCAGAGGAGGGCCACAAATATGATCAGAGAGCTGGAGCACCTCTCCTATGAAGAAAGGCTGAGAGAGCTAGGGCTTTTCAGCCTGAAGAATAAAAAGGTCCAGGGAGACCTCATTGCAGCTTTTTAATACTTAGAGGGTTGGGTATAAAAAAGATGGAGAGTAACTTTTTACATGGGCAGATAGTGATAGGGCAAGGGATAACTGTTTTAAACTAAAAGAGGGGAGATTTAGATTAGATGTTAGGAGGAAATTCTTCACTCAGAGGGTGGTGAGGCCCTGGAACAGGTTGCCAAGAGAAGCTATGGATGCCCCATCCCTGGAGTTGTTCAAGATCAGGTTGGATGGGGTCCTAAACAACCTGATCCAGTTGGTGGCATCCCTACCCATGGCTGGGGGGTTGGTACTAGATAATCTTTAAAGTCTGTTCAAACTCAAGCCATTCTACGATTCTATGATTCCACAATTTTAAATGGCAGGAGGCTTTGATCACCCTACTGTTTTGATTAATGATTGAAGTTTCCACAAAAAGAAAAAGAAATTGTCTGAATAATTTGCACTTTACTCTTGTCCTTTGACAAGGCAGGAAAAAGGGACGCTACTTTATGTAATTAGCTACTGTATCCTAGAAATGAATAATTACAGATGAGCAATTAAGTTGTGTTCAGCCTGGGCAATCCATTTGCCACCTTCCTCTAACCATTCAGGTATCCTTATCACTCAGTGAATACAAGGAGAAAAGGATGTATTTTCATGTATTTTTCATTTTCTCCAAGCTATCATGTATCACTTAGTAAAGCATAAGATAAGTTCAGTATCACAGAGATCACATTATGTTTTCCCACAATATAAATACTTTTTTAATGATTAAATATTCAGTATTTCTTTGTTTGGACACAATAAATGATAGTGTATAATAAGCAGCATCAAATAGGGTTTATTTCTCCTCCACCCTCAGTGGTATTGCTAATTTGCTTGTTGCATTATTCCTTTATCTGAAATTGTTTTTGAAAACCTTTTACTTGTCCATTTAACTGATAGCACAAAAAATAAATAATATCCAGCCCAATCGGTTTCCTCAAAGAAAAAAAAAAAGCAAACAAATAGTTATTAGTTAATAACATTGGGTAGTCAAAGGAGTAGAATTTACACCCATGCCTTGTCTTGATTAGAGTGTTCAAGTTTAATTCAGCATGCCACTATTTCCTGCTGGTTGTTCTTCATCAGTAACAAATCCTCCTTAGAAATTGTTGATAATGAACATATGGATCCAATTAAATCTTTAATGAAATTTACTTATTTGCAGTTTCAGGCCTGTTGTGGTTTCTGTTTCATTCAGTAAAAGGTTTCTGTTTACTGAAGGAGACCTTTTCATTTGCGTTGGAACACTGAAACGCAGAACTGCATGTGCATTCTGCCAGAGTTACTGGCATTTATCACGAAGAGGACAAATTAGGCACTGAAATCTCTTTTAATGGAGAACTTCATTTTGCATTTTCAGGCACTTAAATAAAGTGTGACCACTCTCCTTATAAAGCTGTAACCTGTTTCTGGTCAGTCTTGAGTGTTAGGATAAAAACCTCTGCCAAATGCTAGTATGTTGTATATATTACTGTATACTGTCATACTAAATATGCATATACAGAGGGAATGTGTAGTACAAATAATGCTGAACAAATTGATACCAACCAAAGCACCTGAGAAGATAAACTAACATAATATAAAGCAGCTAAAGAATCTGGTCACTGGGTTTATTCTTGCATAATTTAAAGTCATGGCAACAAAATACAGGTGATCTGTTTGCACCTCATACTCTGGCAGAAACTATTTATTATCATTACAACACTACATTTTGTTATCCTTTTTGCCTTTTGGGCAGAGTCTAGTACCAAGATCCTTGTCAGCCTTTGAGATCCCATCTGTTGCTCATACAACAAGTAATCTTATCATGAACCAGAACCTCATTGTATTCAAAAACACCTTAAAATGTAAATTTAGTTTTCGTATTGCCCTTTAAGGACAGGAAACTGATAGATGAGTGATCACCAAAAGGAGGTGAAACTTGTTAATACTATTGAAAGTGGTACTGGGAAACACACCATATAGAAGCCCTGCTGTTTGAGAATACTGGCTTGTTGCAATTTATAGCAGTCTTTTCTGATATGTCCTGAACTCAACAGCATAGGTGGTACTAAAATGAGTTGTGTTCTCCAAGGCCTCTTTAATATTTCTAACTCCCTGTTCCCCCTTTTTTATCACTGCTGATAATTGCAATAAGCTGATGTCACTGCTCTCCAGAATGCAGCTGAGACATAACTGGCCTGCATTGTACACCATTGGAAAGGGAAAGCTCTAATGCAGTCTAAGATTATTTGCACTCAAGAGAGTGTCTACCAGATGGTCATAATTGCCCATGATCTTTGGGATATGCAAGAGCCTTAAAAGGTTTGATGTTGAAGTAAGTTGCTTAATGAATGGGAATTGGAAGGCTTGAAGAGAAGTTGATTATTTTTTTCCCTTAGATGTTTGTTACTGTACAGTGCTATTACACTTCAACAGTTTATAAGGCCCAACCTACCTGGAGGCAACAAAACTATTTTTATTTCTTAGCCAAAAGAAAGAGAAAATGTCCACCTAAAAATTAATTGAGCAATGTTAAAAAACAACCCAATTCAATGATCTTTATTAAGAACGACCCCTTCCTTTGGATTTTTCATTCTTCTCCTTCACTTTTTTTTTTTCTCTCCTCTCTTTCCTGAAAGCAAACACCTTCCTTGCCATAATTCTATTTTGTAGAACATCCAATTGATGCTAAGTAACTACAAATAAAATAATAATTATAATAAAAAAAAACTTTAAGTTCCAGTTGGAGACCATCACCAGAGAACTGTTGCATTGAATTTTTTCTACTCCCATTTATGTTGCATCCCAGCTTGTGATGAAGCATCCTTTACTAATAGACTGGCACAAAGTCTCAGCAAGTTATAAGGTGTTTTTCCCATTATCATGAGTATCTTATTTGCTTCACTGAATAAAGTGTTGTGCTATTGGGCCACAGTGTTTTCATTTTGGTTTGTTTGTTTGTTTTTCATCTATTTTTATTCTGGGTGCAAAAGAGCCCTGTCTTTTTTTGTCTTCATCACTACTTTTTATATGCTTATACTGAATGTTTTTGTCAGTGATTCAGGATTATAGCCTGTGGGGTGTCAGTAATAAATAATCCACTCTGGCCTGTGCACTCAGTCTTTCATCTGGACACCAAATACGTAACACAAGAAGAGAAGCTGGAAATGTTGTTCGTCTCCTCCAGCATGGGAATGACTGTTTTTACCACAGGCAGCTTGCAAAAACATATTTGTTTATATGTTTCTATTTGCTTTTTTCTCTTTCTTTCCCCATTTCTTCCAAGTTCCTTTAACAAAAAACAAAAACAAAAAAAAAAAAAAAGAGAGAAAACTACAACAGCTTTCAAACCTATGTGTGCTCCTTAGTCAAGCCTCTCAAGTTTCATGTTTCCTACACCTGACAACAAAAACAGGATTTATATAGCTGCCTAATGGTATCATATATGCCTTAGAGAGTCCTGCCCTTGTGATATACCCTAGCACCACATCAGAGAAGCATCTCTCTGCAGGTCTTGTGTCCTATAGGCCAGGCCCAGGCAGAAGTGCATAAGTTATTGCAGAACACCTGAAAGGGATCTATGTTTAAGAACTTAAATCTCCCCCAAAAATAACCCATTCTCTCATGATGCTAAAGAGAAAAAATAAAAATTAAATTAAAAAAATAAAAAATAAAAGGTAAAAATATAAAAAATAAAAAATAAATAAAAGAGAAGAAAGTAAAGCATGGAAAGGAGAGTGTGCAAACATATTGAAGCCCAAAGCAAATTGAGATGGCTCTATCTTCTCTGAAAATATGACCTATCTTGAACAGAGGTTCTGAACTAAAGTTACTTCAAATAGCTTTCATAAAATCCTGCTGTGAGGTCCTAGAGAATCCTCTCCAAAGCAGAAATGTGTCCTATCTTCTCAAGCACTATCTAGGGATCTCTTAGAAGCAAGAGATATTTAACAAAGTCAATTTTGTTAAGAGGTGTCACCATGTACTATCTTTCAGCCAAGGGAAGGAAGAGAGGCAGGAGGTTGGAGCTTGCAATGCCTCAAGGCGATGGCATTCTTCCAGTTTCTCCTTACGGACCATGCCAGAAGTGCTTAAGAGCAAATGGCACATAAAACAGAAACACCTGTCTTTACTGGACTGTGTGTACATTTGTGCGTGTACAATTATCTGAAACTTCATGAAAAAAAAGCCTGCTTTCCTGCCCAAAGAATGTATTGAAAAGTTTTACTGTGTGGAGCAATATAGCTGGAGTGGTCATCCTAGTTTTATCAACAGATGGGCTGAGAGACACCCCAAGGGCCTTTCTCAGCCCTCCCTGGAGGGCACTGGCACAGCTGGACCTCTCTGACCCCTCCTAACTACCTTTTCACACCCATCTCACCCCTGTTCACCCTTCCGTGTCAGCCAGTGATGATGGCTACACTACAATGAGGCTCGCCTAGAAACTTTTCCTTTAATTTCAGAAGTAAATCTGTCACTTAACTTGTATGCACATATTTTTCAGCAAAAACTCACCAACTTATCTTCTGTCTTCATCAGGAAACAGTAATGCTCTGCTGAGACTCTGACAGCAGTTTTGCAAATGGCATTCATGCTCAGATTTTGTGCCAGCGTAGCGTGAAACCAACCCTGCCTATACATGCTGCTCTGCAAGGAAGCAACAGCTCAAGCTCTACAGCTTTTTTGTCCATGTTATTACAGGATCTTGGTATGTGTCCCAAGGAAGCCCTCCCTTGATTTGAGGGCCTTGGCCTACCTCTAAAAGAGGCAGTTTTTTTCTGTTGAATATGGTGAGAGGATCACCATTTTCTTATCCAACTCGTGGATGTAGCGTTCATCATTGTGGCAGTCCTCATTTCCCTGCCCCTGCCGTGATCAGGTGTAATGACACTGTTTCACTGGTGGCTGATAAACAATGTCTAGGGGACAAAAAATGTCTGGGGACAGCTGCTGAGATAATAGTTTGGATAAACTCTTTCCCTCCATGAACCTAAATTTAGCTGGTATTTGGGAGTGAAAAACTCTCATCTGCAGAACATTGAAGTAGTAAAAGTTTTGGTGGTGGCACTTAAAACACAGAGAACACAGTATGTCTGAAGGCAAACACAAGTACTGGAGAAGGAAAGGAGCATATTTTTATACTACAGAAAAATTATTTGATTGTTTTGCTGTGGGACCTGTCAAGTTAATTTGCTCCTAGTTAAGGATGACTATGATTCATAAGTACATGAATGGAAGAGAGAGGTTATTGTACAGCACAGAAGATGCTGATCTAGGTCCCAAGATTACTTGACAGTGATGAATAGAGTCAGAGAAGTTCATGATGAGTTTATGTTTCATCTAGATCGGCTAAAAGTACCGACTTTCCTTGCTATCCTGCAAACATGATCTGTAGATGATGTGTGTTCTACTTATTATACACATCTGCAGATGTAGGTAGTGAAGCCAAGCTCTCATATGACTGGGATTCAGGCTATGTATGTGCACCTGGCCTTCAAAACAGTATGATATCATTCATCAAAGGAGTCTGAAAAAGCCATGCACCTAACAGGTGTCCTTGGAGAGCTTAGCCCATGACAAAGCCTAGTCTCTGATCAGAGCTCATCTTTGAGACAGACTGTTAAGCAGCATCCATATTTACAGTAGTTGTGGCTATCTTTCCAACCTGCCCTATGGCCACATTTCACACAATGAACAAAGAACACGTCCCTGTGGATCCCACCCACCCCCCTGGATACACATTGCTCAGTCTTCAGGCTGTATTTGAAGGCTCATGAGTGGCATGGCTGGCAAAGCTGGTCTTCAAGAATGATTTTATGGCAATGCTTACCCAGGCCGTAAGGACCTTTCCAGGTTGCTTCAGAATTCCTGAGTCCAGTACCCTGGGACTCACTTGCAGGGCACAGTCTGGGTTGTGATGATTTCATGCCTTATAAACTGTTAGCTATCTGGAAACAGTAGGGCTTTTCATATCTGAAAAGTAATTTAGGAACTCAGATAACAGATTGGTGACCAGGGACTACTTACCACTTGGAGATGGTTGTTGGGAATGACAGAATTGCTGCCAGGAATTGGTCTCTGGTAAATTTTGAAATTTAAATAGTTTCACATGCTGTGCTAATTTTTCATTAATAAGGATGTTTACTGCAATCTTCCCACATTTTTTAGTGTGGACTAAAATATGCATCAGCTGGAGTTTGTTGGGCTGATTGATTTCTAAAGTTGGTTAAAGTAAAATGCCCACTTTTTTGAGCTAATTTTTCATGTCCCCATAGTAAAGAAGAGATTGTACTTGGTCCTAATGAACATAATAATAGATTTTATTTTTGTTACTGTGAATCTTCAGCTCTTAAAATTCTGCCTAGCTTTCTAAATCCTATATTGAACAAATTTGGGTCATGCCTCATGCTAGCCTACAAAATATCTCTGGGACCTGGTTCAGAGCAAACACTGGTAAAAAGGAATACCAGCTCACTACAAACACACATATATGCATTTCATGTCCATTCCTCTGAGAGAATAGGGATAATACTTCCTCACCTCACACAAGGAAGCTGGCAGTAAATTAGAAGTAAACCCCATTAGAACTGTGTGCTCAAATACAGGGGTAATGAGGATTCTATAGCCACTCAGAGTGGACAGTAGTAGAAAAATACAATCTGCTGCCTATCACTGGCTAAAATTTTGTTTATTCCAGAGAAGTGTTAATTTAGTGGATATGTGGTGGACACCAAAAGCCAAATGAAGAAAATGCTAATCTTTAGTCCACTGAAATGCAGTGACATAGCTAGCAACACAGTTTCTTATGATACTGATTATCTCATTAGCCAATAATCATTTCTGAAATACTAATTCTAGGCCCTATCCAGGCAATACTGAAATAAGAGCTAGTATGTGTTAAAGCAAGATTTCTAACACTGGCTTTCTTTTCTCACTGCCTGTTACATCTGTTATTTTGTGGCACAGACAACTAGCGTCTGACAGACCAAAAAAAAAAAAAAAAAGAAAAGAAATCAGATAAATCTTTCATCTACCAGATTTTTAAAAGAGCAAGGGTTTGTGGGTATCTGAGCATCCGTCTATCCCCAGGGAGGAGCTTAGAGAAAAAGCTGAAGAGGACTAAGCTTATACAGTAAAGCAGAAAAGACCAGAAAATATTTAGAGGTCTACAAATTGCAGAGGTTTGAGAAAGCAACAGAACTGTGCTTTCTCTGTCCATCATTGTTTCCTAATAAAAATGATAGGCAAATAAACCAACATTTTCTCATTGCCTAAATATTATGGAAAGTTATCTCCTTTCTGACCCCATAACATATATCATACTCACTGTAATTAAATATATTTGTTCATCTATAGTGAAAAGTATGGTGATGCTGGTATGGACCAGCATCTTGAAAATATCATAGGATATAAACCCTTATGTTAGAATGAGGTGCAGCCCCATGCTGAAGAGAACATAGGCATTGATTGACTGTGATACGATGATAGAATAATATGATAGAATAATAAAATAGAATACAGCTAGAGGGGATCTTCAAATATCATCTAGTACAACTGCCATATTTTAAATTGTTTCACTTTGGAAAAAAAAAAAAGAAAAAAAAAATGCATGTCTTGTGTTATATAATAGAAAAGAATAGAGAAATCCAGGGATAATTAGGCAAACAGCTCACACTTCTGGTGAGTTTTATCTTTCATTGTTCATGCAAATTGAATTGATGGCAGTGGGAATTTTTTTCTTGGAGAGACTCAGTTCCTGCCAGTTACCATCAGTAAAAATCCCATCTGTCTTCTGTACAGAAGTTAGAGTAAAAAACAGATTTGATTTCTCATACTACAGTAAGTGAAAATACTGAGAATTTTTAAGAGAAAAGTTAGACAAGGATTCAAAATCGGTACATAATTCTTGTATTTTCAAATCTAAAGATCAAAGTTGAAATTTGAAGTTCTGTTTAAAATGGAATCTAGCACTGGTTAATCACCAGAACAGGTTTCTTTAGGAGGAGTTTTGCTAACTCCAGTTCTTAAAGTTAGAAAGCTTTTTATAAGAGAAGTCTATAAATAGCAGCTTTTAGCATTTTTCATCCATAAGCATGCAGTAATAGCAATAGCAATGATAAGAACGTATATCCTTGAGGTAGCTACCCCACTGCTTACACACTCTCATGACAGAATTTTCCTTGTTGCAGCTTGTGATCATTGTTTCTTTCCCTTTCTTTATGCACCTCCAAGTAAAGTCTGGCTCCCTCTTAACCTACCCATTGGAGGATTGCTGAAAACAATTAAAACCCTCTTTAGACTGCTGTTTTCAAAGCTAAGTAAACCAAGCTTCTCAACATCTCCTCATTCCTTGTATGCTCAAACCCCCTAAATATCTTGGTTGCTGTCCCCTGGATGCAATCACTTGTTAATATCTCTCTTGTATTGGAGAGCTAAAAACTGGACACAGTACTACAACTGTGGTCTCAGAAAGGCTGAGTAGAGAGGACCGATCACTTTTCTGGACCTGTTTGCTGCAGCTTGCTACTGCAGCACAAGATGTAATGATCTTTTGTCACTGCAAAGGCACCCTGTGCACTCTTGTTCAATTTCTTGTCCACCATGACCCCCAAGTCTTCTACAAATTTCCTCCGCAGTCAGTCAGTCAGTCAGTTACTAGCTTGGAAGCATTCCCTCTTCAGTGCAGGACTTTTCATTTGTCTTTGTTAAAGCTCTTAAGATACTTGTCAGCCTGCTTGTCAAGATCACTTTGAATGGCAGCCCTACCCTTCTGTGAGTTGACTGCTTCAGATAAAAATTTGTTGATATTATTGTATAAAATTCAAATTCAATAATTACCTAAAATTAATTTTTAAAATGCAGTGGAGCTTAGCAGTTTTGTGTAGATGTCTCTGTCTCCTGGATTGAGATTAAAGATACCTCATCCACCATATCTCTTCTAGAAAATTCATGTTTTCTTGTTGGTCCCTTATTGTTCAAGTTAAAGAATAAAAAGCAGTAACTTTATTGTTCTCTGGTCTGTTGGTTCAGGAAAAAAAAAAATAGGGCCAAATAAAGTCTTTCCACTCTTTGGGTTTCCACAGTCAAATATTTGCCAAGTGTACAGCCACAGCTTCTTGGCATGTGTTTATAGCATCCAAGACTCCCAGGTGGTCTCTCTGTCCAATTACCTACCAGACTGGGCTTTGTTTCTACAACAAGCTGGAGGTGTCTTCTGTCTGGCATAGCCACAGGCAAAATGCACTAATATGAAACATTCTATTTCAACAGTATGTTAAGCAATACATGTTTCCCAACTTCCTTTTTGGATTGCCAAGTGATTTATAGAATAGGAAACTTATTGAAACTCGGTTTTAGTTTTGTCAAGACCCAGAAAGTTTTATCTTAATCAGACACTGCATCTGCAATCTTCATTGGAATATTCTATTTATAATCTTAAATAATCCCATAAAACAACAGAACAAGAATAAAAATTGATCTCAGTTTCCACCACGATGTTACTTCATCCTCAGAGATATTCTGCAGCTTCCTTTTCTTTCTGTACTGCCCACAGCAGGGTGTTCAGAATTTGTTTCCAAATGGTTTTAAGTGGTAGGAGAGAGTTGCAGAAAATTCAGCCAATTTAGTTTTAGGAGGAGGAAATATATCGGAAGAATGAAGGAGAAGAACTTCTTAATCATTTGTGTATGGACCACTACAGAGACAGGAACTGTTCATGCTGGCACCATCGTTGATAATGTCTACCATCCGCATAATGGCAGGACCCAAAAATGAAAATCTGAGAAGCTCTGACCTGAAGAACAAGAATATCATAAATCCTTTTTAAGCTATAGCATGGTCATGGTTGCTGACATAAAGGTTGATCAGAGAGCAAGATCAAGAGTGTAAATAAAGGACACATTACTATTACATGGGTTCTGGTATATGGAACAAAGCCACTTACTTCTCAGGCAAATTGGATAATAAACCCTAAACCAGGGCCATTTTATGGCAGGCTAATTCAAAGAAATAATAGCCTTTCACAAAGAGCTAGTGCTGAACTGTTTGCATTATGCAGATTATACCTGGTCTGCCAAGAGATCGGCAATATTATAATTCCCAATTTTAATGCATTTTATTAGTACAATTTCAGGAACCTGTAGGCGTCTATAACTGTGAGGCTCCACCTTGAAACTGTGCTGAAGGACTCACAGCTGCCAGTAATTAGATTTGTTTGGATGGCCTCTTTGGAGGTTGCTGTCGCCTCATCACAACAAACCACTGCAGGCCAAAGATTCCTCTGCATGTTGGTGTTACAAACCCTGGGGCAAGGAACTGGTGTAGGGGCTGTCTTCTCAATAAAAGTTCGGCAAGGGAGTATGACTTTTAGTTTGCTTAGACTGACTTAGAGTAGGGGAAGTTCAGCTTCTTATTTCCTTGTTTTGGCTCCTAGATGACCCCAAAAATTCTGAAAATATTATTTTTATTTGCATAAATTGGACTAAGATTAATGAAAGGCTCTCTTCCTTTATTCATGACTGAACTGTGTTACCAAGATTCTTCTCTTTTATTCTTGGTATAGCCCAGTGCTTCCTCATGGAGTGTTTGAAAAGCTCCATCATTGTTCACAATGCATTTTTTCCACCCCAAAAAATAAGGTGGTATATTGTAAACAAGGAGGCAAAGACTGTTCTACCTGTTTAGTCTTTAAACTTAATAGATTTTGTCAGAAATTCCAGCATGAGGTAGCTTAGCCAATAAGGTAGGAAGTGGGCTTACATATCCAGATGAGTATTATGGTCTTTTCCAGCCTAAATGAGCCTGATTCTATGATTAATACAGCAGTATAAATAAATGCTGCTTGCTCCAGTAAAAAGCATGAAGTACTTCTTTGTTCACAAAATTTGCAGGCACTTTTTTTTAGTAACTTTAGTAAAATATGGTATCAGAAGAAAATAATGAAATTCTAATCATTTTAAACATATTTACTGATATTAATTTTCTTATTGGACCTGTAACATGACAAGCAGGTTAACCAGTTAACCAGGAAAAGAATCAAATCCTGTTCTAAATGTGTTCATTTCTTGTCTAATGTAAAAGAATTCAAAGGGCTTTAGTCAATCTGTATGCATAGTAGTGGAAGAGGAAGGTCTCAAGCAGAGAGAATTCTAGGAAAGAAATCTAGGAGACAGAGGGCTTCAAAACATAATTCAAATTAATGGAAAATACTTCTAAAAACTCTAGTGCCAATACTCTGTTTAAATAAAAAATTAAAAAATTAAAAATAAATAAATAAAATTAAAGGCACTCATCGGTACATTCCTGACTTGCAAAATAAAACAAAAGAGAACTTTCACAACCGTGCTGTTACTGCTTCTGCCATAAAGGGAAGGAGAGTTTTACCCTCTGGGCATCACTAATAATGAGGCTGTGCAGATCCTGATCTAAAAATTGCAACCGCAGCCTCAGTCTATTTGTCACAGCTTCTTAAGTGAGACAGAGGTCAGCCTCTAGGCTCTACACCATTTGCCTTTGTTAGAAGTTCTGCAGAAATCAGGTCATCAGACATTTCTGGATTGGTTTCTGCATACCTTGGTGGCTGCAGACAGCCAATTACATCTATCCAGGTATTTATGCTATAAAAGGACCATGATGGCCCAGTTCCTAGTTTGAGCTCTCTCCAAGCAGCTTCTTCCATTTTTTTAAATGTCTAGGTAAGGAAGATTTTTTCCAGGAGCATTATAAAAGCCTGTATTTTACATCATCTTAATCCCTGAAAGAGAAAGAGAAGTAGATTTTCTTGAAAAATATCTTAAGGTTTCCTGGGGCAGGAGGAGGGGTATAACATGATACAGATAAAAGAAAGCAAACTGACTTCTCAGGCCTGGATCTCCAACTTTAATGCATACTTAATTTCACATGCAAAAGCTTTCCCATTGGTTTAGGACTCTTTGCAAGCAGAATATGCAGTGCATATGTGCCTGTAAAACTGGGGTTCATACACTATTACACATACCCAAACAATTGGTATTCTTACAGGGTAAATATTGAAGTCAAGACCTGGAGATTTTAGTATAAAAAAGAAAAAGAAACCATTATAATTTATAGCGTGGGAGCCATTTCTAGGCTCAAGAAGAAACACAAAGTAATGGTTTTCTGGCTATCAGAAAACTTAATTGACACACGGGCTTTATGCTTTGCCAGGTCACCTCTTCAACAATGTTGGCTAATGCAAAACATTTGAAATTTCTCATTCCCTAAATTACTCCAATCTAAACATATCAGTGATTAACTTTATATCTGCATTCCAAATAGTAAACTCCTCCAACTGTTTAGTTAAGTTTTCTCTTTGCAAAGGAACCCTCATTCAGTTTTATTGCAATATGACGTTATTTTTACTTTAAAACTGAATGTTATTTAAATATTAAAAATTAGCCTGCTGTTTAGAACAAGAGGATTAAAAGCTTTGGAATCTTCCAGTTCCTTTATCTGAGTCCAGTAAACAACATAGACCATAACACTTACAAAAATTCAAATAATTTGATCAGCTTGAAACAGATGTCAGTTTTTTGAAAAAAAATAATAATTGAAATATATGCATTTAATAAAACTTTCATAATGAGAACAATTAGATTTCTGCTATTATGTCAGAGCTCTGAGCAGGCAACCATGCCTTCTTGCCACTTCAGGAGTAACAAAACTCAGAATTTCAGTGTCTATTTTTCACTGCAAAGAGGGAGATGTTTACTGTTGCTGGCTATATCAGGTTTCCCCACCACCTAGAGTCAGAACCAGAGTAAAAAAAATTAGTCCTTTTTTCCTATATGTATTTGTTCTTGGTCACAAATTAGATCCTACTGCCAAGGAGAATTCATTCATATATAAATGTGACACAAGAAGGAGTACATCCTTGATGACATAACATGAAGCACAAATCTAATGAATGTAGATTAACATTAAGTATAGTAAGATAACTAAACTAATACAAACTAAAATGTAGGCTTGTTTCTCTAATGATACTTTCCTCTGTTGTATTAGCAACAAGAAGTATGAAGAGTAAATTAATGATTTTTTTTTTACATTCTATTAAACTGCTGGATTATCTCAAAGCCACTTATTGTACTTAGACTAAATTGCCCATGAGGTTCTTTAAGAACCTTGGTTCAATGCTGGTGTTTCAGCATCCACCAGAAGAGAGG
Source organism: Stictonetta naevosa (assembly GCA_011074415.1). Taxonomy (NCBI): domain Eukaryota; kingdom Metazoa; phylum Chordata; class Aves; order Anseriformes; family Anatidae; genus Stictonetta; species Stictonetta naevosa. The sequence continues at coordinate 85,080,009 of CM021699.1, read as the reverse complement.
TTGAATAACTAGGAATCTCAGTCCTCACAGTAGTCCCCACTAGATTTACAGTCCTTATGATCAACTTCTGGATGTCCTTAAGCATTTCCAAGAAAACCATTCTTCCAACCATCTTTCATTTTAGAAAACTAACTTCCATGACATGCAGTGAGAAGGCAGTGTTAAAACAGTAATGGACTTTTCAGCCTTCTCTGAACAATTAATCCTGAATCAATTTTTAGCTACTCCAAGGCAAGTGGTTTCATTTCTAGCTAAACAGAGCTATAGAAATAAAACAGGAAGGCCATGATCAATATATGAATCACAAAAAAAAAAAAAAAAAAAAAGAGATTTAATGATTGATTGAGCTCTTGACAGTTAACAGTGGAACAGTGGAAAGGGTTGTTCATTCCAGGTTGTTTATATACCTCCTTGAGTGTTGAAAAGGAACAATGATTTCTAGTGAACAGGTGAACAGCATAGTTGATTGGTCTGAGGGCTTCCCACTTAACAGTATCAGGTCACAGAATCACTGAACTGTTTCTGGAAGGAACCGTTACAGGTCTCAACATCCCACTCAGAGAGGAACCACTTCTAGTACTAGATCAGGTCAGCCACAGTTTTGTCTAGCCATGTCTTGAAAATCTCCAAGGTGTAAGGCCTCATCAGTTCTCTGGGTGACCTATTCCAGAAATTCTCTGTCCTCCTGGTAACAAAGCTTTTCCTAATGCCCGAGTTCTGAAATGGCACTTTAAGCTGCTACCTCCTATAAAACCATCTTCTACTACTGCAAAGAGTTAACTTTCTTATTTTTTCCAACTGCCATTCAATCATTTTCAGGCTATTTACTCTTTTCCATACTGAATAAGATGGCTTCTTCAGGTTTTTCAGCCATTCTGTACAGGCCATCTGTTCAAAACCCCTGACCATTAAAATAGGCCTCCATTGGCCTCTCCCAGTTTCCAACATCCACTTAGAATGGACTGCAGTATTCCAGACATTGTCTCACCAGTGCCATGCACAGTGGTATAATAAATTCCTCCAATCTGCAGATCACACTTTCCTAATGTATACAGTATCATATGATATTCTTTTCCTTTTTGGTAATGGCAGTGCACTTTTGTCTCATATTCAAGCAGCTTTTCAGAAAAAAATAAATATATAAATAAATGGTATCCTTGTGGAAAAGAAGCTGAACATGAGTAAGTAGTGTGTACTCACAGTGAAGAGAGTCAACCAGAACCAGCTTTTGGTCTATATTAAAAAGAGTGTCACCAATAGTCAAGGGAAGTGACTCTTCCCTCTTTCCAGTTTGTTCTTGGGAGAACACATATCCTATGTCCAGTTCTGGGCTCACTCCAGTATGAATAAGAGAGATGAAGCACAGGATGTTCAAGGAGATACTGAGGGAGCTGGGTTTGTTCAATATGAAAAAAAAAAAAAAAAAAAAAAAGAAAAAAAAAAAGTTGTGAGAGGTATTATTGTTATCTACAACAATATAGTGGGAGGGTGTGAAGAGGACAGAACCATTCTTCTCCATTCTTCTTAGAGGTACAGAAAGGAAAATAAGCAACAGACAGACACAAGCTGGATCGGAAATTCCTACTCAATATAAGGAAAAATGAAGGTAGATAAGTATTATATTGGGTTGAGGTTGTGGAATCTCCATGTGTCCTTGGAGGTATTCAAAACACAACTGGACTAGGCTCTGAGTAACCTGATCCCTGAAAGTGTTCGAGGCAAGGTTGGATGGGACTTCGAGCAACCTGGTCTAGTGGGAGGTGTCCCTATCAGAGAGTTTGGAATTAGGTGATCTTTAAGGTCCCTTCCAACCCAAGCCATTCTACGAATCTGTGATTTTATGATCTAATGGGATTTGCTTTGAGCTGAAGGTTCAATAAGATGATCTCCAGAGGTGTTTTCCAACCTACATGACCATGCCCTCCACCACATTCCCAAGAAGTCCTGCAGCAAAGCTGTTACCCGGCCTGTTCCCAGTCTCCCAGGTGCAGATAAGTATACTCTTATATACTCAGATAAGTAAGAAATTCATGCTGGTTCAATCCTCAAGTTTCTCAAGGTCAATCTGCATAACAACTGTGTCCTTTGATGTGTCAGCAGCTCCTCACTGACCTAGTGACACCCACTAATTTGCTGGACAGTGCTTTCTGTCTCATTATACAGGTCACTGACAAAAAACACAGAAGATCAGCACCAGTATCAACCCTGAAGTACTTTGCTTGTTACCAGATGCCAGCTAGGCATGAATCCATTGATTACTGCACTTTGAGTCTGGCTGTCCGGACAATTTTCAACTCACCTGACAGTCTGATCATCCCATCCATTGTCAACTTCCAGATGAGAGCTCTGGGGTTGGAAACCTTACTAAAGAAACATCCACTTCCCCCTCATCATTCCCATACCCAGTCAATTCACCACCAAAGGCAATCAGGCCAACTGTTTCTGATCATCTCCTTGTCCTGCTTGAGTTTGGAAAAGGGTTCCAAAAGAAGATCACGCACCATAGTCTTCACAGGGACAGAAGTAAGCCAGTAGCTGACAGTGTTCCAGGTTTTTTTGTGTGTTTCTTGAATAGGACTATAATGTTCATTTTTTCCATTCAGCACAATTTTTCACAGACAATACACAGGAGCCTTGCAACCACAGCAGCCAGCAAGGCAACTACAGTGGCCAATTTTTACAGCACCTTTAGGTCAGTCCCAGGAATACGAACATGTCCAGCTTAAGTACTGTCTAGCTTATTCATCCAATGCTGGCTACTTCCCAAACTGTTCTGCTACTTACAGAGGTCAAGTGGAAGGTTCTGCTTATGATGAGCAAGGTAAAAAAAGGCTCTGAGAAGTTCATCCTTTTCCACATAATCCCCCTTTCTCATATATTAGCAGACTCACATCTTCCCTAACATTCCTTTACAGCTTGCCCTTCTTTCTCAATTTAATGAAGTTATTTTTAACTCATCATCTGGGTTTTGACTTTCCTGATTTTTACTTTAGTGATACTTTATACTCTTCCTTAGTTGCCTATCTTTGTTTCCAATTCATATGTTCACAGTTAGTACTTTATTTCAACAAGAAGCTCCCTGTTAGTCAAGTTGGCCTTGTGCTGAAAATTCCAGTTTTCACACACAAAGGGGTGGCTTGTTCCTGCTCCCTCACTTTCAAAGAGTACTCCATCTCTACTGGGCAATATTGGTTTAGCACCTCCTTGAATAACCAAGTTTGTTCTCAAAAGTCTGGAGCTTTAGCTCTGCAGTTTTCCACCCAGCCTTCCACCAGATCCTGAATTCCAATGTACTCCTGTACTCCCTGCAACCTAAACTGCCAAGGTTTTCCACATTACTGCAAACCTTCATCAGTCCTTCTCAGCCTGTGAGCAGCAGATCCCACAAAGCAACACCCCTTGCCAGCCTCTCTAGTTTGTGTGGGTCACCCATACAGCCTAAGAGCTCCTTTGGTGCTTTGCATGAAGCCGCATTGCCCTAACCATTATTCTCTGGACTATGGAGATCACCCATAAAAATACATGTCTGCATGGGAGATTTTAAGTAGTTGTCTGGAGAAGGCCTCATCCCTTGCCTTCTATTGATCAAGAGGTATCTAACAGCTCCCAAGGATGTCCCCAGCTTTACTTTCCCATCTGATGTTGATGCAAATGCTCCCAACAGGCATGTCTCCTGTTTTACCCTATAGAGCTCTATAGACTCAAGGAGATCCTTAAAATAAAGAATGACTCCCTATCCTTATCTTTCCTGCATATCACTTCTCAGTAGCCTGTTTGCTCCATGGATTCCCTTCCCAGCCTATTTCCTCTTCCATGTGAGCAGCCTGTAATGGAGACTGGCCATACTCCATTTTTGCACCCGTTGGTCCAGATTTCCAGGTTCATCAGCAGGAGTCCCTAGAGGCACTGATGCATCAAGAGCACTGATTCATGCTAAATATTAATCTCTTGTCTACTACTTGTCACTACTACTCATCAGCAGGGCTGCCTATTGGATTTTTCTGGTGAGATGTATATTAAGCAAATACCTTGGTGACTTTGTCTGAGTCTCTGGGTGTTGTATTTCATTGCTTGCCACATTCTGGCATATTAGCAGTATTCACTCTAGTGGATACATCAGGTAATATGGACTAAGGAGGACACTAAAAATATTCTCAGCAGATCAGTTCTCAAAAGAGAGTTCACACAGGAAACAGAACCGGAAGAACCGATTTTCACAAAATATACACATTTCAATAAAGGCATATAAAAGTCATAATAAGTGCCTAGTTTATGTATAATTAGTCTCAGGAGCAAATGGAATTTTTAAAGTGTTCTAAAACATCTGACATTTGCATATAGTTGCATATTGATCTAAGCTGCAGAGGTACATTAACGAATTCAGCTTGTGAACTTACGGGTATATTCACCCTTGAATCTATAACATAATTTCAGGGCTTGTGTTCTTTGTGCTACAGTTTTAAGATTCATAAAAGCAAGAGCTGAAGTGCCAGGACAAGATCATAAGTCCTTGTTCTATTAAATTCTTCTACTTTAGGCTGCACTAACATTCCCTTTACTTACGTATTTTCTTTGTGTTACGTACTGTGGCTCTTTCAACTGCCAGATTCTTTGCATTTGCATTACACGTTATTCATAACAATACTAAGCTTTTGTATGAGAATTTATGTATTGAGTATATTACAGACTGTATCTGGTTTTATTTGTAGCAACTAATGCAATGCTGCCTTTAGTTTGGTTTAAAATATTTATATCTTTTCCTCTTTTGATTACATTATCCCTTACAAGTGCTGAGAAAACAAGCTCTACAGTTAAAAAAAAAAAAAAAAAAAAAAAAAAGCCATTTTAAAATACACTAGTTTCCTAAATGTAATGGAAAACATTTGAACTTCATTTTGCTCCAGACACATTAAGTTTTTATGACTTCATTTTTAAAAGATTGTTCTGTGCTCCATCATTCATATTTATTTCTGCTGTGGCACCTTATCCATTTACTAATAAATTTATTGTAAGATGGGTTTTGGAATCCCTGTATTTTGTAATATTTTTAATTCTTTTCTGAGTTCACCTAGAAATTCACACTAATTTCCCAGTCAAATGTAAGCTGTTCTGTGGAAGTCAACCTAAAGATACATGCTCAAGTGCAAGCAGAGTGTACTATTTAACTCTTCTTTTGTGCTTAAGAAAACTTCAGTACCAGCAGGGCTGTATCTAGACATCCATTCTCCTTTTATTTAATTCATTTTTCCAAAAACAGTATTATGAATTCAACTAACAAAATGCTACTATTTTCATAAGCCATTCATCTTAGTAACAAAAAATAGGTGCCATTCAATCCTATAAAAACTATTTTTAGATTCATATAAAATCACTATTTATCCACAAAGCACATGCAGAAAATTAAATGATAGTGTCCTTCCTATGAAAAAACACCTTTTAGTTTCTCATGAAATATAAGAGATTCTTCTTTTAAGAGGTGGCTGAAGGCAACTTCTTTTAGAACCCTTGGCATTTACCACCACTATGAACCTCATCACACAGCTGTAACCCTTAGTATGCTTTGATACTCTTGACCACATGTGGTTTACAGCTAGCCTCCAGCTTTTAGAGTCAAAATTGCTGTCAAAATAAACAGTGACAGAAATCTCTGTTCTTACAGGCCAAAATCAACAGTCTTTGTGTTAGCTGATTCTAAAGAGAGATCTGCTCTTGCCTCTGGCACCAACGCTCCTTGTGACTCTGGACAAGCCATGTTCCTCACCTGTAATTTCTGAATAATAATGTTCTTCTCTCTGCCTACTTCCACTGTATTCTCATTGTGGCAGCAGCCACCTCTTCCATGGCATAAGAACTGCCATGGTAGGCAGTAATCTCTAATATTCCAATATGGTAAGGGTGATATTTATGCAATCTGTACTGGAACAAGCATGGTTTGTCCTCTTTAGGGAATTAGTATTTCATCTTAGGTTTGTTCCAGAAGTATCATATCTCGTTTTTTGTATAGTTGTTGTTGTTATTTTTGGTGGGAGGAGGACTAATCTGAAACTTTATCTAATGGTCAGTTATGTTTAAAGTAAAAGGAAGTTGTGTATGTTACAAGAATAGGATTCAGAAATTCATGTGGTTTATGTAAAATAAAATAAAATAAAATAAAAATAATAAAAAAAATGAACGGTGGCCATAAGAGCCCATAAAGATGAAGTTGGGCTTTAAGTCTTTGGATCTAATACTGATCTGCCACAGAAAAGTAATTACCCACACACATCACTACCATCTTCTGTAAAACAGAAATTATCATGCTGACCTCCTTTGTAGAGTGTTTGATATGTGCCATAAATAATAATAAATAAATAAACTGCTAGGTGCTTGTAGGCCTATTATATAGAGAAATGAGTAACAAGTGCTTGTCAAAAAAACTGTGACTCTTTGTCATATCACTGGCAGGGCCAGATTTAGAAACAATCATGTCTCCCCACTCAGGTGCATAAATTCTTTGCTCATTGTTCTCTGTGCTTCATGAAACAGCATGTTAATCCCCAGTCAGGAAGGAATTTCACAGAATAAATCCATCTTTTCTTTATTTCAGATCTATGTCAAATACAAGGTCCAAATCATAAAAAATTAAAAAAATAAAAAAAGGCATCAATTGGATAAATTTAGGCCAGATCAAATTAGATATTTTCCAGCTCCTGACCCTGAACCTTTTCTTAAAACTTGAACTCTGCAAACCAAATTATTTTTAGCTTCAAAACCCTTGGCTAATTTATTTTCATTTTGCTTAAGTTTTGTATGCCTTTGTGCTTCCGGTTTCTGGCAACTACTATGACTGAGAATGCCAAAGTCCTCTATTCAAATCATATGCTTGGCCAAATGAAAAGGGGAAATCACTCAAAATCATGCAAAGCAGTCTTTTCTCATGCGTCTTCTGTTCTCATGAACTTTTTAGGCCAATTTTGGAAATGCAAAAGTTCATAATTTAAGACTCATCAGATAAGGAACCAAACTTCTGAGATTCACCCATTTCTCACTAATATTCCTCTTCCTTCTGGCCACAAGGCAAGACCACTGAAGGGAAGAGGAAACAGCAAACAAGAAAGAAAATTCCATAATATTTTTTAAATGAAATAAGAAGATTCTGGGGAAGACTCAAGACAAAGTCTTGGAATTATAATAATAATCATCATCATCATCATCATCATCAACTACAATAGGAAGGAGGAAGGTGCCTTTAGAAGGCAATTACAGATAACTTGTAGATAAATCTGGGGGATGGGGTGGGGTGCGGTGGGGTGGGGTGGGGAGGGGGGGAAGTATTCAGGTTAATATGCTTAGCTTATACTCACACTTCTGTTTATCTATCTACCCATGCACTACGGAGTGTTGCTATGAACTTACATAATGTCATCTGCACTTCTCTACTTATTTAAAATCTCTTGATATAAAGAACCTTATAAATTTCCATTTGCTTGGAATTTGGAATTACAGACACTTTAATCATATGTTTCTTATGTCATCTGATGAAATGATCCTAATCTACTCAATTTTCACAGTATTGCACGACTTTTAGCCACATGACTTTCATCACATTTGGTGGATGTCAGGAGTTTGAAACCTCACACATCACTTTGAAAATGTACTCCTTTAAAGTGCTATTGTTAATCATGTTCAAGGGTGCCTGCTGGGATTCCTTGCAGTGCTTTCTTAGGCTCACAGATGGTTTTGATTTCTATGGATGATGTAAATCTCTGTTCTTCTCACCAGACACTAACCTTACTGTATTTGCTGAAGTCACAAGCCTGCAAAATCTGTATTTTTTCACTAAAGAAACTCTTTTTATGACTAACCTGATATTATTTTAGTGTTTGGTGCAAATTCATATAATTTTTATACTTCTGTTCTAAAAACAGAAGTGTAGTGATAAATTAAAGAAACCTCTTAGTAGCACTCTAATATATGCACTAGATATGCATCTGTCCATGATATATATGGATGCCAATACAGAGACATACCTGTAAATGCTGTATATGGATATAAGTATATGTAGACAGATGCATCAGATATATATTACTAAGATCTGATGGAAATTAAATCTATTCTTCACTTAGATTTGACTCAAGGCAATCACATAAAATGTGACTTCCTGGTTCTCTGCACTGGTTATGACTCTTAACACTTACATTGAGTAGTACACAAGTGGCTCAGACAGCGATGGCCCAGAGTACCCCACATGCACTGGGAAAAAGGAAATGGCACTGCCTGCCTTGTAGATTCCCCCTGTCTACAAGCAGACACTTCCAGCCTGAGATTCTCTCCCCTTCTTTCTTGAAAAAATAAACTTGTTCTGAGAAACAAGATAAATTCCAGCCTAGGAAACACAGAATCAGAGACTCATGGAATGATTTAGGTTGTAAGGGACCTCTGGATGTCATCTTGTCCAAACCCGTGCTTAAGCAAGGCTGCCTACAGCAGGTTGCCTATGATTGTGCAGTGGCCACAAAGTAGCTCCTAATAGTTAGCAAATTCTTCTCTCAGCTTTGTCCTGGTTTCTCTTTAACAAAGAGAAACAACAATTATTTTTCCAAGAGACTCGCTTACAGAGTTTTCCGATATCACTCTATGGCAACATCTCTCTTTCCTCTAGGTAGTATTGAAATAGTTACTACAGCTTCCCAAATCTGCTGAGAGGATCACAGCACTGTTGCCCTCGTGTAAGGTTCCACATATTCATCTCCTTTTTCCTATTCCTTAACAATTGCTTTCAAATAAGAGAACAGGAGAACATTACAACTATCAGTTAATATCTGAAACATTTGTCGTCCATTGTAAACAGCCTTCTTCTGTATTCCCTAAGAAAGCAAACATTGCACTACTTGTTGTAATTCACAGGAATGGTCCCCTATTAGAAATACCAGACCAAAAATATAGGATACTGCGTGAGATCTAATCCTAACAGGGTGTTTATCTTGTCGAATCAATGTAATAAAATTCACAATAAGAAAAATCTTATCACTGACCAGATTCTCTTTTAGCTTGTCACAAAATTGTGCATTTTCTTTTTAAAAAAGCATTTAAATTTCTTAGTTCTTGGAGACAGATTCACATCCTCAGACACTAGGAATTTAATTCACTGCACACAAGGTGCCCACATAGTCAGCAGGAGCAACAGGCATGCCCTGCTCCATGCCTCCAGCCCACGTCTCACATGCATGGCAAGACATTTCCAGGTAAAGGCTTCCCTGAACATCTATTTTAACAGTGAACTGCAGTTAGAAAAGTTTATTCCTTCCCTTAAGTATTTCAGGTTTATGTCTAATGCTCAATGGGATGTATCCAGGCCTTGCTGACTCTAAAATGCTTACAAGCCAGCCACTACTTTGAGGTTCATCTGTCTGCACTTACAGGGAGAGTGCCAAAAATAACAAAGCATTTGGATGTCTACAGCCAAGATTTCTGAAAACACAGAGAAAAAAAAAAAAAAAAAAAAAAAAAAATTTGAAGGCAGAGTGAGCTGAATCCAACAGATGAGACAGATTAAAATAAAAGGTTAGAAAACAAAATTGCCCTTTGGCAAGCAGATCCTTTTCACCAGTTTTCTCTCAGGCCAACAGCTTTTTTCTGCTGTCCTGGGTTACAACAAACACTGGATAGCCTGCATGGAGTCCACTGGGAAGGCTTTCTTCCCACCACCTCTAAGACATGGCTATATATCTTTTCCCTCAGCCTCTCAGAAATCTTCCCGTGTCTAAATACTGGAGGATCTTGCTTGTGGGCTCCCTCATGTTCTCACATTGGCTGTCCCATCTTCTCATCCAGATGCTACTTCCAGATGTGCATGTCTAGATACTCAAAATCTCCTCCTCCTCCCAGTAGCTTCATATAACCCAGAGAGCAGCATCCAGGACAAAGGAAGCAAGTTTTTCCACTTTTTCTAGCAGAAAGCAACATAAAGTCTACAGCAAGTAGTGAGTAAGAACATGCGTGAACAGGCTACCCTTTACCATCACCATTGCACTACTTCTATGAAATGCCACATTTATTTTCAGAGCTGAGGAATATTTCTTACGAGCAAGGTAATCATTTCAACTTCCAGAGAGTCTGCAGCATTACCTAGTAACTATATGTAACTATATTTCATTTTTATTTCCTAATTCATCACCTTTGAAATGAATTCAAAACTCATTCATGTTGAAGATTCGATGGTTGGGCCAGATGATCTTGGAGGTCTTTTCCAACCCTAATAATTCTATGATTCCATGATTCTATGAAAGGCAACAGTCTTGGTAGCACCAGCTGGAGGTCAGAAACACCTTCCCTCTCTTTTCACCTTTCATGGGATATTACTAACAAGTAATGAAAAACTGAAATCACAACGGGAAAAATAATAGGAAGTAGGTGTTCAGTGTTCTACTTATTTCTCTATTTTTTTTTCATCCTGATTGCTGACAGGTATTTGAAATAAGACCAACCTTTGATTATTGCCAGAGAAAGTGGATGGTTTGGGTTCAACCAGATTACTCCATGCAGAAAAAGATGGTAAGATACCTACTTGATATTAATATCCTATTTAGGGTCTTGTTCAAACAATCAAGACTTGATTAGTCTTTTTTCCAGGTTTTTAAACTCCAGATATAAACAGGCTCTCAAATGCAGTTTACATGTTCAAGGCTTCCAACTGAAATGAATAAATCTTGTTTTTCACAACTATGAATTTAATTTCATAGTGGTAAACTGATACTTTAGACAGGTAAAAATTTTAAGTCACCTAGCTGCATAGATATGATAAAGTCTGTACAAATTCATTCACTTCCTTTCTTTCTGTGCTTCCTACTTCAGTTTCTCTTATTTGATCTTCAGAAATTCCAACTCTGTTTAGTGAGAAAAATCTTCACTCTCCTTCCAGACCTGACTTTAACTGGGGAGTGTTTTCTGTTTACTTGCCTTTGTGATGTATGGACACAGACACCCCCATGACCTTTCTAAACTTAGTTGAAAAGCTTGCAGTCTTTTTTACAATCACGCACTTTTATGATTCATAACTTATATCTAATGTCTCTTTTTGTTTCATCATCTCTTGATGTATATGCATCTTGGCATACATCAAGATTTTCATCTTTGTTATTTCTGATAACCCATTGTTGTTTTTCTTAGAATTATTTGCTTTAATTTAGGGTGGGTTTCTCATATGCTTTATTTGGTCATAAATCTAAAGTGAAAGGATGCTTACAAAGCTGATCTGTTCATGCTTAGGTATTTGAACAGATCATTTTATTTTAAATCTTATATCTGACTTAAAATGCAGCAAGTTAATATGCATACAGAACAAGTCAACAGCTCCTCACTCTTATTCTCGTGATCCCTCTCTGAATACCACATCATTCCACAGGCTTTTTTCTTACTCAGTGGGAAGATGCCTTCTTTCCCCTTGCTACAGTGTGAGCTCCAAGAACAAGTCTAAACCCTTCTACAGCTGACTCAGCTGCTCACAAGTTAATGTTAAGGGCCTTTTGAGTGCCCAGTAGATAGAGCATCCACAGGCAACTACAATATAAGACACAAGGCCTGTGGAGGACCCTCTCTGAGCAGCTTTTACAAGACAGGAAAGATGGTCTATTGTACCTCAAAAGGTATTGACTAAATACCTCCCAGATTGCCTAAATTTAGATATCCTCATCAGAAATTGAATTATACTTCTCGGTTTATCTTCAGTTCCACAAATTTTGATGTCTACTGCTATTTCTGACATTGCCTGACCTCTGGTTGCATAGCATATGTGTATGCTAGCATAGAAATATATCTATACCTAGCATATTTGCCTAGCATGCTGTTGCAAAGACACAGGTGTCTAATGCTATTTGCATCACCCCAGGGTATTTAGGACTTCTGCATAAGGCTGACATATACAGTACAGGTACTATGGATTCATTACCAAAAATATAATCTCATTAAAATTTCAGTCTCAAAAATTATAGTCTCATTACCAAAAATTCATCATCATTTCTGGTCCTTTTCTAAAACCTTTACAACTGAAAAAGATTTCCCAGTGGAAGCACCAACAGAAGAAAGTAGGCCAAAGAAAGAGTTAGAAAGCTTTCTTCTGCTTCTCTGCTAGGAATCACGGAATTCACTTGTAAAAAGAGCCAGAATCCTTTCACGATTGGATTAATGAACTCTTCTCCTCATTTGTGATGATTCAGTTGACTGCCCATTCATCAGCTTAATACGGTGTTATTCTGTGTTACCCGCAGAGTGACCCAAGAGTAAATTAAAATGAAGTAACCATTTGCTTACACAAATAAGATATGTCATTGCTTTAAGGCTACTAGAGAGAGTAGAGTTTCTGTTCTCAGACATAATCAAGAGGTTTTTCATCTGACTAGCTAACGTTGGCTAAGAAGTGAAAGAAAATATGCATGACAGCACTTGTACTTTGCAGTGAAATAACTACATATCAGATATGGCACTATGCATTCATTGCTAATTGCTATAATTAGTCATAATCATTAATGAAGGGGTTAGCAAGTAGCAGTTTCACATACCCTTTCTCTCTCCCTTGGAAAGTTTGTCTGTCTGCTTTTTGTATCATGCTGTTCTGCCTGTCTGATTCTTTTCTTCTTTCACAGCCATCACTCTTGCCTCAGCCAGTTTTTAGGACCAAGGTCCTTCATTTCTTGTGCAAGGAACTTTGCCTCCAGCACTTCACTTCCCACAGATGTTCTAGGACCATTGCTTCGGCATTTTTCCCCTATGATCAACTCTGATTGCAGGAAAACAGTTTATATTCTCAGTTTAAAAAAAAAAAAAAAAAAGCAATCACGTTGACATATGATAATATATTATTACTTGCTTAATCATCACAAGTCATTCCCAGCTGAGAATAAACAGTTCAACATAGCATAAGTAACATTAGCAGTTGTGCAGTTACTGGTGTAGTGTATGAGTCTTGCTGTAGTTGTAATGAAAGTCCATGCCTTTACTCACACTGCTGTCCTTTAGCTGCATATTTGCATATTTGCTCCTAACAGATTAAAAGATTTGACTGGCATGTTACATACAATAAAATAAACATCCAGTGTCACTGAGAGACTTTCTCAGAAGACATCCTTCATCCTTCTATGTCTTGACTCTGTGTGAGATCTGTGTGAGCGATGGCACTATGCACTAACATTTTCTTGAGATTTGCTTTGTAGTTCACTCTGAAGGCTGCACTGGAGCACAGTTTATCACCAAATCAGAATGATAACTAGACATGACTGTTTATACGGTCTATTCCAAATCTTTTTAGTCTCCAGATGTGATGATTTCAGTAAAATTCATTCCTGTTATTAAAAAGTTTACAACAAATGTGTCAATGGAAGCTAAGCATATTTCAATTAACACTGTGATGGTCTCATTCACCTTCAAAGTCTGAGGGACCATTGTTTGTACAGAAGCTCATGTTTCATTTCGGAGAGTTTTAATCTTTGTAAGGTCTCACTACCTACTGTTCAATTCCTATCACAGTTTTAAAACAATTACAAGGTCTTCTTATTTATTAAACATCTTAACTCTTTAAGTAAAACATGCATGGTCTGGAGCAAATGGAAGGAAAAAGCAGGTCAGAGCCTTGCAAGAGGGTCTTAGCCTTGCAACAGCACTTAAATTACACACCAGCGTATCTGTGATGCACTATTCCTGTTTTGCAAAATTAAAGCTGAATCTACCTACTTTTTAGCCAAGGTAATGGTTGGGTATAATAGCAGAGCAGATTCTCTAAATCTTGAGCATGCCACAGGCTTTTCTGCCACAGACTCTATGCAACCTAGGACATGATTCATGTAACTTATATATTTGCAACTAAAGAAATGGTCCATACTGCCCAGTCTTACACATTTCCTAAGTCTAGGGATGCCTAAAGCACACTGTTTATCCTGAGTGCCTCTTAAGCACCTGAAGGACATACCTGAGAAAGGCAAAATGTGGCAGTGGCTCTTCAGGAAATCTCTGGAATTTTTGATGGTTCTTAAGCTGAAAGTACCAAATGAGCTCTGTTTTTGAAGGAAATAAACTCATTTGGATGTTGAAACACAAACTTTATCTGCAAAGGACATGAAAAAAATCCTTTTCACATGCTTAGGATGACAAGAGTTTAGCTGGAATATCTTGGTTTAAGATGTTGCCATTCAAGAAACCTGTAGATCAGTTAGGAGAATTGAGACAAGAGCAAGACGAAACCTACAGGAAAAAAAAAAAAAAAAAAATAGTGCAGTGTAGAATAGAACAGAAATAAATGAAGCCTTTTCTTTGGGATGATTTCTGTCTATCCAGTCTGTCCTACCTATTAAAATCATAAGGTCACTGAGAGCAGATTGCCTCCTTTAAAGGGTTTCCTCTATGATCTGAGTTTCTAAACACACTAGATCAAATGATAGGAAGTAAGAATTTCAGCTTCCTTCCTTACCTTATGTTATCCCTAGTAATAGATCTCTTCTAGCTGACTTTTAAAAGTGCAATATTCTTCAGCTTTTGCCCTGGATTAAAGGATGATGACTTCAGGAATTAATCTTCCACTGCTGTTCTGTTTCTTTGTAAATAGAATAATCTGCCAACTGCTACATTTGCACTCCTTGACAAGTGAAGGAGATGTCACTCTTCAAATATGTTGTTGCTTGTTGCTTGGCTTTTGATGGCTTTATCACAAGCCAGTTAGTATGTGAGATTTTTTCCATTGTTGCTGTTCAGTAAGGAATAGCACTATTGCCAGGAGGTAGAGCTTATGGAGACAATAATAATGCAAATTCTACCCCTGGAATCTTACTGAGGGAAAACTTTGGATATTTTTCCGAGGTCAATAGGTCTGCGTATGTATGCATGTCCTTGATAGCCAGTGGTAGGAAAGATACATTTCTAAATGTTGTCTTCCAAAAATGCCTTTGAGCTAGTAGGTGGTCCGAGATGTCCAGACTGTAAGAAGCATGGAACTTTATTCTAGGCTTTAAATACATTCTAGCCTTTAAACACATTCTGTCACCCAGATCCCACATCACGTGGTGGCACCAAACAGCCAAAAAGATTCAAAACAAAGTGTTAATTTTCTCAAAGGCACTTCTAGGTTAGAATATCATCTTGTATGACTGAGCCTTCAGGTATATCATTTTACACTGATCCCTTATTGGAGTAGGCACCCATACTGGGTCCTGTCACACTGAGATCTTAAGATCCTGTTATCCTGACTAATGAATTGTATTAGCTACATCCTGTATGCTCACCTTGAACACCATTCCTGTGTGTGACAGTGACATATGGTCTTTCTTTCATTGCCTAAGTTTCAACTCTAACTCTGTAGATCATAAGCTATGGACATCATCTGTGTAGACAGTTTCTATTTGAGCCTGAGTAAATATATAGAAAAATCCTCCCTTGAGATAAGTGGTTACTCAGAACATACAGAAAATCTGAATGAAGTCTAGAGGTGTATTGATCTCGACCCTTTGATTGAAATGCCAACAATAATTTAGTGGGTTCAGGAAGAAAGGGAAAAGTTCAGTGCTACTAAATTATGTCAGTGGACAACAATTAATAAATAAATAAATAAATAAATAAAAGCTCCACAATGTATTTTCTTTCTAGGATATTTTACTTCCCCTGCCAATGACAAAGCAGTGACTGAGGACAATGTCTTTTAACAATTCAGTTCCTAGAAAAAGTACAGTAACTTACATGTTCATAAGCCAAAAATTCAGAGCAGGGTTTACCCTAACCAAAGCCTTAATGTAGCTCAGTCTTTACAGACTTTTTTTTATCTGGGGGAAGTAGTACTATAATGAATAGCAGTAATTTTGGCAGTGTAAATGGCCATTAGGGAAATGATGAAAATGATTCCAAAATCTAAACATTTAAAAAATGCTTCAGTTACCATTCTGTTTTGATTATCTTCTTTTTCTTTTATTTTCCTAAAGTTTGTATTCAGCCTTTCTGTCTCTGCCACTCACTACACCAGTCTTTCATGTTTTACACTGAGCCAAATATACCCCCCAAATTCTCATGCTAAGCCAATTTCTATTTAAAAAAAAAAAAAAAAAAAAAAAAAAAAAAGACTTTTCTTATCAGGTACATTTGTGTTTCTGTACAGATGTACATGCAATGGACTGTGGCAAGGAAGACAAGATGTATTTTATTTCCTCATTTATCACTACATAAACTGGTGGTGTAAGAAGCTTGACTCAGTTTTCCACACATAAGAATGTGATGCCCTTTGAGATGCTCTAGAGAACACCACCTGGACTCCGGCAGCTGGCCACAAAGGCCACAGTCTCCCAGCAGCTCATCTCAAAGGTCATGGTTTCCCCCTGTTTTGTATAATCTCTTCTGTCTCGGATTCATAAACATAAATAAGTAGAATCATTTTGAACAGCTAAAGGTAACTGAAACGCTGCCAACAGCATGACTATGTTATGGAGAAGGAAGTTGTTCTCTGGGCTCAGAACATTGATCAGTTAGGCATATCTGAGATATCCTGAAAAAGTAAGTCTAACACAGGCAAGAAAGAAAAGAAGTTAGTCTGTAATATTAAGCAACAGAGCAAAAGCAAAGCCTGAAAAAGCTTCTATTCCAATAATGGATTCCTACAGCCACTTATTCACCCATAGTGTTATGTATTTGTCTAGCTGTATGCTGGGCATTTTGTCCAGAAGGATACTGTGAGAAACAGTACCAAATGTTTTGCTAAAATCCAACAATATTACATCAACTGGCTTCCCTTCAATCAACTATGTGGGTAATCTTGTTATAAAAGGCAATTAAGTTCATTAGGCAGGACTTTCCCTTTGTGAACCTGTGTTGGCTGTGACCAATGAATGTATCATCTTTCATGTTTCAATAACTCCCAGAATAATCTTCTCCGTGACCTTACCATGATCTCACTGAAGTGAGGCTGACAAGTCTGTAATTACCAGAGTCTTTGTTCTTGCCCATCTTGAAAACTGGGACACCATTTTCCAGCTTCCAGTTAACTGGGACCTCTCCAGATTTCCAAGGCCATTGAAAAATAATTGAGAAAGGTCTCGTGATGACATCAGTCAGCTCTTTCTGTACCCTGGGATGAATCCTATTGGGCCCCATAGACTTATATGCATATAGCTTAAGCTGCAGATCCAGCACAAGTTAGGAGTTGGCTGTTTGTTCCCACAGTCATGGTCCTCCAGCTCAGGGCTCCAGGGAACCCAGGTCCATCATCAGTGTTGAAGACAGAGGTGAAGAAGGCATTGAACATCTCTGGTTTCTCTATGTCCCCATTGTGACCATTCTCATCAAGTACAAATGTTATCCTCTGGTCCTCCTTTTGTTCTAACATATTTTTAAAAGCACTTTAAAATATCCCCTACCATATTGGCCAGCTTCAACTCTAATTGAGTTTTGTCTGCATGAATTTTCTCCCTACAATGGCAAACAGCATCTTTGCAGTTCTCCTATGTCACCTTACCTCAATTCCAGTGGCCATACACTTTCTTTTTCCACCTAATATTTACAAGAAGACCCCTGTTCAGACAAATCAGCCTTCTGCCCCACCTGCTTGACTTCTTACATTTTGGAATTGCCTGTTTCTGTGTTATTCTGAAGGGCTTAAAAACTGATCAGCAATGATTGACCCCCATGTCTTCAAAAGCATTTTCCCAGTTTTCCAGCTGGGTCCCTTAGTACCTGTACCAAGAAGTTATCACCAAGGTGTTTTAGTAATCTCCTGGACCTGTTTGTATCAGCTTTGTCTGGCAAGTTGAAGTCACCCATAAGGACAAGGGTGGCTGACCTAGAGGTATCTCTTAGTTCCTTAAAGATAATTCAACTGTGTCATCATCCTGGTTGGGTCTAGTAGACTCCCACAACATCCACTTTATTTGCTTGTCCCTTAATCCTTACCCAGAAGCTCTCAACTGTGTTATCACCAACTGAAGCTCCATACAGCCCATGCCCTCCATTATGTACAGCACCACCACCCCACCTTGCCTGCCCTGCCTGTCCCTTCTGAAGAGCTTGTAACCATCCACTGTAACATACCAGTCACAGGACTCCTCCCACCAGGTTCTGCTTATGCCAATGATGTTGTAGCTCTGGGACTGAGCCAACGCTTATAGATCCTCTTGCTTGTTCATCATGCTGTGTGCATTGTTGTAGAAACATTTCAAATGTGCTTCATTGTACCCAGAAATTTGTGGAGCAGACTGAAGGTTCTCACTAGCATGCAGTGACAGTTGTGCTGTCCCATAGCTTATCACTGGTGAGACTGTTTTCATCCTGTTCCCCCTTAAAATCTAGCTTAGAGCTCTATCAATCAACCCTGCAAACTCCTGCACAAAAATCCTTTTTCCCCTCTGAGAAAGGGGCAACCCATCAGATGCCAGCAGGCTGGCAACAATAAGGCCTTTCAGGCAGTAAAATGTTTAGAGAATGTGCAAAAAGTGCCAGATGAATTTCACTGTAGACAAGAACAAAGTGACACATATAGGTCAGAAATGACATATTTCAGGTCTACCCATGCTGAGCTCAGACCTGACCACTACACATCAGGAAAGCGCTACACCTCTGAAATCAATGTCTCCATGTGCAGCAGCAGCCTAAAGAGAGCCACCAAACTGCATTGTTTCACCAAAAGGTTATAGAAAACAACTTGGTGGGCATCATTTTCCACCATTTAAAACTTTTTTTTTTTTTTTTTTTTTTTTTTGTGCACACATTTGGTGCAGAAAAGAACATGAAACTGTTTTTCACCATAATCCACAATGCTGTAACTGTGGGTACTCACTGAATTAGTAGGAGATTAGTTTAAAACAGCTAAAATGAAGCACATTTTTAATACAAAGGGTAGTGAACTTCTGGAATTTGTTGCCACAGGAATTTGTGGAGGCAGACAGTATCAGCAGGCTTAGAAGGGGATTTAATACACTGAAAGGCAGCAGACCCATAAACAGATACTTTTTGGCCACAAATTGTTCTCAAAGTAGGAAGTGGCTTTCTTTACTATTCTGTATGGTATTCTGATGGTTTAGCCTTGAGGCATTGCCATTGATCTGCCTTTTATAACTTGCAGTCTTACAATTACCTGCAGTGTATGTACATTTGCTTATCATAGAATCAAGGTTGGAAAAGACCTCCAAGATCATCTGGTTCAACCATCACCTTACTACCAGTGTCACCCACTAAACCGTGTCCCTAAGTACCACGTCCAACCTTCCCTTAAACACCCCCAGGGACAGTGACTCTACCACCTCCCTGGGCAACCCATTCCAATGCCTAACCACTCTTTCTGAGAAGAAATGTCTTCTAATTTCTAATCTGAACCTCCCCTGGCACAACTTGAGGCCATTCTCTCTTATACTATTGTCATTCTTAAAGTCAGTATGAGTTGGAAGCAAAAGCCACAAACACCTTCACAAAGCAATGAAGGTTGGAGAGTTTGCAAGCCAAAGAGACAACCTGCAACAGCATAGAGAAGACTGTTGAACAGATGCACTTTTTCTAGGCCCCCAACTCTGATAATCCCTAAACTGCCCGGTCCACTTTATGTGTATCTTCCTCTGTTGACAGACATATTTTAGAACAGTCTTCAGATTGCTGTTTTAGTATTTTCTCAGGAAATTCTGCACATAGCTGGAGTCCATGAGGGTTCTAGGGAAAGTGTCTCACATGGCTGCCCTGTGGACTGTCTTTCCAGGCAACTGTTATAAAAGACTATTGGGCTAGATGTACCCTTGAGTTAGCACTTCTGCTCCTACCTTAACCAATGATCCCACCATAACCTCTGTATTGACTGCAGTCAATTATACATGTTAAAATTAAATTTGTAAATAAATCTACTGACCTGCTGAAGCCAGCCAATGGTTACTTATATTTCTTTGTACCAGTCAGCTCAAACATTTGGGTTGTTAAGAGTTTAGCTTTTTGAAGCAATTTGTGGAAGAGGATGTTCACATGCAAACTTCATTGGTTGTCTATCAGCAAATAAAATGTGGTCATATTCTGGTAGTTCTGGTCACTACATGGTAGTTTTAAAAATACAATAGTTTTTTTCACTTTGTTGCTTTTTGATCCTCTAAAAGTCATGTTCTGTGACATTGGCCAAGTTTTCATCTGAATGCCAATGTGCTTATGGAATGTACTGAATATATAATTTTGTAGCTGATTAAAACACATTTTCCTTTAAATCACACAGATAAACAACTTGCAGACCTCTATAATTACAAGTTAACTTACATCTTGCATCAAGCCCCACTAATTGAAAAATGAGGTCTTAGCTTAAGAAAGTGTTGACTCGACATACAAACAGAACTGATGCCTGCAGATACTACGTGACTTGCTCAAAGTCACTCAGGGACCAGTGGAGGAGCCCAATTAGCAATAGATCTCTTGAATCCTGAACCACAACCACAACATCGTCTTCCTTCTTCCCACCACTTCCATCCAAACCACAGTTTTCTATATTAATCTTCTGGAGCTACATTCTTAGGGAAACCCAAGGGAATCTAATTTTCTTGCGTTTTTCTTCTGTGTGTAGGTGTGCAGTCAGATGGGCGGGGACAGATGCCATATATCTGACTAGGTGAGACTGTGTGGTAGTCAGAGAGCAAAGCTGTCAAGCTCCTTCCCACAGTCGAGGGTCTGAGTCTTCACTTATCCAGGAAATGTCTAAACTAGGATGTTAAGAGAGAAACTTTTTTAGCAAGGACCATGTGTTTTGGTTCCTCCTTTTCCCTACACCACCATGATAACTCTTCATCGCAAGCCAAACAGAAAGAGACAGAAACACTGGACACATGTATAAATGCAGTTTTATCCACAAGAGTGTTTTCCTCTGAGGTCAGTGCAATGCTTGCTTGTTTTAAACAATATTATTCCTAACAATACACACACTGTTGAGCAATACAGACACAGACTGAACAACTTCTCTTAACAATGCAATCACTTAAACTTGTCAGCAACACACTGCTGGAGAAGGTAGCAGAGTTAAAGAAAGTAAAAACAAACAAAAAAAAATAAAATAAAATAAAACACAGCCATCTCAGATAATTTGCCAAGAAGTGAAATGAGGTGCCAAAATAAGTATTCCCCAAAACTAATTTTCATCCAGTAACCCAAAATCCTTCTCTCCAAGAGAGAAGGGGCTCAGAACAGTTACCTAACATGCAACAAATAGGTCACTGAATGAAACTTTCCCCCCGTGACCATCTCTATGAGCAAATTCACGGAGTTGACATTTTGGGGAAAGCAGTTTCTCACATGTAACACAGACCTTTGGACATGATCCTAAGGCTTCAGACCTTTGTAAGCCTGAGACCCATGGGGCAGCCCCCTGGATTCACATGAAGAAAAGGGATTGGCCTGCCCCTATTGCAGAGGATATGGTGAGGCAACTCTTTCACTGCCGTAGGGGCTTGAACTTTTTTCCCACTCACTTGGTGTAGTGGGTTTACATGGGAAGGGTTTGGTATCGGGGGCGATAGGGGTGGCTTCTTTGAGAATAATCCAGAAGCCGCCCCAATTTAAATAAGGGCTCCGCTACTGGCCAGAGCCAGGCCAATAAGTGATATTGTTTGCTCCTCTGTGAGAGCATATTTAAGACAGGAAAAAAAAAAAAAAAAAAAAAAAAAAAAAACTGCTGGGCAACAGCAGATGGGAGAGAGAGAGGAGTGAGAAACAGCCTTGAAGATACCAAGGTTGGTGAGGAAGGAGGGGGAGAGGTGCTCCAGGTGCCAGAGCAGGAGTTGCCCTGCAGCCTGTGGTGAGGACCATGGTGAAGCAGGCTGTCCCCCTGCAGCCTATGGAGTACCATGGTGGAGCAGGATTCCACACTGCAGCCCATGGAGGATACCACAGTGGAGCAGGTGACCTGGCAGGAGCTGCTGCCCATGGGGGACCATGTTGGATGGAACTCCTGCACTGAAGGAGGCTGTGGCCTGTGGAGGACCCTGCAGGAGTAGGCCCCAGGCCAGAGCTGCAGCCTGTGGAGAGGAGCCCACACAGGGAGCAGGGGGTCTTGGGGGTATGTGCTGCTCATAGGGGACCCAGGTGGAAGCAGGTTGCTCCTGATGGATGGACCCCATGGTACAGAGCCATGTTGGCGCAGATCGTGAAGAGCTGATGCCTGTGGGCAGCCCCCACAGGCTCAGTTCGGGAAGGATGGCATCCTGTGGGAGGGACCCCACGTTGGAGCAGGGGAAGAGAGTGACTGTGAAGGAGCAGCAGAAACAAAGTGCTATAGACTGACTGCAGTCCCCTTTCCCCTACACTACTCTGGGGGAGGAGGTGGAAGAGGGTGGATGGGGGAGGCGTTTTTGGTTTCCTTCCTTTGTTTCTCACTTCTCTAGCTTGTTAGTAATAGACAATAAATAGGCAATAAATAGACAATAAATCTTACTTTCTCTGTACTTTGAGTCTATTTTGCCCATCATTATAATTGTTGAGCAATCTCTCCCTGCCCTTATCTCAACCCTTGAGCCCTTTGTATTGATTTTCTCCCCCTTTCTTTTGAGGAGGGGCAGTGAGAGTGGCTGTGGTTGAGCTTGGCTGCCCACCTGAGTAAAACCACCACACCTGGTTCTCTCAAGTTAATTACCCTTACCCATCAGCACACATCATGTGGTATACATTAGATATTAATGTATGTCTCACATCCATCTCTGTGTCCAATCCTTAGATCATATGGGTCACTACAAGGTTAGATAATGTGTCATTAAATGCAAATACAATACTCACAGCAAATGAAGTATCTCCAACTTATTTGTTGGGGGGGGGGGGGGGTTGCCAGGAAACCTGGAAAATCTGAGTCAGGACAGAGAGACACATTTACGTCTTCTTCCCTCTTGACTATCTGTTCTGTGCATGGACCATTATCAGCTGACTGTCAGAATCAAGGTACATTTTTTCAAAGGGTACATAGTCTTTACTTAAAACTTTAAATTGTCAAGGATTACACATCTTTAGTTACAGCATTTTAATAGTTAATTACCCTCACTGTCAACAGTACCACCTGTTTACTTAGTTTAAATTTCCAACTGTTGCACCTTTTGTTTTCTATTTCTAAGATCCTGTAAAGGAGCAGTTCTAAAACAAATTAAACTGATCTGCTCGTGGAGTAGTCTGGGGAAGTATCTCAATAAATTAAGGGACAGGAAAATGTTAGTTACTGGTAATGTCCTTTACTTTGTAGGAGGTGATCTGAGCAATAATACTATGAGCTGCTTCTAGTTTTAAAACTATGCAATTATGAAAAGAAAAGTTACTGGTAACATGAAACTGTAGATTTTATGTAGATTTGTGCTGCTTTAGAGGTGAATTTTAGCACAGAAACTCAGGCAGACAAAATTGTTTTCTAAAAGTAGAATGCCTCACCATGTAAACCATAACTCATGATATTTAAACTTTATCCCTCGGTACCATTTGAAAACCACATCCTGTGACAATTTTGCGTTTGAACAATAGCTGTACTTTATAAGCCTTCCTTAACTCAGCAGCTCAAAGTTTTTCTTGATTATCAGTTGTTACTCATAAAATAAAAGGTCATTTTAGTATATATGTACATGGACACATATAATGATATTATATATATTAAATCTACATTATATAGAGATCTATACCTATATAAAATATAATGTGCGTGTGTGTGTTTGTAGGTATGTTTCTATGTGGAGAGAGAGAGAAAACATAAATCCACAGGCTGTTAGATGCATCTCCTTTGCCTGTGACACAACCACATTTCTTTTCTTTCCCACACAGGGCCCAGGATGGATTATATACTGGATTGCCTGGCACTGCAGAACCATCATAAATTAACAGAATAGGCACAATTGCCATTCTTAATCATTATTGATTATAGGCTTTGAGATGGTACCTGAGCGTGTTAGTCATGGTCCAGGACCCTTGTGTGTGGCACAATCACAGAAGCAAAAATCAGGCTGATTTATGTAGAAGCAGAAACAATAGTTAGATCTATATACATGGACAGTACTTAGTCTGATAGGCAACTTTCTCAGCATATCAGCAACTGGTGTTGAGTCTCTCAGGTATAGACTGAAAATGCATTAGCTAAAATATTTGTATTTATTGAATTTACAAATATATATGAGGAAGTTCCTCTCTCCTGAGAACAGTAAATTGGGAAAATGCATGAAAATGTGTCTTAAAAACAGATGCATCAGGAGGGTGATGATGACTTTTATTGTTTAGAGCTGACATCCTGGCAGTAAATGAATGATACAACTGATCTTCCATGCAATTGGAGAGAACTGAGAAAATAACACTTGCAGAGGCATTCCAAATTATGAGCCAAGATATTTGGCATGCTCTTTTTAGGTCAGGTGCTAAAACACTGTAGCGTGTTAACATGAAACCAAACTGAAATCACAAAGAAGGAAAACATCCTTTTTCTTTACTCCACTGTCTATCCTGAATAATGGCATGGATAATAGCCTGAATAATATCCTCTGCATGCTTTCAATTTCTGTCAAGTGAAAGACTAAGTTGTCTCCTTTATTCCAGATGACATGGCCTTCTTCCAAGCCACACCCTAAACAGCTGACAAACCATTGCTGGTAGGCAAGCTGAGTTTCTCGCTCACCCCTCTATAAACAGGCAGCCCTGGGGCAAGCTAAGGAGGAACATCTTACAAGGTCCAATCAACCAGCACAACAAACTTCAAAGTAGCCCCATGGAAGTCATTGTCTGCATCTGTCAGCAGAATGACATACTGTCCAACATTGAACAAGCACTAGTATGCTAACTGAAGTGGAGCTTTGCATACATAAGACTAAGCCTTGGGGTACCTAACTCATCTCTCCGACCCCAGCCTCACCCCCCGCCCCGCGGACCCCCCCCCCCCCCCCAGAGAGAGAGAGAGAGAGAGAGAGAACCCTTCAGTATGCTTTATCTTGACCCTTACAAGCTAGAAATAGCCAAAATGTTGTGTTTTATATGACCCAATACTGCCAAGAATAGCAGTCATATTTGTGGATTTATGTTTTGGGTCCTTCACTTTGAGGTAGTGAAAGAGATGGGTGCAGAAAACTATCAGATAGTAAGCACCTGCTCTGCATGTATTAGTGCTTTGACATTTACCAAAAAGAATAAAAAAAAATGTTGTCAAAACAGAAATGGGATAACCTCAGAATTGCTGGGTTTGGTAGACATATCCTAAGACTCTTTATGACTGTGTGGTCCTCACTATGCTTCCAGTTCCTGGAAGGATAAAAGAGCAATGGAAATCCTTAAATTGCCTACATGACAGATTAAACAGTCTGGTTTTACAGTAGCATTAAGAAACTTGCTTATAGACCTTGAGATCACAAGGCTGAGCAGGAAAACCAGACTTTGATTGCACCATATCATCATTAAGTATGTGCAGTGGTATTGACAAAAGCCAGACATCCAAAGATTGCCTACATTTCCTTTAGGCAATCCACTCCAGATGCTCTCAAGTGACTTCTTGTCGTGCCCTGCTTGGAAAGAGGGATAAATTGATGATCCCTTCAAAGGTCCCAACTCATTCCAGCATAAAAATTGTAACAAGGAAAATATACAAAAATTATTTCCATTTAAAACATTTTTTAAACTACATGATTTCACAAATTAAGAAATACAGCCTGGAGAACACTAATGTGCTTTACAGCAGGAAGGAATTACTGAAAATGCTGCCATATATATAAAGCTTTGCTTCTACTGACTAATTGCCTCTTTCTGGTTGGTATATCTCCAGAGGGCTTCAAAAATAAATTCAATTAGGTTGAAAAAGTGTACATTTTGGATTATACTTATGTAGCTAAAAGGTTATGGAAATGATATGTATAAAAAAGCAATTCAAAATACATCTCTTAACAGAACAGATTTTTGCCAGGAACCTATAGTCCAAATTCACATAACCATAGACTTAGGAGCCAAATACTCTTCATCTCATGTAGATATATATTTAGGAGCCAAATACCCTTCATTTCAAAATATCATTGTGATTTTAGGCGATTCCAATTGCAGAAAGCTGGACAATTGCATGCCTGAGCATGGTAAGAGAAAAACCCTCAAGATTTAGGGGTTGAAGCTAATGCTCCAGAATTCCTTGCCTTCCTTGTGTTCTGTTTTCAGTACTATTTGTACCAGAAATGCACGAATGTTTAAAAGCTAGGATGAAGATGCACATAATAAGGAAAAATATTTTTGTGCTCCATATAGACATCTGTCCATGGGCTCCTGCCAATGTGTGTTCCTTCCAGCCTTAACCATTCTGTGATTGTGTTTCTCTGAAAAATAAATAAATAAAATAAAATAAAATAAAATAAAATAAAATAAAATAAATAAATAAAATAAAATAAAATGAAATAAAATAAAATAAAATAAAATAAAATGGAAGACCAGGTCATACAGCAGAAAGAGGTGCTGGTTGCTGATACATCTAGAGAATCCACAGAGAGGGAGATAACTCCTAGTAGAAATAAATCAGTTGTATGTCTTTCCTCTGTCCTATAGCCTGTGTTTCATGCATCATCTGCACTATTATTTCCTTCTGTCTCTTCACATGCAGCCCTGTCTACAGCAGGTGCTTCTCTCACAACAGCTAGACAAGAGAAATGCAGGGATCATAGAATGCAGAATGTTTTCCTGTCCTCAAGGCCTTGGAAAAATTCAGATTAGATCTACACAGGAAAGGGAAATGAGGTGTGTGAGAGGAAGAGGAAGAGAAAGAGGAGGAGAAATAGACCCAGGAAAATCTGTGGTGGGAAGAATCATGTCAAGAGATATACCAAGAGATATGCAAGAAAGGAAAGAGGAGTTACAGCCTGACTAAGAAGCAGATTTTTTCAGCAGATTCAGTGGCGGCACACTCTGAGCACAGGAGCAAGAAAGACACAACGGGGATAGAGGCAAGAGATTTTTTTCTCCCAGGAGCACCAACATATGCCAGGTCTAGCTGCATTGTCCATTCAACCAAGGTCAAAAATACAAGGCCATACTAATGTTCTTCTCAGAAAGAGTATTTCTTCTCAGAAAGAGTGGTTAGGCATTGGAATGGGTTGCCCAGGGAGGTGGTGGAGTTGCCATCCCTGGGGGTATTGAAGGAAGGGTTGGACTTGGTGCTTAGGGACATGGTTTAGTGGGTGACATTGGTAGTAGGGTGATGTTTGAACTAGATGATCTTGAAGGTCTCTTCCAACTTTAATGTTTCCATGATTCTGTGAGTGGCCATTTCATAACAGACAGTTTGTCTCTGCAGGTTTGATATCTATCCTAGACAATATCAAAGTCAGCATTAACACAGAAATCCGGATGGTGCTCAAGCCTTGTACCCAAAAGCAAAGCCCACATCCTTAATTTGCTTATACACCACAGTCTGCTGAACAAACCGGGTCTTCTGGCCCTGTCAATGCATCACAAGGGTGTAGTAATTATTCAGAGAAGGGCAAACACACAATGGACAGATTAAATCCTACTTTTTTAATTGATTGTATGATTGACATAGGGAGGATCAATACTATTACCAAGATTCTAGCCTACATAACAAAATGATTTCATAACAGCTGTGCTCAAGAAAATGGGAACTTTTCATCTGAGGGTTTTGTAAATCCACCTTCCAGCAATAAAAAAGCTCTTCTGAATGAGAAGGTGAGTAAAAGACTCCTTCTGAAGGACTACAGCATCTGCAGGTAGACTGAGCTTGGGCTGCAGTAGAAGAAATGCCACATAGCTGATACCTGCATAGTTGCTTTGGTCTATCTTGATTCCCAGAAAAAGCTGTAAGATCACAGATCCTGCTCCAATCTGTTAATGTCCAACAAAACTTTTCTAGCTCTTTGCATAACACATGGGAAGAAAATCCTGACCCCAGGGGACTGCTTGCCTGGGAAACCAGGGTCTGATGCTGAGCACCATGAATGGGATTTGACTTTTCACCATTGAAAACTATGTCTTTCATGCAAGAAGATTCAAAATGTTCCCCTTTTTTGGACCTTAACTTGTAGAGACTCCATCTATCTGGATTGTGCCGTTTTGCCTGCTGAGCTGGAGTATACAGGCAGTTCCTGATCATGGGCTACAGCCTTTCTGATTAGGGCATGACAGCAGTCACTCTGCTCTCATTCTCCCAGGACATATGGTGTCCTAAATTGACTCTGAAAATGACACAAGCCCCCGTATCCTGATCTTTCTGCACACTAAAAAGAATTCCTAGAGCTCAGCCCAATGGGCTTGTCTTGAACTATGGCTTTAAGGCTCATCTGAGATTCATGTGGTTAGGGTTTATATGTGGGAAAATGCATTTTCTCACCCCCACATTCATTCTATGCTCACGTATAATCCAAATCATCCATAAAAGGTCTGCAAAATAATCGTTATACTGGTCAAATATGTAAGGCAGTCATGCAAAATTTACTCATCCACTCTGCTTCTGTGAGTCACCTTTTTCTTTTTTTAACTAGTAAGTAAAGAAGTATTTGTCTGTTGTTATCATTCATGGAAGAAGGCATGAATAGAGTTTTTGTGACTGTAAGCAATGTCCTCCTTCAGTGCTACTTTTTTCATGACAGTTCTGCAAGCCTGAAGTCAAAGCATTTCTTTCTGATCTTATTTTATTGGGCTTTCTCAAAATCTGAGTGCTTGCTAGAGATGAAGAAAACACAGTGCAAACACAAAACCTCATAATTTAATTTATCAGCAGTTTTACTTTTCAGGATTTAATCAAATTGTGATGATAGCCAGATATACTGTGAGGTAATTCTCTATGCGTTACTAACTTAATCACACTTCCAAATGTTTCTTCTTATGACAGTGGCAAATTTTTATGCCCTGTATGGGTGGAAAGGCTGACCTGAAAACCCCTTTTAGAACCAAGACTAACCAAAAAGTGAAGAGATATTTTGACCATAAACACAGGTTTTCCTGAACAGTGAATCTATTGTTAAACTGATGTTGCCCTTCACAGTGTATCCAACTGTTAATACATGAAGTCTAGCACTCCTTTTAGAAGCAGCAGACATGTTGGTAACAACCCAAGCTTAAAACTTTTCTGGCATATTTGGAAAGGTGCAGTGAAGTTAGAAATAGTTTCCATATTCCCAAAGCTGAGATTGATAAACCAGCTCAGATTATAGGACTCCCTTCAGATAAAGTAATTGTTAATCATTTTCAGGGCACTCATAAGCAAGGAGCAACATGTTTCCCATTTTTTCATTTCTGTTAGTTATACACACGAGGCCTCTCGACAATACCTGAAGCATTGCCAGAAGTGATCTTTATTATCTTAGCTAACCTGAGCAAGAAGTTACAGATGCTAGATGCAGTTTGCATCCTCCTTAACTGTGCCATTGAGTGTGCTCACTTAGAATTGTAAACAGAGCCTCTTTAGGATTACTCACAAAGAATTTGTGCAGAGTATAGCAAACAGCTGTCCTCTGCATCACTATTTTTTAAGGAAAGACCAGCACATTCTTAATTCTTTCGATTATTTTTTAATGCAAAATTTTCCACCTGTCCTAGTAAAGGTTTCTTGCAAATATTTTACCAATAAACTATTATTTTCCAGTGACCAGAAAATGTCAAGTCTTTTTTTTGTATTATTATTTTTGTCAGTGTTGTTGTTGGGAATATAGCAAATTATGGTTCAAAGCACTCAGTATCTCTTAAATATTGTACATAAAGTCAACACAAAATTTGAGACCCATGCTAATTTTTCAAATCAGTACATTAAGTTGCTCTTGAATAGGTCATTTCAGTAGTATATGAATATTTCCCAATCTTAAGTGTATTTATCATAGTATCTTTATTAATTGGGTCTAGTCTCCACAATGGCAGACACTGTACCATGTAATCCCTTCCTGAGACATTCTCTAGCTAGACTTTGCCAGAATCAGAATAATAATTCTCATCTGTACTTTTACCAATCTTCATCTCAAAACTCACTGCATTTGCAGGCTTAATTATTTGAGAGGCTTAGTTCAGAAACATACCGTATTCTTAATTTCCAGCCTAACTATATTTATGATCACTTTCATAATGACTCTTCTCCTTCACTGAGATTTACCAGTTCCTCCCAACATAGTTCTAGCCAGCAAGTTTTCATTACTTTTTTTTTTATGGCTGTGGAGTTGGATCACAGGGAAACTGAGCACTCTGGAATACTGCAGCAGGTTGGATAATGACATCTTTCTTTTTGTCTGTGTGACTTGGAATTGAAAAAACTGAAACTTCAAACTCTGGCCTATTCCCTACATTTCCTGGTAACGACAACAGACATGGGCCATTTGTGAACAGCTCAGACCTTTGGACGCCACTTACACACACAAGACCTGTTCCAAAATCCAGTATAGTCAATGGAAAGACTTCTGGTTGACTTCCATTCTTTCTGGACCAGGAATACTTCATTGGTCTAGAACATACTTGCTGTCTTTTGCTGCTTTTTCTCCACGTAGTAGCACATACATATTGTCCCTGCAAATCTTTTCCAATTAGAGGTCCAAAATAAAGACCCAAGTGTTTTAGCACAAAGTTTCCTTCTTCATAGCAATTGCAAGTCACCTCACCCAAAATGGCAAACCAGTAAATTGCAAAAGTTCAATAATGAATATAATACAGTATCTATAATGTGATGTTGTTTAACCCAGCTGGCAGCTAAACACCACACAGCCGTTCACTCACCCTCCTCCCTCCCTCTCTGGGATGGGGGAGAGAAACAGGAAAGTGAAGCCTGTGAGTTGAGATAAAGACAGTTTATTAAGATAGGAAATAATAATAATAATAATAATAATAGTGTTTATTAAACAAGTGATGCACAATGTAATTGCTCACCACCTGCTGACCGATGCCCAGCCTATCCCCGAGCAGCCGGCCCCCCTGCCCCAGCTAGCCACCCCTACGTATTGTTTAGCATGACATCAGATGGTATGGAATACCCCTTTGGCCAGTTTGGGTCAGCTGTCCTGGGTCTGTCCCCTCCCAGCTCTTGCTGCACCCCCAGCCTGCCCGCTGGCAGGACAGAGTGAGAAGCTGAAAAGTCCTTGGCTTAGTGTAAGCATCCTCTGCAACACTTAAAACATCAGCATGTTATCAGCACTCTTCTCATCCTAATCCAAAACATAGCACCCTACCAACTACTAGGAGGAAGATTAACTCCGTCCTAACTGAAACCAGGACATGTGAAAAAAAAAAAAAAAAAATCTTTGAAATCAGATTCCTGTTATGAAGATATGGTTTTTATAAGTACTGATCCCTTCATGAAACTTTGCACCATCAGAATTGGCAGGAAAATTAACATGAGAATTATGTGGGACTTTACCCTAGTCTCTACAAACACAAAATATTTGTTTGTATGTAAAAAAAATTATGCTTATCTGTGGTGGGAGTCATTGATTGTTTTCACTGACAAAATTTAATGATAGATTGCCAGAATTGTATAATAATAACAGAATGTTTCATTAAATGTAAAAATTGAAGTGAGCTCTTGTAAGAATTGGAAAACTTGGCAGATCGCAAAGTTTTGGATCTTTGCACAGCCTGTGAGGAAGAGAAGATGGTCCCTGTGATCTATTGGGAAAACATCTCAGTGTGTTTGAGAGAGAGAAGGGCACAGGAATTTCTGAGTCTGGTGGAGCTGGACAAATACATTTTGTAAAGTGGCAATCCTGGAGCCAAATCAGTAGACCTTCCTATAAAACAAACTTCTGTGCATGTTGTGTGTGTGTTTGTGTGCAACCTATTTAAATTCTAGTTGGGCTGGTCCCACCAGCCTGGCACTGCTGTGCTTGTGCCTGACCTGGACAAGCTCTGTCTAACCTTACCATGCTTCACAGGCAGCTTTACAGCCCAGATTGATTTCCACATTTCCCTCCTTGGATTGGCCCTGAACGGTTTTACTGTGAATGTTCATCCTTCAGCAGCATAGTTCACCACACTGAGGTGACTTACTACAGTACCTTCATGCAAATAAGGCCAAGACATTCTTCAAGCAGATTCAGAGACACAAATCCAGATTGCCTAAACAAATTAGGGAAAAGATATCATGTGTAATAACATCTGAGCTGTTAACTGATATCCTTATATATGTGAAAATCCTCCAGGGATAGGAATGCTCTAAGTCCTTCTCCAGCCCAAGGTGGTGCCATGGAAACAGCCTATTTATGTTGCTCTTCATACTATGATCCTGCTGCTGGGTTTGAAGGTAGAGCAATGTCTTTCAGAAGATGAATTTCCAAAGCATATAATCTGAAGTAGCACGTCCAAATTATATTCTATAGAAACCATTCAAAATTGCAATGAAATTGTTCATCATAAATCTGAACACATTTTAAAGTCTGAGCTTTTGGGGGTTGTAAGAAAAATAAGAACAGGACAGGCAAATATAAGAACAACCCAAGTTCTCAACTTGCAACATTTATTCCAGTGTAACACTGGATTAGAATCAAGCAGGATTATGATGTCAGAGCAGAAAGATTAACATGATAAATAAGACATTGAAAGAAAAGATATCTATAGATATTAAAGATAAGATTTGGTTTTGTTTTCAAAAATATTCTTTGGGAACCTTACACTCTGAAAGAACATTCTGTACTCTCATGAGCAAACAAAAAGCAATGGGAAAGACCAATAAGACCACTTTCAACAACATAAATAAAATTGTCTCTAGGCATAGCATCACAGCCCATAAAGGCCTTCAGTGTTAGGGTTTCATTCCATTTTCAGAGCATCATGAGTATTATTTTTAGACTTGGCATCTTGAATAGCATGAGGGTAGTGGGGAAGAATGAAAACAAGGAATCAAAATGTTCCCCTATTGATCAAAGATCTGAAGGCAGTTTTCCCCACCAACTGACACAAAGTATTTCAGCATTTTCCTGAAGAGCAGCATAGCTAGAAATAGCTATAGGGCATGAATAGTCCTGGCAGTGATGTAAACTGTTGGTTTATCTCCTGAATGATCAGACACTTTTTTTTGTTGTCAGTGCACTAATGTGACATAATAAATGAAGTCCATTTAGATAAAGACATGTAATTATTTCCTCCCTGAAGCTTTGTAATAAATCAATAAACCAAGCTCTGACTGAAAGGCCTGAATCTACTTCTAGTAAAAGAACAGTTGAGAGATAATGTCAGAATAGTATGTTGCATCTGACCAACAGTCTGCCACAGAGTGACAAATCACTGAAAGGCAGCAGCCAGTGATCTCCCCCAGATCATTACCATACAGAGGATGCTCCTCTAACAAACATCTCTTTTAAGGGGTGAGAAGGTTCCCACTGTGGTTGGTCACTGGTGTTCCAGCCATTGGCTGGGTCCATGCCCCAGAGCTTTCACTGGCTGGCAACTAATGGTCCAAATTGTCCAACTGTTCTGGTCCAAATTCAGATCTGCCTTGATCAACTCAGAACTGCATCTTTTCATATCCTGGTAGTAGCTGGACTCTGACACAAAACACAAAACTCAGCTGCATGTAGGATCAGAACAATAAAGTGCTGGATGACCTGGGTGGGTCATCAATTATGCAGGTCCTGAAACAGCATTAGGTCATCGAAGACCATCAGAGATGCTCAGAGCCACCTCTGCACAGATCAGGCCCCTGGCCTGTTTCAAAACTGTGGTCGCAAGTATTCTGTCATTTGCTTACGTAAAAACTTTGTCATCTCTAAAGGTTTACCTCTGAAAATAAGCCTTTATTTTAAATGTTTTGACAGTGACTGCATTAAATTACATGACTCATGTCACAATACTTGGAAACTTGCTGTGCTAATGGAGGATGTTCAACATTTCTTTGAGATAAATTTGCAGTGGGAGCTGCGGGGGAAGGCTATACTGGAAAGACTTCAAGATCTGAGGAGATCATAAAATTGTGTCAATAACATATTCATGCTTTATCTGAACAACTATTTTAACAGCATGAGAAAGTGTACCAGAGATTCAAATTACATCAGTTTTATTATGCTTGCCCAAGTGTTTTCCATGAGGGAAAAATCTACCTTGCGTTGCAGGAATTAGTGAAGAGCCAATTGCTGAATCACAGAATCACAAAATAGTTAAGGTTGGAAGAGACCTCTCAAGTTTATCTTGTCCTCTGTTCAGCCTATCTGGGTAAACTGCATTAGGTGACCTTGATTTAGCAGGAGGTTGGACAAGATGACCCCAGCAGATCACTGAAAAGGACAAAGTCTTTCTGAAAACTAGTAATATGATCTTGCTTTTTGCCCTGTTCTCTCCTCTCACAATCCTGAACTCCACTATCTCATGGTCACTGCAGCTAAGGTTGCCTTTGACTTTTATAACCTCCATAAGCCCTTCCTTGTTCATAAGCATGAGGTCCAGTACAGGATCTGTACTTCATGGCTCCTCTATCAATTGCAACAGGAAGTTGTCATTGATGCTGTCCAGGCACCTCCTGATTTGCTGATGCCCTGCTGTGTTGATTCTCCAGCAGATACTTCGGTGATTAAAGTCCCCAAGAGAACAAAGGCCTGTGAAGGCTATATCTAGCTGTCTGTGTAAGACTTGAACTTCAGTCAGGCAGCCTATAGCAGACATCTACTGCAATGTCACATATACTGCTCTGCTCTTTGAACCTTACCCATAAGTTCTCAGTTGGGTTATCGTCCATCCCCAGGCAGAGCTCCATGCTGCTGCTTCACACAAAGGGCAACACCTCCTCCTCAATTTCCTGGACTGTCCTTCCTAAAGAGCCTGCATCTGTACATTGCACAACTTCAGTTATGCAAGCTATCCCACCACATCTCCATAATCCCAACAAGATCGTAGCCCTGCAACTCCATACATATCTCAAATTTCTCATGTTTATTCCCCCCTCATATGTATTAGTGTAAAGGTACTTCAGAGAGGCACCTCAGCATGGTGATTTCCCTGAATGTGTCTGGGAGGTTCCCAACAGGTAGCCTTGTTTACATGCTGATCCTTGTGATGACCCTTCTTAAATTCATTTATGTATTTTTGCTTAGAAGTCTTTGCAGCGTACATGTACTTCAGCAAAATGGCTCTAAAATTTGCCCCATTTTTCAATATCTGTCAAGTTCTGATTGGACAGGAAGAAATTAACAGAATTTAAGTGCTGTTTCAGTGTAAGAGAAACCACAGAGGTAATTTTTTATTATTATTGTTATTATTTATTATTGTCCATCTAGTTACACTTCATTTAAATATATACAATGACAGAAAGACTTCTATGAATTACAAAACTATAATCACGGAACCATAGAAAAGTAGAATCATCACAGTTGGAAAAGACAATTTCATTTTTACTCATCATTTATTAAAATATTTATGCTTTTATGCATCTTAGAGCATATGCTTCTGTTCAGTGACAGATATTTTTGGCAGAAATTTCCTTTGTGTGTCCAACCTATCAGGAGAGATGGATGGATAATTTTTTATGTGAGAGATAACTCCTTTCTCTGTTCTCCTTGTGGTGTTTTCTAGGTTCTACCTTAAAAAATAACCCACAGGGAAATTATTCTGCATTTTAATTTTATAAAATAGTAATAGCATACTTACTTAAGACATTCAAATTCACCCATCCAAGGATGGCCACCCATCCTCAATAAGGAATGAGATTCCATAACACAAAACATAATCTAGATATGAGAACCGCTGAACCACCCATCATGGAGCATCTGCATGTAGTCTTCTAAATGGCCTGGTTGGCTAACCATGGATGAAAAATAAATAAATAAACAATAACTAAAGACTTCATACTTTGCTCTTGACTGTCTACCTTTCTCTAGGTACCTACTGCTTTGTCACAGAAAGCACTGGGCCACTTAGAAGTATTGGGTTCACAACATTGAAAACTTCAGTGGCTGATCCTATAGGGCTTCCTAGGCTACATTGAGACATTACAGCTGTCTGGGCAATGCCATCCCACTGCCTCGCTTGAGCTACCACCCAGACCCAATTCCACCCTCTCATCTGGCCTCTAGTTTATGTACTTTGAGTGCCAAGGCCACTTGCTAGCACTTTTTCTCTGAGTTTCCAGACTTCAGTGGAAGTTCATGTTCACTGAAAATCAGACAATGAGTTCTTACATACTAGACATTTTTGAAAATGTGACAATTTCATTTAGCATAAGGCTGCATAATCCCTTCAGGACAGACACATGCAAACCCCACATGCGTTGGAAGATAGGTTGTTCCAAGACAATTCCATATGAGGATCA
Source organism: Stictonetta naevosa (assembly GCA_011074415.1). Taxonomy (NCBI): domain Eukaryota; kingdom Metazoa; phylum Chordata; class Aves; order Anseriformes; family Anatidae; genus Stictonetta; species Stictonetta naevosa. The sequence continues at coordinate 85,043,858 of CM021699.1, read as the reverse complement.
ATGTAGATGTGCTATCTTGGCATTCAGCCTCAGTAAAAAGTGCAGTCTCAGCAGAGCTGAGCGTGCCTAAGCCCACGACAGCATGGCTAGTCTCCTTTAAAAAGCTGTTTCACAGCTGAACCCAAAGTGTAACTTGTCTCAGTGCCTAAACAGAAGTTGAAGTTTCTGGAAGAAAAATAAATAAATAAATAAATAAATTAATTAACTCAGAATACTGAGACCTATTGAAAATCTGGACGTAATTCATGAAATTCAATACTTATCCATTTCCAAAGAGTTTATTAAAGGCAAAACCCTACTGGTTTGGAAGGAACTGGTTCTTCCTCCAGTGGATTTTCCACCACACAGAGATGTGGCATTTCAAACAGCATAATGCTCAATGCTGCTAATGTTACAGGATGACCATAGTCCAATGCAATGTGCCAAAAGACTACATACTAAGAAAATGAGAAATGTTCCTTATAGGTTTTGGCTGCCAAAGATGAATTGATTCATGCAGATTTAGAAATATGTATAATTTTGCAACATTTTTGCAAATGATGAGCCAGGGGAAATAATAGCAAGAATAAAATCAGATTTAGCAGATAAAGCTAGATGAACTTTAATTTGGAACAAAATGTAATGCGCTAATTTGGATTACAGTGAGAACTTCCCAGCTATTGTATCTGGGGCCATTCTTCAGACTGGAAAATCAAAATAGATAATATACATAAAATATATATCATGTCAAGGCATTATAGTGAATATACATCTTATGAATCACAAAACATTTTATCATAGTGTATCTCATTCTATTGATTCTGTTTACACAGAATGCAAAATGTGGGTGAAAAAAAAAGTCATTCTGTAGGAACAGAAGTTGTTTTGATCTTCTGGGATTCTGAAAATGCAATTGACTGGACATTCTTAACTGAACATGTAGTATAGCATCAAAGTATTCCAAGAGCGATCCTTCATACTGAACAATATTTTTATGATGTCTTTGGTGTTGTGAGTCACCATAAGAACAATGTGCTATGTGTTGACTTAACGTGCATTTGTGAAAAAAAGAATGCATGCAGAAAATCTGATAAAGCCTGTTAACAGGTAATATCAATAAGGCAGTTATGTCTTTCCTGAGCCTTTCTGGGTAAGATTACCGGCTAGATCTGAAAAGAAACTTCCCTTGCATATGCCCATCCAGATACTTTTTCAGACTAAAATCTCTAACTTCAGATTGAACTCTACTTCATTTTACAAGGCTTAAAAATACTTCTAAGAAGGGATAGATAATATTTTTATTTGAAAAATCATGAACTCTTAATCTACTCAGGGTAGAAAGGGTCAGCCTCTTCTGGCAGACACTAGTGATAGGACTAGAGGGAATGGCCTCAAGTTGTGCCAGAGGAGATTTAAGTTGGAAATTAGGAGAAACTTATTCTCAGAAAGAGCAGTCAGGCATTGGAATGGGTTGCCCAGGGAAGTGGTGGAGTCACCGTCCCTGGGGGTTGGATGTGGTGCTTAGGGACATGGTTCAATGGGTGACATTGGTTGTTGGGTGATGGTTGGACCAGATGATTTTGAAGGTCTCTTCCAACTATAATGCTTCTATGATTCCATGATTCTACTCAAATAAGCAAGATGAATCTATTAAAAATGCACAATGCTATTATGCAGAAAACATGAAAAGCTGTTTTTGTGATATCTAGCCATATATGTCTTTAATATTATACATTCAGCTTTAAAGTGACATAGAATGAATCCAAAGTATGAACTGATTTATTTTTTCATTTAAGGCAGAACTTAAAATTGTAAGTTAAAAATCTGAGTAAAGCAGCTAGACAGAAGTTGAGACATATTACAGATGAAATGAGTCAGAGTCACACAACTGAATGAATTCTCTCATGCAGGATTGTCAGAGAAAACCTTTATTTTTGGAAATCTGTAAGATTGCCTTTGACATAGCCAGTGCTTGTTTGAAAGATTATTGCCTGTGTCTCATTTTAGTGTCTTTCCATTTAAATTCCTAAGAGAATTGCCTAAAATATCTATTTATGAATAGCTGGCTGTAGCTCATACTCATTCTCCTATTTCTGTATACTTGTGCATAAAACCGGGTACAACAATCTTTATTCATATTTATGAACATTCACATATCTGAAAAAATCTCAGACACCTTCTGCTCCAAATTACTAAATTATTAGGATATGCAGATACTGTATCTGTGTATCTTCTGCCAGAAAGGGATGATGGGCACATTTATTTAAAAGTGTAGACCTCTTACCTTCTGTTTTTATATTCCTTTATATTCCATCAGCTACAGTCTTCATAATTTCTGCTCAATGAATAAATATTGAATTTCTGCTCAATGAATAAATATTAAATAAATAAATGAATAAATCTCAAGGAATCCCAGTAAATTGTTTTATTTGTTTGTTTAATTTATTTTACCTCTCTGTTTTCAGCAGGGACCCCATTGTAATCTTTATTTGGTGATGACATTCAGCACTTTCCATCCTTCCAGCAAGACAGTGCTGCATTGACCATTATCTTCCAGCGTCAACAGCCATTGCCCCTCATAGCACATTTCCAGCCTTATGGGGAACAGTCCTTCCAGAGACACATTTTGTGTTCTATCCAGCCTGGAGAATTAATAGCTCCAATGATGACCACTGACCTTTAATTTCATACCACTGTCTGAAGTATAACTTTTAATTGTTGCTATACATTTAAAAGTTTTTCTCCTCAGATGCCTGAAATCTTCACATATTCCACTAGCAATTTTATCAATTCAGATTTCGGGAAGCAAGTGTTGTAGAGGGAAAACACATCTTTTAGACATGTCTTTGAGATACGAGACGCATACAATAAATGTTTGGTGCCATTTTGACTTCTGTTGCTACTGAAAAGAGATGAGTTAGGAAGACTGAGAAATTTAACCTCTGGATATTATGTTGGAGAATGCACTGGCTGAGATTTTGTAGTCTACAGAAGTTTTCTGTCAGATATACTGTACTCTAGGGCATTGCCAAATAACAGCATAGAGTATTCATGGTATTCTGAAGAACTGCCAAAGAAAACAAGTCTGCAGATTCTCCTTTATTTGACGATATGATGACATTTCTCATATCAACAGCTTCTAGAACTGAAATTTGAAGTATAAACATCTAAGGATGGATACTGGGCCATGACTCCTTTTCAGCTTTTTAGGGACAAATCCTAAACATACTGAAATAAGACAAAATTCAGGAATTAGAGGGAAAAAAAAATGGACTCTGAATTAAAAAAAAAAAAAAAACAAAAAAAAAAACTTACCTTATCTTTGAGTGGGTGCACTTATGCATGGCTGTGTGTATTGTGTATGTGCATACATGTTTATACAAAAATATATTTGTAGCATTTTTAAGATTATTTTTCTTTCTATTTCAGACCTTGGTTATAGCTATATGTCTTTGGTTATTTACACATAACTTCAATTAAAGTCCGTTCAAGTTTAAAAAGTATTATTTTTCAC
>CM021699.1:84949517-85040265 GCA_011074415.1 Stictonetta naevosa | reverse complement strand
TTTTTTTTTTTTTGTAATTATGTAGTGGAAACTGATTTAGAATTAAAAGATGTCTTGGACTATCTCACATGGTAATTGACACCTGTAGCTACATATAAGAAGAAAAGAATAAAATCTACTGAGATGACTTCCTGCTTGTTAATGTATTCCAACAGTAGTATAAAAGCAGAAAGAGGACAAATGGTATAAAAGATACAGCGAAGCTTGTAAAGGTCAATAATCATACAAATATCAGTAACAAGGAACCCTAAAACCCTTATCCTAAAATCTTACCTTGCCCTTTTGGCCTGAAGACAGACAACAGAAAAATGCAGGTAACATGGAATGCATGATCCATGAACCAAGGGAACTCTATTAATCTGGTTTAACAGTGTATACGGCCAACAAAAAGAGAAAGAAAGAGAGAAAGAGAGAAAGAAAAGAAAGAAAAAAAGGATAAGAAAGAAAGAAAGAAAGAAAAGAAAGAAAGAAAGAAAGAAAAGAAAGAAAGAAAGAAAGAAAGAAAGAAAGAAAGAAAGAAAGAAAGAAAGAAAGAAAGAAAGAAAGAAAGAAAGAAAAAGTTTTTGGAGTAGAAAGAAGGAAGAAGGTTCTGAAGACATCAGATGGATGTCTCCTTGTAAGCCTTTTCTTTGCCAGGCTAAGCAAACCCAGCTCCCACATACACCAGGCACTCCAGCCTCCAGTCCACCTTGGTGACTCTACACTGGACTCGCTCCAACATGAATTTGTCCTTCTTGTCACTGGGGAGCCCAGAGCTGCACACGTGGGAGAGCTGCATAGAGGGAAATAGCACATAAACTTCAGGAAGGAAAGGCAGCAAGGATTATGCAGGGCATGACATGTTGGCATAACTGATAAGGAGAAACAGGTGCTGTACAATGTACAGTAATTTGAATTGATTTGCTCTGTTCATTGTCATGAAAGGATCCTGAAGCTTCAAACATTTACATGTTGCAACTTTCCAGTGGTGGTTACTATGAGACATAAACAGCAGGCCAATATAACTCATAAACATCTCACATTTGCTTCAGCTTGGTAGCTGTAAAAATAGCACTACTCAAGGTATTTATCAGTTATATACTTCCCAGACAGGGGAACTTCTGTCATGTTCAGCACTGGGGTTCTGGTAACTTACAAATGTCTTTATTTTGCAGTACTTTAGAGACCAGTAATTCTGGTGACGTCTTTTGCAGAGGTATCTGGATAGGTGCAGTCTCTAACAGAAAAAGATACAGATTTTCTTTTCTCTTTTCCAGTGTTTCCTGAGCATCTGAAGATTTTCTGCTGTTATTATAGCTGAAGGAAATGTAATTAACTATCTCCTTCAGTATTTTTAACCTAGGAATTGTGCTTGGATAACATGCTATGAAAAGGAGAGACAGAAGGTATCTTATTTCTTCTCTGTCTTATTTTTAGTTTTGTTCAATATTTAATATTATACAAATATTATGTATAGTGACTCAGAAAATAACTTGAGGCAGATTAAAGGGGTCAAGTTATTAGAGGCATAGTGCCTTCTGAAACTGAGAGATCAATGGATGTCTCAAAGTAAGCACCCAGAAATGTCATGTTCCCAGATCTGTAGTAACTCAAAAGTCCCGTCAGTAGCTTGCACCACTCTAGAAAGAAATAAGTATGGGTCATACAAAGGAAAGGTACAGTCGCCATGAACCAAGCCTTCAAGGCATCCTGGACTGTCTTTGTAGGAATGAAAGTGGAAGTTAAACTGGGCACTAAACTATTCTCTAAAAACAATTAAGAAACAAACTGCAGTTTTCAAGGATGAAGAAATTCAGAACAATGCTGACCCAGAAGTGAGAGTGAGCGCAGAATGTGCATCACAGTTCAAATATCTTGCTGCATTCCTTCATTAAATATATATATATATTATTACTAAGAACTTTTTACATCTCCAGGCTTACAGAATAGATCTGTTGAATGAGGGCAAGACTATAAATTCAATCTTACTAAAGTCAGTGGCAAAATGTAGGTGATGTTACATGAGGCAGGATTTCACTTTACTTTCCAGAATCACTCTCTTAGGTGCAATTTGTCACAGTGAGCTCAGCTGTCTTATTTATGAAACAAAAGAATAAAACATTGGGATAGGAACACAGCACAGGAAAAAGAACTAAATGAAGATGCAATTGAGCATTTATTTTCAGAGGCCAATAGTGTATCAGCACTAAAAACACTTTCTGAGTCTATTCTTTTTATGTGAATGTTGACTAAGAATTTTCATATGTGGAGAATTCTTCAGGAGCATTTCCTTCCATTCCTATCTCTTTTTCAGGGCATAAAACTGATGCAAGTACGGATCTTAACTAGTTGGTCAAGCCAAATATATGAAGTCTTTAGAAGAATACTGAAGGAAGAAAAGTCTGTTACAACCTATGTTTTCTTGGTGCCTACAAGCTGGTCTGATATTTCTGACTTTGCATATGAGAAATGCAACTGTCTTCATATCAGCATGTTCAATAGGGCACATGAAGTAAAATTATATAAAAGGTATTCATTTTTATATTCAAAACTAATATGAAAATTATCAACTTTACACAGTGCAACACCTCCACTAAATATTTTCCCATTTGTAATGTTGATCTAAGTTGCAGTCAAAAATATCAACACATTACTTCAGTCTATAAAGGCAGTGAATAAGCTCGAGGAATATGTGACTCCTTTAATGTGTTTTCAACAGTGACAGTGATTCTGGAAACTTGCAAAATTTTTTTTTTCTTTTTAAGAACTATATAGATTAATCAAGTTAAAACTAATATACCTGTTTTATAGCAAAAAGGGTCTTCATTAGAACAACTGTTCATGCTTTAGATTTAAACTCATCATGTCTGTTAAAACAATCACTGTCCCTTTATGTTCTTTTAATAGCATTTCTGTGCAGTCAGTGCTAGGGCATTCAAAAGACATTGCCACAAAACCACAAACAGGAAAAAAAAAAATGAAGGGAGGCACTATTTTAAGTGAGGCTCTTTATGTGCTTTACTTCTCTCCATTTTTGCCCATTATTTTTGCCTGGAGATCTCAGCAGCGATGCACCATCATAATATTTAGCCTTTGTAAAACCATAATGCTCCCTGGGGATTTGTGCAGTTTTGCTATCCATGCTATCAAGAATGCAAAGAACTTGCCCTCTGAAAAATATCTGTGGGTCAGAGGAAAGACCGTCTTCATTAAGATCCTCTCTGCAATGCTCTGTCCTAATTTCAGACAAGTAATGTCCCTCTCCCACTTGCTTGTTCATATTCACAGTTTTAGCCAAAGGAGAGAAAAAGTGAACAATTTCCTCCTTTAAAAATTCCAAACTTGGTAAACTGCTCAGTTGTGCATGAGTATTCAGGAGCTCAAACTTGTTTGTGTTTGCTTTGCTACTGTACTTCTCCAGGACTTGCTTGGCTCAGCCTCACATCAGCTTTCCCAGAAGTGTCATCAGTACCTCCCTGAGAGTCATTCCCATGAGAATTCCTGGAAATGAGATATTCTTCCTTGTTGGCCTCTATCAGTAAACACTAATTTTTATGCTGTATCGAAGCATTTCAAGTATTTTCTCCAGACTTGATGAGCCAGTGAAAGTCCTTTTCTCTTCAAAATGCACTGCCAGTAGAATGCCTCTGTCAAGTATTGCCATACAGGTGAAATAAATGTTACAGGCTTGAGGAGCTGGTTTTTGTTTGTTTGTTTGTTTGTTGGGGTAGGGGGTTGTCTTTTTTTCTTTTTTCTGTTTTTTTCTATTGCATATCTCAAGTTCAGAGATTAATTCATTCTTTGTAGTTCTGTGCCTGTAGGAAGGAAACATCCTAGAGCTGGTATCCATCCTGCAGGTCTGTAAGCAGAAGTTTAATATGAACTGACTACCTACAAGCTGAGGTTCTATTTACTATTTAAATATTTCATCAGAAAATCAATCAGCACCTCTATCAATAAGGAACACGAAGAATATGAAGAGTGTCTGTCAGGCATTGGATATACTTTTTGTGAAGAAATTGGAAAGTAATTTAAAATATATGCTTTCAATAAGCTATTCTTTCTGTAAAACTTTCTGTTTGGAGGACAGAAGGGAATCTTTATTATGAAGATACGGGCATCCAGTTAAGCTTGTCCTAGTGACACAATTAATGCCAGAAACAGACTTATGGGAGATCAATGTAAGATGTCATTATTTCAAATACAGTTCAGAGAAACATTCTAATCACTTCTCCAAGTTCCTACCAACTATTTTTTTTCCTGCCAGGCAGCTGCAGAACATACTTGTGATACCTTGAAAATACTTCCCCACAATCAGATGAAAACACGATCAATCAATGACTTAGATTCTTCTTTAAATGTTCCTCAGCTCAGCCCAGAATTATTCCCTTACAGTCTAAAAGGCATATGGCTATAATCTGAGTCACTCTTTGAAATGCATTTATTTATTTATTTTTATTTCACTGATAAGCCATCAGGTAGTCTAAGAAGGTATTGTATAAATTGCGTTTGTGGACACTAAAATTCATCACACAGCTTCCAGTGCAGAGTAAATACTCAGTGACCAGGAAGCCAGCCTGCACATCTAGCTTCATTTCCATGACAAGTGCTTTGCATGATCTTTAGAAATGCCACTGCAGCTTTCCCAATTAAGTTGAAAGGCTTTGCTCTAGGTGCTACATCATGCATGGTCCCAGCAAGATGAAGTCTAAACACCAGACACCCATACCCAAGCAAGCTATTTGCTAATACTGAACTAAGTGCTGCCATGGCTACAATGCTCATGGCACATGAAGGAATAAAAGTTTGAGTGGCTTTAGCTACTTGCTGCAGACCAAGTAGTTCCCGAGGTGGAAAGAGTCTCTCTTGCTGCAACAAACATCCATTAGAAGCATCAAGAAGGAACAAAAAGAAAAAAGAAAAAAAAGAAAAAAAGAAAAGAAAAAAAAACCACTGCTTCTGCATCTGATGAACTTCATTTTCTTGACCAAATGCATTGCAGACTGAATTTTGTTAAAAGTCACATCCATAACCCAGACAGTGGAAACCTCTTTTGCTTTCATCCACCCCCCTCAGGATACCACAGCCTAAATTTCTATTTTAAGACTATTCCCGTTCTAGTTGATTTTTGGTAACTGACATTTCCAAACAGTGGAATAAATAACACTAATAGAGTACACACATCAGTCTCAATGGGCCTTTCAAAAAATGAATAGCCAAATATAAATTTTCAGTAGTTTTATTGAAAAATGCCTCTTTCATTTCAGAAATAAATAATATAAGGCAGTGAAATTCACAATTTGCAGTTAAAATATAAAAGCAGCAATTCTATATCCATAGTCTTGCAAACAATTTCCAACTGCTTTTGATAACTAAGAAACATTGTATTCTGAAAAAAAAAAAAAAAAAAAAAAAATCCATACTAAATATACAACATAAACATGCAATTCCATCTCTGCAGGATTGACTGCAATTTGGCATAAATGTTACTGTGTCTACAAACAAGGAGATTTCAGGCATTATTAAACTGTATCCAGTTGATACAACAATTTCAGCTACTTAATGTTTGTGGTGTTTAAAGGAGATGTATAAGAGCAGTATATGCTCTACAAAGTGTAACTAAGAATAGAAGAAAATGACAATGATATTGAAAGGAGAGAGAATTTTTTTTTTTTTGGCTTCTTCCTTTTTTAACTACATAATGCAGACCTGTGATCTGACTGAACTGCAAACATGCATGTGAAAAAGAAGAAAAATATAGATTGTCTGCTAAAGCAGACAGTCCTCAGAAAATTTGCAGCAGCTCTGTGGTTATTTTTGTTTTGGTTTTTTGGTTTTCTTTCTTTTTTTTTTTTAATTTGTTTTTACTTTATTTTAATGAAAAGGCAGCACTGGGATAACTGAACGCACGTATTAACCTGTATGCAGCCACTAAAAGCAAAAGTATTTTACAAGCATTTCCAGAGCAATATGAAGTCTCTAGTTACACGTATTGCTATCCTCACATAAGCAAGATACAAAACAAGGGTGTGTCTGATATGAAAAGACCAGAAAGCTAGAATGCAGAAGGAACAATGCATTCTCCTTGTGTGTATCTGCAAATGCAAGCATAGCAAAGACAAAAACCACCAACCAAAAAAACCAAAACAAGACACAGATCTTTTATGGCTTTGGTTTTGCTTTTCTTGACAGCGATCTTTTCCAGCGCATGTGCTCAGGGTACTCTGGTGAATGCATTTCAACTCCATAGTCCTCATACTCGTCCTCTCTCCTTTCTGACTCCATAGGTACTATGAAGGGTTCACCTTCAGGTTGATAGGGTCCACTTTCAGGCACGTATGGTTCTGGTTGAAAATAGTTGTCCGATTGAACATTATAGTTATCGCATGTCTTTGAATCCACAAATACAACAAAAGTTAGTTTTTCTACATAATGTTAGTCCAATCTTATTTCCATAAAATAAATATATAAATTAATAGTTCACTGGGGGTGCTTTCAGTTTTGTTCATGAATACTTTTTGGCAGTAAAATAATAAAAAGTTTAAAATTAATAGTGAAAGGCTTTGTATTTATAATACACAAAACAGTGCAGAAAGAGTCTTAAATTATGCAAGGGACCAGTTATTGTTAAAAAAAAAAAAAGGCAAATCAAATAAAATTATTATTTTACAGCTAATTCAGTAAATCAAAGCACTGTACTTTATTTTAGACTGTGCAATTAATAGAACACATGGAGCAGGCAAAATGAACAGGTGGGTTTGGCATATCCTAATTTTCTCTGAGAATGGGAAAGTGTACACATAACTATCACCAGCGGCAATATACAGTACATGTCATTTTCTCGTGCTGTTCCTCGTAACAAACCGAGTTACAGCTGGTGCTTCAGGAACACCAAAAACTACAGCAAAACAGAAGAAATATAATTATAAAACTTTTGTATTTATAACTGCAGTTACAGAATCCAACAAGATTACATATAAAAAAGGCACATGCCCCGATTCAGACATGTTGGTAACAAGCAACAGACAGGTAGATTTCCTAAGTTGTCAAATATGTTATTCTGGCATAGAGCAAGCAGCAGCAGGCTTTTATGCAAAAGCATCACATAAAGTTGTTAACAGATTTTAGTGGGTACGGTCCCATACAAACCATTTACAAGCCACAATTAGTTTACTATTTACAGAAGTCATTTCTCATTTACCAGGTTAAATCTGTCTCTTCTATTGGCATTATCTTTGCTGGTTAGTAGTTTTATAAGCCTCCTTCACCAGTGAGACTTTTGATGGTCTGGGTCTTTTTTTAAAAAAGAAAGACTGTCTATTTTATTACCGAAATGCAACAGGCTTAATGAAATGGCATCACTGTCCTTTATCTCATTCACAAGTTGTTAGTAAAAAGAATCTCCCCATTCATTCTATCAGGCCAACATGGTTCAAAAACCATATCCGTGGTGAAATATCCATACGGACTCATTCTCTAATAAGCACGTGCGCAAACATCTCAGAAACAGGATTTTCATGTATTCAAACTGTAAGCAGCACTGGCGACTTAGAAAATGTGTTAGCCGAAACCTGAAACAGGTCAAAGATGATGTTAGTCTTTTAAAAAGTCCATCTGATGTGCAAAAACATACTTTCATCCAACTAAATACATAACAGTTAATTCATAGGCATATATCTATATATGTATACATAGCTGATTACTAGAAAGGAGAACACTGCTGAATCACAGGCATAATTTTCTTTCGTTTTCATTTAAATATGAATTTTGTGAGATCTCCACAACCACCTGGCTCTTTAACCATCAGCACTGAGTCTGCAAGTGTGTACATATATATATATATATATATTTTTCTTTTAATGGGTACATGCACAATACACTAACAGCAAACCATATTCAATAGTAGTATCACATACACTAATTTTGAGATGTTGCAATGCATACATATTAATTTGTTAACAATACTGTGGTCCTGCAGGATCCTCATGTTAAAATATATTGGAATATCTCCAGTCAGAAATTGGTGGCCGCTGTGACCCTGATATTTCGATTGCAGATGCAGCCTAATGTTTTAAGATACATCACAGAGAGGAAGGCTGGTATGACCAAGGGCTAATCAGAGACTCCATGGTGTTTAACTTGGTAGAAATTGTAGGACAGTGGTGTTTTTCAGTTGTCTGCATTGTATCACTGAATGGATTTCCTTTGTGGGAAATTTTGATTTCAGGTATAAATTTGGTATAAATAATCCTGACATTGCTCAAAAAGATACACACGGAAATTGCCAGCCACAGCATTCTTTTTATTTTGCAAGAGAAACATGGAGAATTCAACCTTGTTCTGAAGACGATTGGAAGGAGTGGGGAGGGGGGAGGAAAAAGAAGAAGAAAATTGTCACTTAAATCCTATGAGCAACATTATCAACTACTAACCTTCTATGTTAAAAAATAAATAATTCATTTCTACTTCCTATTTAAAGTGAATGACACATAACATCAATTAAATCTGCATCAAAGTCCACATGACTGATCATATGCCTGCACATTACAATGAGGCAGGCCTGCTCACTGCAACCTTTTCCTCCTGATTCAGCATGTTCAGGTTAGCAGGTCTGTCTCATGTAAAGCAATTCAATATGAACAGCCACATCTGTAAAGGCTATTTAAGACAAACAGCACTTTGGTTGTTCATAACATACCTGGGAATCCTTGACCATTGTAAGGGATGCTAGCACACTGGGATGAATCACAATAACCAGGTGGTCCTGGAGGACCTCGAATACCCGCATTTCCAGGACGACCTGGAGGCCCTGGTGGTCCTCGTGATCCTGTGGAGCCTGGTGGACCAGTTCTAGATTCTCCTTGTGGACCTAATTTTAGAATTGAAAGATTGGGGGGTTGTTTTCTTTAAGAGCCAGCTTGATAAAACAGCTAACATTACTGCTGTCTAGACTACTCAGTCTAAGCTATGTCTTTGGTGAAAAAACATTTGCATTTTGTTGCTATATGGGGGTCAACAGAAAGAAAAACAAAAGAAAAATAGAAATGTGACTCATCATTAGTTGCTTCCCTGTGTGTGGCTTACTTAAGATTTTTTTTTTCACGGAAACTGATTTAGTAAGGTTTGAGCCAAGTAAGAAACATCAATGAATTTTCTGGTTTATTTCCCCTCTGCATAAGATATGAACATCTCAAGGGAAACTACTAGATTAGACACGCACACTGGATTTCAATTAAAATATAGGAGTACATTAATTCTGCTACCCTGCAGCCCTAGGATAGATGAGGTAATGTTTTTTTTGGAACAGGTCTTATTATGGTTAGCAGAAAAGTAAAGCTTCAAGTATCTGGGGTTACAAATTGCTGCAAGCATCTTATGAGTCCTGTAATGAAAAACCATGTTTAGCCTAGTGAACTAAAAGCAGAAACAAATGATACAGCTGATTTCTGCCAAGGCATCAGTGAACAAAATTGCAAGACACAAAGAGCAAAAGAAACAGTCAAATTATCAGACTCTATCATTTAGTAACTCCATATGTGGGAATATTTTTTAGTTCTTGGGCAATTTGTACTTCTGTAATCAAAAATCAAAGTAGAAAATGAATCTAGATACTCTGAAAGAATCATCTATTAAGACTTGTGAAAATATCTATTAAGCATTTGGACAATGTATTTTCATAAAATACATTTTCATGCAAACAAGCATGCCAGAAGAATAAGTTACAAGACAAAGATAAATATCTACTAGCTGCATCCAAAAGTCTCTAAAAATCACTTTGTTTTACAGGAGCTCCCAGTAAACTCTAATATATTTCAAAAACATGAAGCGCACAAAGTAAAGCACATTCATTCACCATTAGCAGTCTGGTGCTATGTGAAAAAGTATTGTCTTTTTCTCCTACTTTTCTGAAATGTGATTTTAAATAAAACAAGAAATATTTACCAGGTGGTCCTGGCAAACCTCGTGGTCCTTGAGATCCAGTCCCTCTTTCACCTTTCTCTCCAGGCATTCCTATTAAATAATAATAATAATAATATTTAATTCCAATTATTTAATGGAAGAGTGTGGGTCAAACCTTATTTGGTACAGATGTCCCCATGTATACTTAGGGAAATACTTAATTTGGATATAAATATACTAACCCAACAACAAAGTAGGATGCAAAGGTAATTTAGTGTAAATGAAGTTTCTCAAAACATAGAAAAGTCTTTGAGACACTTAAAACACCACAGAACTTTATTATTTTAAACTGTGAACAGGAGGGTATTTTCAAGCTTGCTGATTTCTGATATAAAAGTATGCTTTACACTTTCTTAGAAACAGAATTCAGAAACTCATCCTTCCTTTCTCTTCTCTGTGTCTTTTTTGAAGATTAAAGTAAAATATATGCTAGAAAATGCAGTACTGAGTCTATGCTACAGTAGAGTAGCAGGAATAAGCACAGGCTACTTCACAGAATAGTACAGACACTTGATATCATTGCAGGAATCCAAGGTAGCCAAAAATAGGCATATCTATATGCTCAAACTCAAGTTAGAGTTTCTTCCCTTGGAGTAGTGCAAAGGGCCAAGGATGTAGAACTAATTCTTTCAACTCCTACTTTATATTCTTAGTAGTGACTCATTTTCTCTCTTAATTAGATGTCTATTCTGCAAAGAGTTGTGTTACTCCAAACAGCCTTTCAAGATGTAGCCGCTTAGTGCCAGAAAAGCTCTGAGAACATTCTCTTTCCTGGGATATCCTGTGGATGCCTGAGACAGCAGCCAAAAATTACACCAACACGTGTTTTATGGAACATGATCAAGGGAGAGACAGAGGAGAACACTGATGTAATTAACCTTGTCCTCCAGTACATTGGTGTCCCTCAGACAATCCAACTGACCCAACCAGACACTGTTAGGTGTGGGCTTCATAGTCTGACATGGTTAAAGGGATTAGGCTTCTCCTCTGGCAGCCTCTGCACTACAGCCACTGTGAAATATAGAGCTGCCTTGGGCATTACTCACCTCTTTCACCAGGTGGTCCTTGGACCCCAGGTGGTCCTGGGAATCCTGGTCTTCCTCCAGGTCCAGGCTCTCCTCTTGTCCCAGCAGCTCCTGGGGGACCAGGTGGTCCTGGTGGCCCTGGCTGATTACGGTTTGAATAATAATCATTCGGGATTTGATTCAGCATTTGATTGAACCGGCTCATTTGGCCTTAAAATGAAAGAAAACACTTCAGTAAACCATGTGAAATGCGTGAAAATCTTAGTTCTGAGTGGGAAGGAATAATGAAGCATCTCTGCATTAAAATCTTGCCTTATGACCATTCAAAAAATTAGTATTGCATTTGTCCAGTTGAATTAGGAAGACTTAAGATGAATGACAATGCTGGAAAGAAATGGAGGGGAGTGGGAAGAAGGTTAAGTGGAAATCTGGAAGCTGAAAGCATTATCAAAAGTTATTTTTAAGGCAATTAAAGCCAAAAAATAAGTATTTGTTTACAATATGCTTGCTCTCAGAGCTCTGGTTAGAGGTTGTTTCTACTCTGAAGAAAAAGAACTTGTCCCAGTTCAAACAGTGAAGAGGATCATATTTTGATGCAGAGCTCTGAAGTTACCACAGGCACAGGATAAATTGCTCACATGTAGAGCAAGCAGGACACAGTCTGTGATGTCTATGAATTTCATTTCCAAAGAAAGGTGTATTTGAACAAGAGCAATAGCACAGAGTAGCTAAGCAGAGGAGAGCCCTTAATAGGAGCCCCATCTAGCCCTTCCTGATTAGTGTCGTGTAACAATCCTAGCATAACTCATAAGAACACCTTCAAACCCAGCAGAGCTGTACCCTGTAACTACTCCCTGTGTGGCTGTAGAAGACTGAAATTCAGCTTAGAGTCCTCAACCAAAGAAATATCATTTTTACTTGCATAGCACAATTATTTTGTGCATGGTATTTACCCAGCACTCATCTGTCACTTCTCACTAGTAAAGCCCCTGCAGTGAGCATCCTTTTTCTTAGATTCCCTCCTGAAGATAAGACATGATTAATGAGAAAATGTATACTGATTTTATGACACAAATAAAGTAATTTTGGAAGAGACTGAAAACAGGTAAGTCACCTGCACAGCACCTGCACAGGATATTAGATTTGTATATATATTGCTAAAGTTGGCAAAAATTTAGTGCTACATTTTTCCACTAAATCAGTGGCATTGGACAACCGTCATATCATTCAGACCTATTTTGCTGTGTGGCTAGTACCTTAAATTTAAATCATTTTTTCTATTTTAACAATCAAATTAGTAGATTACTAGTATAAGAAACAAAGCAAGCAACACCGTTTACCATTTATCAATTGTTCACAAACTTGTCTTGCAACTGCTCGCATCATGTTCTGAGAAGCAATGTCACCCTAAATAATCAAAAACAAAACAAGTGTTTTATTAGCAAGTGTCTGTGCTTTTAGAGACAGTGTTTAATTAAAAACATCTAAGGGAAATTGACTTTAAAGCAGACTTACTCTGTCACCTTTTTCTCCCTTCATTCCAGGTGAACCCTAAAATAAATATAGTAGCATTGTTATTTCATGTATCAAAATATATGCCAGCATATTAATATAGGAATATAGACAAAGAAGGACCAAAGCAGAAATACTACTACGAGGGGAAAAAAAAATAAATAAATAAATAAAAAATCCTGTACTTCAGAGTTATTACCTACAAAAATTCCATATAGATTGACAAAGACATCTAACAGATATGTACCCAAGCATCTGATGGAGAGAGCTTTCTCATCTGGAAATTAGGTAAAACAGATGCTTAAGCATGATGTACAGATGCAAATCATGCCACAGATCTTTTATTTTCAAGCTGCTGTCAGAGCACTAAATTAAACTAAATTACATCCATTAACAGTCAGGAACTTTTAATTAAATAACATAGGTTTTTTTGGTCCAGAAAATGGGATTCATCAGATCCATGTATCTCTGGGCTAGGACACAGTCCCACAAAAAAAAGCCTAAACACTTAGGGCAGTCCTGAAACACAGGAGTTGCAGACTCACTGCAGGGCATTGCAGGTACATCTTTAACAGCAAAAATGTATTTCTTCACCAAAAGTAATTTTCCTCAGCACACTAAAAAGTCAGTCTCCATGCAGTCTAATTAATATTTAGTATTTTGGACAGCACAGAAAACTTTTAGATGAGATAAAGAACTGTAGACAGGCTGAATGCTCAATGGTCAAAGCATTTACAGGAGATGCACGTCCCATCTCCAAATCGGGAAAAGCAGTAAGGTATACTTCAAAGTTGAATGACCAGATCAGTCATCTGCTGCTCTGCATCCTAAGTATTACTGCTTTTTACATCTTAGTATTTCTTTAAGGAGCCTGTTTATCACCATTAACAAAGAAAAGGCTAAGTGTGGGCTGCAGCTGTTTTTCATAACATTCTTACAGTACCCACAAATAATTTCAACAACCCAAGAAAACAAATCATTCCACTGTGGTCACAGAGGATACGGTTTGAATGCAGTGGCACTGTTTCATAAACTTCCATCAAAGTTTTGGTCAAAATATTCTCATGAGGTATGTCAGAGTGTGAGCTCAGTATGCTGTCTGAACTTCTCTGCAGCAGCCATGCATTCACCTTCCTCATGACATGCCATAGAAAACATGAGGTGGCTCATCCATCAATGAGTTAAGCAGTTGGTGTATGGTTTATTTGCATCATACATCACAAAAATAATAATAATATTAAATAAAGCTTAAATATTCAAATTCTACATACAATTTCTGGAAGCACTTTTTTTCTGAACAGTCAAGAACAGTTCTTTAGGCTGCTGCCTTCAGCCAAAAGCCATGTTGGTAAGACAAGGTGTTCTCTTGTAACAAAGGCACAACCTTGCTTCGATGTGTTGCCAGAAAAGGTTCCACAGATAGAAAAATGCTAAGGGCATTCAATAATTATAAGCAATACAGTCAACTTTACAAATCATTGAATCAAATGAGCCTCATTATTCAATTTGTAACTTTGCAAAAAGACACTGAATCAGCCTTAGGATTGGAAACCTACAGGCTATTCTTAACTAATTTTAAAATGTAAAGATTAGAGACTGATTGGCAATGTTAACAGCAAAGTTCATTGTCCACCTGGGTATTTTAGACATAGGATTTCCAAAAAACAATTATAACTGCAATTACTGAGTTGCTATTTGCATCTTCCTCCCAGTTGGCTATATTCTGCTTAAATTTCACTTTATTTTCTTTTAATAGACAAAAACATGCAACTTATCCAACTGCTTGCCAGCATTTTGAGAAGCAGCAGCTGCTGCTGACACTCTACTTTGTTGATATCCTGTGATGAGGGAGTCAATTGGGGTCAGTGTGAGGAAATGCTAGTTTATGCTGCTCGTGGGATTTTTCTGAGCTGTGGGATGAAGGCTGAGGCTACAGCAAAAAAAAAAAAAAAAAAAAAAAAAAATCTGCAGCTTAAGGAGGACAAAACAAAGGAAGTATGCTATTTTTACTTTAAAAGATAATATACTCAGTTGTTTTCCCCAAAAGAATGCTTGCTCCCCGCAAGAACCACCAGCCCGCTGCCCTCAAAGCACCATCTTTTTGAGACTTCATCTAGGACCTCTGCACAGATGGATGCAAGATTAGTGAATGTATTCCAGCAGACACTGAAAAATGCTCAAAAATTGCATTTAACTCAGAACAAACATCTTCCTTAGCTGCTCAAACTCTAAAGGTTTTCACAGTCAGTTTGGCCCTGGAACCACCAACCTAATAGGACCTTATATATAAAACATAAATGTCTTGCACTATTTCCTGGGGTCCTTCCAGATAACAAAGTCAAACCCCGCTGTCACAAACAGCAGGGTTTGGTAATCAAACGTGTCACAGAGCCTATTTTATAAACAAGACAGCTCTACTTTAAGAAGACTTCGTATGCCCACTCATAGATTACAGTTTTTATTCTCAAACCTATAAAACAACAGTATTGTAAAAAAACTTTTCTTCTCTGATAGTCCAAGGTCTTCTATTTCCTATTATACTTATTCACAGAAAATGTATAATCATTTCTTCTTGAGACAATATTCCCTTTTAGTTTAATGGCTGTTAGCCTTGAAGGTCATTACCACATGACTTATGTATGGACTACTAGGAAATTCTCTCTCACTCTGACCAGACAGGCAGATGACAGATATTTTATTCTCTTCTAGGACAGACAGTCCTCAGTTCTCAACAGATTACTGACTCAGCTATACTCTTACTGTTCCTTTCTCAGTCATTTTGTTACTACACTGAAAAACCACATAATTTCTCTTGGAAATACTTATAAGCATATTATAAACTCAGATTTCCTATTTCCATGAAAATTCAGTTAACACGTCAACTTGTTTCCATATAAGTACACATTGAGGTATAGAAATGTTTACAGCCACATTAGTGGTGTGGTCTGCCTCAGCTTAGCATATTAGTGGTATCTTACACATCAGGAAAGAGCTTCAATAGAGTGCATTCAATGGGAATGTCTTAGCAACTGCCAAAGTTCCTCATAATTTGCATGTAACTGTGCATCCTTGGACTGGGACATAAAGACCCTTGCTTTGTAGGGGCCGATCACCTGACTTGTGCTGTATAATACCTACAATACAGATTGTTTGGGTAGAAGAAAAAAATGGCAGGATGTAGATGAAAATTATTTATATTTACCAGAGGCAATGTGAAGCCTCATTATCTTTTTCCAGGACAGGAAGTCACAAATTCAGGCAGGCCTGAACTATGACTCAGGGCATTGCAAGTTACATTTAGCCATTAGGCTGCAACTTTGGCATTCTAAGGCAAAACATCATAAAGGAAAGCATTGAAATTCTGTCCGCCAAGAGTCTGATAAAACATCTGTGCAAGGTGCAAGCCAGAATTCCTGCTGGGATCTGTTCTAGAAACATAAGAATTGGTAAATATGATCTGCAGTGTCACATTACAAGAAAGTGCAATAATTGGGGGAAAAGATGTATTTTTAACTGAAAGAAACTCTTAGGACCAGAGTGTAAGAGAACTTACATGTGGTGCTTGGACAAGCATTGACTCCTTTGCTTTGCAAAAGCACTGAAACTGGTCTTGTAGCCAAATTTGCTTTTAGTCACATTATTTACCTTCAAAACATCTTTGCTACTGCAATGAAGCAGTTATTCGGCATCCCAGGTGAACGAAAATTCAGATACAACTGGTATTTTGGAGCTCACTCATCAGTAAGCCACAGCACCCTATGCCCCTGTTGTGTCTATCAGCCACCTGACTTAGCAGGAATATCACATGAGGCAGGAAAGCTCAAGTTCATTCCTAAGACACCCAATGTACTCTACTGCAAGGACAAATGGGATTTACAGACTGACAAATGCAGACTGAATTCAGTATGTGTATGAGAAAATGACCCAGTTTCCAGATCCTCCTGGGAGCTTAAAAGTTCCTAATCATCAAGATGCCCAGCCTACTATATATTCCTCCAAATTATCCAGCTGCCATTTACATAATGAAATTGAAGTGGGAGGGAAAATTCTTGCTGACTAACAGACATTAAGATAGAAAAAATGAATGACTTCATGTTTCAACTGCCGTCTCCACTCCTGAATCAAACTATTTCTCAGAGATCCTATAAAGGAATCAATTCAAATGTCTCCTGAAACTGTTTGTGGGAGGCAGCACCTCCTGCTCTTTCTCCCTTTTCAGGGTGCACTTTAACTTTAAAGGTTTGAATAGAACCCACAGAATCTGCCCTCAAATAATTCTAGAATCACATTGTAGAAAACCAAAACATTTGCAAACCAGAAGTGATTATGTAACATTATCAAAGATTCTTCCACTTTCATCAGTGTACCACTTTTTCACTACACACACACACACAAATGTAAGGACTTACCTGTCATTTTGCTGACCCAGTTCTTCATGCTTATGCAGTGTCAGAATATATGTCTTGGCACATAATAGTCTATAATCTTTTTAGTAGAAACCAGAGACCACAGTTTCCAGCCCCAACTATTAAACTCAGCAAAAAGACATACTATAAAAATAAAATTGTTTGAAAGAAGGTTTGTGGTCTTAGTTCAGCTCTGCTGTATTAACCACTGTCTCATAAGTGCGAGACAAGCATTTAAAACAAGGATAAGTCACATTCATCAACAGACAGTGTAATTTTAAAATTTATACTATAAGTATATCATTATCTTACTGGTGTCCCACGATCTCCTGGTTTCCCTGGTTTTCCACTTGGGCCAGCAACTCCTGGAACTCCTGGGGCACCCTGCAGCAGAACACATGTAAAGTGAATTTTAGAAAAACACAATAGCCTACATGCTGATAAGAAATGTGCTATGGTATTTGTAAGTGTTGAGCAGTACTGAAAAGGGCTCTTGAGAGTTTTTTTTTTCTTCTATTAGGTATGTATCAGGCTTGAAAGCTTCCCTCCAGAAAAAAAAAGGGAAGAAGGGAAGGGGAGGGGAGTGAAGGGGAGGGGAGGGGAATGTTTATTCTTTACGGAAATATTTTATTTTATGTAACACCCGTTTAACAGATATTTCTGAATCTAAAGATACAGAGAGTGTCTTTTTTTTTTTTTTTATTGCTCCTAGTGATGGATTTCTAAAGAAATAAAACCAGTTTGGTCTTCTAACTTTTTCTAGAAGGTCTGTGATTTAAATATCTATGACAATAAGTTCATAAAATTCATTCCAGTTAAACTAGATAAATATAAACATCAAAAGACTAGTGTTAGGCTATACTGGGAATACATCTTCAGCCTTGCTACTAGTTGAACCGGAGACATGAAGCTGCAGCAACTTGCCTCTCTTGGGTAGCTTGATCCAGCAAGGATATACTTTCCTCTAACGACCAGCATCTTTTCTAACATGGTCCCACAAAATACAATGAAACAGCTTTTTAAGCAATAACTAATCCTCAAATATTCATGTTAAGAAAAACTTACCCATATTATTAATGAAGTCTTCTTTTGCCAGACTACAAGTAATAAGCTGATTGGTTTCAGTAGATCTAGGTGTGCTTTGAAAGCCCATGGCTAGAGAACGAGGTAAACTGGTTCTTCCCTTATTTACACTGAATTAAATCATTTTTGAAACCACTGGAAGTCAAGTGGGTAAAAGCAACTGAAAGCACAATTAAGCTCTCATGCATGTTTATGAATACATGTTTTACGCAGTTCTCTGCTCACCTTTTACTGAGAGTTTCTCAGATCCATTTGGGATATTAAACAAAGGATCCATTTCATATTTAACATAATTTGAAAATGTCAATATGTCCCTCTCTTTGCTCAGGTCTCTTATGTCAGTGTATACCAAAGACAAAATTATATTTACCGCTGGTCCTGGTGGGCCTCTGGGACCTGTGGGACCATCTTTTCCTGTGAAACCCTATTAAAAACAAAATCATGATTAGAGATTAACCTAAAACTGCAGCAATCCCCTGACTAAAATCATCCTTGGGATTAGGTAATTGCAATGCTTCTAATTACTACTATGATGTATTTTAAAACTTATCCACACTGTTAGTTACAAAAATAGCTGTCACTGCTAGTGCTGAGGAAGGCTATATATGGAACAATGAACTTGAGCCAATTTAGAAGATGTTCAACTGCTGTTGATTGACTGAGGATGGAATGAGTCTGTCTCAACCTTTTTTGAGGAAAGGAATTGTTGTTGTATTCCAGAGAAGGAAGATTTCTCTTTTCACTGTTCTCTCATTCACAGACAGCTGGAAAATCTGAGGTTTCTGCTTAAATGGTGAACAACAGAACACCTCCTTCTCAGTTACTCTTTCTGCAAGAAGTGATGCTGAGACATTCCATTTCAATAATCTAACACAGCATTCCCAAACTAGCATTGATGATCCATGTCCCACTGATGACCCACAAATTCCATGGTATGTTCTTTGACAACAGGCTATCACATGGTTCTCTGTTTTGATTTCTGGCTATCAGCTCCCAGTAAAGCGTAACTATAATGCATATACCAGCTAATAATTTTGACTTCCAAAGTAATTCGTTGCTTCAGTCATCTCAAGGGTAATGTGCCACTGTGCAGACAAAATAGATTTGCTCAGTTGACTCCAAATTGGAAGAGAGGGGTTGCACCAACTCTGCAATTAAATACCTGTCAGCATGCTCTTCATCATGAAGACATTTCAGAGTTCCCTCATACAAAATAAAGTTCTGAGCTCCAGTCAAAGGCTAAGGAGGAAACTTGACCTTCAGAGTAAGAACGGCACAGACAGATTGTTTACAGATAACGACATCCTGCAGATGTTGAGACGAGTAGAGCTTTCAGGGGATCCCCCACAGCAGCAACAGCATGTGGAAGACAGCAGGGTTGAATACCTCAACCGAGCCCTCCCCTGCTCAGGGGAGTAAGCAGGGAGTAAGCAGGGACTTACTGCTTATCAGGTACAGATATTTGAGAATCTTATCAGGACAGTGAGCAGTGCATTTTTTACAGAAATTATGCAGCTATCCTATGCCTATCTAGAGAGATTTTCACACACAATTTTTGCCAGCCCTTCCACTTCTACCTCTCCAGGTTGGATGTGGATAAAAAGACTCCTCTTGAAAAGTATTTGAAAACATAAAGCTATGATAAAGAAGGGATTTTTTTTTTTTTATTTTTGGAAAAAAGGTCTTTCAGTGAGATAAACTGAGGAAACCAGAAACCTTACCCTTTCACCTGGAGGTCCCATTGGGCCAGGTGGTCCAGGTAAACCTGGGGTTCCCTAGAGGGAAAAGAAATCATAAATTGTATCCAAGATAGAACAAACATCTCTGTTTCATCTAATCATCCCAGTACATAATTACACATTTAAATATCTGTCTTCACTGTCATTATTTGACATTTACAAAAATAAAATCTTTAGGAGAAACCATTTATATTATACACATATAATATACATATATAATTTACATTATAATTTACATATATAATATAATTTACATTATACATCATATAGGAGTCTTAACCCTCACTTCAATTTTTACTGCATTTTCCTCTTCAAAAAGAATTTTCAGTGCTTTAAGCAGAAAACATATATTTTCATTATTGCCTTTATAAGCCTAACAGATGTCAGCTAATCCTTTAATACTTAGTGCTAAAGTCTATCTGCAATCATCAACCAGAATGTTTCTAAAGAAACAAAAATTAGACTCTTCCTCTATTATTTTTTCCCATTAGTCTCCTATTTTTTAACACTATGTTGCTTTATAGCATGTATTCTAAATTCTCTCGTTCTGTTTCTTATAGCATCTGGATTAAAAATGAACACTAAAATTAATCAGATGAGCTACATTAGAGTACACTCAGGAATTATGTCACTCAACACTCTGTAGGATCAGGACCACCACAGTACGAATCAGATATTGAATAGCCTTGTATTACATGATCCACTTCTTCCCCTTTTTCCGTTTCATCTCAGTGTACATTTAACTATAGCATGGCCTTATACAGGACATTACTAAGTGTACATTTCTCAGGGTTATAAGGCCCAATAAAACAGGTAAATAACATTAAGACCCCTGGGCCATGATAGACCTCATCTGATATATGAAGCTAAATCCACAACACCATTTGAACATCTCCCATATAGTATCTATAACCCCAATAAAATCAATGACAATATAACAAGGAATATTAGTTACATCTGAACATGGGCAGATCAATGACCTTAGATTATCCAAAACCAGCTGATTATCCAAATAAAACTTTTTCTCCTCAAAGCCTAATCCTAGTTTACAATATAGAAATCTACAATTAAGTAACATTTAATATTGCTTTCTTCCTTCAGAAATCATAGAATTAGTTGTAGAATTCACTGTCCTAAGACAATTTGACCTTCAAAAGTAGAAGGCAATCAGACAACTTTACTGAAGGGTTCAGAGAGGTTTTGCAACCAGTAATTTAAGAAGACACTTAACTACAAAAGTTGAAAGACCTTCCTGGGTAGTTACAAGTGTAATTTTCCTAATCCAATGTATTCCCTATGCATTCACAATTGGCCAGATAGATATTTGGTTTGTCTCAGTACAGCTGTTCTTTTAATCTTGCTCTGTTTTGAATGGTTTAGTATTTCTACATTTCAAATTCTTAAGTATAAGATAATCATGTTTCCAAAACTATTGCTTAGGAAGATATGAAAAGATTCTATGACTCTTAGTGATATCAAAGACAGCTGTCCAACAGCTGACCTGCATCAGGAATAGTGCAAAATGGCATTATCTTTTCTAAGAAACAACTTACTGATCGTCCTGGCAGTCCAGGCTGGCCAGCGTCACCTTTCATTCCTTGACGACCCTATAACGTTCATAAATGATCATTAGACATTCTGGATTACAGAACAGAGTAGCAAAATAATTAATCTGTGTAAGTGGACACAGAATAATTACTTCAAGAAACTTAAATTAAGAAATCTATAAGACAACTACGTATTATGGGAAAAAAACAAGATACATATACCTCTTGATTGAAGTAATATTCCTCATCTCACAAACATTTGAAAATGCAAGACAACTGGTTGATATTACATTAAAAACACATGTAAGCAGGAAGGAGCACAAATTTTGATGAGGAAGTGTAACAGAGTTTTCAGTAAGAGAGATTGTAATATTATTGTTTCACAAGTAGGAAAGCAGGCAAAGGTAACATGTTTTCTTCTCCCTTATCTTTCTCATCTGGTGAATGGTGCTGTCTACCCTCCCGAAAGAAGGTAAAAGCTGTGTCTTTTTAATGTAGGACAGCTTTTCTCTAATCCATGGTCTAAAGGGTATTGCACAATTCCAGGACACAAGGTGTGGGAGCATATAAATGAGCACTGTGTTGCCTTTCACAACCTGCTTGCATTTCACATATCCTACTAAGGGCTATTTGGTATGCCTAGAAATTGGCTGTCTGAACCTCCAGCTACTGATTTAAACACAGAAAATAGAAGTCTGACATGTAAGTCTCTAAGAAAGGCTTCACAACAGAACTGCACACTTAATTTTCCTCCACTACAGTTTGATTTTTTGAGTCCTAGAACTTTAAGGTACAGAAACTACACAGAAAATCTGTAGGAGAAAAAATGGTGTAGTGCAATGTACATCGCAGTGATCAGATCTCACCCCTTCACAGGCATCTCCTAAGTAATTGCAGCATTCAGGACAGAAGATGCTATTGTATTGGAAGAGACTTGTTTCAGATAAAGATTTGTTTCACAACACTACTGTTCTGCAGGGAAAGATGAACATTAGGGCAAAGCTGCCACCCTCTTTACAATACCACTGACCCTGTGGACAGCTCTGACTCTATACTCAGTGCTACCCATGCTCAAAATTGCCACTCACCGGTTCTCCTGGGATTGACAGCCCATTGGGACCTTGCGGACCTGGTGGACCTTGAGGGCCAGGTGGACCTGTCTCACCACGAGGACCAGGTGGCCCCTTAAAGAAGAAAAGAAGAAAATTAAAACAAGATTCTAAATGGCAGGTTTTTCTGAGATCTGTAACTGCACAGTCCTTTGGGTTAGGCACTTGAGTAAGTCAGCAGCCTGAAAGACACACTGATACTTCAGAAAGACTGCACTTTGGAAACAGTTTTTCAAGTAGCATATCTTTTCAGAAGCAATTTTCTGATTCAGGTTGGCAGTCCCAGGCCAATGCATGCTTCTTGGCAGTGTTAATTGGAAGTGTAGCTGTCCCCTCTGTACAGAACGAAGGAAGGACAGCAATGCTGCAGAGTGCGGAGTACCACTGCGATACATATGATCTAGTCTTCTGATGTGAAGTCAATGCCTTTGAGGCATATATATTTAGGCTATGCATATACAGTCTTAAATAGCTAGACTGAATGTAAATAATATTACCAATCCAACTTTTAATTTCCATTCTTAGCTCAGCATGGAATAAGGATACAAATTTTTGTACAGCTAAGCATGTCACAATACCGATGCATTCCAGAAAGATACTTACAGATGATCCAGTCAAACCCCTTTCGCCTCTGGGACCTTTAGCACCGGGACCACCCTAAATTGAACATTTGGAAAGAAAATGTGTTTCATACTTCAGGGAAACCATCACACTGGTGAGTTAATAATCCTCTATCAAATTATGTGAAATTTCAGAGATTTGAAGTGTGCAGATCACAATGCTAAAGAGTATTAGAATAAAAGATGCATTATAAACTCAGGTAAATCACATAAGTTTCAGCCTTGCCAATTCAGCCCATTAAAAAAATATTGTCATTTTTGTCTTTGCAGATATAAACTTCTTTAATTTATATTCAGTCTTTTGAGATAGAGTAATCCTCAAAGTCCTCTCTGATAGACTGCCAGTCAACTTAAACAGGCTTCAGATTCCTCATATAGCATTTGTTGGCAGTTTCAAAGTAGAAGGACTTCGAGGCTGAACATAACTCATTTATATTTAAATAAAATTGGTAGGAGTGTATCCATTGTAGAGATATTATCTCTACACATTAAAATTGAATTGAAATGAAATTAAATGAATAAAAATAAGATAAAATAAAACTTGAAATGAAATGAAATGAAATGAATAAAAAATAAAATAAAATAAAATAAAATAATAAAATAAAATAAAATAAAATAAAATAAAATAAAATAAAATAAAAGTCACCAATTTCTTTCCCTGATAAATAATCTTTCCTTGGAATGAAATCCTGACTTTGTATTCAGGAGAAGTATTTGCATATTCCTCTAAAACATCTTGTACACAGAACACAAAACCGCTGAGATTGAGCCAGATTCTTTCAGCCTATCAAACAATGATGAGCTATTCACAGTGATTAAAACATGAATAGGAGGAAAGGATTATTATATAGACAAGTGCAAGTGACAGGAGCTGCCCAATTGTGTTTTAAACTAAGAAAAAAGGAGGACAGATTAACACAATGTTATGAACCTGTTGATTGACAGCTGTTTCTCTGACTGACATTTATTTCACAAAACCACAAATCAACTTCATGGAGGTTTCCACTTACTCGAGGAACATCAGAACAAGACTGTCAGAATTCCCCCATGACATGCTGAAAAAAATTAGCTTGATGTCTGCACAAACCAAAATTACCTTTTTCCACTTTGATCAACATGAAACTAGTTCCATACAGTTTAAAATCAAAAAAATCTCTACTGCAAATAGTTCCTTACAGCTGGTCCTGGGGGTCCTGGAGGTCCCACACTGTCTTGAGTACAGGTACAAGCATTTGGAAGAGCTGGGCATTTTGCTTCATCTCTCTGAAAATTCAATCACAACTATTACTGTCCTTTTAAAGAAAAGTACTTGGCAGCACACTTTTTTTTTTCTACAACATGAAGATTCTCTATTATCCTGTTTTCAAGTACAGTAGAACTCACAGTGAAACAATGCTTTCCAAATATTTCTGCAGGACTTTTCATGTTTTTAGGAAATTATTCTCTCTGCAAACAATATAACGCACAAGCCACAGATGCACAGGAAAAAAAAAAAATAATAATGCAGCATTTCTGTTGTTCTAGTATTCATATCCATTAGACGATCTGCTTGCACTGACAAGGAATAAATAAGTTACTTTTTGAATGCCAATCTAACAATAGATTAAATAAAACATAACACAGCTATTCATTTCATAATAACTAGGATGTTAAATATTACTGAAATACAGCAGAAAACTCATAGTTTTCCACCATTCCTAAGGCACTCAGTCTAGCATATTGCAACCTTTCTCCCTCAGACACAAAACTCTGAAATGCAGCATTGTTCACTGGCTGCTCTGACAACTGTGATTTTAATGTGTTGTCAGTACAAGGCATAATACCAAGTTCATATTGATATTGTTACATTTGCTATTAGTAGTGATTTTCTGAACAGCCTCTGGTTCATCTATACTTACCATAGAAGGAAGATCACAACATCTGTCTCTGCTAGTCCAAACTGGACTGCATACAATGTCAAAATTCTGGATTTCTAACTGTAAAAGAAAGAACTCTTGAAATGTACAAGTCGTTATTTATAAAATCTACTGGTATTAGCAATAAAATTACACCTAAAACAATTTATTTCTAATGTAGTTAACACCATTTACATTTTCACTTTTTTTTTTTTTTCGTTGACAATGACAGAAAAATTATTTAAAAACACTAAAAAATATAAAAAATAAGCCTACTTAAGGCTGCAAGCAACATCATGCTCTGATGCCTGTTCCTGTTCTGGGGCATAAGGTAAAAAAATAAATTGAATAAAGAAAAATTTTACAATACTTAATGAGTGTTACTGATTAACTCCTACATCGTCTGAGTGCCTGTGCAGTTCAACATAACTTCTGGCTGAAGAACTTTTGGACCAGCTCTAAGACCTGCAGTACTTGGGTCATACATTAATTTACATGTATGGAACTTTCCACTGACATCAGTGAGGAACAGTTCTGCAGAAAGGCTTAAGTAGGGACATTATGTATGATAAAAGCAGTTTCCTCTCTTTTTTTTTTTTTTTTTTTCACCCCAAGAGCTATGATTCTGCAATTTGGTATATACAACCACACATTTAGTGGTGAGTACCAAGAATCTTCTTCAGATGTTAGGGTTTGCACATACAGACCAGACTGCAAACTTAAATCTAATACAAAGCCTAGGTAATAGCACTAAATACGCACTAAGTATAGTGAATCCATCAAGATAATTGATATGCTCTTCACATCAGCAGCTACTTTTTCCTTACAGGTTTATAGATCATAAAGCCAGAGAAGATTACTCTGTCACAAGACAGGCCACAGGAATTAAAACCAGTTCATTACAGAAAAAATAAAAAAAAAATAAATCTTCATTTAAAGATTTCCAGCAATGGAGAATCCACAGCAATAGTTGCAATGACTAACTGCTCTCTCTTTCCTTAAAAGAAAAACATTTCTCCTCCTATTTTGTATTTACTTGACCAGCCTTCAGCTATTGGATTTCTGTTCTTGCAGTTCTGCTAGAATAAAAAGCTACCAAGACTATACTTCCCAGTTAAGTACATTGGGTTTTGCAACACAGTCTCTTGAAAGCTCTGGGTGCAGTTAAGGGTTAAGGATTTGCATTAATGAATGGATTAATATTTATTGCTTACTGTTGCTGATCTTCTGTCACCTTTCATAAGTTTTCCAAGTATTTCATAGCCATCAGTTGTGATGTTCCCAGCCTCCTTAATTGGTTTTTCCAGTATTTCACTGCAGTCAATGTAAATCTTAACACTTGATGAAGTTACAACAATATGGACCTGAAAAAAAAAAAAAAAAAAAAAAAAGTTTAATGTGAGAAAAAGCATAGTTAAAACTTTAAGAGTATTTCCCTGTTTAGCTAATACTGTTTCCAATTTTCTTCGTAGTAATCTTGATTTAATTTCAAGTGAGGGAAAAAATCTAACTTAATGAAGCTTACAACATCAGTAACTTCTTTAAAATATGTTGAAGGTCATTTAAATGAATACACAGGTACAGCTAATAGGTACTACTAAATAAAATGGTTGAACTGCTATTATCTATTAAAAAAATAAAAATAAAAAAAAATAAAAGCTTGCCTAAAAACTGCCTTAAGATGTCATAAAAGTCAAAATTAAAAAGAACTTGAAAGAGGAAGCGAATATAAGCTCTTTTTTGTCCTCTTCTGATGACTGGGACCACACAAGAGGTTTATAAGTCTGTGACTGCCCACTGGCTAATAAACGCTGTCTGTAGTTCAGAGAGTAGATCATTTCAGATCCAAAGATCCAGGGTTCAATTTCCCTGACTGATGACTCAACCAGAGGCATTAGTTACATTGAGATTGAGAAAGAGAGCAGAAAAAAGACAAAATAATGGAAGGTGCACAGGAGTATTTCTGTGAGAGAAATCTGGATACAAAAATCTATGCCAAAATAAGTTGAAATGACGAAGAGATTCATTACTGGAAATAAGGAGGGAGGAAAGTAAGAATGGCTATAACAAAGGGAGGAAAGTAAGTTTACAAGAACAGAATGAATCGTTTTCAGAAAACACAGTAAACCTTAAACAGAAGAACAAGAGAAATTGAAGCAAAGGTTAGCATTCTAAAAATTTACAGTAAATATGGTGATTTATCCTGCAGTGACTGCACGGGATTAAATACCAGACCATATATGACTTAAACAAAAGGGCAATCTATTGCTTATTCAAAGCAGGCAAAGGACTTAATGAGACCACTACCATTATTTTAATCAAAGTTATGCAAGTAAATTTCCTATGTATCTATGGAAACACAAGACCTTCAGAAGTCTCCAATAAAGAAACAAAGGTCTGACATTTCAGTGAATCTAATATGTAGTTGATGGAAGAACATTTAAAGCAACAGAAAACTTTTCAGTAGTTTTATGTACCTTACATACTGCATATATTTTATATACAATATTGTAACATCTATGTAATTATTTAAACATCAACATCTTAGGACGAGCAGTAAAAAAAAATCCTTGAAGTATGTACTTATGTTTTAAGCCTTCTGTTATCGCCATATATAACCTTCCAGAAACATATTTCTATTTGATGACTACTTGAAAAATTTAGCTTAAATTGGAAACAGAGATTCCCTTAAATGTCTTGAGTCAACAAGGGCCTGAACAATCTCCCGAGAATTTGTTCTTTTTTTCCATACTAAATATTTTCCCATGTGTAGTTGTCTCCAAGGCATCAGCATAGCTTATCTAAAACTCTCTAAACATTATGTACTTATGC
This sequence comes from Stictonetta naevosa, assembly GCA_011074415.1. Classification (NCBI taxonomy): domain Eukaryota; kingdom Metazoa; phylum Chordata; class Aves; order Anseriformes; family Anatidae; genus Stictonetta; species Stictonetta naevosa. The sequence goes on along the minus strand of CM021699.1, from coordinate 85,012,558 downwards.
TCTATATAGTTGGAATTAAGACTTTTGAAACTGCCCTATTTTTTTGTCATCTGAAATTCAGTTGGTGTCACAGTTTAATTCTCAGCACTGTGCATATGAGTGTTTTTTTAATTAACATTCCCAATGTTTTTCACTGACCAAATAAAAAACAGTGGAAAGACAACTGAGTGCATCCAAAGTATATTTTGTTACTAAAAAATAAACTTTCCACAAAATGAAATAAGCACCATGCCTAAACTTTAAATTCATTATCACTTATACAACATTTACTCAGTCATTTGATCACATAATTAAATTTTACAGATTAATGACTGCATCCAATTGTTTAACCTCACCACAAATGTAATTTACTAATTCTGAAAGGAACTTAATGTGCAAGTCATTCTACTGGAACATTAACTATTTGTTTCAAATTAAATAATGCAAATTACTTCTGCATAGTGAATATATTTTACTGCATTTTCATTTGCACACAAAACTTGGGTGAACCTGAAAAATATTGCTGAATCGAACCAACAGTTTGAAAATTATCAGACAGCAATCACTATCTGAACATTATCTATCCGTCCAAAGAAGCAGCAATGTAAGCACGCAAAAATAAGTAGAGCTCCCCCAAGTTATTGACTCAGTCAGTTTGCTGCTGATTTAATGCCAGTTTTGAATTTCAGCCTGAATTTCATAGCCCAGACACAATTCTAATAAAAATCTAGCATTGCCAGTAAATAAAACATCTCTGTATTCAATCCTGTTTGATTTCATTTTCAACAAAATATTAGAAACACTCTCCTTGATTTCTACCACACTAACATAAAGTTCATCAATTCTGACCATTTACAGTGCCAGAAGGCACTGAGGTTTTAAGAAAGAAAACACACTTTAATCTATCCCTCTGCAGAGCCTTTCTAAGATCAAGTTTGATGGTGTTCTGATCTACTGCTAAATGAACCACATCAATAAGCTAAGCAAAGTACTATCCCATATGTACAACAGAAGAAAGACATAAACCCATTATCAAATTTCCTGTGGCTAACTACTGCAAAAATCCAATCAAAAAGGACGTCCAGCATGGTAAGAATAAGCAAGTAGAAGAAGTCTGTCTCTCCAAAACATTCAGTTATAAGTTTAATGACTGCCTCAGGCAGTAAGGATTTTTCCTATGGGACTTGCCAGGTTCAACAGCTTTCACCATAACTATGCTACACAGAGCATTCAAGTATGCCAAAGTAAATTTCCCTGCACAGTTAGGTGTAGTTAACTGTGCTTCACTGAACGAGCCAGTAAGTCATCTAATGAAAACCACAAAAATGTTTGACATTTTGGAAAACATCTTCTCGTATTTTTAAGACTTGTCATTTCTTTGAAACTAGATGGTAGGAGAAATTGCAAAAGTACCTTCTGAAATGTGTTAATCTTACTTTCCTTCCTTCATCCAGCTGAAACTACTGCTATCCTGTGTTAGGAGCTAATCAACATGGTTGATACATAAGGCTTTCCCAGCACATGAGCTGGGAAGTCCCATGATACTATCATTAACAACATGACTCATATAGCAATCTCAGTAATCATCCTGGAGAAAGTCCAGAGAAGTCTGCTCAGTTACATCGTGAAATCCTGAATACAGCTATTTAAATCAAGGCTACTCCAGTTACTTCAAATACTATCAAAATATGAACTTTTTATTCGTTTCTGGGAAAAGAAGGATGGGGATCAGCACCCCACATTAAGTAACAATTATACAGTTCACTTCTGCTTGAGAAACAATCTCATAAGCCACAATTCATAATTTCAGAGCTTTAACATGATTTGCAGACAGCTGCTACTCCCAAACATTGTTCAGCACCTTAGGATTATTTTTTGCTCATATGTGAGGGTATATAGCAATTAAAATAATGCAAAAATCTGGATTTTTATTTTCTCTGTAATTGTTTTTCACCAACAAGTGTAGTAAATGGTTACAGATGATTGCCAGTGTTGTTGAGGTTGGAGGTTGTTCCCTATTTGCTCTGATTTATAAGCAGAACTTCAGTGTAAATCAGAGAATCCTCCTCAGCTCTATCACACTTAGAGAAACTACAAGAAAAAATGTGACTCTGAATGTCAATGAAATTAACAGTTGGCACTTAAAACTGACTGCTGGTAGTACAGCATGTAGCGACCTTCATACCCCTTACCTAAAGAAGTGAAGCCTCAGCTCTCGCATTGATATCTAGAATGAGAGATACTAAATACTATTCTAGGTTTTAATAGTACTTCTTGGTGATAAGATGGCTCAACTTTTAAACCAAAACAATATCTGTCCTATACTGACAGTTTTTCTCACTACTCACTGGAAAAGAACCAAATGCCAAGAACAGCACAAAGGTTGACTAATGAAAGTGTGATCCAAGCCTATTCATAAATTGCAGTAACAAAGCTAATGAAACAAACATTTCTTTATATATAGAAAAATAATTGGCCATTAAGTAAATTATAAATACATGAAAAATTGGACATGATACACAAACAGTTTGGGTAATTACCCACTGTCAAATTCTGAAGAAAATAGCTTTTATAGCATTGTTTGACTTTTTTAGTCATCTTTGTTTTAAACAGATCAAGTCCCAACACATGAGAATGCTGGCACCAGCTAGATCTCCCTGCAGTCAGCTGTAGCAAAGCTTGGTTCACAACGTAGCCTCCAGTATCAGCCAGTCAACAGAGGCAACCCCTTATCAGTATTCTCAAAGGAATGCTGGTAGTGACTAGTCACGTCAGAGAGGGTATCATAAAGAAAACAAATGTTATACTGCAGCCATATTTAGTCATCAGAGGAAAGCTAAGCTAAACAGAGATATATGATAGCATCAGAACATGCATTTCAGTCACTGAATATTTTGCAATCGCAGCTCACGTTCTTGCCTTAAACATATATGTTTAACAACAGGAAAACATTTTTAAACGTGTGGTTTTAGACATACACATAGCCTTTTCAATGCCTAGAGGTAAGCAAGTCTGTCAGGATCAAGTTTTCATAATTTGGTACACAAAACTTTAAAAGCAAGCACAAAATTTCCACAATTGTAAGCAAATGCAGATTTCTCTAGCCATTTTGGCAATTCAAAAACATGAGTTCCATTCTAAATTGCAAATACATTATATTATTTATTATGTGCTCTCTCTCCTCATTGTTGCTTTCTCAGTTAAAGTATTTATAGAATAATTTGAAATATTTTAGGTCCAGTGAACATAAAGCCAAAAATATACCAATACATATGCATACATAGAAAATATGTAAGTACACGTGTTACGTTTGTTAAACATACAAATCTCATTCAATATTCTATTCACATCCCTACACTGTCTCCTTGCCTTCTTCTATAAGCCAGTAACTACTAACTTTCCATGGCTATATCTTCTTCTTCCCTCAATGGTTCCAAATCATTACACTCTCCTTCCCCAGAAAAAATCTCATCACAACTTCCTTTTCCTTATTTCTAGTTTACCTTTTGCTCCTTTTCTTTCATGTGCCAGGCACACTATGATGCCTTTTTCAGATATATCTCTCCACTTACACAATCTTGGCAATTCATCTTTTACACTGGTTCAAGGTAGGCTTTTAATTCAATAAACAAATAACTACAGTTTCAGAGATCTTGCATCATGCAATCTATAAACCCTTGTGTCACCTATAGCATTATAGAAAAACTGGATATAACTGACAGCTTCTGCTTGCTTGTCTTCTATTTCAAAGAGCTGCACCTCAGAAATCAACATTCATAATTTCAGTCCTTTACCTTGTGGAAGCTTCCATAAAAAATTTTCTTGACTTCATCATTATCAAAAGTTACAGTTTGAACCTCTCCCCTTGTATCCTTGTTAAAGAATGACAACACTTTGCTGGCAGCTGCAAGAAATTAAAATAATACATTTCATTTTAGATGTACAGCTGAAATCACCATCCTAAAATATACTCACAGATAAAATGTAGCGCATCACTCCACTGGGTAAATATATACTATAGATGTTTTCACTGACCCATAACTATGTAGATGCACATTCTTTTGGTTTGAGAGGTAATAACAAAGTTAAAATATATCTTAGCTGAATTACTCTTAGTTGAAAAAATGATTGATGTGCAAAGAAAATATATATATATAACTGAAAATATATAATAATTTTACTATGCAAAAGATTAATCCTTTGTACTATGTAAATATAATCCTTTTACAATGTAAAAGATTATATATGGTTTTGGAAAGATTTTGGAAGAATACATGCAAAGTAATATAAAGTATAAATTATCTGTTCAATAAGCATAATCATCCTTACGATCAAGCACAACTCCAACTTGTGGTTTGTAATCTCTGTCTGTAATCTGCCAAATTGCAAAAGGCTCATTGGGGGATTCCGGCAGAAGACGGAATAACATAATGATAGTGTACGACTGTGGCAATCCCTCTGGGTGAATCTCCCTGTTAAGACAATATGAGGACATTTTTTCACATAGAAACACATGAGGAAAATTAAGTCTTCATCATTTATCCTTTCTCAAAGAAAGAAGAGTAATGGGAAAATAACAGTGTTTAACAGAACTAAGTATTTTAACTATTCTCTCCACAGAAAAGAACTATGTGATAAAAATTATTTTGTGCTTTGTTAAAATGAACTCACAGCCTGTCTTCAATTGGTCCAGGCATAGTTATGGGGGTAGCCAGAATGCGACCAAGAACTCTTGGATATTTATTCTTGTGGCAAGATTCTGCGTAAACTACACATATTTTGAATTCCTTGAAGATAAGTTTATAAAAAAGGACCATAGCATTAATATTCTTCCACTTGGCTCATTTTAGACAAGCAATAGAAAATACTGCTTTAACTATCACTGGCCTTCAGGAACAGATGTTATGAGGGAGATATTTAATGTATTCCCTGCAGTGGGTGATGTATTTGGGGTCTGCCTCATTCACCAATGGCTGCTGAGGTTTGGATTTGTGATAGACTGTAAGACATTAAAAAGACAGAAAGCTGGAAATAAATAAAAATATGCATCAAATGGCCTCTGGAATTTTTCTGAAGGAAAGGTAGGGAATGCAGGAAGTTAGCTGTAGGAAGGGCAGTAGCTTATGCTTCTCCTTAGCCAATATACTGGAATTTAGAGGTGGATTTGACCTCATGAGTATAAACAGAGAAACCTTGAAATAAATAGAAAAGTTCTTCTGTATTTTTGGCAAAGGTTATGTACCCACACCATTAGAGACACTTTCCAATTATAGTCATATCAATAAGTCAGTAACAACACACAACACAGTGCAAGAAAGAAAATAATAAAGTAGATACAGCAACAGTACTTATAACTGTTAGCAAATTATCTCAGATACAAAACAACTATGCCACCATGATCAGGATGCTTTTATTGCCTTGCTGACTCAGTCTAAAGTGAGTTTTATATTCTGGTATCTTAAGAAAACTAAGTGCCCAGAATACTCTGGCAAGCCTACTCCACCTGCTACAACAGACATACAATAGACTAAATCATAACTTTCTAAAAAACCTGAAATAAGCAAAAAGTCTGCCATTTTATTATCTTCTTATCATCCAATTTATCCTGCTAAATGCAAGATTTATCTTAATGTAACAGAATTGCAAAACAAGACCCTACTGACTAGGATTATCTGTACTTCCATAGATTATAAAAATCCAGGTCATCAGGGATCTGTCACTCACATAACTATAATGGCATATCAGTGAATTCAAAAAGTCTTTAAATTCTCCACTTTTAAATTTGTGAGTTGAGAAGGCCAGCAAAGTGAAATTATTTCTTCATACACCTCAGTGCCTGTATACGCAACCTGACAGGAAGGCAGATTTCAAAGGCTTTTACAAAAACAACTTTCCTTAAGTTAAATAGGAGTAGTGGTCTATCTTTAGGCATCTGCTCTGCCTCAGGAGGACTTTTCTGAAACTTACTCTAAGCATTAGATTCCTTCTAGTAAAACTAATTGCTGTCTTTTTTTTATGTTTGTGACAGTAGGAAAGAATAATCATGTATTACCTCTCCATAAAAAAGATCTAAGACCACAGGCTGTATAAAGCTCCACTCCATTAGTCAAATACAACAACTCAGCTACTAAAGAAAATAACCTAAGTCAATGGCATCAGAGTGCTGCATACCACAGTACAAATGATGCCCCTGTAAACAGTAGTGCATATAGTTTCATATCAAAACCTTTCCCTCTGTCAGTATAGAGGTTTTTGTACTAAGGAGGTTCATCTGCCTAAGGCCAAATTGTATCTTATAAGCAAGGTGAGTGGTTAAGAAGCATAGACTCAAATAAAAGAACAATAAGCAGCTAGATTAACAGTGAACAGATCACAAAGGAAGAAACAGATTCGCATTTAATGAGAACAATGGCAGATGCTCTTTGGAGTATATTTCCTGGAGTTCAGTAAAAAGAATAGCAAATAAGATATCTTCCATAAGATACTAATGCCATTAGCTATAAACTCTATTAACTCTTCCCCACCTGTTTGCTCTAAATATGAATCTTCCAGGTTTACTTACCGTATTGGCTGGCTGACAAAAGCATTTTTGTGGAGTCTATATGCTACATAGCTTGGGAAAGAGCCTGATTCCAGTGATACGCCTTGTACAGAAGCAAAATGTTTCTCTGTTAGATTATATGATTCCAACATCTTGAAACCTTTGAATCAGGAAAGGAAAACAGTAAAAAAAAAATGTAGAGTAGTAAAGGATACAATTGAACCTATACAAAATATTATAGACAGTTTCTTACCAGGTGAAGTGTATCCTTCCAAGTAAATAAGTGGACAAGCTAAAAGAGAGGAAACAACATTTAAGTTCAAAAATGTGAAATCTACCAGGATATGAAGATGTACATACTTAGTAAGTTTTTTTACTAAGAAATATGTGCTAATATTATCAGCCAACTTTTGCTACATTTATCATGCTGTGTTCTGTTCTGAATTAGATGGACCGCAAAACACTTTACTCTCTACTTTTAGTTGGATATTTCTATCATGACAAATTGCATGTGATAACAAATCAGCCCCCAAAATATTTTGATTCTAATTCGTAAGAGGAAAGGGGTATAATGACTCAATCTTTCCATAAATATTTAAGGCATGAGTCAGGCAGCATATTTGCTGTCAAATTCACAAGGAAAAACTGCAGATTTATATGGCTCCTCAGGAGCCAGTGGATGGGGATTACACAGTTGCACATGACAGGCCTGAGAATTTTTCATTTTTGTCATAGAATGATTGTTCTTGAGTAAACAACTGAAATCTAATTTAGATCATTTTGAAACAGCGTCACACACTTCACCTGCAGCCCTGTAGCAGTCTGGACCAGGGGTAAAGAGACCTTTTATGTCCCCCATTCACATTAGGCATCATTCTACTTCCTTTTAAAGAGCAAGAGTTCTCACTGACTGTTGCTATCATTTTGTTATACCTGTACTTTGGAATGTGAGACAAGATTATATCAAGCATAATAGCTACTTCAAAATTAAAAAAAAAAAAAAAAAAAAAAAAAAATTGATCAAACCATGTGCAGTTATGAAGTCTAATTTTTATGCATTTTTTGAAGTGCTGTAAATGGTATGACAACTTTAGCAGTATATAAGCAAATGTATCAGTTTGGGAAAAAGGAGAATGGTGTTTACTCACTTGAGGTAGCTGTCTCACACACAAAGGTGACGAGGTTATCTTGAATTTTTTCAAATGCATCAAAATCATCAACAATAAATACATGACGCTCACTGGGCTTGCTGGCAATCTTGGCCAGCTCATTGTAATCCACATCAGCCACACCAACCACAAAGATGCTGAAGCCTATAAAAATAACATTTGTTACCTGAAATGTAGTAAAATGTCCACAACCATTTTTCAAGTCAATATTTCACAAACCATCTCTAACATTGATTTGTCAAGCTCTATCTAGTCTTGTATCTGGCCTTCATTATGAGCACACATTCTAGATAATCTTTCACCTATTAAAGCTCAAGAAGAATTAAACTATTTTTTGCATCTTTCAAAACTTTCTCCTTCTTCCATCACTTACTGCTGTTTGGCATTATTTAAGCTACACAGCGTTGTCTACATAGTCTCTTTCATACAAAATGTACTATCCTCTCACCTCTACCATATCTTAAACCTGTTCTGTGTCCAATATCTCTGCACAGTATCAGCTATCTAAATTAGTTACCCAATACTCTATCTCTTGCCACCTCAGGATGGGATCATTTCATCAATTTTTACTTTCCAAGTTATAAACAAGTCTAAGCTAGTTATCTAGGCTTACTCTATAATCAACATACAAACAGGGACAGATTCAGAATACAATTCAGTTCACCTCCCTAAAACATGAATTTCAGGACAGGAGAAATTGTGTTCTGTAGATGTCTATCTGTTGCTCTCTTCAATAACTATAAAAGGACTCCACATGATCACCTTAGACTAGATATTAAATTGTTAGATGGCTTAAGTAAAATGAGAAGAACCCAGTGCCTAGAATTTAATCTTATCACTAGGTGCAAAAGCATAATCTCCCGATAATCTGTGACAAAAGTCAGGGTGATTCTCCTCTTCAGGTCCTTAAAGTAGTGTCTCCTTGCCTTCCATATCAAGCTTTTGATTTCTATTATCTTAGAGCATTTACAGAATACTTCTTCTGACTCATTTCTTCCTTTCCTTTTCCCACCTAATCCTCCATATGATAATTTGACCTCTTTTGCTATACTAGAAAGCAGGGGGGGAAAGGCCACTACACAATTCAGCACTAAACAGAAAAACCTCTCCCCAAAAATTTCATTGACAAGAACCTGCACAGGTAATGGAAATACTAGCAGGAGGCTCGAGGCAGAATTCACATTTGTTGCACATGATAAACACAACTTTATTTACATTTTGAATTTTTCAAAAGGAAATGGGAGATAATTATTCTCTGTTGTCAATACTATTGAAACTTTGGTTGAAATATTCTGTCCAGCTTTGAGTACAACATTTAAGATGCAAAGAAGTAAGTAACTAGGGAAAATGATAAGAGGTTTGGAAATCATCAACAGGAGGTTGAAGGAAATGGGTTTGTTTAGTCTAGAAAAGAGAAGACAGAAAGAGGAAATGACAACCAGCTTCAAATATGAAGGCCTGTTACAGTGGACAGTTATCAATTGCTTTCCTGGTTAACTAGGTAAAAGAAAAGAAGACAACAGCCTGAAGACAATTAGCCTGAAGAAACACTTAGGTGAGATGTGAGGAAAAGCTTTCCAACCTTTAGGGTAGATAAGCACTGAAGCAGAGTATCCAGAGGGGCTATAGAGATTTTTATGAACAGGTTAGCCAAACATCTTTAGAAGTCATCCAGACAGAGCTGATTCTTTCAGATCACAGAGACAGTCAAGATGACCACTTGTGGTTTACAAGCCAGTAATATACTGCCAAAAATATGCTTCCAGTATAAGGAAATATATCTCCTTAGTCAGGAAAACTGCTCTCCAGGTGGTTCATGCAATGAAATGCAAGACTGCTGGGGAATCTCAGTAAAGGCTACTGAGAGTAGGGAAAGGAATAAATGCTTAGTCACACATAAGTCACACTCAGCAATCTAAAGAGGGAATGCAATGTTTCTCAGCTCAAAAGACAATGGAGAAGTCAGTTCAGACCCAGCTCCAGCAAGAGCGCCTCCTTTCAGTGGAGTTCCTGTAGCCTATGCCAAGTAAAACATGAAAAAAGTCAAAAAGTCAGGCTCAGTACATCAAAGGCACCAGAATGGAGAGCACTTTACAATGATGTCAGGGGTCCACATAACAAGGAGAAGTAACCAAAAGTCAGTTCTGTGAAACAGTATGCATAAAGTATTCTTTGAAAGCCCTGGGAAGCCATATGCTTCCACAGAGGGAAGTATAGAGAAAGAAAAAGTAAGTCTGGCCCAAAACGTCTAAATTCTTTAAATACTTTTGAGTGAATCCAATCACTCACAATACATTTTTGAGTCCATAAATGATGCATAAAGAATTCACAAACAATTGAAGCACTGCTTATAAATTGCATGCTTAACACAGTAAGGAAATGAAATAGCTAGGTACTATGAATTGCTTACCAGAGTGCTGTATGACTGTTGCTGCTTTCCTCACTTCGTCCTGTGATCGACCATCTGTGACAACAACAAGTACCTTGGGAACACCTCGCCTCATGCCACTCTCCCAAGTCAAAACCTTTTCTTTGATAAATGTTAGTGCTTTGCCTGCAAAGTGCATAATGAATGTGTCAATCATATTATCTGCAGGAGAAGAAATTCCTTACTTTACATTGACAGAGTGACAGCCATACAACCAAAACAGAAAAGCATAAAAACTTAATCATTCAACCATGAAACATTATGATAATGAGGCAGTTTCCAAAACCAATTTATCTTTAAGAAATACAATTACTGCTCAGAATTACCTGTCCGTGTGTTTCCTCCTCTGTACTGAATATTTTGAAGAGCTCCCAGGGCTTGGGCCTTGTCATCAAATGTATTCAGTTTAAACTCAGATTTTGCTTCATCACTGTACTGCACAAATGAAACCTGAAAAGGAATATATCACAATGTTCAGTCACATATCTCCACGTTCAAACTCACTCCATTGAAATGTGCATTGTGGTAAACATTAGTTGAAAAATATTTTCTATATATGTATGATTATGTACCCTCATACATATTTACATACATAGATACCATCACAGCAATGTACACACAACACTTTCAATTTCTGTTGTGTACAAAATGGGATATGATCTTAAATAAGTATGATTAAATGTGTACTATGGTGCAGTTAATATAGTATGTACTCTCTGCTTCCAAGCAGGTATAAATTTTCTACAAAATCTCTTCCATTTTTTTAGGAGATACCAAAAAGTACTTGGTGATAGAATGTCAATAAATTTGAACATATACGAGTTTGTGTACTCTCTTGCCTTAAGTACATATAATGTATATATCACTGAATATAATCACTGAATATAATTACTGAATGTTATTAATGTAATTAATGAATGCACACCCATACACACATTGAACAATCAAATACAAAAGAAAACTGACAGAAATCTGTAAGAAAGGAAAAATCAACTTTAACTTTAGTAATCCAGTATCAGCTTCAGTTTCCTTCTAAAATTACCCAATGGAAACAACAAACCTACCTGTATTCCAGCAGGATTAATCAAGTCAAAGGCTCCTACTGTGTTAAAAACAAATTTTACTACTTTATTGAAGTTGTCATCACCAATACTCCAGGAAGCATCAGTCAAAAATACTATGTCTGCTTTGGCACCTCTGCATACTGAAAGACCAAGAAAAAGAATAATTGAAACATGGCATGCATAGCACAGTGAAATAAAGAGCATTAGCTCAAAAATTTAATATTCAAAAATGACAAATATTCAGCAAACTTCTACTACCACAGAGTCAACCTGGCACGAGGCTGATGCTAAGCATGAAACCATTAAAAATTCTCAAAGGAAGGTACAAGAAGTGAAGAAGAACTCAGTAATCAAATGTAAATGTCTTAAATGACATTTTTTCTGAGCAGCTACCATAAAAATCAAATTGTCTGTAGAGGGTTAGGCTCACAGATTTGCTACAGAATATCTTGATTTTTTTTTTCCCCAAAGGTATGCATCTTGCTGTTTTAAACCAGGAAATTTCAGATTGCAGTAAAGTTCATCGGCAAATGTATGCAGTTAGGAAATTGGTCTCAATCTTCAGACCCTGGAATACTGTGCTAGTTTTAAATCTATTTAAACTTATAAAAAATAGAATAAAACCCTGAGGTAGTGCAGCAACCATGTGAAAATACTGAATAAATCTGCAAATAAACATACCATCCCGAGCTGGAGGGATTGTGGGAGGTGGAGGAGGTGTAGGCGGTGGAGTTGGTGCCTCTGTAGGTTTGACCACTGAAATAAAACAAACATGTTCTGGCTCAATATAAATTATTTCATTCAAGGAAAACTCTAGATTATGTACTATACTACCACAGAAATATTCAAACCTTTTGTCACTAACCCAAGCAATGCATAATTACCAAGGAAAATTTTCCAGTGCTACAAAGTTAATGAGATTATAGTTGATGTTGAAAAGGTGCATCATTTCATTTATGACAGAGGAAAAGCTTTGCATGAGCTGAATAACATTGCACTCTGATGACCCACTTTTTCATCCAAGTGCTAGGAAATACTTGCTTTGAAGAAGAGCACAAGAATTTCTCTTTCCCTCAAACTCCAGTTAACATTACACTGGCAGAAAGAGGAAAGATAACTTAAAAGAGGTATTGAAAGCCAATTAGAAACAAGACAAGTTCTACCATTGAAACAAGTTCTATACTCAAAACTTACAGTTCACAGTGTCTGTTACTGACCTGTATGCTCCCTCAGAGAGACTGGAGGTCCCTCAAGGTTAGGGGTCTGAACAAAGATGGTAGCATTGTATTCTGTGTCTGGTGAGAGTCCAGTAAAACAATGGCTTGTTTCTGATCCACGGACTGTAATTTCCTGTCCTCTGGATCCTGTAAAAACAAAGCCCAATTGAAAGAAAATTAGAATCCAGTTATTTCCCTTTTAATATGTGTGTAAATAAATTTAGAAATTAGATACTTGAGAGGAGGATGGAATAGACTGGACAGCAATCTTATTATTATCCTGAAGAAGCCTTTCTAGACCAAGATTATTCAGTGATTATGATGCCTGGCACGTACAGGAGAGTAACTACATTCCAGTGCGCATGTAAAAAAGACTGGTAACTAGCAAATTCCCACTATTGAAAGTTAATTTGATAATAAGCAGTACTTCCTCTGCAAAATTTTTCACCACCACAGATGGTTCGGATCTTTAAAGCTCAATCCAATGCAGCATGACTTCTGGTGGAGGCTTTCCATCATACCAAATAAGTGGTTCTGCCACTGAAACAAGACAGTTATGTTTCCATAAAATGCAAAAAATAAAATGCATTTACCATCAGCTGGGTTCAGCTTTAGTCTGTAAGAAGTTGCTGACCGGTGAGCTGACCATCGGATACAGAAAGAATCCCAACCCACTTTGTAAGTCGTTAGGTCAGTGACATTTAAATATACTGTGAACAGAGAAAGAGAAAAATTTCTCTCTGGAAAGCAGTACATAATAGATGTTGAAAGAACTACATCACAATTAAATTTACATTAGAGAACCTGATTTTTTAAAAGAGTTATAGATGGAAAGAGCAGTTCTAGTCAAGTCTCTTCATTTTTTCTTATGCCCTATAGATCCCAGCCTAGCTATTTACAAATCCCAAAGTCTGATACCTTTTTCATGTTGGGTAACAGCTTATTTTATCCGTTTTCACATGAAGTAAGTGGAGCTCTTTATAAAATAAGAAACTTCTAAAAATTGGAAACTGACTCATATATAAGGCAGTATGAAAAGCATGTACTGAGTAAACAAAATTCAGGATGATTGAGTCTTCTTAACTGAAGAAATTTTAAGAAGCTTCTTAACAGAGGCCATCAACAAAATCATCTCCTTCCAAAAAGGTGAAGTTTCAATGCCTGGACATTCCCATGAGATAAAGACAGAGTAGCAAAAAGCCTAGACCTGCTTAGCATGGTTAAATTCTATAGTATCCTGGAGAAAATTATAGATTGGCCACAACTAAAATTAAAATTGCTAAATAAAATCGATAAATACAATTTTAGGAAGCAGACTAGAAAATTTTATACCATCATTACTTTAAACTATATTTCCATTATTGTTCTGAAGGTTAGTGTTTCTAAAAACTACATCATAGATGGGTGACAAGTATTTTCTATGAGAGGATATTCAGACCATCTAACACCCAGCCTTAAAAACACTGTCTTAATCGACATTATCTCAGATCAGCATATGTACCTAACATGACTACAACAAAATTCTATTGACTTACATGTAGTGCCTTGATCTGTCAACGGTATGCTCATTCCAGAATCATACTGGGCATAAACATTCACATCGTAAGTGGTACTGGGAAACAGGTTATGCAAAGTGTAGGAAGTCACTTCTCCCACAAAAACCTCCATGGGATCATTTGAACCTTTCATTGAAAGGAATTATCAAGAAAATACACAGAAAGAGAGAAAGATTCATGATTAAGTGAACTACAGAATTAACTGCTTCCTTTAATGTGTCATTAAGTGTTAATCTTATTTTATAAAACAAAACACTAATTTCTTAAATAACCTAATTTTAACATATTAGACTGTTGCAAACAGAACTTAAGCATAGCTTTACAAGCTATTGTGCAATATACGTGTTTAATTTGTAGAAAGATATGTATATTTTTTCATTGTCATATAAAACAAAGGCTATAAAGGATCTTCAGTACCTAAATATCTGTCCAATACTAATTTCATAAACCCCAGTTCATATCCTCAGGAGGACAAGACGTATGAAAGACAGGAAAACCAAGCTTTTTTCTAGTTACTGGTTAGATTTGTATTAAATGTCAATAAAACTCAGTCTCTGTATAAAACACTGTATTTGGTAGTTCTTATAAAATAATGATAATAAGACTTAAGCTTTCATCAAATGAGTTAACAAAGGAAATAAATAAATCATTTAGCACAAATGTTTCATGATACATGTGATTTTTATTCTAATCTTGCATTAGCTACTCACTATTTTGAAAGTGCTGTACTCAGAATTAATAAGCTTTCTTACCTACGGGTTTATATACAATTTTATAGCCAAGAACAGGGGATGGTGAAGGATCCCAGGAAACTCTGAATCGTGTATACCATTCATCAGTTATATACATATTTTGAGGTGGAAGGAGGCCAACTAAAAAGAAAAACAATAATTAATTAGACTAATGGATGCTTTTTCAACTCTAGAAACTTATATTTTAACTCTGTAGGGAAATAACCACGCAACAGACATCATTAACATAATGAGACCTTAACAATGTTGGACTGCTCAAGGAATATATATCCTAGACTTTAAAAACAATATAAAATATTAAAATAAATTACCAGTTCTTCCATTTCCAGTCAGCTGTCCACCATCACCATCTTCATACACAGCCACAACAGTTATTTTGTATGGTGTATCTGATTGGAGTGGTTGGAGTATCACATTATTCCTTATCCCAGGAACTGTGGTCTAGAATATATAAAAGAAACAGGCGTGAACAAACTCACAGTACTGTAACTGATTAACAAAAACAGTAAGTAGAATTAAAAATTTGTTTGATACAATTTTTTATGTCCACTGTAAATCAAGTCATTCAGGATATTTTAAGGGTTATAGCCTAGGAACAATTCTTAGTACTCATTATTTTAAAATATAAAGCACTGTTATAAAGCCAACATAAAAAGATAAATCATATTGACTCTTCAGCCCCTACCCTCACAAGGGACATAGTTTAGTGATGGGACTCAGCAGGTTAGGTTGATGGTTGGACTTATATCTTGAAGATCTTTTCCAACCTAAATGATCCTGTGATTCTACAATCAGACTGAGATGCTGCATTTTCTCCCCTCAGATTTCATTATTTCAGTACTGCTCCCTTACAGAAATGAAAAAGTCATGATGATGTGTTTGGAGACAGAAAAAGAGAATAAAAAGCTCCTAAAACAAGGAGGGAAAACGAAGACATTCACATTACTCATCAGTTTCCTTTCCATCTCTTCATTATCCTCATGTCAGGCTATAACTGTTTCAGCAGAAACACGTTGTTCTGAGAATGAAGCTCTGAATATTTTTATATGAAAAAACTTCCCTATTCATGCAACCCTTAATCTCCTGAACTTCTTGGTGTAGCTGTGCACTATTGCTTCCTTCTAATCAACAGGTAGGCATAGTCCAAAAAGTGACTCTGCTTCAAAGAAGGGCTATAAAGCACTGAAACTACAGAAATTAATTTGAGATATCTCAAAAGTATGTCCCAGTCAACATTTTCCATTATTACTTGATAAAAGAATGCAGTTGTTTCAGACTTGCTATTTTTATGAAATTTCCAATGTTTTCTGCAGAGAAGATATGTGTGTTCAAAATTAGTTGTGTCCAGTAGGAAATTTTCAACCAGTGAATTTTCAGCATGCCCTGTACAATAATATATAAGCAGTTAGAGCATTTAGATAGTGCTCTACATGTTCCATTTTGGCTAGTGGCACTCAGCAGAAATTCCACCATTGCTCTCTATAGGATCTGAGTTTGGCTTTGCTATAAACATTCAGAGAATTTTATAAACATCAGATTAACTTGTGCTATCATTAAGCTACAGGAAATTAAACACAAACACAATTCATACTGAACCTTGCAAATACAAGTAAGATGCTGAATGAAAGTTACCATTGCTTTCTGATTAAGCGCTGCCAACTCTCTTCAATTTATGAAAAGCAGACGTGTTTATTCTGTATTTTAGCACACTGACTGCATAATGAATGGAGTATGAAGTAATGGATGGCTATTCACTGTAGCACAATTTTTTAACTAAATGTCAGGAAGCAGGCTCTGCTCAGAATCTTCTGATTAATTATTTGACTCACATATTTAACATTATTTTAAACAGAATTTGGTTCATTAAACTGTATATGTTCTGCAATTTTGTAGAAAAAAATATTTTCTACAAAACATGGCTTCTCAGAATTAACAATGACCAAAGAACACACAAAACACCCAAAGTGTATTACAAGGTAAAACAGGTGTCTTCGTTTTTCTGTAGCCTAAGCAATTAACCAAAAACATCTTGGTGCTTATTAAAGAATTACAGAACTTACATATTCATCAATAGGATCTCCCACAGTGGGTGAATAAATGATTCTGTACTGCTGGACTGGCCCATCAGCATGGTCCCATTGTACAGAAAGGCTGTTTGTGGTCTCATCAAACACTCTCACATTTCTTGGACCACTGCGAGGCACTAAAGAAAAAAATACAGAACACTGCATAAGTACACCTACAGCTTATCACATCTACAAGTTTTAGATATATATGGGGATTTAACAGAGAAAGCATAGAAACAGCAAAAGAGTGCTGGCCTATGAATGCCATAGGAAGTTCCTTTACACTTCATTTCTGCAGGCTAAGTTGTAAGATGGGTTTTAGTGTTTAGGCCTCTTCAACAAAACAAATTAACATTTAGAAGGTTGAAGTATAATTATCAAGCAAGACACAGAATATGAAGCACTTTTTTTTTTCTGTTGACAACAAATTCTAGCCATCTTTATGTGCTATTTGTTTTCAGAAAGAGAAATTAATATTTGTCTTTAAACACATTTTAAAGAACATTTTTTAAACTCTTTTTTAAACATATAAATTCAAATTAGGCTTATTTCACAAGTGAAAATGAGTTTGGTGATTGTGCATGTACTCGAGCTGCCAGGCAATATAGCAACAGCTCCCTTCCATGGAGGCTTACAACTGCTTCAGCCATAATTCAGACATATTGATCTCTGAGTTGCACTGAATGGCTTACACTATTTTTGATTGTAACCAATTTTATAGATTCCTCACACATCAGTCTTGACATTGATTTCACAAAACAAGTACTGCCTCTTACATGTTCTTCCTTGTGCTTGACTTGGATTTCCTTCTCCATCTGCATACAGAGCTATAACATTTATCGAGTAAGCAGTGTCAGGAGTCAAGCGCTCCAGCATCACATCACGAGTGTTGCCTGGTACCACAATCTAAAACAGAAAGAAAATGCACGTACATAAAAAAAACCTTCAATTTATACCATATATTTTTAGAATAACAATTTGAATGAAATATAGAAAAATTGGGAACATGACCATGATGTGTATTTTTCAAGAAAAATAACACAAGTTTAAAATAACCAAATAACATTGAAAACAATTCAACAGCAGGTGCTACTAAAAAAAAAAAACAAAAAAACAACAACAAAAAAAAACATAAAGATCATTAATTCTGCAAATGGAGAGTTTGTTCTCTTATGTTTTTGTTTTACCTTATATTTTACATTAAATTTGTTCAGAAAAAAAAAAAAAAAAAGCAGGAACCCAAAACAAAAAATGCAGATTCTGTCATGGCTTCCTGACATGTAAAGGTCATTTTCTAATTGACAGGTTCCTACTCATGTGTAAAGTACTATGCAGTTACACTTTACAGATACAAATGACTCATTAAAAATTCCTATTCTTCCTTACACAAAAACATATTTATGTACAATGTGGGTGCACATTTTATGTGAGTATATTCACAGGCCTATATCTAAAACCACACCCATTTCTACACAAATCCTTACTTCACATCTGGAGGGCAAATTTTTACCCCTATGCAGACTTCACTGCTCACCCAGTCCTATTTAAGTACTAATGATTTAGGGTAAAGAGATGATTCAGTAGTAATTTCATATAAATTTGGCATCTGGTTTCATAATTAAACATTTCCTAATAAATATTGTTTCCTTCTGACTATATAAAATAAAGATTTTAACTCATCTTTACCTGAAGTAAAATAAAGGATACTCATTAATCAGCTTTAAGTGTGACAGTCTTATCTCTTTCTTTTTTCCTTCATTTCACCAAATTAAGCTTTTGTTTACAACATACTAAATTTTTATAGGCACAGTATTTTCAGCAGGGACAATCCTAGGCAGGCAGCTGGCCTATGATTATTATTGTTCTACACTCATTGAAGGAAGCAATATCCTCCACACACTTTTAAGGAATGGTATAAAAACTAAATTACTTACAGATTCTGATGGCCTTGGGCCAGATAGTGAAGAGTAATTAATTCTGTATTGCTGTACTGGACCTGGAGCAGGTTCCCAACGGACGTTCATGCTGTTTGGTGTGGGATTGTAAACTTGAATGTTTCTTGGTGTTCCTCTCTCCACTAGGTCAAGGATAATTAAAATTAAGTTTACAAAGCTGCTTACGTAAGTTCTAGTTCTACTTGAATTTTCAACAGTGCTCAAAATAAGCTGAGAAATACATCAGCCCAAGATAAACACATGATTTGTGTTACCCTAATGTTATTTATTTACCCTTCTATGAAGCCAAGAATCTTATTTATTAATCTTTCAAAGCATCCCTGCCAGGCAGCAAGGCAACTACTGGCACTAGAATTGAAATTTTACTATTGTGTGTAAGTGAACAATAAGTTAGCTTCACAACATCAGAGCTAAACTTGCCTGAGATAAATGAACTGAAAGTCTCCAAAGAAAAAGTTACAGACCTACAACCATAAACATAAAAAAACCTCTATAATTGCTATAAATGAATTAGAAGACTTAAATTTCTAATGATTTGAGTCACTAAACAAAAATCCCAACATTTTATTTAAAAGTACTGTTTTACTTACAAGTTCTTCCAGTGTCAGATGTACGTCCACCATCCCCTTCCGGAAAAACTGGAACCACAGTTACAGTGTAAGGTGTGTTCGGCTCAAGAGTTCTCAGGATGACATAGTTTGTATTTCCAGGTACTGTGGTCTACAAATTTAATAAGAAATATAGAGGCATAACATTTACATGAAAATGCAAAAAGTTCAGCTTTTTGCATCTCCATTAGTATTGATATTTATTTTAGATTATATGCATGATTACTTGATTACTACCCCACAAGGGCACTGCAGTTAACATAGGCAGGCCTACTAACATCAACCTAGTTCTGATTTAACCCAAGAGATTTTCTTTTTTTTTTTTTTTTTTTTTTTTAATTGCTGAATATAGCAGTAGTCTCACAATCCAGAATGGTAGATTGCAATTTCCCCTCCTTTAAAAATCACCTTCTCCACCATATCTCACTTCTAGACTGGATATGATAAAATCTACATGATGGAAGAAAGCTGTTGATACGTGAGGTAGGAGAGTTCATGTTATCTTCTAAAATTGGCTTTCAGGAAGATTCTATCTTGGTCAATGGTTATTAAGTCCTATGCTCTCCTGTACAATCACTTATAGCTGACTTTCACTTTTGATCCTGTTTTACTATTATCAGTAAAGAGAATCTACAGTGATCTTTTTAATGACTACTATTTAGCAGCTCAAGAGTTATTAAGTCACTTTCAAAATCAGCATTACGTAACACTACAACATGCTAATGACAAGAAGTAATGAGCACCTCATGTTGTAAGTAAAATTCCATGGCGCCTTAGGAATACTTTTTTCAGTAGCTCTGGGGATGCTATTGAAATAGGAGTAATTCATGTACTCCTTATTTCACTGGCAAATTAACTTGTGCAGATGTGGAAAATGAAATACAAGTGGGAAAGAATAATATTTTCCCAATCTGCAACAAGTGTGATCAATCCTATTTTCAAGATTGTTTTAGCTCATTAGTAATTAAGTAATTTTAGAAGATTGGAATCCACCCATGTGGATTTTTCTGCTTTCAAAAATATCATCCCAAATGACTGCCTACTGACACATGACTTCTTAGTAGTAAAAATAGTTAGAAATAAGGTCTGACATTACAGCCTTTTGTACACCCTGAAATCAGCTTTATGCTCACACACACTGCCCTAAGAATAAACAAGCAAATAATGTGTGTGGTATTAAATCTCCATGCTAAGGTCAAATACATAAAATCAAATATCAGTATTACAGATGAGAATAACTGACTTTTATGGAGGTGTTCTGCATTTGCTCCAGGTTAGATACAAAGAGAAAAAGACAGCGTGTAGACAAACAAGACCCGCTTCAGTCCACAGCATTCTTCTCACTACCACCATGGGCTGCAATTTATTTGAGACAGTTAGTGAGATCCACATAAGGATTTACCATTTCTTCTGTGCCTCCAGCAGTAGGCCCATAAAACACTTTGTACTGGCGAGGATTTCCTTCTGCATGATCCCATCGAACATTCAGAGTACTGGTGGTTGGGTCATAAACTAGTACATTCTTCACAGTAGTGAGAGGTTCTGAAACAGATTAATGAGCTGTCAGAAATGTGGGGCTACGTTCTCTCACCCTGTGCTATCAAATCACGCTCATGCAATGTACTATTAGGAAGTTTTTTAAAAGCAAGTTTAATAGTTTGTGTCAAAAGTTACTTGTATTCATCAATCAGAATACATCAGACCCACCCAACAGCATATAGAATGCTAAATATAGTTTTAAAAAGTTTCTTTCTGGACATTATTTCTGAATTATACCATGAGTTCTTTAGGATTGTTTTCCTCATTTGCCTCCAAGCACATTGCTATGCTTGAACTTCCAAAGCAGGTTCAAAAATAAAGTGCAAATTAATTAATAAATATATTAATAAATAGATAATTTAAATGTGCAATTAATTAATTGAAAAAATAGGGAATTGGTTTTTATGCCTTAGGTACCTCTGGTAGAAAATCACTCAGTGCTTTCCACAGAAGGACGAAAACAGTATTATTAACATAAAATAGTACAGTCTCCAATTGCACTCTGTAAAGGCCAGCCTCCAAATGGAAGGTGCTCACAAGAAAATAGTAAACTTACACCTACCAGCACACATGTGAGAGTCACATGCCTTCAGATGCTTGATGGTTTTTGTTAAATTGTGACATAAGGAGACAATTAAACAGATTAAAATGACGAAGTTCAATGGTAGCATTAGGGTTTCTCTCAGGTTTCAGAAGTCTAAAACTAGTGGCCTAGGATTTCTCTTTAGGCAGTAGACTGATAGGCCATCTTAATTAGTTTAGATACTTGAAATCCACCAAAGGACAAATGACAAATAGACATGATGAATTTCACCACAGGAATATTTTCTCAGCTAATCTGAAAAGCAATACATCAAATTTGTTTCACACCTAACAAGAAGATCACAAAAAGTTACTTACTGGTTCTGCCTCGTCCTGTCATTCGCCCCCCTTCACCATCCGCATACATTGAGGACACAGTGATAGCGTACGGTGTGTCAGGCTGCAGCTTCTGTATCACTACACTGTTCTGCCGCCCACCTACCATAGTCTGCAGTAAAACAAAAGGAAAAGATTAAAGTGTTTTTCATGCTGCTGTTTTTATGCTTACTGTAAAAATGAACAACATAAACATTTGATGCTGAGTGGAAAACACTATGGTATATCGTATGGTGCAATCCTCTTGCGATGGAAGCTGACAGTAGGCATTGAACAATAATATTTTCATACATATTAATAATTATCTTTAAAAGTTCAGACAGAGTCCAGTAACACAAAGCCAGTATTCTTTAAGACCTCCAAACTTGCATGTAACCACAATCACATATCAACTGTCAGTTCTGTGCCAGAACAGAGCTGTTTCTCCACATTGCCTCTGACTACATAATATTGAAATCAATAAGAGTCTTTTGTTCATTTTGACAGACTGTGAATTGTCCTTATTATGCTCCACTCTCAGATGGAAGACAAGCATGGAATAAATTACAATACCCTGCAGATCTCTAATGTAAAATTTTAGTGACATTGTCAATCCTTGATTTCATGCAGTTTATAACATGATGCTTCTGTTTCTAATACATCCTTGTTAAGAGTCTAAAATCATTATACATCTTTCATTTCAATTTTTTGTTAATGTAGAATCACAGAATGGTTTGGGTTGGAAGGGACCTTAAAGATCATCTATTTCCAACTCCCTACCATGGGCAGGGACACCTTCCACCAGGACAAGTTTCTCAAAGCCCCATCTGAACTGGCCTTAAACACTTCCAGGGATGTGTTCCCTGCCCACAGCTTCTCTGGACAACCAGTTCCAGTGTTCCAACCACCCTCTGAGTAAAAAATATCTTCCTTACACCTAATCTAAATCCACACTCTTTTAGTTTAAAGCCATTATCTTACATAAGGCATTGTCTTACACCCCCTGACAAAGAGTCCCTCCCCAGATTTCCTGAAGGCTCCCTTTAAATACTGGAAGGCTGCTATAAGGTCTCCCCACTGACTTTTATCTCTGGGCTACACAACCCCAACTTTCTTAGCCTTTCTTCCAGGACAGGTGCTCCAGTCCTCTGAGGGGGTATATATAATCCTGTTCCAACAATCTCCACCAAGGAAAAGATTTGCAGTGCATTACAAATAATATTCAGATCTCTGGCATCTGGGAATTTTGAGATTTTGTGTTTTTAATTGTGTGAAAAGTGTACTCGCTCCAGAGTATCTTTTTTACTTTTAAGACTACCTACTTATTTTCAAAGCCTACTCAATTCATATGTGTATGTTGTCATAAGATCTTATGCTGATGAAGTGATAACAAGCAAGAATTTACTCATCTTCATATTTCATAATTTTAATTTACAAGGAAAACTTTTAATTTGTACTGAAGTGTCCAAAACACACTTCAAACCATAAATGCTTTTATGATCCTAGTGTGGCTTCCTCCATAGTTTCATATCTATTTGCCTTTCAAAATCTGTCCCTAAATGATCACAATGGTCTCCACACGCTGATGTGCCGTTTTTGCAGTGTTGTCTTCAAATCACCTGTGGTGGTCTCTCCTGATGCCAAGGCCATTAGATGTCAGACCAGTCTTAAACAGCAATTAAGACCTTCTAGAAATTCCATTTTGTATATTTCAGTGGGACAGTCCTGGGGACCCAGCCACAGCAGTTTAATCAAATACCACAGTGACAAAAAAAAGTAAGTAATTACTACTCTATGACTGAGAATTATTTGCAGACATTAATATGCTGTGAACAGAGCATGCTTTTCTCAAAAAATTGAGTCTTCTCCAGCTGTCACTGCTTGACTTTATCCAGTTGTGAATAATTACGTCCATTAAGATTAATTAAGTCTATCCTTTATCACTGCACAAATTTCTACAGAATGCCCATAAGTCTTTTTTTTTTTTTCACTCCAGTATGAGCAAAAATATGAATTAACTTTGCTGCTGCTTCTTATTCTTTTAGTGATTCTCAGCTAAACTCATTTGACAGTTCAATAACTTTAACTGAAATGCATGTTGTTCAGAAGAAAGTAGAAACGGGTGCATAAGTATCCAAAACATTCCTAGATACGCTTCTGAACATGGTGACCTCTGATTACAGGAACAAGCTGAATGTGTGTGGTTTTCATCTGAGACTCTGATTCATGTGTCAGTAACCACAACAGCTTCCCGCTGCAGAAGAGGGCATTTTTAAGTAGCGTTTTTTTCTGATAAACAGGCTGACTGAATTAACATTCCCAAGTAGTGTTGCATGGACCATGGGCCCTCATCACAATTCTTGCTGATGATGCAGGGAAAGCTGTCTGATCATACAGTACTGGCTCTCCCTATCATTACAGCTGCTCAATCATATTAAAAGACACTCAACCTTAAACTCTTCCCTAGCACGTTTCCCATGGACTCATGTTCGCAGCTAAGACTTCTTGGGGGTTATTCTCTCCCCAGCATGGTAAGAGAGGATACCATGCAATTCCCAACTGCCCACAGTATGTTCCAAGGCAAAGTGCCTCTAATAACATAGAAATCACAGTACTAAAAAAAACATGATGAACTCTGGACTATGGAATTAGTCATGGTAGTTCATATTCTTGACTGTTGAGATAACTGTACGGATATCTGTATATCCGTAACTTGTATTCTTATGTCCTGAATTATTTATTCCTCAACAGACTGTAACTATATTCTAGTTATATCTATAGACTATATGATTTTTTTAAAGGGCTGTATCTGAAGTTATTAGTTTTTTTGCTCCCTAGAATGTTCTATCTCAGATTTGAAAGGGAAGAAAGAAAAAGGTAGGAATATATACCTATCTACTACAAATATGTCTTTACCTAAAAGGTGATTAATATGTAGTTGTGCTTTGTAAATAAATTCTTCTAACACATTAATTTGCAGAACTACTTTATAATAACTACAGCAATTCAAAATTAGTTACCGACTGTTCAGGGCCATCTCCACTGATAGGCTGGTAAATGATCTTGTATCTCTGTACTCGACCACTGGCAGGATCCCACTTTACAGTCAAACTGTGTGAAGTTGCATTGTATACCTGAAGGTTTCGTGGGCCACTCTTTGGGGCTGAGAAAGGTAGTAAAGAATAAATATTTAATTCAAGCAAAAAGCAGGGACAAGCACTCCATTCATACTTTTAGGGCTGCATGAATGCCTGACCAAGAGCAGAATGTATTAAGAACAAGACAACATAAACTGTAATGTTTGTAAAATAATAAACATATGGTAATCTAGTGTTTAGTATTCTTCCAAATACACAATGTTGTTTATTAAATGATCTCAGCTTTTTAATGTCAACATTCTTCTCAGTTCAGAAAAAAAAAAAAAAAAAAAAGGTAGCTATGAGTTTTCTTTAATAATAACATACCCAGAAATTCAGATTCTTACCTGGTGTGGTTATAGGTACCAAGGGTACTAGAAAAAAAAAAAAAAAAAAAAAGTAGAAAGAGCATTCAGTATTCTTGTATGTGTATGCTTTCTGATTTAATGAATATGAATAACATGCAGATACCCTGTAGTTACTTACATGTTCGTTCACTGCCAATCAGGTCATCACTTTCTGATTCATCAGGATAGATGGCAGTAACTGAGACTTCATACAATGTATCTGGATCCAGATTTTCAAAGACAAGACTGTTGTCATCCCCATTTAAGATGGTCTTGTGGGGAAATAATAAATAGATAGATTAGACAGATAGATAGATAGACAGACAGGCAGATT
This sequence comes from Stictonetta naevosa, assembly GCA_011074415.1. Taxonomy (NCBI): domain Eukaryota; kingdom Metazoa; phylum Chordata; class Aves; order Anseriformes; family Anatidae; genus Stictonetta; species Stictonetta naevosa. The sequence goes on along the minus strand of CM021699.1, from coordinate 84,986,969 downwards.
GACTGATTGATTGATTTTAAAATATGCCCTCTGAAAGACTGCCCCAGAAATCTTAGGGTGACTATTCTTACCTCCTGTTTTTCTGATCTTCCATAGGGTCCCCAGGTTATTCTATAGAGAGACACATCTGGAGCTCCATGATCCCAAGTTCCTCGGAAACTGTGCTTTGTTACATCTGTGATTCTGAGATTGACTGGTGCTGGCACAGGCTCTATTGTGAGAAAATGAAACGATGTCACTACAAAATAAAGTTAAGCCAAGGAACTACTCAAACAAAGAATTTAGAAGATTATGGAGAAGATTCAGACCTTACTTACCATGCTTCAAAGGACTACAGTAAAATACTGCAGTATAACTGAGCCCACCTACTCTGTCCTTCATAATCTCACATCAACAGTTCATTACCTGATAAAACTGCTCCAATGATCTCAGAAAAACTCACAACAAAGTCCTAGCTCTTACATTTTGGAGTTAGAAGGGGTAATTATGAACTCCCACATACAGACATTGAGGTCCTGCATGAGTTTCTTCCAGATCTTAAAATTCCTTATATGAACCAAATAAGTCATGACTGAATTACAAGACTGTCTTAGAAAAAGTTCGTTGAGGTTAACTGTAGGTTAAAAAGGCAAAATATTATAGCTACTGGAAAGAAATGATTAAAGAGGTAAAACCAAAGAATTAAACTAAAAGCAATTATTTTGGCTGATTTTTTCTCTTTCTCTTCACACATTCAGACAAAACCACAGCTACAAACCACAGGCTCATACAAAAGCAAGCAAAACAAAACCAACAAAAACTCAAACATATTTTTAAAAACACCAGGCTTCAAAATGGAAAACTCCAAAAAAAAAAAAAAAAAAAAAAAAGTGAGAGCATTTTTCTTTCTTTTCACATCAGAGTGATGGTCAGTGATAAGGTAACATTGCTCATTTCTATTCTAGCTCTTAATTTTAACTGTGTTCTTAAATCATAAGGTTAGATCAGGATGAGGGCTTCCCTGATGTCAACTTGCTCTTTTCAGTTGGACACGTCTCTTACATGGTACCTGCTCTTACACTCTGTGCAACGTGATTTTCTTGTTCTGTTGTTATTACTGAAGTGTCACCTTTATGATTCCCTGAGTAACATCTGTAAAAGTACAGGCTAGTTTACCATTTCATGCTACAAAAATTCTCTGGTATCGGAAGATCACATCTCTTTAAGCCCCTAGTATACGTCCCAGATTCTCACTTGCTTTCCTAGATGTCAACGAACTGTACAGACTTGCAAACCCTTCCTCTGCATTCCCTAATTCCCTTACATTCCTCCTTCGGCATCCTAATGTCAATAATTGTTCTTCAGTTGCTGGTCTTCCCCCTCACTGCAGACTGCAGTTTCAGTGTTCACTGCAGTAAAACACAACTCATCTGAGATTTATTGGGATTATTATATTGCAAATTATGCTACAAATAAAATATTTCTCAGACAGATGAAATTATGTTTCCACCTTAACTTAGTAATATATTGCAACATACTCAAATAGAATATAACGTAAAAATAGCTAAAAGAAGGGTTGTTAGGAAAACTTACGAGTGACAGCTTCTGCAACTACTGGTAGAGATTCCCCTTCATCATATACAGCAACAACTTTTACGTTATACAGTCTTTGGGAAGAAAGGTCAGAAAGAGTGGTGCTGGTTTTGAGTCTGTCAATTTCCACCTAGGAATAAAAATAGTAACTTAAGAGTTTAAAATTGTTCTATTTCTGATTCTGCATTTGATCAAATGTTAGAAATCCCTGTAGTGAAAAACATAAAAGTATTATGTGCTAAATTTTGCCATTTGTCGTCATACTTTTACAGCTGAATATTGAGTTCTGTCCACTAACTGTCCTTGCAAAGCGTATTCTCTCAGATACCAGTAAACTCCTTGTAACTCTTTGCTTAACTCAATTTGGAGATGATACAGAATGCATCAACAGAAAATTCTCATTCACTTAGAAAAACACATTTAAACTTGAAAGAGTTATATTAATGTCCAGCAGTACAATTATGGAAAGTTTGCACATCTTTAACAATGCTCACTCATGAGCCACCAGTAGGCAGAGGGGCTAACATACCTTTATTCTGCAATCGTGTTCTCCTAATTCTGAAAGCTTGGCAAGGTAACACTTAAGCAGAGAGCAGAAATGGCTGTTTACCAAAGCACAGAATAATTCTCCAATCAGTTTGAGCTTTTTTTTTTTCCTTTCTTTAAGATGAGAAGAAGGAGGGAAAGAAAGAAGAAATCCATCTCAAGTTTATTCAGCTTCCAAGACATCAGTACCCTTTCCTGACTGCAAATTCCAAGAACTGATGTTCTCTGTTCTTAATGCTGGCTTGCTATATTGCTTTTACTATTTATTTAATAAGCTGGCTCCTCAAAACAAAACCACCAAGTACTTGCAAAAGCATTCCTTTTGCTTACCTCCTTTATGTCAGCTTCATCAGCTACTTTGTATCTTAGGATGTATTTTCGAACCTTCCCTGGAGCAGGATCCCAGAGGATATTCATGCTGCTGTGAGTAACATCCCTAATTGTCAAGCCTCTTGGTCCAGGCAAAGGTACTGTAAAAATAATGACAGTACCAAGTGAAAATGCTATTCACAGCAGAGGCACAGGTCTCTCAGAAGTCATTAAGTATTTTCATACATTGCATTGAAATGGAGGCAATAATTTTACATGAAGTTCATTGCTCAGGCCATTATCTGAGACACCTTAAGAACATATTGTCCCAGCAATAAGCAAAACAGCTATAAACAAGTAGCTTCATATTTGTAAATTATGAGAACAATACAGAAGTAACAGAGCTTAAAAACATAACTGTTCATGTATAGTCAAGGGCTTAACATTTTTCAAGAATATAAGGATTACCATATAGAGTGTGCATCTAGCCCAGAAACATTTCTCTGGCAGTATGAAATGTGTAAGGAAAGATGTTTAAGGAAAGGTAAGCTATGTTTAAGTCATGGTTAGATCAATTTTTCCCTTTGTATGGCATGTTTCCTTCTCACATAACTTCCAATTTTATTAATATTTGGGGGGGCATTGCATTTTCTGTATTTCAGAGAATGTCTGAATTTGAGAACAAGGTTTCTAAATGCAAGCAAGATTAAGTCATTTTTAAAAACACTATAACACTATAACTTCCTTCATTACTGAAGGGAAAAAAAATGAAAAAACATTCCTCTTTTAATAGTAGGTATCTTTTCATTGAAATTGCCCATAAGGTCTTTTGGAAATGTGAGAGTGGTATAAAATGCATAAAATATGGATAAGATGGTCTTCTAAATAAAACAGAATATATAAAAACTGTTGCACGAAATAAAATGAAAGTTAAATTCTGCTGAAGCAATAACAACAAAGCAAAAATCAAGATGTACATACATGTCACTTCCTGGGAGGTGAGCGGGTCACTGGTGATATCACCAAACAATACATGAGCTGTTAAAGTGTACTCAGTATTGGGGATAAGGTCTACCAGCTGAACCTCATTCACTGATGGTCCAACACGCATCTGTACATGAAAAACAACACACTGTGTCTAAAAACTGAAGAAAGCAAAGGCAGAAGAGCAAGCAATGATTTAACTTCAAGCGAATTTTGTTTGTGAGATTCACAGTATATTTACAGCTTCCTGACTGATGTCATTGTATACAATATTCCAGTAATCACTGCACTTTGAGTGCTACATATCAGCCTCTTTTGGTTATTATGATATATCAAGAAAATCATTTTTTCTTATTATTTTGATAGAGTACAAGAGGTGAAGACAAATTCTCTTACCTCTTTCTCTGTGGCTGGGACTGTGGCATTCACTGGTTCATATGTTAACAAGTAACCTGTAGCTCCATTGACAGGTTCCCATCTCACTCGCATAGAAGTTGATCCAATGTCATAAACATACAGGTTTCTAACTGAAGACATTGGCACTGTCATATAAAAAATATATATTAATTTTTTCACCTTTTTCACTTTTCATATTTCACATCACAGATAGTACATCACAGAAAATATTGTGCATGGTTATTGGGGTACATTACAGGCAGTAGAAAAGTCATCTACAAATAGTAGTATTTTAAATGGTGCTTAATTTAAGAACGAAATAATTTTCATCACATTTTGAATGTGCTATACATTTGCTATACACAGCTAAAAAACTATCTTACAAGTCTGCACTGGAATACTTGCATATTCTAAAAAGCAACATTAACTCACATGAATGATCTAATATGAAACAGTACATGACTACTTTGAGATCTGCACTTCTAAAAAGATTTTATATACTTTCTTTTTCTATATTTCTCAAATTATTGAATAAACATCAAAAATTATCACAGACTTCATGAAAATCATGTAGCTTCTTTAGGGATTTATGACAAGCCTAATGAAAAACAATGACAGAATTGAAATGAGACACTAGCATTCAATATTCTTGAACAGGCAGGAAAGTCATCCTATGTTGCACTCAGCACAGAATCCACCAAAATCCTGTAGACAGCTGACAGTAAAAACATAATGGCTGTGTCTCATAGAAGTGATTTTATTGTATTGAACATACTTTCAATTAATCTGATAAAATCAGAATGAATTTCATATAGTATTCTGTCTGCTAGTAGCAGGAATTAATTATCTAATATGGAAATGAAGGACTATAGGTTTCTATCTGATCAAATTTCTAGAGTTTATAAACTCTGCCTTGAAATTCATTCTTATTGCTCTAGTTTAAGAAGGTGTATACACCTGTGCTTTATGAGCCTGGAATTAAGTTGGAACAAACATTTTTTCCACATTGCAAATTCTCCTTGCTACAGCTTTCCAGACAAGATCTCAACAACCAGGGTAACAAAATACAATTTGATCATTGAAATTAAAAATTTTGTTTCCTCTAAAAAATAAAGCCCACAGTGCTAAAAGTTATTTTGAAAAGTTCTCCTCATATCAAATTGGTTCTTATGTTATTCACATGACAATTCTAACTTACAGGTTGTTTCACTGCCGATTAGAGGTTCGCTGCTTTCATCTTCTACCACTGAAAACACGTTAACAACATATTCTGTTTCAGGTTTCAGATCTTTCAGAACTGTTGTAGTTTCCATTCTACTTACATAAAACTACATAAAAGAGAAGGAATGTTAACAACTGTATAACAAATACATTTGTAAACCTGTCTCTAAGAGAAAAATAATTCCTTGTGAAACTTCAGAAATCAATGGTATGGAACTGAAAATCACTATGGTGTTAATCTTCTACATGTTTTATCCTACTGTATAACATTATTTTTGCAAAGCAAGCTGTAGGGAAAGCTCAAGTAGACTTGTTTTCAACAGGGCTGGATATAGCTAGCATCATTCACTCTGCACTCTGCTTTCACACATGATGTACATTTTTACATTATTCAGTACCATAAAGAAAGTGTCATCACTATATGTTACCACCTAGAAAAAGATTTCAAGCATCCAGGATAATCCATGTTGTTACAGTACATGCCACTAGTAACACCTTGCAGAATAACAATGCCAGCAAGCAGTCAAGCTGTAAAGTCCATGTACACTGGAATGGTTGCTCCAACCCAAATCAGAAGTCAAATCCTGAGGTCATGTTTTACTAAGATTAAACTCACCATGAGTCAAATTTGAGTTAAGATTTAAAAGCTTTAAAAGAGATGGTACATTCAGAGTTCACTCTTTTTTTTTTTTTTTTCTTTTAACAAGAAAATGTATTAAAAGGACAGTGAGCTTACTTGTGAGTATGCTCAGAAAAATTCTACTACAGACTTATTTAAACTGATATAGGATAATGGAATACAAATAGAAAGGAATCACTGGAAATATCAGTAAACTCTTTTTAATAAATACATTTTACTCCTGGATTAATAATTTTGAAACAACCAAACCCATCTTTATGCTCCTATTTTTTTGTAATTTTGTTTACCATTTATTGAAATTCTTGACCTTGGAAGCCTTTTTTTTTTAATTTTCTCCTATACTGTACAGACCCTAATGAGCAAAAATTTTAGAATGATGTTACTGTAATGTGGAATTCCAATGTTACTGTGGCCAATCTCAGAGATGAACATTCAGTACAAACCTGTTGAGGGGGACCTCCAGTGGTAGGGTAATATTCAACTCTGTATCTATCAACACTCTCAGGAGGTGGACTCCATCTCAGACGGAAAGAACGGGGTGTCACTTCTGAAATAACTAGGTTAGAGGGAGGTGGCAAATCACCTACAAGTGGAAAGAAGTTAAAAATGTATTAATTTATCTTATGTCATCAGGAACTGACAACATGAAAATGTCAGAAATTGACAATTGAACACATAAACTAGAACAAGATAAAAAATAGCTTAGGGGAAAAAAAATTAAAAATCCAGAGTTTCCTTGGAGTACCATCAGCTAACATTACTGTTTTTCCATGCCAGGCTTTGCTTTTTGAGCTGTCAGACATTAATACTTAAAAACAGTAGGGTTGCTAAAATTTTCTTTATTGGATGAGAATCATCAAAGAACCTGGCACACTGAGCAAAAAGGTAACATGTTGAGAAACATACTTCCTGACTCTGGGAAAAAAGGCAGGCACGTCCAGCCATGTCATGCTGTGTTAGGTATAACACAGTCATTGTTTAAAGGAAAAGAAGAATCCCTGCAGAGTAGTCCAGGTGGTCTGCACAACTTCCTCACACTAGCAGCTGAAAAAACAGCCCAGGGCTATGCAGTGTTCCCAGAAAGTAATAAAAAGGAATTAGCATAACAAGCACATAGATGGAAAAAGGCTGAAAATGTGATGTACCTGGACCTTTCACACTGTTACACAGATTTGTGGTTACGTCCTCAACAATGCTAGCCAAGAAGGAGAAATCTGCAACATTGTATGCATGGATGTCATCTGGATCCGTTGCAATCTGCTTCAATTCATTTTCATCTGCATTTTTAATACCTTACAGAGAAGACATGAAAACAAAACTTGTTAGAAATGACAACTATGAAACATAACACTATGAACATAAGCCCTTAAACACACTCTTTGAATGTAAGCACCCTTTTAGGTACTTACATGTTTCCACTTCTCTATACATTTAGCAGAGGAGTGGGAGGAAATTGGCTCAGGCCAGCTCTTCATGTAATACTTACCAATTGCATAAAGTTCCACTCCCTCATCTCTGAGTCTTCTTGAAGGGGTGACTACATCATCTTGTGATTTGCCATCAGTGATGAGAACACCAATTTTGCGAGCTCTGGGCCTTAAGCCTGCATCTTGCCTGAAGTTGTTTTTTAAGATGAAATCCAAGGCCATTCCTAGCATGATACAAAGAGAACAACCATCATTATAAACTGTTTCAACATACAGACATGATAAAGGCTAGCATTTCATCCTAGTGATTTCCCTCTGAAAACATCGTTCCACAAATTACCACTTCAAGAGGCACTCATTATCTCGTTGCGGTCAGTCAAGTATGCTTAACAGCAACTGACACTATTTCAGCCCTTTGAAGGTCTATAATCTCTTACTTCCTATGCATCACGCTCCTATATGATCCACTCTAGCCTTCCTTCTGGGTCACCTTGCCTTAATGCCAACCCTGACATGGAACTACCTTTTCTTCTTCTCATATGCTCAACAATAACCCAAGCTCTTCATCACCCAAGATCTTCTTTCCTTCTCGCTTTCTCCAGATTTCAACTAATACATTTTCATGTACACATACATGTGTCCACATACATATACATATGTATGCATATACATAGACCCATTCTCTTCCAACCATGCTGGAGTGACCTATAAGGCCCTTTCATCATGGATGAATTTGAGTACCCTACACAACAATTCCAGGGTCAGCTACTAGAATTCTTTTCATGAAGCTTAAGGAAAATCCTAGTGGTGTTACATACCTGTTAGAGTATTGCCTCCTTTATATGGTAAGTTGGCTACAGCCTCTAACAAAGCTTGTTTTGTTCGGTAAGCATTGAGATTCCATTCTGTCCTGGGATCTCCACTATATTGCGCAAGACCTGGAAAAAGCCATTATTGCTCAGTTATTATGTGCCTATGCAGCAACTATGCCTCATTTTCTCTCTGACATATGACGACTTACCAATCTGTACTTTGTCAGGACCAATATCAAAAACTTCAACGATACGGGCTATGAAGTTCCTGACAGTTTTAAAATTTGGCCGCCCAATACTCCATGAGCCATCCACCAGCAGCACGATATCAGCTTCTGCTCTGGTTCTACATTCTAAACCTGCCATGTCAACCAGAAAAATATAATCTTAGCATGATAGGTTTCAACCAGAAAAATATAGCCTTAGCATGACAGCTTTCTTTCCCAATCCTCTTTTATATGACATATGTCATGAGTTAGTTTCCAAAATAGCTCTAGTTTTATTCACTGGCACTCTGTCAAGTATGACCTATTTGTGAACGTTATTCACACTAGTCATTAGTTCCATGGCAAAAGCTGTATAAATTTTTTCATGTATGTTTCCTCTTAGAAATAAGCCTTCTAAAATGTCAGGGCCAGTGTTCTTCCCTATTGTCATGTCAGTATCTATTTTGGTCTTTAAAGATGGCTGATAACCATCTTTCAGAGATTTGTAAACTACTTCAGAGGATTTCCAAAGAACTACTGAGCTAACCACTGACATGGCAGTGAACATTATCAGATTATCCAAATTCACAGTATTTTAGTCTATTGTTCATGACTAAACTATTGCTCAATTTTCAACTATGTAGCAGTGGAATTAATAGAATATATAACAACCACTTTCATATAAATGTCATTTCTGAGTTTTCAGGGACAAAAGACATAGTAATACAGGTGGTACTGTAGTTTGCACATAAAGGAAAGAAAGATCACAGTTTAGAAGATACACAAACATAAACACAGTTCAAGAAATAGAGAGGGGACAAGAACAAACATTTATATAAAGCTGCAATGTTCTGAAAAGGTAGGAAGTTATTTCAGGTACCTTCAATTCACAAATTACAGAATAAAATATGCATCATATTGTTTTCATCACAAGGAAAATCACAAAATATTTATACAAAGTAGAAAGACACAATAATTTTATCCACAGCCATTTCAAAAAAAAAAAAAATCCTTGCTCTCTCTCTTTTCCTGTAGATTGTGTTACCAGCTGCAAATTTTCTGGCTTCCTGCCATCAGAGCTTCTGGTCTTTATATGGAAGAAATCCCATTGAGAGAAATCAGCCACACTCATCACAGTTGAAAGATATTGTGATTTCATATATGTTCCACATAATTGATCCAACACTGCAGACTCATGAATATAACTATTCCATGTACCTGGGGGTTAAAAGCATGATCCTCTTCTGCATAGAAAATATAGATCTAGTCTTTAGTTAGGACAATAAAATAAGTTGGGAGTAGGGTTTAAGTAAAATTATGTTAGTTCAAAAACTTGCATGCATAACTTTAATATGGAAGTTAAGGTTAGCTTCTTGTACAATATAAAAGTTAAACTATTCTGACTTTTATTTTTCTTCCAACTACCATAGTTCCCCACATGGAAAATTCTAGCAAAGGCACCTAGGGCGATTTTTCCCCCATTAATAAATAATGTGCTATTACATTTACAGTCCCAGATATAAAATTCATTTCTCACATTAACCATGACTCAAATCCATGCATTAGTAAAACTAAATAGCTTAAAGAATATAACACTCAAGACAGAAATGACAGCTGGTGTAATAAAAAATAAAATAACAAACCACTCTTGGTGTAATTATTTTTCTGCCAGACTTATTACAGCTTTATTTTAATGTCACTGATGGCCTGTTATGTAGTTTTTCTTAGTTTTACCCTCTTGCATTAGACTGAGTGGGACTCCAATAACTTCAGAAGTTTCTAAAAATGTTGTCAATAAAAAGTGAGGGTAGTATTTTTACACGGTCTGATGTGGAAACAGGGCATTAAAGAGGTTAAGCAAGAAGAATATAGAGTCAATTATCAGAAGGTTTTTTATTTTGTTTTGGTTTTGACTCTGAGGTGCCTTTGCACTGAGGTTCTTTGTCCTTCTGAAATTCTGTCTTCTCTCTGATGGTTATACAAATCTTAAAATGGCAAAGAAGTCTTCACTTCTATGTGTATACTTGGCTACTAAGAAGCAACGACCTGATGCAGACAAGCTCTTTATGATTTCCATGAAATGAGGAGTGAGCCCTGAAACTCTCTTCATCCAGGATTAATTGAAAGTACAGTGGCCTCAAGATTCAGTTAACATACAGAGGCCCATTAACCACATCAAGGGAGCTGCTGTCATACCAATCATAGAAAATTTGATTGGAATGTTTAGCTACGCAGGAAGAAATTCCCAAACAGATACTGGAAAACACTCAGCACTTGCATTTCTGTACTAACTCTCCTCCTTCTATGGTAAAAGTGACTAAATAATGACTATGTTGCATATAAACTTTAATAATACACAGTAATATTCTGACATCCCTGCCAACAGATCTTTGTCCATTATATGATCTTAATCTTAAAAGGAAAAGTCACATATAAGGACAAGCAAATGGCTAGAGATCTGCCTAAAATTCTTTGTTCTATTCCTGTGAACACCCCTGTAGATGAGCAATGATCTCTGTTCAAGAATTTGACCTTATGTGATTTAACACAGATGTGGATGGCTTGAAAATGTGATGCAGATGGCTTTCAGTAATCAGCAAAACATGGGTTGCCTGAGTTATCTTTTTTGTAAGATCATCTAAAGGGAGCAGAGGACACGAACTAGGGCATATTTAGTGGTCATTTCAGATGAGAGGTTATGTCATCAGATTAGGGAGTCTACTGAATCCTGCAAATAGATATTTATGTGCATTAGAAAAACGATAAGGAATGCTGGGAATCTTTCAATCTCTTTTATCCAAAAGACAAGACTGCATTTTATTGAATACAATCATGTTTACCTCTAGATAAAAATGGCTCCGTAGTAGTGTCTGAAAGGGTGGTCATCTCTTGTCCAACAAGTGGGTTGCTCTCTCCTCCTTCAAACATTCCAAAAACATTTACCTTATAGGTAGTTCCTGCCCTGCAATAGTTAAACAAATGTACTGTAACTGAAGTCACTTGGCTAGCTAAATGTTGATACTTCACTTATGAAATCTTCACAGTTTTACTCCACAGAGAAGAAGGTGTTAAAATGTGAAGCAGATACTAGTTCTTCCACAAGACAGTGAAGTTTTGACCTGAAGCTGGTTTTATACATAAATTTATAGTCTTCTTTGTTCAATTTAAGATTTTTAATGATCCCATTTTTAATATGCATACAAGTTTATATGCATGCAATTCATAACAGCATAACAGATTTTGACATGCTCTGAAGCTTACTTTATAGATCCTGGCCTCTTAGAAAATGAATTAGAACTAAACTAGGCTTTTTTTTTTTTTTTTTTTTTTTTTTTTACATAAGGAACATTTCAGAGAAACTTTAGAAATCTGTCTTCTCCATTGTCCCATTAATACCATCATATGTAAAATGCAGAATACAACTTCTGCCCATATCTTTGCCTCCTTCAGTTCCTAAGAGAACACCAGGAGTCATGTGAATAACCTCAGAAATAGCCCTACCGGGTTCTTCTCAAAGATTGCATCACCAGATCATGACACTTTACTGACAAAAATGCTTCCTAATTTACAGTAGATCTTGCCAGGTATTACAATCCCTAATCATGGTTAAGCATGGGTAAAGTTATTTAAAAAAAAAGAAAAAAAAAAAAAAAGAGATTTTTATTATCCATACCTAAGTTCCTCCAAAACCACTGTGCTGTCATATGGTCCTACTATTAATTCTCCAAGATTCCGGTCATCTTCGGTTGGGTGGAAAGTTACTTTGTACCCCTTCACTCGCCCTGGGGCTGGCTCCCAGGTTACTCGGAAGCTGGACATAGTTGAATCAGAAGTTCTCAGATTTCGAGGTGGTTTAAAGGGAGAGGCTGCAAGAATGTAAGAAAAGGATTTAAATCAGGTCTACCTATGAAAAAAATGACAAATTTGTTTTTGTGTAAAAATGCATATGTAAATCCAGTATTAGAAGATTAGAGTATTAGTGTCAACCCTAAACTCTTTGTCCCTTTCTTTGACATAAAGACAAGTATCAAGATATGAAAGGTGAGATTCACTTCATCTAATTTTAGCTATCTAAATATTAGACACAGTCTATGTTTGTTATCAAGGCTCCCTCTACATTCAACATATTGAAGGATAGATAGCAATTTATCTCACCTATCTTAAATATCCATCTGATTTTACAATGAATGTTTACCGTGTACTAATCATCACTGGTCTTTCTATTTATTACAGAGAAAAACTATACAATCAGCTTTGATTAGCTCTCTCTCTTTTAAATGGCAAAGGGTAGGTGAGCCAGAGAACAAAGAACGGCATGAGGTATTTACAGTGTATCTCAGTGTACCTCTGCTCAACAAGGGCAGAAACATCTCGGAAAAAAAATCTCTTTTGGTAACAGCTCTCTACATATGGAAGCAGAAAACTGATTTTAAATCTCCTTGATTTGATCTGGAGAGCAAGAGACCACTTCCTTACAAAACAAAAGATCAGACAAAAACTAAAGGCAGAGTAGAAAATTAGTTTTGTTTTGACCCCCGTAAATCCCCTCACCAGGAATTAAACATTTTAGAGTTTCTGAGAGAGAAGACTGCTTGTCCAAAAGGCTGTGATCTCTGAGGTCAGTCAGGCTTTCACTGGGGACTCTTTAAAGTCATCTACTGGCCATTTTAAGTGCTTTAGGTTTTCCCCAGAAAATATGGTTACCAAAGAATACAAATCTAAATAACAGGATGCACGGTAGCAATTTAATCAATATCCAGAACCAAAAATGCAAATAATGAAGAAAATGACTGTGCCTGATTAAATAGTCTGTGGACAAATATTGTTTTCCTCACAAAACACCTTAACTTCTGGTGACAGTGTTTCAAAACAGGTCTGGTATTTTCAAAACATAAACCACATCTACACCCTCAGTATAACAGCAGAAAGCTGTGCTCAGCTCTCATACAGAAATTTCCAACAAATCAAATTCTCTTCTCAACCTCTAACATTTTCTTCAATTTGTATATCAACTCATAATCTTAGCAGGCTCCACCACAGCTTTTCTGTGTATCATGATTACCAGTTTACAGTAGAAAATTTTAACGATCAAACCCTGTAAAAGTATGTACATACCTGTTGTTCCTTCTGCTTTTCTTGATTTTCCTTGCCCAAAGTCATAAATTGGAACAACACTGAGGTCATATGTAGTTCGAGGTTTAAGTCTCTTCAACACTATGCTTGTGGCAGGAGCATTTACTCTTCCAAACATCTGTCTTCCTCCATTGCGTGGTCGGTAATACACACGGTAAGACAAAACTTTCCCAGGTGAAGGCTGCCACGTAACTCTCATTGTATTCTCTGTCTCGTTGTCTACTGTCACAGTCCTGGCATTTGGTGACACTTTTCAGTGCAAAAATATGGGTAAATGTTTACTTTGTCACATAAAGATATGTTCAAATGCATGCCTACAAAATTAATTTAGTTGTATTTTTTTTTCCTTCTATAAAATTACAGTACTTCATTGGGGAAAACACAGGTAAACCTCACAGGGCATTGTTACTTTCTTTTATGATTGTAATGAACTAAATAAACATAAGTTCATTTTCCGTTACAGACCTAAAGAAAAAGAGTGATTACATGATGACACAGCCTAACTGGGAGGTTTATTTAGTAGCACTTATTGGTAATCTGTTAAGTAATGGTTTCCAGATGCTAAAGTGAAAGTGAAATATATATTATATAAAATACACATATGATACATAATGTAATATATGTAATATTATATATATATAATAAGTGAAATATATGTATTATATATAGCCCTTTTTTAATGAGGAAAATGATCTACAAACTTAAGATTTTCTAAATTTGGGGTTTACAGTTCTGATACAGTACTAGTAAATGCCTAAACTCCTGAGTGTTGGGCCCCATACACATTCTCATGAGTATTTGGAAAATCACTGAACACTAAATGTAGAACAATATTAGTGCTGAAATAAGGACAAGGACATTCTCTCTACAGATTGCAGCACTCAGCTTTTAAGAGATATTTTCCAGACTATAGAAACGTTATAAAATATCTGAAATGAAAGGTATGTAATGCTTATTGTGAACCAGCATAAACCATCTAGGTTGTGGCAAAAGAGAACCTCCTTGGCATGCCAGAATTGGTCAGTATTTCATCACACAGTCAGGTAGGCTTTGCAAGCTACAGTATCCTCTCCCAGACCAAAGAACTGAGAATAGACCCAGACCTGAGAGAACTCAGGTCTGGGTCTATTGATAGTCCTGGTAGTGAATCACCAGTGTACCCTGGCAGCCAGAAGGACCAACCATATCTCAGGGTGCATCAAAAACACCATTGCTAGCCAGTCAAGGATGTGACTGTCCTACTCTGTACTGGTGTGGCCTCACCTCAAGTACTCTGTGCAGTTTTGGGTACCACAGTACAAGAAAGATATAAAACTGTTAGAGAGTGTCCAAAGGAGGGCCACAAAGATGGTGAAGGGTCTAGAGGACAAGACAAATGAGGAGGGGATGAAGCCCCTTGGTTTGTTCAGCCCAGAGCAGAGCAGGCTGAGGGGAGGCCTCATGGCGGCCTGCAGCTCCCTCACGAGGGGAGCGGAGGGACAGGCGCTGAGCTCTGCTCTCTGGGGACAGCGACAGGACCTGAGGGGACAGCATGGAGCTGGGACAGGGGAAGGTGAGACTGGGTGTTAGGGAACGGTCTGCACCCAGAGGGTGGTCGGGCACTGGGACAGGCTCCCCAGGGCAGTGGTCACAGCACTGAGACTGCCAGAGTTCAAGAAGTTGATTTCAAGAAAGGTTTACATGACAAGGTTTTGGTAACAGAGGGCTGCAGAGGTGGCCACTGAACAGAGCCTAGCAGCTGCCCCATGTCAGATCAGAGCCAGCTTCAGCCAGCTCCAAAAGGGACCCACTGCTGGCCAGAGCTGAGCCAATGAACGACACTGGTTGGGCCTCTGGGAGAAGAGATTTAAGACAGGGAAAAAGACTGCTGAGCAACAGCAGCTGGGAGAGAGGAGTGAGAAACAGCCCTGGAGACACCAAGGCAGAGAGTGACCACAACGGAGCAGCGGAAACAAAGCATTAGGGACTAATCGCAGCCCCTATTCCCCGTTCCCCTATGCCACTCAGGGGAAGGACATAGAAGAGGGTGGATGGAGGGAGGTGTTTTAGTTTGCTTTTAGTTTTTCACTGTGCTATTCTGCTAGTGAAAGATAATAAATTATATAAATCTCCCTATGCTGAGTCTTTTTTTTGTCTTTGATGTTAATTGTTGAGTGATCTCACTGTCCTTATCTTAACCCTTGAGCCCTTTTCATCATATTTTCTCTCTCTTACCTTTGAGGAGTTCAGCTGCCCAGCAGGATAAAACCACCACAGAAGCATTTGGACAACACTCTCAGACATATGGTCTGATTTTGTGTGGAGCCATCATTGAACCCAATGATCCCTGTGGGTCCCTTCCAACTTGGGATGTATCCTATGATTCTGTGATCAAAATCACCCCCTGAGCTTCAGTTTGAAGATTGTGAAGATTGAAAAGGGAAATAACTTGGAAGGGAAATTCACCAATTCTGTGGAAATTTACTGTCTTCCATCCTTATTCTACATTACTTATTCCAGCAGATTTGCAGCAGTCACAAAGAACCCATGAAAGACTGGCTTCAGAGTAATTTTCACAAAAATCACATCTCAAATTGGAGGTAATTCTCACTGAATCAAACCCTACATGACATAGAAAAGACTTTCCTTTTTTAATGGTCAAAGGAAAAGCTAGAACTGATTGATTTGAGGTGAGACTTTGGTTTAGGGGATTTTTCATAAAGTAAAGGTGAAGAAAAATAAGGTCAATTTTCTTTAAAATATTATAATTTTGTAAAGAACTGAATATTACAAGTGGTGGTAATGCCAGAGTACACTTACCATCAGTAAAAGCCTCTCCTTCTACAGGGTCTCCTTCTCCACTGCTGTAGGTTGCATATACTGAAATCCTGTATTTAGTCTCTGGCTCCAAGCCTTCCAGTACTGCATCCACTGTATTTCCAGGGACTCTCTTCTCTCCCATTGAATCATCATAAAGTGACTTCCATACTATCCTATAGTTATTAACTGCTCCTGGAGCTGGTGTCCATGATAACCCAACTGTAGTGTCAGTTATGTCTGTGGTAACCAAATTACGAGGTGAACCACGGTCTGCAAGAAATAAAACAATAAACTGTCACTGAAGTACAAAGAGCAAAAGTTAGCAAGTACAAATGGAAAACTAAAATGATCATAAAAGCAGAATCAAAAATTTGGCCCGTCAATACTAGTTTAAATAACATGCATGTGTAGTTCCAAGAAAAAAATGATGGCTTTATTCAACAAAATGCTGAAAGCTAACTTTAAGCTATGAATAACCTATCCCATACTGTACAAGATCCTTAGCAGTCATGCTTTAAAATTTGCAAAATAAAAATGATATTAAGCAAAGTCTCAGAATGAAACCAATGCTTAAATGTGCTGCAGCTCATTTGCATAGGTTTTAACTCACAATTAAATAATTTTCCTTCATCTGTTCGTCTTTACCCTCACATGTGTAATTTTTTTCTGAGGGGTAAATAAAGAAGACTTGAGAAGACTGAGTGAAATAGTCCATTCAAATTTTTTGACAACCTCATTTATTTATTTAATATTACTATTCTTATTTCCTTGAGTACTGCTTACTGCTTACTAGATCTATCTGCTATTTCATTTTATCCATTTACAACTAATTTGCAGTGTGTTTACATCATACAGCAGTTACAGCAATCTTATCTCTCCACTTGTAAGACTTGTACCTTCTTTCTGACTATAGTTTGTTCCAGCCAGCCTGGAATGAAGGAAACAGCTCATTAGTCTGTGAAATCCAGTTGTCAGCTGGATGAGTGAGTCTCACCTAACACACCAGAGTAATTCCACTGCTTAAAAATGGAGCTCATTGGTCTGAAGTGGTGCAGTAAAAGGAGTGCCTCTGTTTAATGTTTAGCATACATTTATAACATATGTTCAATTTTCCTATTGCAGTGGCTGGCTTTTGAGGCAGGAAAAGAGCACTGACTGTTGGTTTTAATGCAATGGCCTCGCTGTAGCAAAATCTGCAAAAGGGATCTACAAAACCAGATGTACAAAAACAGATCCATACACACAGAAGCATTTGGTTCTTCAGCATATATTCTCAGTGGCCTTTCTCACTGTACAGGACGTTTCTGAGACTGATTAGTGAGAGGACTTAAACACTTGAGGTGGCCTTATGGCATCATGACTAAGTTTCACCTGCACTGATAAAAATATATCCGTATATTATACTACAGCAACCACAGGACCAGATTCAAAATTCTTTGAACACAGAGAAATTCAATGCTTATCCAATTTCCACTGTCTGAGTTCATCACAAACCCAGACCTCACTTTTCAGAAGCATGAAGCAATTTCAGTCCAAGACAGAGCAGCAAGTTGCTCACAGTCATAAATTGCATTTTCAGTTTTCATACTCATTTGTCTTTTACTTCCACTGCAAATCCGCAATGCTTCCAAACATAATACCACTGGAACAAACAGGGTTACCGGCAGAAAGGCTTAATTTTGGAATTATCACATTGCCAGCACAACCTCATTAAAACTGAGCCAGTGAATCCCACTTGGCTAAATGATAAAATTGAAATTAATATCAATGTATCTGCAAGCAATGCTGATAGAATAATTATTCTTAGAATCACCAGCTTCACAGATTACATAATCAGAGGGTACCACTCCAGTCACCTAGCTGACTCTATCAAACATAGCTAACAGAGCATGTTAAAAAACTCCTTTTTGCTGTAGGTTTTTTTCCAGTTCTAATTCACAATCTTGGGACATCCCATCATGTTTTTCTGAAGGCAATTCTTTTTCCATCCTAACTCTGCATTACTTCTTACAATTTTACTCTTCAAATCAATGCTTAGCTTCACACTGTAAGTCACCAAAATTTATGGCATCTTCTCTTCAAAAACAGTTTAAGATATGGGGGTATGGCTAAAGTTCAATTGTTTACCAGTTCACAAAAATAGTAGTTGCGTATAGTGAAAAAGTTACAGTGAGAAAACCCGACTCAGTTCATGCCTGGTGCAGTCTCACTGAATTCGGTGACTGCATTAAATAAAAGCCAGGGCAGAATCTAAACCCCAAAGACCAATTTTCCTGGAAGCCTGAAAAAGGATTTGCCTTCAAAAGTAAATTACACCAATTTTTCTGTCTGCTCTTAAGCTTCTACTCCCAAATTTTGGCTTTTTCATACAATAAAAAAAAAATATATTAAGGCAATCCAAATGGAAAAAATATGGAAAACTTAACTTGATAGAATGCACAGATGTCTCACAATAAAAACCTTTCTTTCCATATTTTAATGTAATATAAATATACAAGTCACTTTATTTTGGCTACTTTAAAACATAGCTTTGCCACAACATGATTTCAGTATTAAAGTATCTGCTACCACAGCACAATTTTTTGCAAGTCTACTCTTGGACACTACAGTTAATGATATACGTTGGAAACACTGCAAACCTAACTGTATATTTAAAACTGTTATTGATTAAGTCATTACTGAGGTCATTAAATAACAGAGGAAAATAATTTGTTTGGAATGGACTGTAATGAACACCAGTTACTGTAATATGTTAGTTCTGAAAAAAAAATATCCTTTGGAACTAAATGTCTTTTTTATAAGGCAAGGTAAGAGAGGGAAAGGGACTGGGATTCCTACCAAACCACTAGACCTAAATGGAAAATTCTGACTTCAAATAGTTGGAAACTGCTGACAAGACAACTTACCTACTAAGGGAAATTGGACTTTTTATGTGTTACACTGTAACTGAGAACATTTCTTTAACATAACACACTAACTTGATTTGCACCTCATGTGTGAGGTGGAAGTTCACCGACAGCTTATTTTCTGTTTCACTAGAATCTCTCACAAGTGCTTTTGTATGAGGAGAGCAGCTGTGTTTGAGATGCAGTCCAACTGTAAGTCCAAAATTATTAGGATTCCATAAAGTATTATCTAAGCTACTACACTCAAAGTCAAGAAACATATTTACACTCCACAATAACAGTAGCATAATTTAGTGACCAGCAAACATACAAGTAGACCTATGAGACATTTTTCCTTCAGATTGAAACAAAATACCTAGTTGACTTGCTTATGTTAGAAAATAATAATAATAATAATCTACTGTAATACTGAAACAGTCATTCTGTTCTTTGGTTCACATGTTCAGAAATGCTTCTTCTACATCTGCTTCTCACCTGCTTGTCTAAGCAGGATGGATAAGGAGAGTGGAAAGACTGCACAGTGGTAGAAGGAAATGTGCTGGCTGGCAGGCTCTCAAGTGGTTAAGATTTGAATGACTCCTGCTTTTTCCTGACTGGAACTGGAAGCTGAAGTGTAGCCTTAATTTCATATAGCCCCCATGTCATCAGCAGGTGAGGAAGCAGCTGTTTTTTAAAATGATTCCCTAACACACATTCAGTCCTATGATGCTCGGGAGTACCAAACACAGATGTAAGCCACGGTGAGTACATGGGGAAACAGAACATTTGCACACACAATTCAAAACCCTAGATGAGGAAGGAAGCAAGCTAGTCACCTGTTTCAGCCATCCGAATTTTCCACAGCAGTCCTTAGCTCAGAACTGCAATCTGTTTACAGTACCCTATCCATCCCTACCATCGCTCCATGCAGACATGGGCTCAGAAACTAATTGGGTAAATCTCAGACAGTCTTACACCCAGCTCTGGACTTTAGCAATGTCCAGTTTCCATATTAAGTTTTTCCACTATAGTATGCCAGAGACAAAATACAATACTAAAGTTGTTTCCCTGTGTCTGCTTGGTTTGCTTCTCACAGTTCTCAGGCCATTGCTGTTGTCATTGAACACAAGACTATGTGAATCAGCTAAAATTTAAATGTTGACACATAAAAATCAAATGGCTTTATTCAAATGGCCTTTCCCCTCAGAAACATTTACACAGCTCCAGTTCATTTCAGTGGGATCTGTACATGCAGTTTGGGTCAAGGTTAAGCAATTTTCTTAAAACCAACGTTCAAAATTAACCTGCAGTGATAAATTTCATGCAAAGCCATGTTTAATAGAAGTTAAACAGAGGATTGGTCTGTGCCAGCATCCTTAAAAATTCAGAATCGGCTATATAAATGACCCTTCTCTTGCAGAGGCATATACCAAAACTTTATGGTTTGAGTCCTGCCTTGTTTACAATGATATATACCAAGAGTATCCCATTAAGTCAGTAGGCTAAGGCACTGCAGCAGAGGACCCAAGTGTACACATCAGATGTGATGGTGGCAGAATCCCTTTCAGGTTGACTCCAGAGGTCAAATTCTCCTCAGCACTTGAGGAGGCAACCACTTATATCGGCTGATATTCTTTGAAAGCTGCAAAGTAGTTGGTTACTCCTGGGGTATTAGCCCTCAAGCACACTGCCTATGTGAGAGGATGTGAACATGGTGTGGAAGTCTTGAAGGACTTGCTACACAAAAGAACTTCTCACTTGACCCTGTTAGAGCAAGTGTCTTGTGCTACTGGGAATAAAAAAAGGTTGAGAAGATGAAAACCAGGAGGGTTCTGACTCAAAAGACAGAGACTCTGTTCAGAGCACTCCTGAGTCCCCCACTGTAGGATGAGGCCAGCAGGAAGTCATAGTCCTTTAATATTTTACCCATCTGTTCCAACAGTTAATCAGTTAACACCACTCTCAATTGTCTAGAAACACTTTTTTGTTTGTTTTTGGGGGGGGGGTTGTTTTTGTGGGTGGTTTTGTTTTTTCTGATACGTTTAATTTGCTATGTTAAACTAAGATAATTTTCCAAAGATTATCAAATGTCAATTTCAAATGTCAGACTCAAAAATCTCAGAATGTATAATTTTAAAAAATGCATGAAACAGCATTAAATCTCCTGGAAACACTGAGTCCTTGTTTCTGTCAGGATGGAAGAAGCACTACAGTTTGAGCATTACATAAAATTCCTATGATATGCTAAAAACCTCATTGTAAGAAAATGTCACTTGAATTTGTACTATTCTGCCTGTAGGAGGTCATTCATTTCTAAAGCATTCTTGTGTTACCGTAGAAACAGCAAAAATAAATCATTTATTTACCAAAGAATTACTATTCAAAATAAAAGGATTCCTCTACCAAAATCCTCAGACCTAAGCTTTAATAAATATATACAGCAGAAAATAACGTAAAACTAAGAAGTGTCATGACAACTTTTTTCTTTGATACAGTGAGTGGAACCTAATTCTCATAGCACAAACACCCACTCCTAGAACAGGATGGCAGGATTGGGCCCTACATCACTGAAACATAAAGATTCTAAAGGAGAATGGACTATGACATAAATCTCTATGAAATTTATTGTCTGATTATAATAAACTACACCATGTGCTGTTTATTCTAAAATGTACAAATGTAAGGATTAAAATGCATTGACATGCTAATGTAGACTAGCAATCTCATATCTCATTCCTTTTAAAAGCCCTACAGCCTTTTACACTAAAACCATTTCTAGATTAGAAACTTTACTGAGTGAAAATATTTTGAAATATCTAACCACTGAAGTTTTTTTCTGAAAAAAAAAAAAAAAAAAAAAAAGGCTTCTTTGCTAAATGTCTCTGAAATTCGTTTTTAAAATGCTCCAGACTTTTCTGATCCATTTCTGCTTAGGGTCATAT
Organism: Stictonetta naevosa; assembly: GCA_011074415.1. Classification (NCBI taxonomy): domain Eukaryota; kingdom Metazoa; phylum Chordata; class Aves; order Anseriformes; family Anatidae; genus Stictonetta; species Stictonetta naevosa. Next base: position 84,965,097 of record CM021699.1, on the reverse strand, counting down.
TCTGTAATATTCTTAAAGTGTAATATTCTTAATTCTTAATTCTTAAACTGTAATATTCTTAAAGCTATTCTGAAAAATATGTAACGGCCAGCAAGAGGGCACTCATAATATATCAGCAGCTTTTCAGGCATTCATTATCTTTAAACATTTCTGTACAGATTGCCTAATGTATTTGTTTTTCTTTAAAATATGTGCAAATTATGAATGCTAATCTATTTAGCAGTTAATGTACACTATGTTCTTTTCATCTGACAGTAAACCTTTGGGCAGAAAATGAAATTCTTGTCAGACTTGTGACTATCTCTTCTAGAAAAAAAAAAAAAAAAAAAAAAAAAAAAGATTAGAAAAACAGTAGCCCTCACAAAATGCTCACTGACTGTTGCATTGACACTCACCACCCTCACCAGGTTTATCATTGCATTTTATTTTGGGTGTAAGATGACTTGAGAAAGATCTTATGACCAAATAAAAACTGAAAACCAAACGGGTTGTTTTGGGTGTTTGGGAATGAGGGGGAGACTTTTCACTAAGGGTTTGCTGTCAGTATTTCTTGCTTGTTCTTAAATCTTTACCAAGTAGCATATAATATAATTAGTGCTAATTTGTTTAGTTACCCCGGTTGTCACAAGCCTTGCTTCATCAAATGGCAAATGCCAGCCTGCACTGATTTCATTTACTTTAGCAGTTTTAATGTCTTTGTGTGAGCTAGGGGGGGGAATTACAGCCGACAAAATGTGTCTAAGGAAAAATTTTCCAGGGCACCCTTATAGAAGGGCTCCAACCAAAGCTGTCTAGTGATAGATCACCATGCACTTTTGAAAGAGAGAGTATAAAAGTGGAGAGTTTCCTACAGCACATATTTTGCACATGCAGTTATGTTTAATGCAGCATGAAATATAAAGCTCCAGAATTTTCACCTCTGGATGGTACTTCATAACTGGAGACAAAATGAGCCGATGAGTGAAAGAGGCTGTATGAAAGAGTGGGGCACTATAAATTTCCTAAAATCTGGATTACTGAAGGAAAACACACAGTTTCATTCCTTCAACAGAGCGAAAAAAAAAACATTGTTTACTATTCCTATTACACAAAGGCAAAGAATAAATAAACTTGCTCTCTCTGAATACCTGTATGGTACAGAACATTTATTTATGATTAATTATTTGCTAAACTGTCTACACTGTGTTGTCTGTGAATGGTTCACAAAATTCGGATCCTCTGGCATGTGTTTATATATGGGATGGACCAGATAGCTATGCAAACCATTTATAGAGGAGAATATCTACAGTTACTTGGGGGAGTATATGCCTTCTTTGTTTTTTTATGTGGAGAATCAGTAAGGGCATGCATATACTTAGGAAAAATGAAAAATGAAAAGAGAAGCAGAGTACCCAACTGGTAAGTGTTATCAAATACACAGAATGATTACTGGGCTTGTGTGGACGGATTTTCTGGGTAACCTGAAGCAAACACCTGAAAACACTGAAAAACTTCCGTGTAGGGCAAAGCAGAGGAAGTGGAACTTCCCAGAGTAATTATTAACTGCACCAAATACTTTGAAGATGGCATATATAACTGAAGGATCTTTACTGTATGCCTAGGGAGACATGTTTTTGCAAATCATGTTACAGCAGTTTAAAAAATTACCAACCATAAGGGATAGTTTTTCTCTGCCGAAGGCTACTTTTGCATCTCAGATAAAGTAACTGCCGTGTGAGCTCTCCTACTACATGCAAAGCAAAGTAAATCATTACTGAAGGCAGTAAGAATGTTTGTCTACACCCTTAGTCACAGGGGACCATTTAGTGATTCAGTAAAATTCCATAAACATCTGAGAGTTTGGATTTTTCATTTCCTGCCACTTGACTATACAATAGCTGGAGAAGCTACTGTATCCTCAGTTCCTCCTTTCTCACTTTGCTATTAGAGCCAAAATTATTACACCCAAACTGACTTCTCTTCAGACCACATATCAATATCATAAACTCACAACTGTCCCAGTTTGAGAGGCAATCTCAGCCTTAGCTCTTGATATGTTGATGAACTGAAGTGGTCAGCAACTGTGGCATCACTGACTGAATGGCCTTGGTGAGAAGCCATATGGCGAAGACATTAAGTAAGCCCCACTGGGATTCCTGATACAGGAAAATGCTTAAGTACTCGGTAGTTCAGTGCTGTTGGCAATCAAAAACACTCACTGCACTATTTTGTTTCTCAGACACCATGGCTCACGGAAAAACCAACTGAAATACTAAACACTTTTTTATGCTTCCTTTCACAGCTTTTTTGTCATTACTGTTGATAAGTTTATTTCTCCAGGAGTTAAGATCTGTCCCATTCCAAGCCTCAGTCAGACAAGTTATTTCAGCTAATTGATTAGTCAAGTACTCACTTCACTGACCTGAATAACTTTTCAACAGAGTCCCACCATGTTTGTCTTGACTTCCCAGGCAACATGACTTATTTTTTTCAGCTAAATTTCTATACTAAGGTTTAAAATTTGAATGTTATATTTTGGTTACCAAAATTGCAGTCCTTTCATTCTTAGCTGCCTGGTTTTCTTCACAGGCTTTGTCTTTTTATCCTCCAGTGAGGCAAGAGTACTATACATTGAAATATTGTCCTATAAGCACTTTAACAGTATCTACTTGCTACCATTTATTGGTCAGTCTTTCAAAATATCTGTTGACTATGTCCAAAGAGTTTTGGCCTAATTCAAATATTTTTAATACTCCATGAAACTGCAGATATGCTGCAATACAAGGTGGATGTTCCATGAGGAAACATCATGATTTAGGCTTCTGCTGTTTTACAAAAATAAATTTGTATTCTGTTCTTTACCTTTGATCACTCGTAATTATAGACAACTGCATATGCTCTTACTATCAATTTAGATAATCAAGGAATATTTAATAGATAGCTTTAATACAGAAAGTAACATTTTCTGGAGTGCACTGTGATAGGGTTTTCAAATCCAGCTGAACTGTCAAAGAATATGTCATACCTATCTAAATGGTAAACATAATTTTTAGTTTGTTTTTCTCCCAGATGAGAAACTGAATAGAAATTCAGTTAAGTTGTATTAAGGATGCTAATTTATTCATATTTATTGCAAGATTAAAATTATCACAGAATTTTTGACACAAGGCTTTAACCATCTGCTTAGAGTACTTTTACAGGAAGGGCTCTGTGTCCATCTAGGTGCAACATCCATTTTAAACTACATCTGGTTGCATAAAAAAAAAAAACAAAACAGTCCTGAACTATAATCAATTATCAATTATTCTTTCAACTTCTTTGACTTTTTAACCAGTTTTCAGATTGTTTTTCTTCCTATCAACAATTTATCATAGCAGTCTGCAGGAGGTCCAAATGAGAATCCGAGCCCTCCTGCATGAAGGAGTACTGAAAGGACAAGACAATCTCTGCCTGCGACTGAATTCTGTTTTTCTAATGACTCTGTATTTTCAATTCTGCTCTATTTCACTTATGGCTCTCTTGTTTTTTGAACACATTTTAACTGAAGCTCTAGGCAATGCCTTAAAAGACTTCCCTATTTTTCAAGCTTTATGACAGAGTAAAAAGCTAGGTTTATCTCATGAACTCAAAACACACCTGATATCTCAAGAGCTCCACATTAAAAAAGAGGTCTGGCCTGGCAGTGAAAGCCAAGGGAGTTTCAGCATGAATTGCAAGGTGCCTGATACACTAAGACAGGGTGAAGTCATCACAGAAAGTAGGGGCATTGGATTGTTGTCTGAGACATAGGTAGTGGCAGTGGAGCTGGAGCCTAATGCTCAGCTCCTCCTCCTGTAGTCAGTAGACAGAGAAATGCTCCTTTGAAGGGAAAACGAGATCTTAGATGGACCACCTGCCTTCTGGACATATCTGCCTTTCTTCATTAATCACAGAAGAATCCTAGAGAGTCCATGCTGCAAACTTCAGCATTTAAATAAGTGCCTAAATTTTACTGGGATGAAATCATCCCATTAGCAAATTATTGGAACTGATTTTTTTACAGTTTCCTATTTAAAGCAGGTTTCCTGGTTTGTTCTTTAATCTATGGCATAAACAAAAAGTTAAAATAATGGGGAAACTGAGAGCCAAGTACATCCTTACTATAACTCCATTAGTGTCAATGGAGGAGTTTTAATTCCACGTAATTCATCTGTAAGATGTTTTCAAGTACCATCCCTACAGAGCTGGAATGCCAGGCCTTAGCAATACATACCTGGCCAGCAAAGACCACAGTCACACTTCCTTTCATGGCCTAGGAGGCAGCCTTCCCTATCCCCTGACAATTAACAGATGACACTGAGAATGCTCACAGGGAACAAGTCTGGGAAAGTCTCCACTCAAAGGCAGAATGAGAGCAGCCTGCCCTCCTTATAAGTCTCTGGCTCTGCCTTACCAGCACCCTGTTAATGCTCAGCCCTGGGTTCTTACTCCTATAGTTAAAAGCAGGATATGTTTCATTATTCCTATACTGAGTCCAGATGTTGCTTATCTAATTTAAAAAAAATAAAATAAAATAAGGTCCCTAAACATCTTTCAGTCGCAGTACAGAAGAAACCCTGCAGATTTTCAAATGGATGAGATATTTTAACCCTATTAATTAATTCCATTACATTAATAACAGTCTGCCACAAAAACTACTCAAAAGTTGAGTTATAAGGCAGAATATCTCAGAGGCTGGTGTAGAACACTTCTTCTGGCAATACCTTTTTCCAAGAGACCACAACCAGTGACTAGACCCCATTGTTTTCTCCAATGGACAGTAGGTTTGGAAAAACCCTGCAACATAGGAGAATGTCTTTATGCCTACTTTTCATTCACATATCTACTTCTGTAGATATCTCAGGAAGATAGTACATTTAAAGATAACTTAAGCAGTAACCATATAAATAAATGAATGACTGTACAGAAACAAAAAAAATAATTACCTTCAAGTGTTTCTCCCTCTCCAGAAAGTGCCTCTCCTGCTCCAGAGGCATACAAGGCAGACACAGTCAGTGCATACCTAGTGGCTTCATCTAAGCCTTTCAGCACTTTAGAGGTAGTATCACCTTTCACAGTCAATTCCTTAGTTTCACCTCCTGCAACTGGTGTGTAAGTTATAAAGTACTGCTGCACTTTTCCAGGAGCAGCACCCCAAGACAGCTTCATTGTTGATGTTGTAGCATCAGAAACTCGCAGATTTCTTGGATTTCCTCGGACTGCATCATAGAAGATATTGACAACAAGTTGAAGCAAGATTAATTCCTTGGTTTATTTTTTAAGTTACTTCAACATGGCATTTAATGCTGAAAATACAATTCTTGAATAGCCTGCACTAGCACTAATATAGTATAACTTTACTGCAACCAGGATTGTACAATTCCATTCCCACCTTCCCTATGCAAAAATTCCCAATAAAGTTATTTTGCTTCCTTTTTTTTTCTACGAAAACTACAGGCTCTATCCCGGAACACTTACACATATTAGCACCTGAATATAAGCTCACACCAAGATCCATCAAGAATCAAGCCAAAGACCAGCAATGAGATGTCAAATTAACAACTTAAGGCTTCCTAGTGAGTTATTTTTGATGCTAGTTATTTCTGGTGTTTAATAAACTTAAAATTTCAATTAAGTTTCACTGATGACCAAGGCATTCGTAATGTGTCTATACTCCTTGGATTTAGTTTAATAAGGCATGATACTAATTACAGAATCATACAGTTTATGTCTAAGCCAATGCTAGGGCTACAGTGATAACTAATAAATCAAATGCTTCATTCATTCCTTCCTTTCCATTCAGAAGCACAAACTGGGCCTGAACTTGCTGAAAAGAAACATAACTTATATCACTGGCAATAGGAAGAAGAATCATAAGGACAATTAAACATACAGGTAGATTCTTCACCCAAATTTCCTTGGCATATTTGATGTTGGAGGATCAATATATTATGTTTCAAAAAGAAATATAACAGTTTTGATAAATTATATTGTTTTAGATTACCTCTCAATGAGGTTTGAGTAATTTTATAATTCTTTGTTCATCTGGAACAATACATATGGCCAATATGGGTTATTCTCTTTTCAGTGTGAATATGTCAACATGCACAGAATTTTTCTCAAGTATACTACATTCATAGCATCGATCACATACCTTCATCAGTTTTTGCATATCCATTCAGAGCATTCCCAGGCCCAGACTGATACTCAGCAATAACAGACACTTCATATCTTGTATCTTGAATCAAGTTCTGTAGAGTAGTTGATCTTTCATTTGCTGAGACAGTCACTTGTCTCCTTTCTCCTCCAGTGAGTGGTCTATATACAAGCCTGTACCGCAGAACGTTTCCTGGAGCTGGAGTCCAGCCAACCATAAAGCTATCAGTAGTTTCATCTGTTATCCGTAAGTTTCGAGGAGCACCTTTAACTACAAAAAATATATATATATATACACATGTAATTTGTAAATATTTGCTTTTGATCAAGCAGTCCATGAAGTGAAAGCATTTCAACCATTTTATTAGCTCATCCTGTTTACCAAAACAACAGCTTACATTGTCATCCCATCCATTTTAAGGTATACAAACCATTAGTCATTTCTGAAAATGTAAGGCCAGAGTTACAATCAGCAGTGCAATAGAGTTGTCTCCAGAAGTACATTAATCCTCGTTTATACAACCACTTCTGAAATTTAAGGCAGTCTGACTGTGTTTAGCAGTGTCAGCAGAACTTTAATATCTGAGGGACTTTGGGGCACACTCTGGGGAAATTTCTTAACAACAAATTGTAGAGATTTCACTGTTGTGGCTATTTGCTTCTGTACCACCTCCATTTACAGATAATTATCAGATACATCAGACTACACACAGGCAGCTCTCCTATTTTAAAGAAATATCCAAAGTAAATGTAACAGGAAAAAAAAAAAAACCACTCCTTTAAGTTAAATTTTCACCAAAAAAAAAAAAAAAGAAATGTGAGTTGCATCTACTGTTTAAAAAAAAAAAAATCTGAATGAAGTCACAACCTCAAAGACAGGAAATAGTTTGTTATCCCATAATAATAATAATAATAATAATAATAATAATAAAAGTTGGACTATTTAACTAGTCCTTGAAAAAAGATATGTCTATAGCTCATGTTACTTCATGAATGGGTGCACCAAAGCACGACTTGACTATTCCAAGACTATTCCAATCTACATTAAAATATAATGTATTGCAAGTTGTCTAGCAGTATTTAGCACTGTAATTTAGACACAAAAAAATGTTTTTGTTTTCATTGTTTACTATTTAAAGTATTATTCAACTGGAACATGATGTGCCAAAAGTGTTGTTCTTCAGGGTTCAAATACAGACCTGTTAAGAGTGGAGCAATTCAGTTTTACAGAGAAGAATTTGTTTTCTACTGATCAGAAACACAATACTCAATTTCAAATTCTTTAAAATACTGAAACAAAAGTTAGTTGTCAAGAGCGCTGTCTGGCCCAAATTGCTAGCCAGATCTGCATGAAGAGCTGCTGAAATTTACATGATATAGAACTCAGTCTTCCCTTACACATTAAGATTTCATCAGATTAAAATGCTGTCAATTATCTAAGGCGGTATCAGTCACAACAGGGGAACATTGTTTATTTTTAAAAGCTATTCCTTCTCTTGTCCCTTACACTCACAAGCCACATATTCTATCAGCCAAGAATTTGTCTTGGAAAAGGAAAGTTATGTGTGGCAAAAACATTCTGACTGGTACAGTCATGGAAATATGCACACCAACAGTGAAACCTGTATCTTCCAAACTTGCCATCCAAACTAAGCAATTTTATAAAAGTGTATTTCTATGAATCCTAAGAGGAAAGTGCAATTAACAAATTTCCATGCTGTTTCATTGCTCCCTTGGAATCATTTACATCATCAAAGGTCACTAATGACAGCATGGAAAAACAAAACAGAGTGGATCAATATTAAAGAAAAAAGCCTGGTTTAGACTAAACTGAGTATCCAACTAGTGGACTAGAAAATCAAAATTACTGTGATCCTTCTCCTTTAAATTAGTGGAAATGCATCTTGGCAACTCTGTCAAGAAAAAAAGTATAGCTACCATGTTTAAATTTACAGTCATTAATCACATAAAGTCACACTGACATCAATGGAAGTTTTGAATCAGTAAGAATTATTGGATCGGATCCATGAGGTTCTGATGAAAAACAGTTGACCTAAACCTCAGTCCCCTTTAATTCTATGGCATATGAAATAGAATTTGTGTGAGTGGAAGTTAAAGATGTAGACACAGCAAATTACATAGGTACATTCTTGCCTTTAAACGTTTTGAAGTCAACATACATTCCTGCATCACAGTCTGATGCCAGGAAATTTATTATTTACAGCACAGTATTTCATTCATAAATGAAATATTTATTCAAAAATTTCATTCATGAAGCAAATTTTTATTTGAACACATAGCTTTTTTGTATCTGAGAATAATGGAAGCATACCTTCTAAGGTGGTTTCCTCTCCATCCAAAGGAGGGCCATCACCATCTTCATATTCAGCTATCACACTGACAGCATAAGTAGTCTCAGGTAACAAGTTGGTGAGGACTGAGCTAGTACTTGAAGCTGGTACCGAAACAATGAATTCATCTCCACCGACCGCTACTTTATATTTAATGAGATAGGACAAAACCTCAGATCCAGCTGGAGACCAGCTCACTTTGAAACTGTCAGATGTTACATCAGAAAAGACCATATTCTTTGCAGGTATGTAAGCTGTATGGAAATAAAAAACGCACAGATAAAACATACTTTCTGGATTTTTTTTTAAACACAAAATCTCTAAAATCAGTGAAAAACATCCCTCAATTAGTCTGTTTATTCTAATTGACAATATATTTTGCCATATGTGCAACAGTTCTTGTTTTCCATACTTGCTTATGGCTATCAAATTTCATGAAGATGATATCTAGGTTGTCTCAAATGAGGTGACAATGCACCAACTCAGTGATTTCTAGGTCAAATGAGAGCAATTCATCTAAAAAAATGTACTTATGAAAACTTAAGTTAGAATCTGATAATCAAGTTGGGTTCTCTCTTTTGCATGTCTCATGAACAGCAATAATATTTTGCCCTCAATGGAAACTAAGAATCCTTGTGGGTTTTTTTCAGATCAAGCTTAGAAATAGGACAAAATAAATCCCAGTATTTTTTCAGGAATTGAATCAAAAGGGAAACAAGGAACTTGACATGAGGCACAAACACAAACCTGACATCCTGGGCTTGTTTTGGCTGGCCTAGTCAGACTAACAGTGGGGATGTTAAGACTGCTTGAGCCCTCTAAAACAAAGGCTGCTTTGCTGGTTTGTTCCTCAAAGCTATCCTGAAACAAAAGGCTTATTTTTAAAGAGAGTGGGGTTTTCATTACTGGGGACTATTCAACATTAGTGTTCTAATAAACATAGGTAGAGACACTGAGGGTGCAACTAATCCCAAGTAACTTTAGCTGACCAAAAGTTATTCATCCAGATTTTTTTTAATGGCAAACATTAACCAAATTCACCAAATTTGGATATATGTGAAGATTTTCATGTCCTACTTTATTTAAGGCTGTATAGTCAGAACGAGCTCAATGTGACCTAGCATTAACTGTCTTATATTGTCCTGTCTAAGCCCATCTCTACCGCTGGGGAAGACAGAAGGCCAGTTTCAGAGGGATATGCATTTTACCATAAAAATTAATTGAATCACCTTTTTGAGGTGCCTGTATTGCTTCACTGCCTTTAAAATTCTAAAATGTGATCTTAGATTAGCTACCTCATTTTGGACAGCTAAAGAATAGACCTAGGAAGTAACTGTTTTACTCAAGATGTAATTGAACCTCCTTTACTACAGCGTAAAAGCAGAGCACATCCACTGAGGTCATTCAAGATCAACACACACTGGTAAGTTTCTATGTACCTAGGAAGGGAGGAAAAAAATATTTCTCCAATATTTTTTCATCTCTATTTCTCCATTATTTTCCCCCCAATTGCTTTCAATATGCTTGAAAATAATAACCAAATCCCTGGCTATTAAAATTATCATTTGTATACGGTCAATGTCATCATCAATTCTTGTATGTATCTACAACAACAAAACATTGGGTCACTTTTTTTTTTTTTGCATTTTATGTATTTCTCCAAATAATAATAGTTACTTACATTTTTTCCTTATAGCAGCCAGTTCCTGCTCAATCCGTAGGCAGACAGACTGTGTAAGCTCAAATGATATTCTTTGGAAAGCATCAAAATCTTCCACTGTGTAAACATGGGTTTCAGCAGGAGGTGATGCAATTGCTTCTAACTCTGTACGCACTGCATCCTTCACACCAACTGCAAAGATTTCTACATCTGCATCCCTCAGCTTTATTGCTGGTTCTTTAAAAGCATCTGATGATTTTCCATCAGTAATAAGAATCATGACTCTTGGCACATTTGGTCTTGATCCTTTGCTGGTAACAAATACTTTTTCCCTCACGTATGTCATCGCTTTGCCTGTGTTGGTAGATCCACCTCTGTAGGGGAAGGTGTTAATAGCCTGAATTATATCTTCCACTCGGTTGTATCTGTTCAAAGAAAACTCCATATGGGGGTCTCTGCTGTACTGGACAAGACTTATCTGTACTTTTCGAGGCGATATCTCAAAGCTTTTAACTAACACTTCCAAAAAGGCTCTTACTTTAACAAAATTGGCGATACCAATGCTGTAGGAGCCATCCACTAAAAACACAACATCAGCTTTTACATCCACACCACGTGAGCATTCTGTAAAGAAAAAGAATCACCATTATAAACAGGTATTCAACAGCCACAGCATTTTAACTGCATCTGCAGCTCATGCATTATGTCCTGTTGTTTATGATAGAAATAAACCATTCCAAGTAAAGCTCTTTCTTATAAACACTAAAGGTATGATACTAAAGCAAGCATCAAAGATTCAGACAACAAACTACTGTGTGAATATAACACAGTAGTTCCTAACTCACCCACTTGAACTTTCACTTGTTGTGTTTTTTCCATTATAGTTATTGGCTCACTGGGGGTCAGTCCTTTCATTGCAAAAACATTAATTTGATACTCTGTGTCTGGAGAGAGATCTTTAACATTCAGAGCAGTAGTCTGAGGACCCACATTCAGTGCATGTTGTTTTCCACCAGCTATCATTGGAATGAACTGTACCCGGTAGCCAGTTATTTGACTTGTGGATGGATCCCAAGTGATCCTAACAGATTTTGAGGAGATCTGAGCAGCTACTAGATTTGAAGGAGGCTCCACCGCTGAAAGAAATTTAAAACAAACAAAATATTAGTTACAATGATAAACAGGTTTCTTTGCACATTTTTATTTCTGAAATAAATGTAGTCATTTTGGCTTAATCTTTATTAAAAACACATCTATTTTTAGTATAAATAGACACAACTGAATTACAGAAAAGCCCACATGAGAGGTAAGAAATATAAGGAATGCATCTGTAGTACCCCGTGTCGTAGAAATTCCAGGAGAAATGCTGTCTTGCTCTAATCCTGTTTCAATGAGAATTGAAGGTTACATCCATAGGAATATACTAGAGTAGTTGAACAAATACAGACCTGAGCAGAGCACTATGAAAGCTGGGTCATTCTACTGCCATTTTTGGCAAAGAATAGCTATTTACTCAGAATCTTACAGGGCCAGAAGGTTGCAATGGTACAGCTTAATGTCTGTGTTTTTTTCAGCATTCTCCAGTTTTCATTCTTTGGTTTTAACCTATTACACATTCTGCCCCTTCACCAAGCAGATTTTTCCCTTTGGTACATTTTTCCACAGAAGTGAAGCCAGTGTCCAAACTGGCTGTATGAGACTGATAACTGAACAGCATTGTGTTGCCCTTGAAACTATGGAATAATGGAGCTATTCCAAATCTACTGTCACATGTTCTGTCCTCCAGTATTTAAATATACAAAGCTGAAACCTGTTTTCCACACTTGCAATGGATCAAACTTCAGAAACAGAGTAAAGGAAGTGGGGCTAGTCCCCTTAAACATGCATAAGAATAAATTGATGCCAATAAATGCATTTTTATAAAGTATCTCACCTTCTTCTCCACTAACCAATTCACCCAGCTGTTCATCAACACCAGAGCACACTTGCAAGATGATTTCATTCTGTATATCTACAATTCCATCAAAATTAGCCACATTGAAGACATGTTTCAGTGAAGGCTGAGATGCAATTAGCTTGAGTTCTTTTGCATCTGCTGCTTTGATTCCTAGAAGACACAATAGACAGGACCATGTTAAGTGGCCATTAAATACAGCCATCTACGAATGTATTAATAAAGTGTCAGAATACCCTGGGGGTAAAACTGAGTTTAATTCAGTTCTGTCTTCTGTCATTATCAATAACAAAGCTACTAAATAAGTTAATGCAATGAAGCAATATACTCCATTTTCAACATGAGAAAAAAAATGTGGTACCTTCAGTAAGGCCAAGGGTCATTGGCATTTGCAAACCTTCTTAGTCTCCAGGTAGGAGTTACAGATTTATTTACTATCAATTAATACAACCATTATGTTCCACTCCAGAGGTTACAAATGGCCCATTTCAAGGCACACGCATGGAAACAGTGGTATAGCAAAACTTTACACACAGAATTTGTAAAATGTATAACTTACTGCTTTATAAATGCTAATCACTCAATCATTTTAAAAAAAAAAATCAACATACCCAAAGAAAAGACTTCAACTCCTATGTTGCGAAGCTCTCTTGCAGGAATTTCAACTTCATCTTGAGCTTTTCCATCCGTAATGACAATTGCTACTTTGGGAAAGCCTTTTCTTGCTCCAGCAGACTCAGTGAAGGTGTTTTTAACCAGGTAATCAATAGCCTCACCTGAAAACAACACAAGTTGTGCTCTTATTATGTGCAAATGGATTTAAAAGCAAATTTCTCGTAAAAAAAATGAAATGCTGCATAAACACGTGAGAAATCTGTACCTGTCATTGTGTTGCCACCTTTGTAAGGTATCCTTTTAATTGCATCAATAAGATCACTTCTTCTGAAATACTGATTTAAATTGAATTCTGTTCTTGTATCTGAACTGTACTGAACAACTCCAACTCTTGTCTTTTCTTCCCCAATGTCAAAAGCTGATATGAGGGCAACCATGAAGTCCAGAATATATCTGAAGTTATTTCTCCCTACACTCCATGAACCATCTACCAGGAAAACTAAATCTGTTGTTGCACTTATGGAGCATCCTGAAACACACAAACACACACACACACAAAAAAAAAAAGGCAACAAAAAACTTTGTTAGCAGATGAACAATTTCATTCTTAACAAATCTGTGAGAAATGTCTGACAGAAACTTAGTAGATAAAAGTCAAAATCAACAGATATTGAATAGACTCATATTCTTATCTGGAATATCTTATCTGAAGAAGCATTATTCACCTAGGTGAACACAGATAAGAGCCTTCTAGCTGCCATTACCATCACTTACAAACTCAATTTTGAGACACCTCTCATTTTATTCCACAAGATCTGTTCTTCTACAGCAGATGACAACTCACACATAAAACCTTTTGAAATAGTTTGATGTTATGGCAACGTATCATTTTGTTACCACTTCTGCTTTCCATCTTTATGTCCCCATAGTAATTGCAGTTTCTTCTGCAATGCCTTGTATCCATAAGACGATGACCTTTGTTGATAGGACTAAGACACTTGTGGATTTCCTTAATTAGTTGTATGAAATCTCAAGTTTCATAACCAACTCTGCAGGTCATCCTTTCAATGTAGCTACAAATTCCTTCCATCCCAGTCTCTTCCAAATTTCTCTTAATTCTGGACAACTTTAAAAGTTAACTTTATTGCTAAGTAACAAAGGAAAACAGCTTAACTTTATAGGGCCCTTGATCCAGATCTAAATTATCTCTAAAACATCAGATAAACTGAAAGACAAAGCATCTTACTTTGTAATTGAGTCTCAACCTTCTTTTCCTCTGGTATCCCTGGACCACCTGTCTGAACTGCACAAAGCACAACATAGGCAGAATTAGTGAAGGAAATTAGGTTAATTTGTTAACATCAAAGAAAAGTGTGTAAGGAATTAGGGACACAAATCTGACAAGCCTCAGAACATGAATACATGAATGCAAGTTATGAATACATCCCCTGTAATTGTAGAATTGATGACATAGCATTCAGGGCAACACAAAATACAGAAATTAGAATAATTAGGAATCCTCTGTACTTGTACATCTCTAGGTAATATCCTGAAAATTAACTGCAACATCCCTAGATGAAATACCCCTCTCTAACACATTGGGAAACTCATCATAAGTAATTTTCCTGTGGTTGTTTGTGTAGTCTGAGACATGTGACAAAATGTGTCATAGAATATAGTATGCTGTCTTTAACTTACAATTATTAAATATAAATGATTTTAAAAAATCAATTCCATAATTTATTTTTATAATTTATTTTTTTTATCTTCACAGAAATCCAGTCTGATTCATTTCTTAACAGAGGTCAATGACAGTCTTCCCTCTGAATGCAGATGCAGTTGATAGGAAGTAGGTCTATGTCAGCTAAACCAGTAGTATCCTGCAAAGACCTATGTATGAGTTGTCTGCCACAGTATATCCATGCTACATGCTAGTCTTATCTCTGCTCTTGCAATAAATTATGCTCAATGCCAAAAAAATAAAAAAATAAAAAAAAATAAAAAATAAAAAAGCTGTTTGTGCAACTACATCTGACCAGAGTTTAGGTATGTGCCTATGCCTATGTGCCAATATTTTGTTGAGGAACTGGAACAAAGCCAAAAAAGCCTAAAAGTCAAAGCCAAAGTTCTGCAAATGACCAGTCAGTTATGTTTTCTGGTTTTCTAACTGGTCGGGAGCAGGCTCAGCATGAGCCAGCAGTGTGCCCTGGCAGCCAAGAGGGCAAACCACGTTTTGGGATGCATTGAATTCAGCATAGCCAGCCAGTCAAAAGAGATAATTCTCCTGCTGTATTTAGCATTGGTGCAACCTCACCTAGTATATTGTGTGTAGATCAGGGCTTCACAATAAAAAAGGGCTGTTAAGATATTTGAAAGCACCCAGAGGATGGCCACAAAACTGGTAAAAGAGCTAGAAGGACCTATGAGGAGAGGCTGAGGACACTTGGATTGACTAGCCTGAAGAAAAGGCTGAGAGGCAACCTCATTGCTCTCTGCAACTTCATGAGGAGGGGAAGTGGAGAGGGAGGTGCTGGTCTCTGCTTCTTGGTAACCAATGACAGGACACGTGGGAAGGGCACAAAGCTGTGCCACGGGAGGTTCAGAGTGGACGTTATGAATAAATTCTTTACCATGAGGATGGTCAAGCAGGCTTCCTAGAGAGGTGACTGATGCCCCATGCCTGTCAATGTTCAGGACATTTGGATAATGCCCTCAATAATATGCTTTAACTTTTGGTTAGTCTTGAAGTGGTCAGGTGATTTGGACTACATGATGTATGTAGGTTCCTTCCAAATGAATTTATTCTATTCTATTCTATTCTATTCTATTCTATTCTATTCTATTCTA
>CM021699.1:84751101-84949507 GCA_011074415.1 Stictonetta naevosa | reverse complement strand
TATTCTATTCTATTCTATTCTATTCTATTCTATTCTATTCTATTCTATTCTATTCTATTCTCTCTGTTACATGTACTTACTTGTCAGTTGGCCAAAAACAGGTAGACTCTCCTCTCTCTCATCATATGAAGCTATTGATACAACATACTCTATATCAGGTATAAGATCTGATAAGACAGTTTGAGTAGTGCTAGGTGAAAGAGTAAATTCTTTAGTTGGTCCATCTGCAATAAATATATAAAACAGTTAATGCAGTATTTAAATCCAGCAATATCAATGACAAGATGATCATAAAACAACCCAAAAAAATGCAACAAAGACTAATCTATCTAAATATCAAGTGACAATTTTAGAATGATATGATTTCTTTATTTCTGAAATATTCTGAAACATGAAATTTCTATCTAACCTGTTTTCAGTACTGAAAAAATTACAGGGGCATTTAATAAATTCCAGAAAATTTGAAACGTAAAATGCACATACAAAATGTACTATAGTTTAACAAATCATGATCCATTTCTGGTCTGGTATCAGATTTACACTGATTATTTCTCAAAGTTATATAAAATAACCAGTGTCTTACACAACCATTATTATGGAAGTTACATGACATCACTTCATCGCTACCTGACATATGCAATATCTCCCTTGGGAGAAGTACTTGAAAAAAGTACAATGCAATTTCCTAACTTTAAGGTAAAAGCACAGAAGAGGAGCAGAGTGAGGATTGTTCCATGTCAAGGAAAAGAAACCAAAGCTTACTACCTGCAGTTCCCAAAAGGTAAATGCTAAGGTAAGAAAAATTCTAACTTGGAACAGTCATAAACTTCAGAAAGATGTCAATAGCTGTTCTCATACCTTACTTAGATACAAGTAAAAATTAACCCAACTTTTACAAAAATTAAGTAACAAAATTTTATATAACTCACCATTTGTAGGAACAACAGTTATCCTGTAACCCACTATTGCATCTGGTGGCCTTTTCCATGACATTTGAACATTATGTTCATCTATAATTGTAAAATTCAAGTCTGACGGTGGATTAACTGCAAAAGATTTATACCAGGTGGATGTTTAAAAGTTTGAACAAGTTTTGGCAAATGAATAAATAAAATAATGTTGAGCAAAGCTTACTAAATTTGTCTTTGCATAAATTTGTTTCCAACAAATATAAAGAGATATGTTGTTGGAAAAAGAGTAAAATAAAAGCCGACAAAATATGACAAAACATCAAAGAGTATACGCATTACAGAGGACAGCACAGAACATATGTTTCTTGAGTTGCCAAGACATTCAAGAATGGCCAGCAAAATCAAGCACAATAGAAAACACATTTGGATACATGTACAATGAGTTCACAGATAATCACCACATATGCAAACATCTCACATAACAATTAAAGGAAATTTTTGTACATGCTGGGTGCAATCCGTACAAGCATGCCAAATCACAACCTGCTTACAATACCATGAGATCATTTAGAACATTGAGGACACAGCACTCTTCTTAATTAGACATCAAAGAATTGATCAGCTTTTGAGTATAGTCTCTGCACAGCCATATTTCTTATCAATTTCACTGATTCTAGAAACTTGGCAGAGAAAAAGATATATTTTTATGAATACAAGGAAAGATTGGGCATTTAATGTTCAGTAAAACAATTTATGTTAGGGTCTAGATAGGAGTATACATGTAAAATGTATATCAGTAATAATGATATACTGATGTATCATTTTATTTCAAAATAAGGAGAGCTCCACCCCTTGGTTCCTGGGAGCCACTAAAGAGATATACTTTGCATATGGCTGCAAAGAATGGAGGAATTAAGGGGTGTATAAATGGGGTTAGTAATAGTTGAAATTTGCTGAAATATTTGAGCTGATGTGAAAGCTCACAAAAAATAAGATTCTACCTGTTTACACCAGATTGCTGTACAAATTCAAAGGTGTAAACTGATGTTTTCATGTTCCCTTTGCAGCAGGTGTACCCATACTAGTAGTGGCATTTTAACACAAAATGCCAGTATGGTTCCATACATCACAATGGTTAATTATGAAAAGACAACATCAAAGTATACTAATGGACATTTATTTTACAGAATCTATAGAAAACAGCAAAGAGGATACCAGTGATCTGAACAAATGACTGCAAATAAAACTTATAGGAGCTGATGACAGAAGTAATTGAACAGTACAGAAAGAAATAGTTTACATACGCTATTTTGCAGCATCATGCATATGTAAATGAAATGTTGATTATTATTTTTTTAGCTTCCCACAATGGACAAAAGCCTCCATGTACAAGGTTCATTACACAAAGACGTTTCATAAATATTTTATAATGATATTCTCTTTGTAAAATTCTCATGCTTAGTCATGCAATATTTTACTGACTCACTGTCAGTGCATGGTAGGTGTATTATATATTATTGTTTAAATAGGTCTACAAAGTAAGATTAGATTCAGCCATACTTTCCTTTACTTCTGCAGACCATTTTGCAGGCATACTTAATAGACAGACCTCTCACGTTTTCAAGGAAGATCTTCATCATAACTCAAAAAAGACTTTTGTTTTGGTTTTGAGCATAGTTTAAAGAGCAGATCAAGAAATAAATGCTAGAACATATGAAACTTATGAAAAGACACTGTCCAATTGCAATAAGTAACACTGAACTCCAAAAATGGAAACAAATTTTGTAGGAGTTTTGTTTTGTTTTGTTTTAATTTTATTTTGCCGTCATTTACAACCATAGGATAATATGGCTTTGAAATACTGATACAATAGATACAGTAGTATTGAAGTAATTGTTATTTGTCCTATTGTCCATACACAGGCAGTGAGATTAGACCATTAACCTGCATGCACATTTTATTCATCATTCAGTTTATGAGTATCACAATGCTAGAGACAGCAGGGTAGTTACTTAGTATCAAAATCATGCAACACATGTTAATAGTAAAATACATTTAGGTAATAAGAATATCATTATAAAATATTGTTTCAGTAGCAATGGCTCAGGACAAATTTAATGCAAAGGCAGAGACAACTGACCTGAGCATGCTTTTAAATAATTCAGTACATGGAAAAAATAGCGCCACCAACCTTGCAAGTAAATTGGCATGTTGCAGCAGAGACTTTAGGCTTTAACTGCTGAAGGACAGCAGCAGCCCAACTTGTTGATATCCAAATGACCGGATTCCAGATAAACTGAAAAATTGACTGTGAGGAAAAGTCTTGAACATTTTAAAGGATTTTAATCTGCTTTATGAAAATTCAGATGTGGATCTTGACAGTTAAAAAGAAGAATACATTGATACATAATGAACGTATCCATTCACCCCGGTATTCACAGTCTTTTATAACAATGGCATCGCAGGGGACTTCAGGAAGTCCCCTTGCCCACCTCATGGCCAAGACAAAATCAGCCATCCCACGTCATTCCTGACATGGTTGCTCAGATCATTCTTAAAGGCCTCCAACATGGGCAAAACTACTGGATTCCTGCAGAAATCCTCCAGTGCCTCACTCCCCTTATCACCATAAAGTTATTCCCAACACATAAGCCTGGTCTTTGTTGCTGCAGTTTAAATCCATTCATTCTCAGCAGATGGCCTACGATGGGCCATCAAACTGAAGCACTGAGTGTTTCTCCCATGGAAATGTGAAAGGGAACTCCGCTTGAGTGAAGAAATGCAAATTTGGATCCAGTGTCATCAAAATGTCTTCTGCGTGGCCCATGAGCTTTTGGTACTCCAAGAGAACCTCCAAAACATCCACCGGCCTGCATATGGAGTGAATTTCACACATGTGAAACTGGCTGCAGAACCAAGACTAAACCATGGTCATATGACTGAGAGTAGCAAGGCGATCAGAAATACAGCAAAATATTTAGATAATAAAAACCTTATCACCATTATCAAAGAGGGCAACTGGTACTCCACCAGTTCTCCAGGAAATTCTTCCAGAACAGAATTCACCACTGGAAAAACAAGACAGCTGCAACATGGAATCAGACCAGACCTGGTTCTGGTGGGAGTTTGTCCCATTGCAGGGACAAATCTTAAAACTCCACTCAACAGAGGTTAAGAGGTTTACTCAAGCAAGCAGTTTTGAGGTAGGTCTACTTGCCTAGGTGAAGTTGTGCATACGCATCCAGTGCCATGACAGTGCTGATCAGTCTGGCCCTGAGAGTATCAAAATCCAGGACAAACCTCTCATTGATTCATCAAGGTACAGGATCATGATTGTAACATGATGATATTTCAGTATTCCCTTCATATGTGGAAATGTATGGCTCCCCTACAGGTTTCCAGTGTCATAAAAACTTAACTTGGTGTATAATGTCAATTTTTAATGTTTACACTGTGTTAATTTCCACCACTCTTAGAACTATGATAGTTTCCTCCATTGTATATCCTGTCTTATGCACCACAAAACAAAAAAATAAACTAAAATAAAAGATGTTTCATTCACTCTTTGTATTATATGCATATGTAATAACAGTATATTTTCTGAAACAAAAAATATAGAGCAAGAAATCTTTCAAATGTATGTCTTATGTTAGCTTGTATTACTTAACAGGTAATACAAACCAAATATGCAAGTCTACAGCTTTTTACAGATAACACAATGTCACTGCTAGAGGATCCCAATGAATATCTTAACAAGATAGATGAAAAATATAATCAGCAGATCAAACAATTTAAATCTAGAACCAGTCTTAAAAGTAATATAATTTGGAAAGAGCTGCACTCCACAATCCTTATGTGAAACAAAATTTGTAATTCCATCACTGGAAAAGACTAACACTAATTAGCAAAATAACATATTAGCCCGTGTTAAAATAACATACGGGCCATGGTATCTGAACAATAAGACCACTTGCTCTCACTGAAATAAGCCACACCAAGGCTGCAAGAGGCCAAAACTCCTGATCTACTCTTTTCTTCCTATATGGCATGAATAAGACACAATTAACTAGATAACAACCCAGGCAAGCTCCTCTGAAGTCAATCTTGCCAATCTGAGTGGGAGAAGGAATGATCTACAGCCTAGCAATGTAGCAAAGAACAGCTTCTTAGCCCTGCTAGTTACTCATTGCCAACAACACAGAGACATTGTCATCTATATGGCTTCATTTCTTTTTATTTTATACATATATACGAAGTTTCTTCAAAATACAAGATATGTAGCTCATGTAAGTGTATTTTGAAAGAAAATCGGCTAAATGTGTATACTTACACGTATAAAAATGTATGCAACTAAGCACAGTTGCATGTTTATATATGTACTCTGCGTGCATTAATATTGACCAAATTCTAGGCATGTTTGTGCATATATATTTGTGTGTGTGTGTGTATGTACATAGACACACATGTACACTTTGCTTCTAATTCTAATTAGAATTAGGAAAAACAGACATTTATAGTCATCATCATGTATACACAAAGTACACTTTCATGCTTCATTCTACATAGTTCTGTCTTTAGGAATTCAAAAATCAACAGCTAATTTATAAAAGGATAGAAAACAGACATCAAAAGGTAACAAACTAACCATGCCACCAACCAGTTCCAAAGCCAATGAGGTGGATAACCTTCAAAGTTTCAGCTATCCTGGGTTGTCTCTAAACCATTCAATGAAAAGTTTTCTGATCCTATGTATATACTGTGCAGCAATTATTTGTCACTTACTGTATCCCATGTCCTGGAGACAGGTTCTTCACCTGATAAACCTTTTCCTACACTACACAGAGGCCCCACACTTGGCTCAGTGATTCCCTCCTTTCCTATCCCCTAGCAAACAGACTTTTCTAGGTCTGAACCAATTCCTGAAACATTTGGAAGTCAGAACCACCACATGCTCAGTGAGGTCACACAGAACCAATGATTTCTTTGTTACTTTTTTGGGCCTTTGAAAATCCCTTGGTATTGGCAAATGTCACACATTACACGAGCCACAGCATGATAACAGCACTACCTTGAGATTATAACAAACAGGTTATTCGCATACTAATCTACTTGGCTTAACCATAACTGAAATAATGAAAACATTCTCTTCTAGCAGAAGGACACAGATTTCCCCCTGGCTGTATGTGATCACAGATGGAAAAAATACTGTGACAGAAAGAATTCTCGACACAAGGACATACGCCAAACGCACTGCAGTATTGCAGTTCTGGACCAAAAGGTCAAGAAACAACTTAAATAAAGCATAAAATACAGGATCATACACAAGAAGTTTAAGGCCAGAGAGAGACGTCAGAAGGACTGCAAATTAAAACAAGTACAACTTCATTGTAAAAGAAATGCACAGAAAAACAGAGCTTGAAAACAGATTTGCTTCCTTGTCCAGGATAAATAAGCAACTCCCCCAGTGAAATGCCATGAATGTACTCAGACTATAAGTTGGTTTTACCCCCTCCACTGCCACAGTAAATGTCGAAACAGAAACCCCTGCTTTGCTGTATCTCTGTAGCAAAGCTCTAACACCATTACTGCACTTCACTGCTGTGCCAACAGCAACAGAGCACTGCTCTCACGAAGGACTTGGAGAGCAGCTGTGATGCTGATGAAGAACCAGTTGCATCCTGGAGTATTTAGGAATGTGAACAGCAGTATCAGATAAACACCAGATCTGCTCCCAGGGGAGACTAAAAAAAATGAAAGCGGAAGGAAGACAGAAGAACAGAAGAACTTTGTTGTTCCTTCCCTCTGCTTTCATGCCACCTTCCCATCCCAGATCAACATCTTTGACCACATCATATGCTATTCTCCCTTATCCCCCCTCTCACTTTGTCATCCCACCAAGCGTCTGCACATAGCTCAAGGTAAGAAAATTCATCTCCTGTGACTGCTATAGGAATAAAAGAAGGAAAAAAAAAAAAGGAGTCAAAATAAAAAGCACAAAAGAAGCACAGTCATACAACTGTACTAGCAACCTGAGACAGGATTGGTGGGAGAAGACTTTGGCACAGGGTGATGTGGAAGTTGGAGGAATAGACAAAAGGGACAAACTGAGAAAGTCAGTTCAGCAGACAGGAGTTAAGTTGAAATGAGACCAGAAGCAAAGTAAGATCCAATATTGAAAGTATAAAATGACACAAAATTAAAGAACAAAGTTAAAATAGTGCAGAAAGATGGCCAGCATTGTCAAAAAAAAAAAAAAAAAAAAAAAAAAAAGAAAAAGAAAACTACAAAAGGCTTTACAACAGCAATTCTCACTAGAGTAAGTCCTAAGGTATTCCTAGGTTTGAATTTCTATTTTCAGCACCACTATTTCCCACTGCTCAAGACACTTTCCTGTCATCTACTTCAGAACCTAGGAGCTATGAGAAGTTTCACTTAGAAAACCAATCCCTGTAAGTTACGCAGTTCACTTAATACAACTTTCTGAAGCAGAGCAATGTCAGTCCTATCCAGGAGTGCTCCACAATTTACAGGATCAGGCTCTGTCCATTCTTCTGCTGAACAATGGTGCCTGCTTCACGATGAGAGCTAAACACAAATGGCCAGCTTGACTGATGTTTCACTCTTACAAAACAACCATGTGCTTCTCCAATACATTTTTCTAGCTTTCATCACCAGTACTCAAACTACGACTGTTTTAATCCACAACACATCTAAATGAAACACCTTCACCCATATTTTTTGAAATAGCCCACTCCATAATCAACAATGTAGGACAATCACAACATCACTCAAGCTCCAAACAAGCTGCCTCCTAAAACATGCAAGAATGCGCAAAAACATACACTCCCTTCTTCCATCAAAACCATACACTTCCTCTGTTTTCTCCAGCACAGTGGTCCTGCATTTGAAATGCAACTCTGAAATGACTTTAAATGACCTTTTTAGTTCTTCAGCCAACAACAACGTAGCGTGAGAGGGAGGCAGCGGGCTGATCCTCTCCTAGGGTGACCAGATGTTGTACTAGTAGCAGAAATGCTATACTTTCCGGAAAGCTGGTCTCCTTTATGCCTGTGTGACCCCATGCTAGCAGTTGAGCCGAGGGGGGAAACATCCCAGAGGCGTCCCTGACACGCCATGCTTTTAGCAGCCATCAGCCAAGACAGCCAGGTCCAGATACAGACAATTGAGGCAGAGAATTTCCTTCAGCCCAGTACAAAAACAGGAGGAAGGGAAAAACTGAATTACCAGGCACTGGCTTCTGTTTTTCCCAGTTCAAACTCAGGGCGCACCCTATGATGGAGGTCCCAGAGGTCAAACCAAGTCATTTCAACATAGGCTGTTCAGCACAGCCTCACATCTTTTTATTTCTCCATGTCAGAGCCTGTTAACAGGACTGCTGTTACTGCGGCCTGAGACGTTCAGCCCACGCAGAGGTTACCTCACACTCGATGCTAATCCACGAGGGTGGCACAGATGCCACGGCAAGAAGGCAAGACTGGCACAGTGTGTCTCCCCAGCTCTTCAACCCGCAGCAGGATGCTGCCATGGGCTGACAGGGACCTTAACCTCCAGCAAGACCAGGGGGCCATGAGGAGGAAGAGGAGGAGGAGGAGAAGAAGAAAAAGGCTGCTTTGGGGATGACGGTGCCACACACGTGCCAGAGCCATAGGGCCCAGTGGCCACAGCATTGCCTGTCCCAGGCCCGGCCACCCTTTGGCAGACATACCCCCAGGGACAACCCCCAGAACAGGGCCACCACAGAGACCGAAGTGTCCCCAAGGAAGGGTCAGGCTACCCCAAGGGCTCAGCCGGGGGTCGCCCCGCCAAGCAGGGGTGGCCAGGAGGCCAGCGGGGTGGAGGCGAGGAGGCTGGCCCGAACAAAACACACAGGCGCAGAGAGCCAGACTCTGTTGGAGCACTTTATTTCAGAGCTGTGGGTAGTTTTGGGTGGTGGGTATCTCGTTTCCTCTCTCATCGTGACTAACCGCGACTGCACAGCCCAGCAGAGCTCCAGCGGGTGCATGGCAGCGGCACGGGCCCCGGCGGTACCCGAGGCTCCTCGGGGTGCTGCATTCCCCCCAGGGTGGCCGCTGGCCCACAGGGTGGTGTGGACAGCACACCAGAGAGACAGAGAGAGGGAGCTACATTTTGGCTGACCAGCCGGGAGAAACAGAGCACAGAAGGAGCTGGGCAAGGAAGGAGAGGCGTTTCTCTGAAGGAGAGAAAGAGAGAAGGTGAAGAAGTGACACTCAAAAATGGAGAGGAAGAGAGGCGGCAGCTCAGGCCTGGTGGGAGGTTATCTCACTGGGGGGCACCCCGCGCGGAGGGGCAGGGGGTTCGGTTACCTTCAGCCTCGATGGAGGAGAGGAGGGCAGCTGCACACAGCGCAGCCACCACCGAGCACAGCACTGTCTTCATTTCTGACCTTTCGGCTCACAACAACATGAATGAATCTGCAGCGGTGGGGGAGAAAAAAGGGGAAGAAAGAAGGACATCAGTCGCATGGATTAGAGGCTCGTGTGGGTGTATTCATGAAACATAAAAAAGATGAACCATGGATTTCACTTTGTTCCCTTATCCCCAGCCCCCACCCACGGGACCAGGTTAAAACCTCTAGACTTGAAAGTCATCCAAAACTGTGACAGATTTGCATGACTAACTGGAGAGTCTAGTCTCACAATAATGTGCCTTTTGTTACTGAACCCTTTCTAATCATGGTAAGTGCACTGCTTTGACCCCGTTAGGGTTAATACGATCGGGGAAGCGCGGTGAAGATCCATGCCTCTGCATGGCAGGAGCCAGAAGGGAGCTCCATGACTTCATCGCTGAGTGTGATGATAGCTAATTCAGAGGTCATTTCTGCCTTGAATCAACCAAATGTCTCTTTCAGCTGGGGATTTCATTCGGCTCCTTTTTCATAACTGCTGAAGCACTTAGCTGTGTTTCAGTGGTCTCAAAGCGTCTTGGAAACTGTAATAAAAGTTTTTTTGAGGCGTTTGCCTACGAATGTGCTATTCTTCATTTCTCGAAGGTCTGAAATAGATTATACAGAAGTGTGTGTAACACAACTGAAACCTGACACGTCTGTCTAGCCACAATGCTTCAACATCTGATAATTCATTTACACATTCTGAGAGAAAATAGATTTAAAATACACTATAAAGAGTCTCGCAATCACTGAAGGTTGTCTAGCAAAATAGGTGGGATTAGGCCAGTTTAGTGGCTCCTAGTCACAAGCAGCTATATCTTTTTAACTCTCTATGCTCAAAGTCACGTCAAACTGTTCCCAATTACTCCAGCAAAACTTCCAACCAATTTTTCTCCTAAGTAAGGACTAGTATGTGTGGCCTTCATTATGTATGCATATAAGTGTTTCCAAAGTTTGTATGTTTTTTAGCTCAGGAAGTACAGGAGGGGTAATTTGTTTGAATAAAGCCATCACATAACATACATCATAATTAGGCTGGAGGAAAGAGAACCCCACAAGCAATTAAGCAACAGATTTTATCAGGAAGGTGCCAAGAGAAAAACAAAAGAAAAATACATAAATCATTAGCCTGCAGAAACAGCCAAAGGGGAAAATATTCTTCTGCCATCTAGAGAGCTAACCAGCAAGGCGCATTTAACGGGTAGCCACTACCAAGATCCAGGAATGCCTTTGCCAGTTATTGACACCAAGCTTAGTAGGCTTCTGCCGGTCGCCTGCCGGGCAGCTGGGTACACTTGCCTTAGCCAACTGATTATATTACACATAAAATTACCAAGAGCCCAACTAAAAACTAAGCAATCTAAGCAATCGTTTCAGTCCAGTGATATAGTGGGGGAACCGAAGAGTAAAATTGACCGCAATGAGTTTCTGACACTAACGCAAGGACCAAGGATCACAGGAGCTTGCCCTGAAAGCTCCAAAATCCTCTCACCGCCCTGCATGGGAAACTTGCTGTCCCCAAGCACGGTTTACAAATTCTGCAGTGAGTTTAAGGATCGTTTAAACTCAACACTTAAAAGGACTTTTGTCCTGGTAATCTTGTGTGGGCTTGGAGTGCCATCTCTTGATCCTCCAGAAGAACAACCAAAATTATTCATCTCGCAAAGGCATCTTGGAGTTCACCACTGCTGCAAGCCTACCACTCCTGATCTACATTTTTCTTTCATGCAGCAAAACTTCTCAGCCAAAGCATTCACTAGAAACACCTCGTTCCCTTCTCTCAGACTGAGACGTGTGAAAGAAAGCCTAGAGGTGCTAGAGGAGAGCACCTCTAGAGGAGAGATCCTTGCGCTGGGTCAGCAGGGACAAAAGCAACCGTAGGAACATGACTAAAGGCTTAATCTTAAGAGACCACTTTCAAATAAAATAAATAAAAACCAACACCAGTAGCAGTCCAACCTCACACCAGTTCAGGCTACCAAAGGTAAAGCATTTTACAGACCGTGCAGCGAGCAACATTTACCACTTCTGAGCCGGCAGCAAGACCCTAAATGACACAAGTAAGCAAACAGACGGGAAAACCCCACGGGCTACCAAAGCCACCAGCCCTGGGAAGAGGAGCAAGAAGGAGAGGGAGCTGCGGGCACCGGGGCTGAGCGCCGGGCTCCAGATAAAGCCAAAGACACCGCCTTCCCCGGCATTTCGGGACGGGGCCGAGGGGACGGGGTCCCCCGCACCCTCCCCTGCTGCCAGCAGCCCCCGGCTCCCGCCGTGCCCCCTTTCAGCCTTCCTCCATCGCCGCCACCCTCAGCCTACGGAGCATCGCCCGCGCGGTGCACATGGAGCGGCGGCGGAGGGGTCGGCCGGGGAAGGGTGGGGGGTCCCCGCTGCCGGGCAGGCACAGACCTTCGGGGCCGGCTGCGGGGTGCCGGGGAGGCTCGTCCGGCGGTGCCCGCAGCCGTCGGAGCCGGAGGAAGGGAGGAGGATGAAAGGATGAAGCTCCGGGAGCACCTGGTGGAGGGAGCGGCGCGTAGCAGCGGCGGCTCGCTCGGCGTAGCTCCCGGCCGGCGTGCGGGGTCCGTCGGGGAAGACTTGCCTCCTCCAAGTGGGAAGAGCCTCTTCTCAATCTGCTCCTTAATAGAGGGCTGTTCCCAACGCTCAATTTACCCTCGTAAGCGGTTACGAAACTGCAGGGAAGGTGGACTGCTGCCACCGGATGATATATGCGCCGCTCTGCTCCAGCGAGGGAAGGGGATCCGCTGCTGGAAACTGGCGCATACCTCCGCGCATTCCTGCGGCATGAGGCGGCCGGGCGCCGCGGCAGCGCGCCCGGGGGCAGGGGCCCGGCCCGCCGCCCCCTCCCTGCCCCGCTGCGGCCGAGCGGTGGAAAAACTGAGTCCCGAAGGGGGATAGGAACGGGGAGGGGGTCCCACAGAGACCCTCCCGACCTGCCGTGTAACCAGCGACAGACATATGTTAACACTCCTTCCCCCCCCCCCCCCCCGGGAGGTGTTTCGTCTGGAGGGCGAGCCCGCGCCCCTTGCCCCTAAATGTTGGAAGCCTTGAGCTCAAAGCGCAACCCCCGAAGGCAGGCAGCCCCCCCTGGGTTCCGTGGGTTGTGCCGCGGGTGGGGACACGGGGGGAGGGGGACACAAGCGAGGGACACACGGATCACGTCGACCCCTGGTGGGAACTCGCTCCCGCACTCCTTGGAGGAAGGAGAACCAATAAAGCACAGGGGGCTCCGCGCCCATCCCTTCGGGAAGAAGGGAAAAGGGGGCGAGAAAGCGGGCGGGGGGCGCGGGGTGCTGCCCCCCTGCCCCAGACGCCCCGCGCCCTATATGCCCCATACGCCCCATACGCCGCGGGGCTGCGCCATTCGCGGTGCGGCGGCGCCCCCTGGCGGCACGGCGCGGGCACGGCGCTGCAGGTGCGGGAGCGGAGCGGCGCGGGACGATCGGAAATAAAATCAATTAATAGGATAATAATTATTAGGATTGTAAATAAAATCATTGAATAAAATAATAATTATCATTTTAAATAAAATCAATTTATATATATATGCATTTCACCTGGAAAACAAAATGATAAAAGCTGCGGAAAGGGGCAGATGAAAGTGGCGGGGGGAAATCTTGCAAAACTGAGGAGCACCGACACCTCTGGGCGGTCTGTTTGGAAGAGGTCTGTAAGATTTCAGCGGCGTGTTGGCCCCCTGTCAGCTTTTTGCACCCACGTGAAGCTCTGAGAAGTCAGGACAGAGTCCAGCCAGGGTGGAAGTGCCCGATTGTGGAGACTGATAGCATGCTGGAGGAAGGCTCCTGGGCCCTTTTCTGCAGGACTGGGAGATCAAGGACATGTCGACGGAACGACATGTCCCTCCTGAGCTGAATACAGCCGTCTTCATCGCTGCAGCAGTCCCGCCATCTGCATGCGGACCCACACGCTGAAAAGTAAGTGATAACCAGAAGATGTGCACTGACATTTCGAGACACTTTGGAAGTGAGTCAGCTGCTCTTAGGGACATGCCACGGCTTCAGCTGTCTGGTATTGATAAAATGTGCTTCCCAAAAGCAGCATCTCCTCCGCTGATAAACTGTCAGATGCTCCTGACCTATTGACCCTCTTGCCCAGCTGTTGAGTTGGATTTTCTCCTTCAGCATTTTGGCATGAGGAATTTAATTTCTTCCTATCCAGATCTGATATACGGAAAGGCAGTATTTCTAAGAAATTCATTTTGAGTTTTTAATTTTAATTTCATTTCCTGAGCAAGCATGCCAAGAACACCAATACAAATGTGGTATGTCACAGGAACAATAGCTTCAGAAGAATGGACGTGGGGGCTTGCGAGGAGATATCCTTCCACAGGAAGCGAATTAATGCAAACGAGGTATTTTTTATCACTTGCGCACCAAGACTGTTGTTTACAATGTGCTCTGGATTTCTCCATCATAGGATGACCAAGATTTTGTATTTGTTAAAATCAATTAATGCAAACAACGAGAAAGGAAGAAAATAACATGTTATTCCATTTAAAAGACAAGTCACTTGGAACAATTGTTTTAATAGATTTAAATACTTTGCCACTAATGTTACAACTGGATTTACGTTAGCTAATGTGCTGGAATCAGCAGGTCTCATGGAGGGGCAAGGAGCTCACGTCCACCGGTGGGATGACATACAATGACATATGTATGATGTAGGTACAATGAAGGCACTCTCCCCCTTGCCTCACAGCTGAGCTTTGCTTAATTTCCTGGAGGGAAATAAGGCTCAGGATGGCAAGAGCAAATAACTCGTTGACTCCAAGGGCAGCAGGACTTCATTCTTACCTTTAACTAGCCATACTAACCGTGCTCCCACTCATTTACATGCAAAACACACCAACCAACTGCACTGAGAGCTCGTATATCACAGCAATTAAAAGGCAAAATGGGTTGTTTTTAATCAGCTCTGTTGCTATGTACATTCATAGTCTGAGTACATAATATGTGATGCAGAAGGCATTTCTGAAATGCATAAACATTTACTAACACTCTCCTGTCTGCTTGTTTCCTAGACAAGTGTTAAACACATTAAGACCATGCACTCCAGCTCTGCCATTTTCTTTGCTCTTTAAACTGAATGAGACCTTATGACAAAAGTAAAAAAAAAAAAAAAATGTGAATTTGTATTTATACTTTTTTAAATGTTTCCCATTTCTTGTGTGGGTATGTGGTAGTGATTTTGCAGCTATCCAGGGATTCCTTAGAAAATTTGGACTGGTTTTGAGTAAATTAGGCTACTTTGTGCTTCTGGCATTTTTCCTTGTTTCCTCGGGCTGTATTGCCAGTGCAGAATAAAACAGGACGTTCTGCATTTCAGCACTGTAAACCTTGAATATCATTTTCCACATGGATATCACACTAGATTTTGCTTCTGTGGCTTCCCAACAGCCAGTTGCAGCTGCTTTTATGTACAAATGTGATAAATGCCTTTACTCATATGTACGCCAACATGTGTATAAGCTTTATGCGGCAGAAGAATCCAAAAAGGTGTCAGCTCCTTGAACATTAAACACTGAAAGGATGCAGCATTAAATGCTGCTACATGGGCAAAGATGTGCTGCTACCAGTGCCCTCCGTGCACCTACCCCGGAGGTACTTTGCTGGTCTGTCACCACATTGCATGGGAATTAGGCATTGCCTTAATGCCGTCATTTAGGAGGCCCGTTCTTCCCTTACAACACAAAGGTTGACCTTTTCAGCATGTTGTTTATTCCTTTCTAAATCAGTCATATATCTAGTATTGCATGGTATTATATCTGCATCCATCAAATGCAGAAGGAAAAAATACATCAAACCACTTCCTGCAGGCCCTGCCTTCTCTGAGAGATTTCCAGTCAATGGCATGAGAGGAACTCAGTCTGGTGTTTATTTATTTGGATAATTTCACTTCAGAGCTGGATTTCAGAGAACGGTACTGGTCTGACCTCTCGTAATGAGGAATGGCTTCTTGTACTAACTGCGTTCACAGAGGACTGGTTCTGTCTGAAATCCGCTCATTTACTGAAGCAGTGCTGCTGGAGAGTGTTACAGTTATGAAATTATTATCTACCTCACCAGATGCAACTGTTTATTCCTTTAATTTCTATAACCGATTTTTCCCATCATGTAATACTCTGAAAGTAAGGAATGATCGTGGCACCAAGTAAGCAGATCTGGGAAAGTAAATAAATCATTCAAATGCAGAGATATAAATAGAAGAGATCTGGACTCCTAATGCAATTTGGGAGTCTTATAAAAGCCCATTAATTTGTAGGCAGTCATTTTTTAACATACCAAACCCTGATCTCTAAAATAAATAAATAAATAAATAAATAAATAAATAAATAAGCTTCAATATGGTCCCTTCCATATATATAGAAATGCATTTTATATATAAAAGCCCTTAAATTAAGTTGCCTTGTTTCAAATAAATTATTTCATCATTTCACAGCTGGATTCTGATCTTTCTTTTTAGGAGGCACTCCCCATTGAAGCCAATACAAAGTTTCATTGATTAAAGAGGTCAAGAAAATGAATAAACTGAGGACAGTGACCCTATATGTTTGTCAGGTATCATACTACACCCAATGTGAAGGGTTCCCCACTAAAGGAATGATGATACACAGGAGAAACCAATCATTAGAAAAATAGGGAAAAAAAATAAAGAAAACATTTAAAAATCACCAGCCACTGGCTGCTACTTGCAAAACAACACAGAAGTCTCTGAGTTTGATTCAAGTTATGATGAAATTTTAATAGCCATGAGTTCCCTTACATTTGGTAACCCTTCAACTCTTCCAGTGCAGTCACCCCCTACAAAGAAGCAGATGATACTAATCCACAGCAAGGTGTGAAATGGTGCAGTGCCAGTCTCTGAAGTTGAATATTTCACTAGTTCTTCTCAGTACATCTATATCAATAAAATATAATTATATACTCTGACAGCAGGGTCCAGGTAGGAGGTATGTAGGTTTATGGAAAAGAAAAGCTTGTGCCTGCATGGACAAGACATTCAAAGTTCAAGCTGCATAACCTAATGAGTGACCTGATTACATTGTTGCAGACAAGAGAATAATTAATGATACTGGAGGAATTTTAAGGCTGAATGCCTTGTCATGAGGCCGGCCACTGATGCTGTCCTTCTCTCCCCAAGAGGCACAAAAGGCTTTGAGTGGGAAGGGATGCGGTGATTCCCCTGGCTGAGGAGCAGGTCGGAGATGCCAATGCCCAGTTTGTGCTGCCCTCTCTTCCTGATATGCATCTTTCCAAGAAGGTTTAGAGGATTTAAATGTCAGCCCCAAACTTCCTGCAAGTTCAGCAGGACAAACAGTCAAAGGCTTGAACACTCTTAGCAGTGAATCTGATATGAATGCTTGGAACCATAAGAAATGAGGCTGGAAATGATACTGAAAGGCCATTTAGTTCATCCCCCATTATTTAAAGTACACTAAGGCTGCAAAGAGAAATCCTCCATACTACTACACTTTGGGAAGCCATTTCTTAATGGCTGGCAATAGCTAATAACTTGTTTGGTCACCTATCACAGGAAACTCTTGTTGATGAGTATGGAAATTTTAACCTTTTGTGGGAAAAAAGTCCAGCAAGCAAATCAAGAGTCAAGCACAGGTATTAAAGGAGTCTGCCTAGGAATCACCTGTCTGGACATTTATGATCTCCATATAACCTAACTTTAAAAAAGAAATTTGTTTCTCCTACACAATTCATAATTCTAGAAAATAAGGGGGGAAATACAAGGAGCAAAGCAATGCAGATTTAAACTGCTACTTTTTAATGCAGCCTTGTGGCTGCTGCTTCCCAATATGTTGAATGCTGACAGTTCCAAATACCAGAACATAAGATTTATTTGGATTATAAATAGATGTTGCCCTGTGCTTCAGTATCAGAAGCACTCTGTTGTGTAAACAGAAAACAATTGGGTTTTGTTTCTGCTATTAAAGGTTACTTAAAAGCTCCTACCCACCCTGTGCTGGCAGCCTTTTTCACCTGTGTCTCTCTCATGCATCAACACCTCCAGAGTTTGCAGAGAGCCTTCGCAGGACACTGTTAAAATGTCTCCTCTTGTGTGCCCTTTCCTCCACTCTCTTGGATGCTTTCCCTCTGGCCTCACTAGTGTGTCAGTTTTTAGTCACTCCAGTTTATTGAACGTCTCGTTTCTGGCGTTGTCCTGATTTCTGTTGTGATGTATTCTTGGTCTGCAGAAATGGGCTTGCTGCTAGCTCTTTTCTTCTTGGTTTTACCAAAAAAAAAAAAAAAAATCTGCAATCTGTATAGCATTATTAAACAAATAGCTTTTCATGTACAAGTTACACAGCTA
Source organism: Stictonetta naevosa (assembly GCA_011074415.1). Classification (NCBI taxonomy): domain Eukaryota; kingdom Metazoa; phylum Chordata; class Aves; order Anseriformes; family Anatidae; genus Stictonetta; species Stictonetta naevosa. Next base: position 84,931,810 of record CM021699.1, on the reverse strand, counting down.
CACTCTGAAACACCACTCAGCTTTACTCCGTCATGATCCTCTTCTCCAGTTAAGAACAGCAGCAGTTACAGGATGAAGTACCTTTCTTTATGCTTCAAGTAGCTGATGGGACCTTATTTTCTAATAAAAACTGCAGAATCCCCTTCTCTAACCTCTGGAAAAGCTGTGAGGGCAGAGGGTGTTGTGCCCCCTGATACATGCCTCGCCATGGCAGCTTTGCTGCTCAAGGACATTGACTGTACCCATTGCTCCGTCCTGCACCATCACCTCAGGTAACATTCAGCTCTGGGTTAAGACACTCACATTTAGGTGCCCGCACGTGAACCCAGCACCTAAACTCCCACCGTGGCTGATGAAGACCCAGTTAACAAAACCAACAGTGCCCGAGCAGTCTGGCCACCCACCGTCCACAGGGCCTGGCTCAGCTGCTGATGCCCAGGATGCTCTGGATGGCTCCAGAGCCAAGTTTAGGTAACTGGATTGAGCACTTTTATTTTCTATCCCTGGTATTTTTGTTGGCCAAGTCCTTTGTTAGTGCCATGCTTTGCAGTCTGCTCATCTACATTCCTACTCACTGGGAACCTGAATGAGACCAGCAAATGGGCCTGATGTTGATCAGAAGTTTGTTGGATGGTAGTAGTGACTTGCAGTCCCTACCCATCTGCTTTTGGCTCTAGACCCAAACAGAGAGGCAAGGATTGTGACAGAGGTTGTGACAGCCTCTGTAAAACACATCAAATGCAACTTCCACTGCCTAGTCACACAGATGATGTCTCTCCTGCTCCATTCCCCAGTGTTGTGACTTCCTGTCAGAACATGAATTTACACCCCTCAATTAATTAAGCTGAGGTAACCAAAAGTTGCCATTCCCCTCTTCTTTTCCCAGAAATCCAGACATATGTTTGAGCATTAGTTCCAGAAATAATAAAATCCTTCAGAGTTGTTGTCGTAAGATTGTTTCTATTATTTATATGGCTTTAACAGAAGATAGTTTCTTGGTATTGCTCTTCTAAAAAATCAGGCTATTTATGTAAATGCCTGAATACGAGCTTAGGAGGCTAACTTTAGGCACTCAGTTCAGAAAATCGCCGCCAAAGGGAGAAGGTGCACCAGCCTCCCCGCGCTGTGACTTGGTGGCCCCAGGGCCACACTCCCCGCGCAGCACGTATTAGCACACCCCACTATATTTAGCAAAATGTGCCCGGCTGCTCCTAAGAGGTCACTGAATAAACCTTGATAACAAAGTTGGCCTGGCTCCTTCGGGGCTTGTAGCTTCCCACTGGGCAATAGAGATCGTTAAGATGTTTTAATTATATAATTCCCTTTTGCATAGTGTTGTGGTAGATAAGATTGCAAGCGTGTGTCAGCCTTTCCATTATAAATTTCAGGTCCCAAGGCATTAGTCATCCTGAGTAAGTGCTCATGTGGAGATGAAACAACGTGGAATCATTTTGATACTAAACAAACAGAGATAACTCAACTAATTAAAGAGCACGTTTGTAGCTTAAAGGTCTTGCAGAAATCCCAACCTCCTTCTCACACTCCTGCAGGAACAGGAGCTGCTCAGGGGGATTGGGAGCCACCTATTTCAGCAGGTGAGGCAAGCTCCAGCAACACTGAATCTCCCTCCCTCTCTTTTTCCAGAAAGCATCCCTGAATATCTATGCATAACATTACTGTCACGTTGATGAGAATGAAACCAGGAGATTTGCATAAACGTGCTTAGAGGGATCTTCCCTCTAGTAGTACAAACATCAAGGGCAGATCGCATACTTCAGTTCCTGCACAACCCAGTTTTCTTAGTAAAAATGGAAAACTTGTGTGGAAAATGAAAGACAGCCATCTACAAGTATTTAATTTTTTGCTGCTGTTTCAGATTTTGTTTAAACCGGACAACAAACCACATGTCTCTTTCAACCCTGAGAAAGTCCTCTACCAAATGTTTAATACAAATAAATTAAAAGACAGCTCAAGCTGTTTCTGGATCTTTGTGGCAGCTGATGCACTTTTGGATAAGCACATATAAAGAATCTCCGCTGAGTATCTTACTGTTCTTTGCAAGGAAAACTTTCCTCTGCTGTTGCTGGTGCACAGGGAGCTGCATCTGCAGGTGAACAGGCAGCCTTGAGAAGAGAGTTATTTCTTACTACAGCTCTAATGATAAAGAAACTTTTTTGTTAGACTGATCTATCACAAGACACACTACTTGTCTCTATTTTACATCTCTGATAGCTATCAAACAAGTATTGATTTCAGAGAAAAAAGAGCACCTATTCTGCAATATGCTTATGAAGCAATACTGAAAATTTGATCATCTCATTTGGAGTTTTTAACAATTATATTTAGGAAGTCTTAAATCAGGTACCTCTAAACCTCCAACCCTCCTGTTGTGTTTTCTGCTGTAGCTTCTTCCAAATTCTACTATATATAAAGCTTATAAATCATTTGATCTTACTTGATCATTCCTTTCCTGTTTATTTCCATGACCACCAGACATCATCTTGTCTTTTCTACAACCAGCAAAGATTTGACAAGACAGGGTACAGACAGTTTCTCCAGAGAAAAATACCAAATTTGGCTGTAACAGTAAAATATTGGGGTGGAAGAGGAGAGATAATTATGAGCAGGAGAGGAAAGATCCTTACTTTTCTGAAAGTTCAGATTGGTGGGATGGAAATTCATAGACAGAAGCACATTAGGAAAGGACGGGCTCATCCATCTTCGGCAATTTTCTCTAGAACTCCGCAGGCTATCTGCAATGGGAGAGAATATTTTGGTCACAGGCAGTGGCACTCCCGGTGGTGCTGAGACCAGGACTGTTGGTCTGGGGAGTGTGCGTGAGATAGACTTCTCTCAAGTCCCTCAAAAGCCCTACAAGTGAATTGAGCTTGCCACAACCCGGGTTTCCTGGCCACGTAGCTTTTGCAGGGAGGAACACACCTTATTGAGAAAACAGAGAAAAAGCCTGTGATCAGTTTACAGAAAACCTGTGACCAATAAGAATAAATGTTGAGAAATACTGAGACAAGACCAAAATGTATTTGACAGCTTGTCAGCACTGCCCACTGAGCTTGAAGTCCTGAATACTCACATGGAGAAAACCAGCACAGCACAGCCAAGGGATCCTTCTCAGGCTCTGTTTCTGGACTAGCCATTATTTTCACAGCAGATCTGACTGAGTACTGTAAAACATAAGTGAAAGGGCTCAGGCAAGTTAGATTAACAAGGCGTTATTATTAAAAGGAACTTAAAAAAAAAAATCACAAGTATGCACATGAAAGATATGTTGGTTCTGACTTACTCATCACCTACACACCTCACTTAGGGTCAAGTCAGGTTGATCGGATTGATTTGACATGTCTTTGATTCATGCTGGCAACTCTGAAGCTCAAAATCCAGCTCTTTCATTTGTAACAAAATTGGGAAAGAATGGGAGAATAAGGAAGTATAGCTTAACGTGAAAGATGCCAAAATAAATTCAGCATGGCTGCTTCTTGTTCAGAGCAGCAATACCCAACGTAAGCAACATTTGAAGAGTGATATTTTTACTCCAGGATTTAGGAAAAAAAAAAAAAAGGAAAAAAGAAAAAAAAGCACAGATAAGATCATACACTTAGAGATCTCTGGTGTTTTCCTCTGAGTTTGTGAACATTTTTTTCACGTTGTCATTTAGGAAGCTGGTGCTGTGATATTGTGTATTATTAGTCATCAGACTTCAACTGGGGAAATGTTTGTGTGTGCCAGGCCTCTTGGGTTTATACATACCTTCAGCAAGCCAAGAAAATGCAGCCTGGGGCACAGTTCTAGGAGTAGATAGTCCTGAGCCACCTTCCCGGTGGAGAAAGTAAAACACGGTCCGTACATCTGGAGTCCCAGAAAGGGATGTTTAAAGTAGAAAAACAATTCTTTGGATTTAATTTTCATGTTTCATCTGTCTGATTACAATTCAAATATCCACTTCTCTTACAGTAGCACGAACATTTTTTTCTCCATTCTGCCAAAGCTGGCACACTAGTAAGCTTTCTTTGTTAACCTTAAAACTATGCAAGCTTAACAAGTTAAACAATGAAAAATAGGGTGGCAGAGATGGCGTACTCATCGCCTATCCAGCAGAAAGCATTCTCTGTATTTTCAGGGTGGCATTTGGAATAATCCAGCTCGGTGGAGGCCAGGACAGTGTTCTGTGTCCTCAGCTCCAAGAGGCTTTCCCATCTTCTCAAGTGTAACATTGCCAAAATCATAGCTACCATTCCCAATGGCAGGAAAAATGGAAAACAATGTTGACATGAACCAGCGGTTCCCATTTTGGGAAACAGAAGATACCCCGCACACAAATCAAAACCAGGGCTGCAGTACGGTAGTGATACTGTACATCAGTGTAATGCCTAGCTCCAGAAAATACTGATGGAAAGGCAGTAATCACAGCTGAGCAGATGACAGGCATTTCCCTCCCATCGGCGGCCCGGTGGCCCCGTGGGCTGCTCCCACCACTGTGGCGCTCCTTTGGGGCACCAGGCCAGCACCAGGACCACGATCCCCTCCGGTACAAGAGCGGCCAATCCAGCCCTTTGTTCTTTAAACAGATTCCCTCGCCCTCGTTGTTGGCCTTCAGTGCTAAACATTTCCCTCGTGCCTGGCTTTCCTTTGACTTCCGAAACAGCCTTTTGTCAGCAGGCAGCTTCTGGCTCAGTTGCAGTAACACCAGCCGGCTCTGTCTATAAATCCAGGTGACGTTACTGCACAAAGACCTTTCTGCTGGCTTGCTTTGTGCCAATCCCCAGCAAAGCTGCTGCAACAGCACCGCTCACAGCTGCTGAGCTGCAAGAGCAAGGATGGCTGCATGCTCTGCTAGGTCATGCACAGAAATGCACGTTTCGCTGCTTACCTTATCACAGGATCCTTGTAATTTTTGCTATTTTAAAACAAATCCCCATACCCCAAACCCTGCGTAGAGACTACCATTGAGGGGTATTCCTTCACACACCTTTTATTTAAGATTTTTAATTCTGCTTGAGTTCTGAGCATACTGCCTCTTCCCTTCCTGGTTGCCTCGAGTTTAGAAGCATATTCTGCTTCTCCAGGAGAGCAATGAAAAGTTTTCAAACAATTTAATCCAGAAGAGGCTTAAAATAGCACTGTGATAGGAAGCTAGATTTTTGTGCTCATTGCACATTTTGGAAGACCCACTGTTTCTTGGAGACAATGGTGTATTTTTTTTAGAAGCTTTATTTGTTGCACAGTCGACATCAGACTAACAAGGATGTAGAGGGGAGACAGAGGATTATTTGTTATTGTAGATGGCAGCAACAGAGGGAGACACTGACTGCGATTCTGAGATTCCACCCCTGACATGTGCCTCTCACCTCCCTGGACTATTAAAAAAAGTTCCACACATGGAATCACACAGTCATCTCAGAGAGCAATCCAATATATGCTGTGAGAATGGCATTTCCAAAATACACCCTTCTGGGATACGGCCAAACATTTCATTTCCACCTCAGAGTGTGGGATAAGCTGAAAACACTTTTGAACGCTGCCCCTGCCAATTATCTGGATTCTTTTCCTTCAGACAATCAAGACAAGTTCAAGCACACATAATGAAACACAGGTAGGTAGCAACTTGACAGCAAGACTACAAAGGTACCTTGTGTTCAGGAACATAAAACCTAGCTGGGATGCACAGCTGACACTGGTTCTCAGAAATGTTCTTCCTCAGTAACTGCAGTAAGAGGCATGAGGGTAGCTTTTAAGTGATTTTCCTGTCACCCACCAACTTAAAGATGCTTCCTAGAAGCAGCTTTTTTTTATACCATTCTCCCTAACAGCATTAGCTACTTCAGATATAACAGTTGTTCTCAAATACTTGATAGCAGCTAATAGCTACTACTGGTTATCCCTGGGAAATCTCCCAGCAGCTGGAGTTGTTAGCAAAGGTGCAGAATAATTATCAAATCATCAACATTAACTTCCACGTAGATTTAGTCTAATTCTAATAATTTATTTCCAGATTAATTTGCTCCAATAAAGCAAGAAGATAAAATTCCTGTAATAAGGACAAGGTATCACTTTCTCATGAGGATTCAGGGCATTTAACTCACCTTCGAAATACTAACATAAACCATATACAACAAAAAGATGCTCACACAATGCAGAGATCTGCATACTGATCAACTCAACCTACATTTCCTGGAAGTAAAATCACTCTAACAGGGAATACATGGTACAGACCACACCACCTCAAAGCAACATAAGAACTGCTTTATTGATTGCAGTTAACATGTTACAATTAAATTATGATTTCAAGCATTAAGCCAGATGCTTATAGTAAGTATAAGCTGCCATCATAGTCACATGGAATTGGACGAAGAGATGCTAGTCACTGGGACATGTTGAACTGGAGTCATTTCTGCTTCTTGGGCATTGAAGCTACCATCAGCTCATAAAGAACATACCCTGTTCCTGAAGAAAGAAACAAAAAAAAGATTTTCAAAATACTAAACAGAATTTCTTTCAAGTCAGCTTTCCTTTCCCAGTTTGTTCCGATACAAATATTTACAATAAGCAATTTGTGTTTCAGTAAAAAAAATAAATAAATCTCTCCACAGACCTTACAAAAAAACGAAGGCATAGAAATAAAGAAAAAAGTAGGGAGAGGGATGTTTGCAGAACCTACATAGATGGTAATAAAGTAATGGTTACTCGTTCTTAAGGTAAATTAACAGAAATTCCTTTGGATATCAGGATAGTTAATTACAGGCTATTACAAAACCATGTAGCAAACAGCAAAGAAGTTGCTTGTTACACATAAATATAGGCAGTACCATGAAGTTTGGACGTATTCTGCTAGATTGCACAGCATGTGAAACCTCAGCAACTCAAGTATCACCTAGCACTAAGAAGAGTCTAACTAGTGAGAAAAAAAGGTGTATGTACATTTTACTCCTTTTCAGAGTATTAGTTATTCGTGCTTTGTCTAACATTTTTACATGAATTCTCAAGGAGTACTCAGCACATGGTACTATTAGTCAGGGTGGGGGGAAGGTTTCAGATGAGAAGCCAAATTTGAGAAAACAAATACACAGTAGATCCAAAGTGGTTTTTTTTCTCTATGTACGTTTTGCATATTCTAAAGAACAAACTTAAGGAGACAAATAACTAATTTACATAGGAAGTGTCTGCCATGTTGGAGACAATACCAAGAAAGTATTTTAGTGTTAGCAGGTTGGAAATTGTACTAAAGTGTAAATGTTTTAGCATTAGCCTTACCAAAAACTGTGAGACCCATGGTGACTCTATACAGCAGCCCATCCATTGCACCACCTTTAAGATACACTGGGAGGCCATTATCTTCCTAATGGAAACAAGGGACAAAATGAAACTATTTAAATACAGTTCTTGCAATATTGTGTTAATGTAACTAGAATTACCTGGAACAAGGGTTATTTCCCAAAATTATCGTCACTACCCACAAAAGACTCCAAAAATCTTAAAAACCTCATTTAGATTCATCCTTGTCTTTCAAGTTTTCACTCTGGTATCAGGTGAGCACTCGCTACGCAGGTGTAGTAATGGTGTGCATGTTCATTTCTAAAACAGTGACCAGCATATGCTAGAACACTTGAGACACCGGTTGCCAGCCCCTTCGGGCCCACAGGTTACAATTTCCACCCCTAGAAACTTCCCATCTGTCTCCAGAACAGTCAGGTCTTGCTATAAGGAATAGGAGAGGCAAGGGGAGGAGCCTCTCTCTACTGTTCCTGCTATCATACAGGAAACTGTTTTGATCAACCTGAAGTGAAACTCCCTGGACACCGGATCCACGTGATCTTAACCCTTGCTGGCATGTTTATGCTGCTCTGCAATTCCAACCTGCCCCTACTGCTGGTGATACACAGCTCTGTCCAGCTGAACTTGCTGCTGCACAAGAAAGGAACTGGAGAAAGAAACAGTTCTTGGCCAGACAGTTCACAGACATAACATGTAGAAATCACCCGCTAGCAGAAACAGAATCTCTGACCTTCCCCATCATCAATATCCTGCTTCCCCCTAGCTGCCAGTGAACACTGCACTCCTTAGGTAGCATGCTATAGAGACTGGCCTTTTCTTTCAGGGGAAAGGAAAACAATATGACACAAAAACTATTAAAATGAGAAACTATTGACACATTTCCTCCTTTCACACTGCTGAAGTTCAGTCTCATCTACTCTTAGTATGAAACTACTGCTCCAGGTTAAGGCACACCGTTGTGAGTATGCTCTTAAGTATCCACTGCTATACGATTTGCAGAACCACTAGCTTGCACTAGGTGGCCTACCAATCAGGAAGAAATGCATTCAGAAATGATGTTTTTAAAGATCCACTATTTTTCTAGGAGGAAATCCAGTTCCCTAAGACTTTCTGTGCTTTTATAAATTGGAAATATAATAATGTCACACCCTCATTATGTGCCTCAAAGACAATGTATTTGCAAGATTAACAGTCTGATTTTTCAGTATAGTTCTGTCCTCTCACTGTTGATCTTTATTTGTTCTTAGTACCTACTCCTCCTGCTCATTTCAGAGTATTCTGTCCTATCTTTGTACAGTACCAACTATACATAAGAAACTTTATTCTTTATAAGCAATATATATGCAACCACAATCTACCAAAACTTTGTTATTTTACAAGGCGATACAGCGTTCACTCAATACCTGGAAAAGCTTCTGCTTCTCAGGAACTCTGTTTTCAAGCTGCCTGCGTGAAGCAGTGCTTATGGTCCTCTGGGAAATTTGGCGAAGGCTCTAAAATAAAAGATAAACAGTGTTTTAGAAACAGTGAAATTTTCCAGCTATAACCACAATGGGATGGAAGTGAAGTGGGCAGCTTCAGAATAAATAAAAAAGAAAAAAAAAAAAAGCTTCACCAAAAAACACCAATTTGAAATTCAGTAAACCCTCCAAGAGACTACTTAATAGATGGACTGACAGGCTACCTAAAAAGGAACAACTCAAAACAACTACTTTCAAGTAAGAAACAACAGATTTACAGGTCTGCAGCATACAGGCCTGCAGGTCTTCTGTTAGCACCCTTTGGGGGCAAAAATCTCAGCCTCAGACCTCAGTCTTAGGCATGGTTTGCTGTGCCAGTCCCCTGACTCTAGCACTGGGGGCTGGGAATGATAAATATTTAAGACAGGTGTGTTGGTGCAGACAAGCATCTTTCTCACGGCTGCAGCTCAGCAGCCAGCACAAGAGCTGACCTTCAGAGGGCTGCAGAAGGCAGCGTTACCTGCACAGCTCACAGACACTCAGCCAGGCCGTGTTCCTGCTGTGGAATTGCGGAGGCACTCAGGACAGGCCACCAAAATGAAATTCTTCCGGTGGCTCAAGGTCTGCCTGCCTTAACGTGCCACGTCCCAAAATTAAGACTCTGCTGAATCTTTCCATAATCCCCATGCTTTCGACAGTGTCCCCCAAAAGGAGGAGGATCTCCCTCTTCCCCCACGAAATAACACCACCACCCCTACAATGACCACGGCTGCCAGGGGGCAGGCACATGGATGATGCCGGTTCCAAGGACAGGCCCTCCCCTCGCCTCCCACCCCAAACAAACACACTAAAAGCTCTCCCTTTTAAAAACAGGCAGGTTACGGCAGCGGCCTAGACCCAGCGACGAAGCTGCGGTCCCTCCAAGCGCTCGGGGCCGGTCACTAGGTGGGGCGAGCGGGACGGGACCCGAAACGACACCGGGACCTCCGCCAGCAGCTCGCCCCCAGCGCCCAGGGGAGCCCCCTGCCCCTTCCCCCGCGCCCCCCGCGCCGTGCCGGGCCCCTCACCAGCAGGCTCCGCCACATCGCGGCTGTTGGTCCCGTCACCTCCCGGCGGCAGCGGCAAGGGCAGCGGAAGGGGAGGCGGCCCCGGCGGGAAGCGGCCGGGCTCACAGCGCCGCCCCGCAGCGCACAAAATGGCGGCCCCCGCGCCTTGGGGGTGGGCGCGGGGGGGTGAGAGAGCCGCGGCTCCCCCCAGTCCCGTCTAGGTCAAAGCTGGCCCTCGGTGAAATTATCGCTGCAGGCCGGCACCGAGGAAGTTTTTGTTAAAAAAATTCTGGACCTGCAGAGGGCCGGAAGGGTATCCTGGGAGAGTACCACCGCGTACCACCGTGTTTTCTGTTTATACAGACACCCTAAACGTCCTCGAGGATGCCCCATCCCTGAAGGTGTTCAAGGCCATGTTGGATGGGGCTTTGAGCAATCTGGTGAGGTGGGAGGGGTAGAATTAAATCATCTTTAAGGTCCCTTCCAACCCAAACCCTTGAGTTTATGATTCAATGGGCCTGCTGGGGGCAAGGTGCTGAGCTAGCCGCAGCTGTGCTCAGACCCAGTCAAGTGGCTCGTAGGCTCCTCGGGATAAATGCAACATCCCTCATTGAGCTGCAACACATAGGAAGAACAAAACTAAAACACACACTGCCCACTTCCTCAAACTTTATTCGTAGCTGAGATACTGAGTATTCTACTACATGCAAAGAAATAAAAAAGCCAAGTTCACTTCCATGATTTACAATATATAATCACAGACAGTGAGGTAAAGCTAGATTTGTATGAAATGCAAGCCTATTTGAACCTAAAGGAAGCAGCTGGTTGCCCTTTAAGTAAGCCCTCTGATAAGCCTGTTTTCTGCATTGCAGATCCATCCCTGTAACTTCATCTTCTTAAGCTTCAGCTTGACCCTGAAATACAGTGCTGTCAGGAACACTACTTGGTGGTTTTGCTGCAGTTGCAGTGCACTCTAATTTTGGCATTACACTGCTTTTTGCACTGGTGCCAAACCTCATGATGAATAATGTGTGTCAAAGACAGCAAATCAGTGTTCAACCTAGTATAGAAATAACAAGGATCATATCTCAAAGCACAGCACTTCTCAGTCTGATGAGATGCCCCAGAAAGAAACTACTTAAAAATGCAAAAATGGAGGGGTATTTATGGATACAGCCTTAGCTGAATACAATATTAAAAATACCATTTAGATAGCATAGTCAGAGAAAAATGATGTGTTGTAAAAAATAACTTGGATGCATTATTTAACAGTTTCCAAACACTCAAACAGTTTATTAAAGAGTAACACTTAGAGTACATTACTACTACTGTAAGATAGATTTCCATTCATTACTCTTGAAATTTTTCATGAGTGCATAATTCATATTCTGATTATTATATATTTGGTTTTATTTAAATACTAGTTAAATGATCATAATCAGCAGAACAATTATTATTGCTTAATTTCTGCTGTGTGGACTATTTCCTGGTATGTTTGAATATGAGCTTTAGTGCTATTGCCTAGCAAAATACACTTTACACCAGAAAGGCCACACTTAAACTTGGTATGTGGGTTATGTACCAATCAAAGCTACATGAGTGTTGCTTAGAGCAAGAACTATTGTCTTCTGTATTTGCTGTTTTATGAGAAAAGGAACTTGAGTGAAAGGAAGAGAAATAGCAACCTGCAACCTGAGGGTAGGCATATTTCACTAAAAGATCAAACTGCTTTTCCTTAACAGGCTAGAGTAACCTTTGCATGTATTTTATTGAAGAACAATGAATTATTAATCATCAATCATCGTAAAAAGTTCCGTTTAGGTTTGAAGGAGCATGGCCCTTAATCTATTTGATTACTAGTTACTAGCATAAAATAATTTTCTCTCTAAACTAGTAATGGAAGGTATATTAAAAAAAAAAATCAAGTTAGCATTAAATCTGCCTGTAGAAGCAGAAACCCCTCGTAGAATGAGATAGGTGAACATGACAATCTTTTTTTTAAAAAAAAAAAAAAAAACACTTCTAGAATCTTGCCTGCCCACTGGTTCAACTTCTTTCTTGCAAACAAAATAATTGTCCAGTCAAAATCTATGTTGTGTATGAGAGAAAACACAGTTTGCTAAATTATATTTAGTTGTAGAATGTACTAAAACTGCATTAAAAGAACTTGACGATGTTACAGGGTAAGCTCTGCTTCGAGGTTTGTGTGTGGGTGTTTTTTTTTGTTGGACGGACTGGCAGTATATCATCCCCCATTCTTATATCAAGTCCACATCTTCCTAGGGAACACTGCTTTAAACACTGCATAGGCAAGAAGCTTTCTGGGATGTTACTGCATGGAATCTGTTTTCATTGTCGGAGACAGCAGCTTGAAAAGACAGCAAGCAGGACCAGGTATGTCTCTGAATAGCATAACTTGGACCTAACACCATTCTATGATTGCAGTCAGAAGTTGCAGTGTAGTTAGTACTTGCTTTCCCCAAGAAAGAAGCTTTGTATCATGATTAACAGAAAGATAGGAAACTTCTCTGTTTCTTGGGGGAATGATCAGACATAACAGAGAAAACAAGGATTTGTTCCAAAGTTTACAAGCACCTAGCATGAAGCTTACACTAACTTTAACCACTTAATTCTGGATACATGCTTGGAAAAAAATATTTCTTCCACTGCTAGCATGGTCCAGTCTTACATATTTTCACAACAGACTTAAGGAGGTCATTAATCCTGTCCCTCTAACACTACTTAAAACATCTCACCATTTCACTGTGTAAAATCCAAGCACAATCAATTATACTTGTACGTAACACTGTTAAGTTCAGTTATTTCAGGTCATCTTTAACTGAAATCAGGGTTTGGGGAAAAAAAGAACTCCACCTACTTTCAAATAATTTTTAAACTTTTTGAGCTTCATTATTTATTGATTCATTATATTATTCCTGCTCGCTTTATTTCCAACAGCATCTTCAGACAGAGCAGCATTTGGCATAAACTCAAATTACAGATAGCATTATTTTATTTCAAATGCTGGTTGAGCATGTTTGGAACTGGAGACTCAGGGGAAGGCAGTTTCTTATTTGAGACGGGTCATATAAGGATGCTAATTCTCATCAGGCTTATCATACTGGTCATCTGTCTAAATCAAAACTTTCAAGTGTTGACATTTAAGGCATAGAAGGAAATACACTAATTAGAACAGATTCTGTAAGCTACAACGCATGGTATTTTTTACATGAAAGTACTTCTGATCTGAGGAAGAGGTGCAACTGGGCTCTCTATGTCAGAGCCCATAAATTGACTGCACTGCTATAAAGAGACCTACGAATAAGAGTAGCACGAAGATCCACATTTTTTCCTTCAAGTTTGGAAGAGTTTTTTTTTGGGTAGGCTTTTCAACACATGTAGTCATGAAAGACTTTTTTTAAACTCATTGACTAGGTCAACACAAACCCTCAAGGGACTGGCTTGATTTTTGTATTTTATTTTGGACATTCCTGAAGGCCTTTGCATTGTTGCCCTCTTTCTTTCTAAGTCATTACAGCTAGTTCAGTTTCAGGGAATAATGTCAGGTAATAAATGCAGAATTTCTGTAAGACAAAAGATAAAGGTTGTGTAGGACCAAGGTTGAATCACGAGTTTTCAGGCAAGATCAGTTCTTATGACAAACGTATAGTTTCTGAAGACAATCATGAAAATTATTATCTTCAGAAGTGCTGAAAAGCACTTCCAAGTTACTCTGTGGTGATAACCTGTTCATCTCCAGCAGCTGCATTCCAATCAGTAACTTTTTTTTTTAAGTAATTGAATGTACATTCTACATTAGGCTTAGCCATATTTTTCCACTGGATATTTCAGCTGAATTCTGGACATGTGTCTACATACATCATAATAGTGATGTTCCTCCCACTGCAGCTACAGCATCTGAGAAAGGTGCAGTAACACCTGCTGTGAATCCAGTGTAAGCACCAGTACGTTCACTGTGCTATTTGACAGATTCAAGAAGATACATCTGCCTGTGGATATTACTTGACAGTAGACTGTCATGGCCTTTCATCCCAAGGAGATTTCTATAAAAAGATGAGGCTTGCATTCTTCAAGGTTTAACATTCATAATTAAAGCAAAACCAGACTGCTGAGAGTCTCATTTCAGTGCTGATGTGACCTTGAGAGGCAAAGGTTGTAAAGGATCTGTGACATTCAAGTTAGAAACTGTTAACTCTTCCTTCTGACAGAGTGCAACCAACAGCTCCCCACATAGCCCAATCCAATTAAAAAATACCTACCTGAGGGGACAGCCTGCTTTGTTACAGTTATGTAGACCACATTTTGGATACAAGACTAAAAGGAAATGGGTTATGCACAAGAGAATTTGTTTGGAGAGCTCCTTCAAAAGACAGAGACATATCCTAGCTTCCCAAATTACTCCCTCCAGGAAAGATTCATTCATAAGCAGGCTCTCCTAGCCTCAGCCACTTCCAGGAAGCTTATGATCTCCCACGCTTTGGGCGCTGCCTCAACTGGGTGAGGCTTGGAAAGCACTTAACTGGCACTCAGAAGGGAGAGGAGCACTGCTCTCTGTTTCTGAGCCCTAGTAGCAAATACCTCTGAAAGATGTCACGGAAGAGGCAGGTGACGTGGTCAAATCCTAATACAACATGACACTGAGAACTGGGACAGCAACACTGCCCTGACAAGTGTCAGATAGGGACACTGTGAACATGACTTATGGGCAATTGTCTTTGAACACAACTTAAGGGCAATTTACAAGAAATACAAAATCCACCGATCAAATTATCTACATGTCACCAAGGCAAATTAGCCAAAGTATGAGTTTACAGATTTAACCTAGTATCTTAAGCTCCTGTAAGTATTTTAAGCTCCTCATGCATACTGTTCATCAGGAATACTGCCTGACAAGTATTTAGAGCTGTAAGCTCTGAGAAGACCTTTATTTGTAGCAAGAACCAAACAGACAGCAATTCTTACCCCATTGCACTTCATTACGAAGATCCAAACAGCACTGACAGCCACATCAGTGGTCAACAGGAAAAAAGGAAGGCATTAAAAACATTTTAAGGTAGAAAAATATTTTGTTTTCAATTTTGAACACAGCCCAAAAAGCAGCATTCCCAACTTGAAAAAAGAAAAAAAGAGTATGAACAAAGCAAAACAACATTTACATTTCAAGTGTCAAACAGTTTTAAAACATCAAAATATTTTAATAACCAGTAATTGCAAGACATCCCTTTACTCTTGCTACCTTTTGGACTAACAACTACTCTATAGATGAAAGCGAGCTTAAGACTGTGCAAGTTTTCTCCCTTGCAATATACAAATGCTATAAACCCTTATCCTGTAGTTCCAGCAACATAGCTACAACACTAAAGTCTTGAGTATTTAAAAGTCCCATGCTGCCACACTGTACTGTGCAAGCAAATTATATGCCATTACAGAAAGCTAGCACCCTGGAACACAGCCCCATTCCATGGTTTATGGAGAGCAATACACTTCAACTGCCAGCTGAAAGAGATTACACAAGTAATTCTGTAAAAATAGTCATGCATTTCTGATAAATTGTGTTGTTTAAAGCCAACTATAAATTAAGCTACTAAACTTTTTGTAACAAATACACAGTCCAAAAAATACAACTCACTTAAACTGTAGTTTAATTCTTAATGTAATTAATTCTTAACAGGAATGTCTTTTCATCCAGATGAAAATATGTGCATGTTCAAGAACAAAATAAAATCTTAGTAAACGGTTTGCAGAATTTATTAGGTCTTTTTAATATACTCAATACTTTATCAAGCTAGTTGCATATAATGCTATCTCCACCATATACATAACAATTTCTGTGCATCATCCTAAAAAAAAGTAATATTTTACAGATTACCGTTAGCTTTGAATTTACCTAAAAGTGAACCTTTCTGGAGTTTGATTTAAGACACTAACCTGCATATCGCTTCTAACTGGAATATTTATATTACGTTTCACAGCAAGCTCAACCTGCATTTGAATAACAGAGGTTACTGTTATCTCAACTTTTGAATTCCTAGTTTAGTATCTCAACGCCACAAGAATTTGTGCAATTTACTCCAAATAACAAAACAGAATATTTCTTTTACAACGAAGCCAGCTCAGCTCAGAATACATACACTTCAAGAAAATTAGGGAACTCCTTCAGTGAAAGGAACTAACCCAAATTTGTGAACAGAAAACACATTTTAGGTTCATCTTGATTAATGCTTGGAGCTGCTCTTATAAAGCAAAACCAGCAAGCACAATAGGTAAAATAGCATTTGATACAACAAAGCAAAGCAAACTACCAAAAATATCAGGTTCTGCCTGCAACAAATATTTCCCCATTTAAAAGGGACTCACACAGATAATTAACAAATAGGCTTTCTGATACCTTCATAGGATGCTAGTTTACTGGCCAGGCACATTTGTTGCAAATATAAAAGGAATTCCAAGTATTGTGATTCACACTGCACTTCAAGGATTTAACATAACCGAGGTGGGTAGGACACAGGAAAAAATATTTAACTTACATAAATATATTAAAATTTCAGCCAGAAATATAAGAGTCCATGCACACAAGACAGTAAGTTGAAAAAACATTTAAGACTTGACTTTTCTTTCCAAAAGCACTGACACCTGAAATCTAAGTGAACAATTTAAAATGTATCTTACAACAGTCTCTCTCCACACAATCCGTATGTACTGAATCATCCGGACATTACATAGCACATGAACAAGCAGCAGATGCATCAAAGGAACCAGAGTAATGTGCATCAAGTGGCCTGCCCAGTTAGAGGCAAGTATCAGAAAATTGTTTCTGACAAAGGCAGAGATACAATCAATAGAGGTAATTGTATACCCATCGTTTTCAAGAGTTAATCCACACCAAGGGCAAAGAGGGGCTTCAGATAAAAATTATGTACTCAGTCTCTAAAGTGAGATTAACAGAGATTTACCTTTCAAAAACTGGGCCCGTTCTGGACTGGCCTTGATGCACATGCAGTACATTTGCTTTCAGAATGCAAGATTAATTAGGAATGTCTGCACTAGTGTTTCTATTTCCATATTTGTGATGGATGATCAGCAATACAACTCCTAAGAAGAAACATATGGATCCAACAGTGATATACGCAATTCCCAGAAAGGGGTTTTTGCCTCCCATCCATGAGATGGTGCTTAGGATCATCCTTTTCCGTCCATCGAAACTGTACACAGGATAGTCTGAGATACGTATAGGAAAAAAAAAGCAGCACATTTCCAAACACAGTTTTATTTTGTCAGGCACATTAAAGTGTTGGAACATCTCAATCACGCACCAAATACTAACAGCCTTCTTTGAATACTGGAAGTGCAAATATTAAAAATTTAGGCAAAGACTAACCTAGTCACTGTCATCTGCTCCAAGAAAAATGCCACACTACAGATGTCAACCCCTTTTAAGTGAAGAGCAATGCATGATTTGTGGGTTTTTGAGAGCAACTTCAATAAAATGAGGGAAATCCAAACTAATTCTTGAATATATTTCAGTACCAAGTTTATTTTTACTGACTATATTTGATTCAGTTTTACATGCACTCCCTGCTGTTTTGCAGCAGAGAAAAATAGTGCAGTAGCTATTTAAATTATCATTGAGTTTTCTAATTCTAATAATTCAGTAGCTATGACAACCCACCTCCTCTAGTCTCCTGCACTTCAACCTTGTCTTTTGTTTGTCCCAAAAGGAGTAGCATACCTATACCTGATCCACAGCTGACTTTTTTCTCACCTCCAAAGTCAGTCTGCCTTAGGTTACATATTGTCATTATATCATGAAGATAACAGATTGAGAATGTTCTCAAATTTCCAGGCAACCAAATACCTCTGTTCTTTCCTGTGTCTCTCTCAATTCCTTTACAGCATCCAAGCCATGTGATTTCCCCCTCATTATAAAGCTAGTAATTTAATTTCATGCATGGACTTGAGCAATTACACAGCAGAGCAAGTCTACAAATAGATAGTAACCTGACAACAGTACACAGCCACAGAAAGATGCAAAGCAGGCCCCTGAATGAAAGACAGCTAGTAGAGACTGCAAGGATCCACAAACAAACAAGATGTGTGATACAAAAGGTGAATGAGTCTGACCATACCCTTCTGAGCACTCAATTGTGCAAAAAAGACACTAACGTCCTCCAAAATTTGCTTTTGGGCAAGATGATATAACAGAAGGAAGGGACCTGGACAGGCTGGAGAAGTGGGCTTATGTGAACCTAATGAGATTCAACAAGTTCAAGTGCAAGGTGCTGCACCTGGGCCATGGCAATCCTGGACATGAGCACAGACTGTGAGAAGAACTCACTGAGAGCAGCCCTGCAGAGAAGGACTTGTGGGTTCTGGCAGATGAAAAGCTAGACATGAGCCAACAGTGTGTGCTTGCAGCCCACGCCAACTGCATCCTGGGCTGTACCAACAGAGGAGTAGCCAGCAGGGCAAGGGAGGGGATTGTCCACCTCTGCTCTGCCCTCAAGAGTCCCCATCATGAGTGCTGCAACCAGGTCTGGGGCCCCCAGCATAAGAAGGATGTGGGGCTGTTAGAGCAGGTCCAGAGGAGGGCCACAAAGATGATCAAGGGGCTGGAGCACCTCTCCTATGAAGAAAGGCTGAGAGCGCTCGGGCTGCTCAGCCTGGAGAAGGCTCTGGGGAGACCTTATAGCAGCCTTCCAGTACCTAAACAGGACCCACAGAAAGGCTAGAGAGGGACTCTTTGTCAGGGAGTACAGCGGTAAGACAAGTGGTAAAGGTTTTAAACTAAAAGAGGGGAGATTTAGATTAGAGGTTAGAAGGAAATTCTTCACTCTGAGGGTGGTGAGGCCCTGGCACAGGCTGCCCAGAGAAGCTGTGGATACCCAATCCCTGGAGGCCAGGCTGGATGGGGCTGTGAGCAACCTGTTCTGGTGGGAGGTGTCCCTGCCCATGGCAGGGGGGTTGGAACTAGATGATCTTTAAGGTCCCTTCCAACCCTAACCACTCTATGATTCTACAAAGTTTTTACAAAGTTTTACACTGACATCTCTAGTATCCGTATGTCTACGTTATTCTTTAGAGGAAGCCTTTGTGAGGATATATTGTTTACCCTTTGTGATTGCGGTCTCTTTAAAAAAACAACAACAGGGGGAAAAAAAACAGAATACTTTCACCCTTGCTAAAACCCTAATGCAGTACTATGTGAACGACACACTAGTTTAAGAATATTATGATTAAAGTTGCACTTACATTAAATATAGGCCTAACTTTGCATGAAGAATTTGCATTAAGACTACAAATTCAAAAGTCATTCCTGTATTTGATTATATCTGAAGATCCTACAGCAGCGTATTTTTCCCCTCCTCCTTCTGATCTGTGTCATATACTTTCAGTTAAAAACAAAAAAAACCCACCTCTGGAGCTTCTCTAAAGCATGATACTCCCCTAAAGATAATCTGACTAGTTCAGATAACTCCAGACTTCACACGGCTATCCTGAAGACAGACTGAATTGTTTCCCATATGAAGCTTAGAAACTGAGTGAATTCCCCATTCTAACAGAACAAACAGTTCTATAAACTCGCACAGAAGTAGAAAACAGTAATTATGCTACACAATTCTCATTACCACTTTTTAACCACCACTCACTACCATCTTTTTAATAGATGGTAAGAAAATAAGCTCATTTGAGTTGGACTTTCACAGGTATATACCCATGTAATCCAGCCAACATCCTCAGCAACTTTAAGAATTTTTTCAAAGGATACTGTATGTGATTTCCAAAGAATATTTTCCAGCCTGCAAGGTAGGCTGTAAGTTATTCTTCCTTTCAATGAGACGATACAGCTTGCGAAAAGTTGGCAGAGCAGCAGTACGCATCCACACGATAAAGTCTTCGTTGATAAAGCCATTGTTGTCAGGCTCTGAGTCCAGCATATACACTGGCTTGGGCCAGTTTACAGGCTTTGTTGTACCTAAAATTAAACAAAGAAAGTATTTGAAACGCAGGACTAGGTGACACACTGGATCACCAAAATGTGTTCTAGTATTACACATATTAAGTTCTAAGCAGTATGAGCAGCCAGGTTGGGTCATTTCTATTGCAATATTACTGGACTGTTCAAGAACTTTCTATTTACACAGAATCAGGTTGGCAGGGCCCTCTGGAGGCCATGTGGTCCAACCCCCTGCTCAGACAGGGTCCCCTTGGAGCAGGTTGCCCAGGACCACATCCAGGTGGCCTTTTAAGGCATCCAAGTCTCTACAACCTCTCTGGGCAACCTGTGCCAGTGCTCAGTCACTTCAGTATTAGTGCATATCCATTTACTCTCACGTATTAGGGTAAGGTATCTGCCTTTTCAAGAGTAATATCACTTGGTAATGTATAATTTGTCTGTGACTAAGAAAAAAATCCACATCAGGTTAAACATAAGCTATTATATACCTTGCATGTATACACAGACTCTAGAGCCTTGAGAAGATGGTTTTAGACACTACCAGCCAAAGAAACTTCAATTCAGACTGTATTTAACCTAACAAAATAGAGAAATCTGTTGCTTCTAACCACAAATAAAGAGATTTTTGAAATCTTTGGACAACCTACCAGTAGAAAAGCAGATTCAAAGTCCATATGAACAGTTTGGTTAAACAATTGCAGGATTTCTTCTCAAGTTAAAACCATAAAAAAAACAGTGCACATACTAGGCTTTCCTCAGTATTGATGGTATAAGAAGTTATCAGAAATAAATTCAAAATATTATTTGATATTTCCACACCCCCAAACAGCAACTAGTAGTAGAAGTGTCATTTAAGCCAGGAACCTAACCATCATAAAGGAAATCAGACAAGCTACCAAAGTGAAATGCTAAAAAAAAAAAAAAACACACACAGAAAAGTAAAAACTAAAGAACTAAATTGCCATGAGCAGCATTAAGAAACAGAAGAAAAGTCTATACAATTGCTAAGTTTAAAAATAACTTTCTATTTTAATATCTGTTGGAATAATTTCAGTGCAATCACCTGATCTGAACAGTGAATAATCATTACCTGTCAGATGTGTACTACTAGAAAACCCCCATCAGATAATATTTCTGTACAATTAACTTGAAAGCTGCAATGGAACAGGCGTCCCACCTCCTTTATGTAATCAGTATAAAGCATAGCTGAGATCTAAATAGACCATAAAGATACTAGAACTGAACAACACACAAAATAGGAGTAACAGGCCTAAATTGATGCCTATCAATCAATCCAATGCCAACCAACTGAAAGAGCTTTTTTGAAGCTTCAGAAAGATTAAAAAATGAACAAAAAGATGTCCTAATTTCACAGCTTTAAGTGATTACAGTAAAAGTAGGAAAAAAATATACAGTTTCACATTAAATTTACAGCATTCATCAGTAACAGACAACTTTTCTAGATAAGGACTACTCTGCTAGTTTGGATTTCTTCAGAGAACCACAATATTTTTCATTAGCATACTTACTAAAACACAGCAAGGTAAAAACCCACGGGAATCAGCATGTGTTTGGTTTTTTTTTATTCTTGAAATTTCTCATCCTTCTTACCTTGGAAAAGTGCAGTTAAGTTATTCCCATCTCCTGTAGGATTCCTGAACTTTACATTTTTATCTGTCCACCATGCAATGCCTTTTTTAATTAAAGTAATAGGAGTCCTTGTGTCATTATCAATGCGGTATAATTCCAAGGTATCTAAGGAGAAAATCAAATTGCAATGCCAGGTAGAAAAGCTTTCATTAGATGAATGATCCCAATAGGCAGTTTAACAATTATCTCCAGGAGAAAAAAACAAAAGAACTGGACAAGGCATTTATTACCTGCCTGCCACAACCAAAAACTGTTCTTTTAGAATCCATGTATATTAGATAGCAGTGTGTTAAACATATATAGCATCTTTAAGTCTATTCCACAGCTGTAACAGCCTCTCACAACAGATTTTAATCCCTTGTGTACTATCAGGTTAAATTAGTTGTTTTTAGATTTTTAGAAAAATAGCAACATCAGTACAAAACAAGATATTTTGAACAATGAAAGAGCGTTAATTCAAAAAACAAAAGAGCCAGTGACGTTTTCACTCAGAACAGTTTTCAGCAGCACAAGGCATGCACAAGATCATGAAAACATTTATGTAGTAATTTGGAAGTATTACCATACCATTAAACATACTGTTGGCAATAGCCCCACATGGAGCAATGGGTTTGTCCTCATTCGTGCGGTAAGGCTCACATTCCTTACTTGGATTCTAACAGTTAAAAAGAAAAGAGGCAGATCAGTCTGTGCTAGTTTATCCAACCAACCTGTTGTTTACTGCAATACCTCAACGTGTACATCTTAAATGTACCACAATCTTTTCACAAGCTAGATTTACAGATACTTCAGCATTCAATGCTAGTCAACATGATTCATTTTTTTCCTTTACAAGCAGGAACAAAAACCTAAAACATGAAGTCAGAATCCCAGGATGGGCAATCCTAAAAAAAAAAAGTTTTGCTTGGAGGCTGTTAGGACTTCTATCTTTTAATATAAAGTTTTCTAACATCAAGTACTTAAATATTCTTTTAAAGCAGTGTTGTGTTTTTTTTTTTTCCAGTATGCACCAGTGCTAGAAAATAGACTGTCATAGGAAGCCAAGCATAGCAGAAAATGCAAAATGTTTCAAGGACTCCAATAGCATGCCAATAACACAAGTAAAAAAAAGCCCCCCAGAATCCACTGTCAGTCATCAGCTGTAATTTCTGGAAACTATCCCCACAACCCCCCCCCCTTTTTTTTTTTTGGAAAAAAGCTTACATATAAAAATGGAGAATAATCCTTGATGGAGCAAGGACCCAAATGTATTTCCATTCCTTGCAAATATTACATTACCTAATGTTCAATATCAAACCTGAGTGTATAAAAACAGATGCATTTAGCTACACTATCCAAACTAAGTACTCGGTAACTATTTTATAATGAAAATGAAAGTCTCAGACAGAACAGATACAGACAGGTAATACTGACTGAAGGTAACAAGACAGTTTAGAATTATTCAATTTTCAGAAGTGTTCGAAGTACTGCACTGCTGTCCACTGAAAGAAACAATTGCTGTGAGACTACAACATTTTACGTTTTCTGTAAACAAAACATGTATTCCTTATTGTTGTCTTCTGGTAGGCAAAAATTCTAGAACCTCATTATTATTAAACTATGTGATGATTTATGCAATAGTCAGATACTAATTGCTTATTAATTCTGAAGTATGAATACCTACAAGTAGTGAACTGTTATCTCCATTTAGTTGACTATCGTCTCGAGATTTCACATAGCGACGATGATTTTGGTAGAAGTTGGAGAGTCCATAATACATGAATACATTACTCTGCAAGAGAGGACAAGAGGGGTTTTAATTCACACAACAGATCAATAAAACAAATACTAGTTACCTGAAAGCTTAAACTGCGTTTAACCTTATAGCAACTTTCAAAGTAGGAAGAGGCTCAATTCTCTTCACACTGAGTACACAAATTACTATTCCAACATAATCTGGCATTCTGAAGTCAAACATCAACACACCATAAACCATCAGAACAATATTCACCACTACTAATCCCAGCAGTTATCTTGTCCAACGTTAAGCACATAAGCCTCATTTGCTTCAACTTTGCCAGAAAGCACGCATCTGGTACTGCCAGTTCCTGCTGAACTCTGTTTAAGTTGTGCAGGAATAGCTGATCTACTTGCCAAGCACGTGACACACACCTAGGACACCGCCAGTAAATCCAGATGTGTAAACCAAGCATCCCATTTAATGGTGTACAATTCTGCATAAAGTGAGGCATTAAAAACATCTAATCTCTGCTACTGAAAAGATAAGCAACCATCAGATCCAAATTCAAAGTACTACTGAAAATAATCCTTTAAGGTATAAAAAAGTTCATAGAATCATAGGGACCCATAGGATCATCAAGTCCAACTCCTGAGTTAAGGCTATGGGGATGCAGCTCTCCCATCAGTTAGGAAATAAACCACACATACTGTTCCAATTTCACTTTGCATACCTCAAATGAATGTTCCAGGGTGAAATTGATGGTGCAAGTGCAAGGCGGTGTGCTATCCCAGGAAACATTTAAACATTTGTTGCAGGGACTGGAAGGGTCTGTTCCTGTATAATCAATCTGTAACAGAAAAAAAAATCATTACCTTACAGTAGGGAGAATAAAGAAAAACAATAAGCCAGAGAGTTGATGTGTATTTATTTTCCAACTTTATTGCACCTCAGTTCCAAAAGCCCTTTCAGACCTGCATGATGATCTCAAGAGATCCCTTCCAACCTAAGCAATTTCATGATTCTGTCTTTGTGCTTTAGCGACATGGTTTAGCAGTACGCTTTGCAGTGGTAGGTTAACAGCTGGACTTCATGATCTTAGAGGTCTTTTCCAACCTAAATGATTCTATAATTCTACAATTCTACATGTTCCATTTGAGCCTAAAACAGATCTGGCCCCGGGGTGGGCCATTACCACTGGGAAAAGAAAAACAAACCCAAAACACAAACACGAAATACTCAAGACAATATCGTATTTCTAAACACACACAGTATATAAAACAAGCAGATTTGGGCTATTACATGCCTTCCATAGAAGTTAAGTTTCTAGACGTCTACCCAGATGTTTAATAAAAAAGTTTTGCATGAGAGAACTTGCTTTGCTGCCCATATTCAGGCATTTAATCAGTCAGAAGGATTTCCCAAAAGACCAAGTTCTTAAAGACCAAGAGCTCTCTTACAGTAGGGAAGATGAAGACACTAATATTGGTCAGCCAAGAACAGTAAAATCCCAGCAGATAAGCAATACGATCACTTAATTTAGCTTATCAGAATAGCTGTATTTAATAGCATAGCTACAAGAAAAAGTAGCCTGAATGTATGGATTTCAAATACCTGTACAGTATAAATAACATATCCAGAGCAGCCGTGCACTTACTACTTGCTCTATGGCCCTTGCCAACTGAAGTCTCTTGACTGCATTAGCTTGCTCTCTCAAGTACAGCTCTGGTGTGTGAATGCCAGGGAAGAATTACCTTGTGTTCAGCAGGTTAGCTCCACGCGTAGGAGGAGAAAGCTTCCATCCACCTATGAACTATGTACTTAACAGGAGCTTTCTATCAAGAATTAAAACTCAGGTCAGTCCAACACATGCCAAGTTAAGGCAACAAACTGTTCTATATCAGTAGCATTTGAACTACAACTCCTGCATTTTTTGAAAGACTGCTGCAAGTGGTTTGTCCTGATTTACGGCTGCAGTCAAACATTACTGAGAATTAGAACAATTTATGATCTGTCCTAATGTCTGTATTAAGTTAAATAAAACACATAGTTTCAAGGTTTAAGGAACAACTGAAGCCTATTTTCCTCTGGATCTTCTTCAAGGCCTCTCCTCCTGTAGATTCTCTGATATCTGTTAAAAAACAAGCTGCAGCACTTCCTTCAGCAAAGACATTTAATAACCTGTGTTCTGCTGCCAGACTTCTGACAGATGAGACCAATACCCTAAACAATCCCAGCCAAAACAAATCAGCTTCAGAATCTATTAGGTGAGGGAGAAAGACTCACCTTATCTTTGCCTCTTTCACTGAGCTCAGTACAGAGTTTGTGCTGACCTGGAAATAGCACTGCCTCAGCAGTCCGCAAGAGCTCTGTTCAGCTACACGACTCTAAACAAATGATGCAGTTGATTTGTTTATTGATAACTTGCTTGCTGTTTTCCTGCTTTAGTGGGGGAAAAACATTTCCTTTAGAAAGGCCTTAAACCTCCATATCCTGAGCTAGTTCTTCAGTTACTGCAGAAGTTTCAGATCATGAACAAAACTCCAATACTTGAGGGTTACAAAAGATATAAAGACTTCACTTTTGTCAAGAATTCACAAAGTTTGTGGAGTATGAAATTGGTGTATATCAAAACAAAACAATGCTTCTGACCATTGCTATCAACTTCAAAGGTAACCACAAGCCTTCCTGTACAATAACTGCAGACAATTCTTTTTTTCCTGCATTCACTGCAGGTTATGTTCAACAGGCAGCTAAACTAAAGGGATACAGGCAGATTTGCATCTCCTGACAATTAATTAAACCCTTACTTTGAGAACATAAGAACAGATTTACCAGGCCAAGGCAGAAATCCACCTGACCTGGGTATACCTACCGGTTGTTATCGGTCACCCACAGCTTCTCAGGCTGTTGCTGCCCTTCCCAGACAGTTTACATTTTTGCAGTGGAGAAATAACAGCCACTGTGTATAAATAGTTGCCAAGCCATTTGTGATTTTGTAGACTTCATACACTGTCACAAATTTATCCTACTCTGCTTGGCCACTTGTTGTGTAAAAGGCATCCCAGAACCCTGCTCCTCTCCAATATCCCTCTCTGTAGATTTCATTAAGTTCTGAGTCACTTCTGAAATGGGGTTACCGGAACTGCACGCAGCGCTGAAGATGTATGCAACAGCCATGTACTTTCTTTCAGTTCTTCATTCCTAGCAATGCCTTTAGGTCTATTTGGCATTTTATTTACTTCTTAGCAGTTCACATCAGCAGTCATAAGGATATCGAGCCTAAGAATGTCTTTCTATGCAAAGAAGGTACAAAAGATAGACACTAATGCAGCTTTTTTTCTTATTTTGCACCCAAAGGAGCAATGTTCCTGATAGACCCTACAAAAATGGTTGTTTATCCCCTTTGAAACAGTGAGAAAAAGCTTAGGAACAACCAACACAAAAAAAACTATAATCCTAGTGCTTTTAAGCTGTTGGATATCTTCCACATTCAAACTCAAGAGATCTCATAAAGGAAATCAATGGAAAAGCTACATTTCGCTGCTCAGTCCTTGCACCTGCACAAGAACAGCGCAGTTCTGAGATGCTGACAGCTGCAGTATCTAATTCCAGGGGAGGACTGGGAAGGATTTGAACTGTACACAAATAGGTATTTTGTGGACATAAGTTACACATCATATTCAATTCCAACACTCCAAGTCTACAGGCAGCTACACACACACCGGCACTGAACAAGTTGGCTGTTGTCTGAGGTGGGTGTTAGTAACTACCTCTGCTTCTTCCCCCAGTTGCATTTTTAAAAGAGCTTAGTCACCGCACCCAGCTTTTGCAAGCAGTCTCCCAGTGTTGCAAACTGACAGCTACTTGGGAATAACACTTGGTGGTAACTACCAAATGACAGCACACCAAGCAAGGACCTAAGATAGCCATACAGGTGAGAGCCATGTCTCAAACTGCACCCCTCCTAGGTGGCCAGAGCCACTCAGATGAAGTGTCTTACTGACCAGGTTTGTTACTGAGACCATTAGGCCTCTTCTGATTTAAGCAGCCCAGCACCATCAGATTCAACTGGAGCTTCCTGCCTTTAAAAAGAGAATCTCCTTTGCTGTGTGTACCTATGTGTGTAAATATATATATACACACATATGCACAAACATACTCCTGCTCCCCACGATTTTTGTATAAAACCACTTTGTAAAACATGCGTGAATGAGCATCCCAGAACAGAACACAGGCTTCCTCCTTTCTACCATCACATCCTGTTTGATCACGACCTCCAGCTCAGAAGACAAGAACTCCATCCCTCCTGCTCTCAGAAAAACATTATGACCTGACTTTGGAGAGCTGCAGGTGAGGTTGACAGTCAGCGATGAACACACTTGGCAAAACAAGCAAACCCCTTTCTAACCTTGACTACCCTGGAATCAGCAAAAGCACAAAGTCACCACTTGCGACAAATGCAGATTCCTGGTTTCCAAATATAAATGGCCAACACGACTTCATACACACAATCTGACTGCACAGGGGAGCATCAGTCATGCTCCCAGTTCACCTAGGGCAGTCCGTACTGTACGTGTTAGATGGGAATATCTTGTCTGTGGCTCCTACTTGAACTCCATAGGAGTACAAGACTGAGCTGATGAGCAACAACAGCATACAACTGAGTAGGTACACAGCAGGAATACAGCCACAAGGACTCAAATGAAACTGTTGAATTTCCTGTTCTTACAGAACAACCAAGAAACAATTGTAATGGAAATAAAGGAGATTTACCCACTTGTTTTACCTTAAAATCAGCATAAGACTATGAGTTCCTTTAGTAAAGAAAGGGCCATCTTAAATGCAATTGTCAAAAAAGTGCTGGCAAGCTTTCTTTTTCCTTAGTTCAGTGTCCTGTTGAAAACAAGCACTTGCACTACCCTTAAATACGACTAACATGGCATTAAAAGCCAGCACATCCCTGACAACAGGGCCATGTCACCTGAATCATCTGTGCCAATTTTCTGATGTCGTACATCCGAAAATTTACTCACACTTCCAGGCAAGAAGGAACTGATTTGCACAAATATCCTTACATAAAACAATTAAACACTGAAAAATACATTCCAGATTTTTACTTTCCACTTCATCTTTTCATTGAGTGGAATGTGGAATTTTAGTTTTTAGTGTAAAAGGAAAGTGAATCTCAAATTATTTTTATCGTAACATTGTGCACATTTTAGTAAATACACAAAAAGATAATACCATTCACTGCCTGCCTCAAGACTTCTTTAGTTAATTTAGTTTCAGTGTGACATGGATATCACTAGTCAAGTCACTGCTTTTAACATCACTTACTGGAAAGAGACAGCTTACTCTGACAGCTAAACTGGCTGTACCCACTAAATCCATGTTCTCCAATATGCCAATACAACAAACAGCTACAGATTTTATTCTGTGTTTTTCTACAATCAATCCTGGTTCCATTAACTTACTGGAACTTACAGCAGCTGTCAATTTCCTTTTCAAGGTTGTCTCTAAGCTCTTTGGGTTGTTTCCTTACAACACAAAGTGTTTCTGTTATCAAACAGACTTAACAGTGGCATATGACTTAGTTTGGGGTTAACACTCAGCAGCTTTTCACAGCAGTACCGTAGATAACTGTAAAAGGTTCTGAGTTTTTTAGGTATAATTTGGAAAGGCTACACCCTTCAGACTTTGTTTTTCAATCCAATCCTGGCACACCAGCCTCCCACGCAGCACCTAAAACAATAAGTCATTTGTACACGTATGAGTTACAGCCATAGGCTTACCGCAGAGTTCTACCTTGCGACTATAAACTCGGGACTGTTTAAAGATGTAATACCCATACTTCTGAACATGAACTGTTTACAGACAAACTGCTTAATGCTACCCATTACCGCGTGACACCCCAGGTGTGGTGCACACGCTCCCTGTCCTGCCTCACCGAGCTGTGCGTGGGTTAAATCCAGGCAATGACCTCCCTGGAAGCCCACTGGGAGGCACCGGCTGGATCACCACGACCTGTATGGGGGACGCTTAAAGGTTTTAGCGAGCGGATTATTAAGGAGCAGGACCACAGGACGATCAGACCATTAGGGCTGGAAAGGACCCCGAGGCTCAGGGGCTCGTTAGGGCTGGAAGCCGCCCGCAGCCGGCCTGGCCCTGCCCCCAGCCCCCACACTCACGCACCTCGTACTCGCGGATGTTGTTGGAGGTGACGAAGATGCCGATGCCGATGGGGATGAAGATGAGCCCGATGACGAAGAAGGCCGGCAGCACGGTGCCCGCCGTCAGGATGGGCTGCCAGGCGGGCAGGCGCTGCTGCTTGAACGCCGTGTTGTCCGGCTTACGGCTCTTCACCGCCCCGCCGCCTCCTCCTCCGCCTCCTCCTCCGCCTGTCCCCGGCGCCCCGCTGCCCCCCGGCGCCCCGCCGCCGGCCGCAGGGTGCCCGTCCGCCTCCTCCTTGGCGCTGTAGTTCACCGCCATGACACCCGCCCGCCCCGCCGCCTCCAACGCCTTCCACACGTGACCTGCCCCCGACACGTGACCACCGCCGCCGCCGGGCGCTTGGTAGATGACGCTACCCGGGGGAGGGGGAACGGCCGCGCGCGTCCGTTTACGGCGGGGGAAGGGGGGTGCGCATGCGCAGTGCGGCTCGGCGGGTTTCCCGCCGGGCTGTGAGGGAGGGCGGGGTGGGGCTGCCCGTAATGAGCGCTGCTCATTAGTCGGCCGGCTAATTACGGGGAGGCGGCGCCAGGCAGCGCAGTGCTGAGAGACCGACTTCCTCGCTCTTGACGGCGCTTCCCGTTAAAAACTCCGCGAGGATTTTTGATGCCAAATCCGACCCTCCGCAGGCATTTGTGCGTTTCTGTGGAAGCTTAAGGAGAAATAAAATTAAGCAGTTTCACAAGCATGTTGTAATAACCATTGTATAATAAATTTGCTAATCAAACCGGTAGGGTCGCCTGTTACGTTGTTTTAACTTTCGTGACCTCGTAACTGGAGCGCCTCCACAGCCTGTTGAACGAACAACTGCGGTTAACAGAAGCGTCCAAATGACGAGAAGGCGACCCCCAGTGCCTGACAGCGCATACGGCGCATGCTCCGAGCAGCTGGAGCACGACCCACAATGCAGAGGAAGACTACGACCGTCATCCCCGCGACCACCAGAGGGCCTGGGAAGACCCCCTAGCAACAGGCCGCGCAGTCGCAGAACATAGCAGGATGTAAACGCGGAACAACCGGGCGATAAAAAGGGGACGCTGGCCCAGCGCTGTTTTGCCTGCTTGATTGCTTGCTCAAATAAATTCGGCCACCTATAACAATTTCGGTGCCGTGACTCGGATATAGGATAACTTGGTCCAGGTTCCAAACTCTGGGGAGGCGCCCCATCTTCGGATGGCCCTCGAGTGGACGATACCCCCCGTCCAAGACCTATACTTCTGAACCCTAAATCAGGCAAGCAGGCAAAAGAATACTGCAGTACCCCGTAATTTTAGTGCACGAAGATCCGAACGAAGACTCAGGTCTAAGTGTTGGTAGGTGGTTCCGTTCGGTCAGGGTGGGTTTCCCGAAGTGCGCCTGAATGAGACGCCCCTGAGGAGAGAAGCGAGTGCAGACCCTCTTGTAGTGCGGTTCCCATCGTCCGCGAGGGCGTGAGCCACGAACGAGGGGAGCATGTGTGTGAGTGTGTGGAGGCACTTCGGAAGATGGGGCAGAAGAAAAGCAAGCCTTCTGACTCCAGGTGGGGCCCTAAGGTAGGGTTGCCCGATACACCGCCAGGTAGTCCTTTAGGGTTAAGGATTGCCCACTGGGATGACTGGCCGTCCAGACAAGGTAAAAGTAGGGAAAAGATGCTACATTATTGTATGCAGTTGTGGGGAGGGAAACAGATAAGGGGAGACCACCTATACTGCCCTGTTTTTGGGTCATTTGAGGATTGGATTTGTCAGGCTCTGAATATATATGTGAATTCCAAGGAACCTCTTAGTTTAGAAGAAAGCGAATATGCCAGTTTATGGATAAGGTCAGATACTAGAACCTATGTGTTTACTCTGAAGGAAAAGGGCTCCAGGAGAAAGAGTAGGATTCCTGAGGACCCCCCCGTTTCCCCTCCTCCTTATGTTCCTCCTGCCCCAGCACCAGACCCTATCCCTCCTCACCCTCCTCTTCTGACCGCCCCAGACCCTATCCATCCTCCCCCTCCTCTTCCGACCACCTCGGACCCAGACCTGGACCCCCCTAGTTCCCCCAAGGGAAACCGAAGAGTGACTAGGAGTCAAACTAGGAAAAAGGAGCGGTTAGAAGGAGGACTTTACCCCCTAAGGGAAATATCTGGGGGGGGGGGGGGGGGGGGCGCAGCTGGGAATGGGGTTCGTGTTGGTTCCCCTGAATTCAGGAGATGTGAGAGAATTTAAGAAGGAAATGGGGAATCTTTTGGAGGACCCCCTGGGTGTGTCTGAAAGGTTGCACCAGTTTCTAGGTCCTAATGTATACACCTGGGAGGAGTTGCAGGCAATTTTAGGTATACTATTCACAATGGAAGAGAGGGAAATGATTCTGAGAGCAGGTATTAGAGTTTGGGATCAGCAACCACCACTGTGGTCCCGGCGCAGACATAAAATGGCCATTACAACTGCCAAACTGGGACAATCAGAATGTTGAACATAGGGCCCATATGGCAGATCTGTGTACTATAATTGTTCAAGGAATTAAGGAATCTGTTCCCAGAGGACAGAATATTAATAAAGTATTTAGCGAACATCAAAGGAAGGATGAAACCCCCACCGAGTGGCTTGAGAGACTGTGGAAGAATCTGCAGCTCTATTCTGGACTAGACCCTGCCACTCCTGTAGGGCAAGCACTGTTAAAAACTCAGTTTGTGGCAAAATCATGGGTGGATATTAGAAGGAAATTAGAAAAGTTGGAGGACTGGCAGGAGCGAGGACTAGATGAATTACTGAGGGAAGCTCAGAAGGTGTACGTGAGAAGAGAGGAGGAGACTCAGAAAAGGCAAGCCAGGATTTTGGTGGCAGCAGTCCGAGAAGGACAAAGAGTAGCTCCAACCCATGTAGGGAGGGCTGGTATTCCAAAGCCGAGGGAAAAACTCCAAAGGAACCAGAGTGACCTGAGGGACAAGGCAAGTTATTTTATTGTCAGATAAAAGGGCGCATGAAGAGGAATTGCAGGAAACGCATGCAGGATGAGCAGATGTTTAAGGAAGATTATGGGGGTCAGAGGCTCTATTTGCTCGGGACCTCTAAGAAAACGTAGCCCTTGGTAAAAGTAAAACTAGGTCTCCAGCACCAAAAGTGGAGTTCCTCGTGGGCTCAGGGGCAGAAAGATCTACTGTCCAGACAGTGTCCAGGGGATGCTCGCCTTCCCTGGAGAAATTGCAAGTAATAGGAGCAAAAGGAGAACCTTTTAAGGTCCCGATAATAAAGGGGGTAGAAATAGAGACCCCCTCCCGATGTAGAATAGGATCCTTTTTATTAGTACCTGAAGCTGAATATAATCTATTGGGATGGGACCTGATGGTTGAATTGGGAATCAACTTAGAAGTAAGAAATAAGGAAATAGCAGTTAAGTTGTACACCCTCGCTGTGGAAGACGAGGCAAAAATCAATCCTGAGGTGTGGTACTCTCCTGAGTCAGTAGGGAAACTAGACATTACCCCTTTTGAAATTACCATTAGGAATCCTGAGATCCCCATTAGGGTAAAGCAGTACCCAATGTCACAGGAGGGTAGGAAGGGGTTACAGCCAGTAATTGAAAGACTACTGAAGCAAGGACTACTGGAACCTTGCATGTCGCCCCACAACACTCCTATCCTAACCATTAAGAAGTCAGATGACTCCTATCGTTTAGTTCAAGATCTAAGAGAGGTAAATAAGAGAACTGTTACCAGATTCCCAGTGGTAGCCAATCCGTATACATTGTTGAGCCAACATTCCCCAGAATTGGAATGGTGCAGTGTTACAGATTTGAAGGATGCCTTTTGGGCTTGTCCCTTGAAGGAAGAATGTAGGGATTATTTTGCTTTTGAATGGGAAGATCCAGAAACCCATCGGAAACAGCAACTAAGGTGGACCGTACATCCGCAGGGATTTACGGAGTCGCCAAATTTATTTGGGCAGGCCCTGGAGCATGTATGAAGCACTTATGAATTGAATCCAGAAGTAATGCTGGTACAGTATGTGGATGATCTGTTGTTAGCGGGGGAGGATCAGGAGAGAGAATATTAGGTTATTGAACTTTTTAAGCTTAAAGGGATTAAAGGTATCCAAATCCAAATTACAGTTCACTGAAGAAGAGGTGAAATACCTGGGACATTGGTTAAGTAAGGGGACTAAGAAATTAGATCCTGAACGGGTGAATGGCATCTTGTCACTACAAGCGCCTAAGAGTAAGAGACAGATACGGCAACTGCTGGGACTGCTAGGTTATTGTAGACAATGGATTGAAAATTATAGTAGTAAAGTAAAATTCCTGTATCAGAAATTAGTTGGGGAAGGGCTGATAAAATGGAGTCAGGCAGACGAACAGAGCCTTGTAGATTTAAAAACAGATTTGGTAAATGCCCCAGTGCTACGCCTGCCCGATACTAGGGGGCCATTTCTATCTGTTCGTAAGCACAGAAGAAGGAACGGCATTCGGAGTTCTAACCCAAGAATGGGCTGGGAAAAAGAAGCCCATAGGATACTTTTCAAAGTTGCTGGATCCAGTTAGTAGAGGGTGGCCCACTTGTTTACAGGCCATAGTAGCTACGGCCCTCCTAGTTGAAGAAGCTGAAAAAATCACCCTGGGGGGGAGAATTAAAGGTATATACGCCTCATAACATAAGAGGAGTGTTGCAACAGAAGGCAGATGTGTGGATTACTGATGCCAGGTTATTGAAGTATGAGGGCATATTGATACGTTCCCCCAGATTAGAACTTGAAAGAACCAGTTTACAGAATCCAGCTCAGTTCCTATACGGGGAACCAAGTGAAAAACTGACACATTATTGTGTCCGATTAATTGAATCCCAGACTAAAATAAGAGAAGACTTGGAGGAGGAGGAATTACCGAATGGAGAGAAACTATTTGTAGATGGATCATCAAGAGTAATAAATGGGAAACGAAAATCAGGTTACGCTATAATAAATGGGAACACCTCAGAGGTAAAAGACAAAAATCAGGTTACGCTAGAATAAATGGGAACACCTCAGAGGTAAAAGAATCTGGTCCCTTGGATACAACCTGGTCAGCCCAGGCATGTGAATTATATGCAGTACTAAGAGCTTTGCAGCTGCTGAAAGGAAAGGTGGGGACTGTGTTTACTAATTCTAGATATGCATATGGAGTGGTTCACACCTTTGGGAAAATTTGGGAAGAACGAGGGTTAATAAATTCTCAGGGGAAGGGTCTGATACACGAGGCTCTGATAAAACAAACCTTAAAAGCCTTGAGAGGACCTAAACAGATTGCGGTTGTGCACGTGAAGGGTCACCAGAGAGGTACCTCTATACAGATAAGGGGAAATAACCTAGCCGATGAGGAGGCGAAACGGGCTGCATTACTGGTAATGAAAGAAGCAGACCAGGTCAGAAAAACAGTAGGTGATAGTAAAAGCTTTACTGCCCAAGAGGCAGAGAAACTGCATCAAATGGGAGTCATTAAAAAAGAAGGGAGGTGGGTACTCCCCGATGGAAGGGAGGTTATTCCTAAAAGTGTGGCATGGAGAATAATGAAAGAACTTCACAGGCAGATCCACTGGCGAGTACAGGCGCTTGTGGACCACTTTGGGACTAAGTACATGTGTATTGGAATTCATGAAATCACTAAGAAGATTGTAGGAGAATGCTTAACGTGCCAAAGGGTTAACAAACAACAACTTAGAGAAAAGGTACCAGGAAGGTGGGGGCTAGCCAAGAGACCGTTTGAGAGGATACAGGTCGATTTTACAGAGCTTCCAAAGGTTGGGAAGTATAAGTACCTTTTAGTTTTGGTAGACCATTTAACTTACTTTGTAGAAGCCTTCTCGGTGGCTTGAGCCGCTGCACAGGCAGTAGTAAAAATATTGTTAGAAAACGTCGTGCCAAGATATGGGAACATAGCGGTAATCGACTGAGACAGAGGACCCCATTTTACCTCTAAGGCCATCAAGGAGGCCCTAGACCCCTTAGGGACCAAATGGGAGTATCACCCCTTGGCATCCACAAAGTGCGGGGAAAGTGGAAAGAATGAATGGAGAAATTAAGAAACAATTAACCAAATTGATGATTGAAACTAAGATGAACTGGGTGAAGTGCCTACCGATGGCCTTGTTAAATCTGAGAACACAACCTCGGACCGATACCGGAATCTCCCCTTTTGAAATGTTATATGGGATGCCTTATGACCTGGACATACCAGTTGAGCACCCCAAGGTAGAAGAAAAGGTGTTACAAGAGTATTTTATTGCGCTCATGAAGCGAAGGCAGGAGTTAATAAAGAAAGGATTAGTAGCACAGAGGCCACCCCTAGATAAGGCAATACATAGGATTAAGCCAGGAGACAGGGTATTGATTAAGGCTTGGAAAGAGTCCTCCCTGACCCCTCGTTGGGAAGGACCCTTTCTTGTTTTACTTACCACAGACACCGCGGTTCGAACGGCAGAATGAGGATGGACTCATGCTAGCAGGATAAAAGGACCGGTCTGAGATTCCCATTGGGAAGCGGTTGGAAACCCTGACAATCTGAAGGTCACTTTCTGGAGGAAAACTAATGAGTGAAACCATCTTTTGTAACGATTCTAATGGTATTTGTTATCCTTTTGTTTGTAAAGAAAAGCGGAGGATTCCTTGCTCCTATGGGTATCCCCCCCAGAGGTATTTGAACCAGCATTGCATGTGGGGGTGGCAACTGGGAAAATCATAAAGGTAGAATATTTTTTTTGAAGGTATAAATCCTGAGAAGTGTTGCTTCCATGTAAGTGAGCTCTGCCCAACGAAGGCTGAATCCTTCGAGTGGTCTGTAGACGGACAGCGGTCAGGTCAAGATGTGGGCTGGGGAAGTGAAGGATAAAAAGTTGGGAAAGCCTATAAATTAAGGTGGGCTAAAACAAGGGAGGTTCCCCTGAAGAATACAGCTGCTGCCGGGAAGATGGTACACCTCGTTGCTCTCAGCAAAAGAGTAGACAGAGGAGGCAGAGACGTAATGCTGTGGAGATCAAGGTTGGTGAACCACTTCCAGAACCTGCCCATGAGGCCCCTCAAAAGGCTAGTCCCAAGCCAAACTATCTCAGCACCTCCCCAACACCTCCCACCCCCCTCAGGAAGCAACAAAGGTAAAAGACAAAGTGATCTCCAAAAACCCTGGGATACCCGTAGTACAGGTAAGACTCCTCCATTTTTCTCGGGCTTAACTTTATCTGCATGGGTAATGGGATTCCTACTGATGTGGTTAGGGCTATCAAAGGGAGAAGAGAGCCCCCATCGACCTTATAAGTGGAGTTTAATTCTGTGGGATGACTCAAAGACTCTCAAGACTAATATTACAGCAGGCTCACCTTCCTTTAATATAACTAATTGTGAATTATTTGGAACGGTAGTAGGATACGGAGGAAACACACTACACCACGGGTGTAGTCCCCAGAGACAATATTCCTGGGGGGCTACAAACGTGAAGGCTACCTATTGGTGTCCTAGCTCGAACCGGGGAAAAAGTTACTGTAACTCGCCAGGACACTATTACTGCACATACTGGGGCTGCGAAACCATAGCCACTCCAGGATGGTGGGCCACCCCTCGGGATGAATATCTCAGAGTTACTTGGATGCCGGGAGGTTGCCGTGAGCCTACTTATAGTTATGATGGTAGCGTAAACAATGCCGGAACCTGTAAATCTTTAGAACTTACAATATTACAGCCTCAAGATCCTGGATGGGCGATAGGAAGAACCTGGGGTGTAAGGTTCTGGGAACCTGGAACAGATAGGGGAGTACTCATATTGATCAAAAAGGAAGAAATAAGACATCCACAAGCCGTGGGCCCTAATAAAGCCCTCAAGGGACCACAAACGAAGAAATTATCTTTCTCGGGCCTGACAAATGCAACACTCCTGGCTGAAAACAATACCACAATTGTAAATATGGATGTAGCCAAGGAGAACCCCTCTGGGAAGTAATGCAAGCTACTTATGATACCCTGAATAAAACTATCTCCGAAGTGACTGTTAATTGCTGGCTATGCTACGACATAAAACCCCTTTTTACAAAGCAGTGGGAATCAATAACACACATAATTTGAGCACTGAAGTCTCACCCTCCCAATGTTCTTGGGGAGATAGGAAAATAGGGATAACCATGCAACACGTCTCTGGGACAGGAGCCTGCATAGGCAATGTATGGGGATCTAAATGAAGGCTTTGCAGCTCTTTCCAACCCACTATCAACAAAACTAGCAAAAAATGGGTCATTCCACCGGAAGGGGCTCAGTGGATATGTTCTAAAATGGGACTTACCCCCTGCGTATCTCTTACAGTGTTTAATGCCTCCCGAGAATTCTGTATACAAGTCGCTATTATTCCAAAAATATTATACCATCCCGAAAGTGTAGTCTTTGAT
Organism: Stictonetta naevosa; assembly: GCA_011074415.1. NCBI lineage: Eukaryota > Metazoa > Chordata > Aves > Anseriformes > Anatidae > Stictonetta > Stictonetta naevosa. The sequence goes on along the minus strand of CM021699.1, from coordinate 84,894,081 downwards.
TATTGGGACACTGGGGCACATCACATTGTAGAAAGAGAACCTATAACTGCTATTACGATAGCCGCATTGTTAGGTATTGGGGCGGTGGGGGCAGGAACTGGAATAACCTCTCATCCAACAGCAACAAGGGTTTAATTCTCTGAGATCAGCAGTAGATGTGCATTTAGAACGAATAGAAAAGTCAGTAACAGCATTGGAAGAGTCTCTAACTTCATTATCGGAGGTAGTGTTACAAAACGGGAGAGGTATGGATATCCTTTTCCTACAGCAAGGAGGGCTCTGTGCGGCTTTAGGAGAAGAGTGTTGTTTTTATGCAGATCATACAGGGATGGTAAAGGACACCATGGCTAAATTACGGGAAGGACTGGAGAAGCGCAGAAAAGAAAGAGAAGCTCAACAAGGGTGGTACGAGTCCTGGTTTAATCATTCTCCCTGGTTAACTACCTTGTTATCGACAAAGGCTGGACCCTTAGTACTATTAATGCTTATTTTAACCTTTGGACCCTGTATCCTGAATAAAGTTATTGGCTTAGTAAAGAACAGATTGGAAGCAGCGCACCTAATGTTGATACGAAAACAATATGAACACCTAGGGGGGGATGAGGTTGTTGATAAAGAAACTCCCATCCTCTCCTTAGCCCGAAAAACTATTGCCCGGTTTGATGAACAAAATAGGAAAAACAAAAAGGGGGGATTGTAATAAACATTGTATAATAAATTTGTTAATCAAACCAGTAGGGTAGCCTGTTATGTTTTTTTAACTTTTGTAACCTTGTAAGTGGAGTGGTGTACGCCGTTGTTCAAACTGAGACTCCCCGGCCACCCAGCGCTGTTTTGCCTGCTTGATTGCTTGCTCAAATAAATTCGGTCCTGATGAACATAAATCTGAATTGGCTCTCATAATTTGTTACTGCCACCTATAACACAAGTCACGTAGCCGGCGCTTTTTGGGTGCCTTTAGAGGGGCTTTCCCCTAAATTAACACCATGCGGCTCGTGGGGTCACCTGAAATACCAACGGAGATGCTGGGGGGAGCAAATGGCCCGTTTTGACGGTGCTCGGGCGGCTTGGGTTTTTGAGCACTTAAAGTTGAGTCACTTTGGGGCCTCAGCAATTGTCTAGGGCTCCAAAATGAATCATTTTCTTTGTGGCATCTGTGCCACAACTGTATCTCATTCCTAACACATCCCTCACAGCTTCTGGTGGGCCTACCTGCCATTGTCGTTCCCTGTAGCCAAGCCCCTTCACCCTATTACAGCCCTTTTCTTTATTATCTTTTGTCTTCTGCCATCAGCTACAGCAGCTTGTGCCCCCTCAGCCCCCCAGAAAATCCACTGAGGGAATAATATTGCTTGTAAACCTGTGCTGTGAGATGGCAGGAAACTGCTAGCCTCGTGCTGCCAGGTCCAAGAGGACTGGCAAGAGAGGGTGCGTTGAATTCCTGTGGGAATCTGTGACTTTTTAACTTAGTGTGTTTTACTAACCACTCAGGAAAAAGCATCAAGGGCTGATCACATTCCCTCCCTGCCACCCTGTCCCCTCCAGGATGCATCTGTGTGGCCTCCATCAGTGAAGGACCACCTCAAACACTGACAGAGGGCTGAACACAGCCACTGCAGAAACTTGGCGGAAATGCATCCGTTCATCCTTGCAGACACACACAGAGCACTACAGGCCACTGCATTTTGCAGTCCTAATTGGGATGGTGCTGGGAGCTTTGGTACAAGATCATCAGACTGGGCCTGCCATCATGGAATGAGACAACCAAATGCACCTTCCACTTCTGTTCTGCAAGCAAGCGGTTACATGGGGTACGGGCTCTGTCAGCCCATGGGGAACAGCCACATGAGTGATGCAGGGTGGTGGGCCACAGTAAAAAAAATACAGCGCCATCATTTATGCGGAACAGGCATAACAGTGGGGCACTTTCTAGAGGATCTTTCAGAGAGGCCCTCCATCAAGAAACACAGGCTGGTGTGAAAGGTTTCCTTCAAAAAACAACATTCAGCCCAGGGGACCAGGCTAAATCAAATCTAGTGAAACATCAAATTAGGACTAATGGCTGAAGGACTGCAGGCTGAGGGAGTTGGGGTTGTTCAGCCTGGAGAAGAGAAGCAAAGGCTATGGGGAAGGCCTTCTCGTGGCCTTCCAGTGCTCAAAGGGGGCCTACAGGGAAGCTGGAGAGGGACTCTGTCAGGGAGTATAGTGACAGGACAAGGGGTAATGACTTTAAACTAACAGAGTGGAGATTTAGATTAGATATAAGAAAGAAAGTACTTACTCAGAGGGTGGTGAGGCACTGGCACAGGCTGCCCAGAGAAGCTGTGGATGCCCCATCCCTGGAGGTGCTCAAAGCCAGGCTGGATGGGGCTTTGAGTGCCATGGTCTAGTGGAAGGTATCCCTGCCCATGGCAAGGGGTTTGGAACTAGGTGGTCTTTAAAGTCCCTTCCAACCCAAACCATTCTGTGATTCTGTGATTCTAACGAAGATGTGAAAAAGCTCAGAACTTTCATGTGCTGATCTGCTCCATTTGACATGCTAATGGAGCCATAGCCACAAAGACAAGGATGAAGCTGGGAAATGTGTAAAAAGGAGAGAACAGCAGAATTTCTTACTTGCCATCTGTACTGGGTCTGGCTGGGATGTTAACTTTCCCTGCAGCAGCCCATACAGTGCTGCGCTCTGCACTTGTAGCTAGAACAGCAGTGGTATCACACCAGTGTTGTGTCTGCTGCTGAGCAGTGCTGGCACAGCATCAGGACTCTCTCTAACCCTCCTAGGGGGTGGGCAAAAAAGTGAGAAAGAAACATCACCAGGGCAGCTGACCTAACCCAACCAAAGGGATATTCCATACCATATGATGTCACACTCGGCAATAAAAGGTGGAAAAAGGAAGAAGAGGGGAGGGGTGGGTTCTCGTTGCGAAAACGTCTGTCCTCCTCCCGAACACCGGCTACGTGCGTTGAGGCCCTGCTTCAAGGACGTGGTCAAGCATCGCTCATTTGTGGGAAGTAGAGAGTAATTTCTTTCCTCTGCACTTCCACATAGCCTTTACTTGTTTTGTTTTGTTATTCCCTTTCCCCCTCCCTCTTCCCCTTTCCCTTTTTTCCCTTTAGTTGAATTGTTTAATTAATAATAATATTTCCTTAATAATATTTTTTAAAATTAAATTATCCTTATCTCATCCTGTGAGTTGTTCTTTCCTTTACTTCTTCCCCTCCTCATCCGAGGAGGGGGAGTGAGAGAGCGGTTGTGGTGTTCAGCTGCCTAGCACGGTAAAACCACCACACCATCACAGTAGAATCAGCTGCCTTTACAATGCTGTCAGATTTTGAACTGGCTGCATTCAAAAAGGCGTAGGGTGCATATACTTCATGGCTGAGTCCTGATTTTGGGACAAGTATTGCCATATTGACAAAATAACTGAAGGGAAGAGTCTAAACTAGTCTCTGCTCCCCATTCTGTATGATATGAAAGAAAAACAACTTAATATACCATGCAGATCAGATCCTATGGAGTGGTGAGTGCTACCACTATTATTAGCCAGTTATGGCTTTTTTTTTTCCCAATTAGTTGTATCAAAGGTCATATGCTCATCTATAAGCTTAGCCCATACATATATTTTCATTGTAACAACAAGATTAATTAGAAGCATGGGTTTTTGTTGTTGTTGTTGTTTTGTTTTGTTTTGTTTGTTTTTTTACTTTTTACCAAGATAATCATATCCTCAGAACCTAAATATGGATGCAATCACAGGGTATATCTTACCTCCATTCTTCAGAGAAATAAAGATTATCAGCATGAATACTTCAATATATTGGCGTTAATTTATTGCCCCTAAACTAAGGTCTGGGTTGGATATTATTCTGTAGTTTTATGTTAGGGGAAATTCACTTATGTCCTGGCAAATACAACCAACGTAGTTCGTGCTCATGAAATTTTACAGTGACGTGCTGTGCAATATAGTGTGCCTCATACTGGTTTGTGCACAGTTATAAGAAAAACAGATATGGAAATAAATACTTACAAAAACATACATTTGTAATGTTCTTTTTTAATATGTGGAATGGCAAATGGATTCATTAGGCATTAACTTGGTAATGAGTGCTGCAGGCATATTATGCAGTCAAAACCTCAGGGTGTTACACGTGCTAATCTTTAAGACAAGGAAGAAGCAAGTACACATCAGACTACCTAAAACCAAATGCTGAAATTACAAAATTGGAATTTGAAAACTGAAGTCTGATTTTGAGGGTATTAAATGAGCCTTAAAATTGTACAAAAATTACAAAAATGAATGTATTGTGGTTAATCTAAACTACCATAAGTTGGCACTTACTTTTTAATTGATTTCTATTAAGTTCCCCTAAATGATCTTCTTCTGACACTTACCCTATAACATTGTCCATTTGTTTCCAGGAAAAAAATAAATAATTGATGCTCTTTAAAATCTAAAGAAATAAAACTCCATGCTGTTAGAACAACTAATAGATAGAATAGTCAATTAAGGCAAATAAAACGCATTAACTGCCAAATGGATTATTTCAGTGAACAAATATTCATAGGTGAAATCAAACATTAAATAAAAAGTCTTTGGCTTAAAATTAAATGTCACTGTTCAGAGGAAGAGCTAAAACACAGCAGTTCACAGTAGAAAGTGGAACATTCAGGGCAACCTCAATTTTCTATTTATATCTTTTTTTCTACATTGCAGGTGGTTCTACAAAGCAAGTCGTTTTATCTCCTCTATGTCCAACTATGTTTCATGACGAGGCAAATGGCAAACTCAGTGGCTGTAAAAGAGTTTTTCTCTAGAAATCAAATTATTTGAGATTTTTTAATAGATGTCATATTTTATCACCTATACTTATACTAACACAGGTCTTTCAATCCTCCGTAGACAGTCAGAGTTCCTTAAAGGAAAAGCTGATCTTTCACTGATTTTCAGTTTTTAAAAAACTACTGGTATCTGTAGTCTCAGGTAGCCCCTACTTGTCTTAGTCTGAAAACACTCCATGATTACTTTCTTTAAAATTGTAATACTTGTAGAAGTTAACCACATTTTCAGTCTACATTGATACATTTCTTCCTGAGCATTCCCAAAGTATCATCTAATTATGTGGCTAATGCACTTAGTTTACTTGTTTTAGATTCAAATCAAGATTAGGTAAAGTTTAAAAAAACTCCCAGGAACATAAACGCACTGAAGATGAAATACGCCTGTCAAAGCACCCTTTGCACACCGGAGTTTTACTGACCAGGCATCTTAATGAAATAGTTTGCTGCTTGCCAGGTGTCAGATCAGAATTTGTTATTCTACCTGCATAAACCACTACTGATCTTTTATGACCAGCATTGCCATTCTGCTAATCTAAAGTGCTGCAGTTCATCTACAGTATTTTAAAATCTAAAAGATTTCAAATACACCACGACTATATTTATGCTTTAAACAAGTCTTTATTTTTTAAAGCTTAAAAACGTAACGCATTTGTGAAACCGTAAATGTTTATGTATTTCTTAGAAATCATAAAACAAAAGGGGACAACTTGTACATACGCTCATACTGAATCAGCTTTATATTAAAATCTAGACAAGGAAAATATTTTCTAATTTGATTGAAACTTTTTAAATCCTGTCTCAACTTCAAAGTAAGATTGTATTATATGTTGCTCATATATAAAACTTTATTTCAGGCATGTCACTGTCACTTTCAAATAGCTGGCAATTTCATTCCATGTGATCTCATGGATAGTTCTGGATTCACAAGTGATGCTTTGAAACTAGAAGATTTGGGTCAGCACTATGTTCATTCCACTGCACTGAAACATGGCACATACTAAACATGATTCAGCCCAAGCTCTTTTACTCTCCGAAAGCTGGAATTCTTCTCAACTCACTCTAAAATTTGACCTACAGACACAGCTACGTAATTGTCAGTTGTAAAAAAAAATAATAATAATAATATTTTTTTAAAAAAAGCCTACCAGCTGAAGTCCTGGTGTAGTCAAAAGCTATACCAACAAATGAGTTTGGCAAGTATAAACAGCATTTATTTTGTTTAGATTACTCAGTAGAGTTGTATTGGCTATCTCCTCCCAGTACAGATCAACTCCAAGAGAGTTCATACAGGTCCCAGAATATCCTGACTCTCTACAATTTCAACATTTGGTGCGGAGCTCCTATCTAGGAGAGAAAATAGCTCCCATGGTTGGCAAGCAAACTAAAGCATGAAGATCAAATTGGCTACGTACCAATGCGTTATTCCAGCTTCAAAGGTAACTGGCCTACTCATCTCAGTGGGACACTGAGTTAATGCACTTTTTCTGGCATCCCACATCATATCTCCTGCAAGCAACGCTGCTTTCTCTTCCAAAAAAATAGTTTCTTCCAGTAGCTTCTACAATTAAAAAAACTGTGGTATTTTAAATATGTGCCCATGACTTAAAGATAATTTATTATGAAATGTATAAGAAAAAAAGACCTGGCATGGGTTTTATCCAGCTTTACGTGCAATTCATTCAAAAATCATTTTAAGTGTAGCTGCCACAGAAGTCTCTGGGTGCTATTTGAAAAGCTACTGCCACCAGTGTAAAACACTGAGTTCACCACATGGCATCTCATGTATACAGTCCTATTAGTCTTGTACTAAACAGTCCGATCATATCAACCGAACCTATCCGCCAAAGCAGTGAAAGCACCAGGTTAGCACAATTACGTCTTTAAGTGCTTGGTGATAGATCCCTCTTCGTGTCACAAACAGTATTGGTTTTACTAGGTACATCACTGTGATACTGCAGTGAAATACCTGTCAGAAAAAGTCACTTCCAAAGCCATACATTATATAAACAATAAACAAATGGGTATGCAAAGACTGTCAATGTTAAGAAATGAGAGTTAAAATTGAAACGCTTGCTTACATTTGCATAGTTGTGAAAATTTATTAGTTACAGTGTAGTGAGAATCAACTTTTATGGTACAGGCAGAATAAAAACATACATTATATAGAGAAAAAAAATCACAGCTTTAAAAATCGGCTTACATTGTTTAAAATGAGTAAATCTGGTTGTATTTCAAGACATTGGACTTTAATAGTTAATAGTTTCATGCCAAACTGTCACACAGTGCAAGAAATATTCTGCAATAGTACGAATTCCATACAGCAGTCTTCAGAGTATTTAGTCTCACAGAATCATATGGTGGCAAAAAAATTGCTCTGAGTTATTTTTCCATTTAAAAACAAAACGTTGAAGTTAAATTTTTCTTTCTTTACATACTCTATATTACAAAAATATCGAATTGCAAATTTGACAGTGTATTCTACAAATAAATGCGCCATGGACAACAGGAATTGCAACTTCGGGACAGTTACTTTACAAAGTGTATTATAAAAATAAATTATATAGCAAACATCAAACAAAATCAAGCACGTGCCTTAGGCTTTGCAAATAAAAGTGAAATTCAGCTGGCAGAAAGACTGCTTTTCTCCCTGTATCCTGGCCTTTATCCTTCAAAATATCAGCAAGGCCCTTTGTTCTTAAAGATCTACCAAGATAAAATACATAAAATGTAATGGAAGCAAGAAAAACTTCCACGAAGAATCAGTAGCACAAGTGACCCTGGTGTTGATGGTAGAGAGCTTCTCCAGTGATCCATCCAACTGGTAAGGAGGGCAGTGCACACAGAGAGAATATACTGGGCTGGTAACTCATCTGGAGCTCATGCGTAACTGGTGAATGATGATGCTCTCTAAAAGAAAAGATAGCAAAACATTTGGTTTTATGAAGCTGCAGACAAGTCACCTGGTCTTCGGTTCTGAGTACACTACTTTGAGAGGCAACATTGTCTTTCTCAATAGCTTGAAGATTTTTCAAAAAGTTTGCAGCCCAAGAAATTACAATAACCATGTCTTTATTCCCTTTTACATTGTTCTTGACTTTTGCCTTTGCCTGCAAATATTTGCAAGGTGCTTGAATTAGTTACATTGTAAGAAGGAAGAGAATCGCCGTTTTTCATGTACTGGTCATACCAGAGCTTTTCCACTAGATGGCAGATTCCAGTTATGCTTTCAATCCACGTTGAGCTAGAAAAGCAGGGCTTAAGGCAGCATTCAAGAAAAGTATGGTATGTAAGATGAAATAATAGAATCTCCGAAGTAAAAGCGTTTCCTTTTTATATAATTGATCAGTAAAAAATATTTTCAAAAATATAAGTATACCTGTTCGCAGAGATTCAAGCAATGAATATGAAAGAACCACAAACTACAGTAAAATAATTACCTTACAACCAGTGCTGTTCTCTAACTTCAAGCTGTTGAAGATGATGCAAAAAGCTGCATTTACTTAATATCTGATTATAACCTCAGGTGAAATCTCCCTTTCGCTTCAGTGGGAGTCACATGAACTCTATAAAAACATTTCCTTATTATTCAATTTGCACATTCTCTATTAATCCAGAGTTTAGTTACAAAATTATAAAAACTAAATGGGCTGCAGAAAATATCATCTTCCTTGCAAAGGCTCAATTACTGAATGAACAGCAAAAATATAATAGGTTTCTGAATCAGTCTTCCTCCTACAGTCCAAATACAACACTTTTGCAGAAAGAGTAGGAAAGATATTTAAATATATATATATAACACTTCCACTATTAATTTGTTTATTAATTTCTCACACACATGTATATGTTTGTAAATATTGCTTTTTCTAAGAATTAATTTTGTATTGAAATGTTATATATGTAATGTGTATATATTATATACATACTGCAGGAACTAAAATAGGTGTCCAGACAGTTATTACACTGAAATTATAGGAGGGTAGATTTTGTCAGAGTTCTGTAGGAGTAACTTCTGTAGGAATACGATATCTGCAGGATATGATTACATGGATTTTTCTAGGGTTATAGGTCTGAACATCTCAAGGTGTTGTGAATTCACTTAAATGCAACTGAATTTATTTTAATGACAGGAAAAGAGAACCAAGGTATGTTTATGTAAAAATGCTAATTCTGATTTCAGTCTCCCTGATGTAAGCTAGAATTTCTCAGGGAAACAAGGCATTAATAGCTGGCCTATCAAAAATACCAATTCTCATAATGAACCACATCAACTGATATAATTTTTATATACAAAGTTTAATTTCTTCTTACAATATATACAAACACCACCAAATAATACAGATGGGTATGTACCACAGAATACACACCCAAACAACGGAAGCAAATCATGTGTCAGTATTTCTGTTTTTAAAATCCTGTTGAAAAGGGTTTTTAAAAGGAACCATTCATACCTGAACCATTTGTACCTGAATCTCAGAGCTGACAGCTCTGAACCTGTGAGTAGTTAACCCTGACTGCATCTTCCAAAAAGCCAAGTAAGAGCAGCGTGTAGTAGCAGGAGAGATTCAAAGTGAAGTTAACATCTATGATCAAATATGTTGGATACAGGTCTGAAAGAGTGAGCTCAGTCAGAATTAAGGGAAGAGGATAACTCACACTGACAAAGGGGAAAAAACATTCCCCTAAATGAAAACGAGTTCAGAGGATGAGCTCACAGAAACTCCTGCCAGCAAACTACAGGTTTCAAACTGACTCAGTGAAATCAGCCACTGATGTGTGATAGGAACATGTAATTGGTCTGAAAATTGTCCTGACTGCTGAAGCTTATGCCAAGCACCTGAAACACAGCAGGGTGGTAACTAGGTCTCTTGAAGACACGTGCTTCAATTTCTGATCAGAACCACCAAATAGCCGTGTAAATACTGAGCGTGTTTTAGAACACATGTAGCACATCTCAGGCAGTAACATTAATTTTCAATGGTGACCGGATTCAAATGAGGTCTTTGGCACTGCTGTGGCTAGGCAATGGGAGGAGGCATGGCAAAGAGGAGGTTTTCTGCTAGCTTTAAATGTTCGTGGCACCGCAGTCTTGCTTTTGCCAAGCTGGCTCCTCTACTGAAATTAAGAATTATGTATTTGATACCTTGTCATCTTTATCACCCACAAAGAGCACGGAAGTCAACAATGGATTCAGAAAAAAACGTCATGCTGAGCAGGAAGACACCTAAACCCATGCTGAGGACAAAGCTGTAACTTGTGAATCCTGCCCTGCCTCTGAGGTTCAGGTGTCTTGCTAAGCCTTGTCAGACGCTCCTTCCTCTGTTACACACTCACAGGCCATAACGATCACATGAAAACAGAAAATCAGGTCCTTTCTCTCAATGTCTTTACAATATTTAAAGATCTTAAAAAACAGCAAAAGAAATGGAAATTTTCCCCTCTTACACAAATATTCCATGGTAAGAGAAGTGTTCTATAATATGTGGGCTGTAGGTTCAGATTTCACCTGGGTCTGAAGGGATGCAAGTCTGTGTCTTCTCTGTTTCAAGACCACCATAAGCACCACTAATACTCTGAGTTGAATACATTTTGCTATTGAAACTGTTCCACTTCATTAAAAAAATCAATACAGCGAAAAAGGAAAGGGAGAGAAAGCATGAGGATGAGTAATCCCTGATGGTCACCTGGCCAGAGGAAAATTGGTTTCTGCACTGTAATCCAGTTATGTAAAATACAGAAAATGAAGCCCTGTAAATAAAGGCCTGAATAATTTCCTATGGATTTGTTTCTCACAGACTGATCCTTTGGTGCCGAGTAAAATCTGAGATCTGAGCAAAGCTTGTCCTTGTGGCATTTCTGCTGTCACTCTCTTGTGTTTGTTCTCTGATACTGTGTGAAGGTGAGCTCATGCTACATTCTTTCGTGCAATGAGGTTCTAAGGTCTTGCTCCTTCTCTCAGTCACCCTCTTCATTAAACTGGAAGAACTTCTTCCTCTTGAGACCTCTATTGCTTTGTCGAGTTTGGTTGAAATTGGTTGATATGTTCAATGCTGTTCATCAGTGGAGGACAGGTGGAGGGATGGTTAACACAGACATTTCATTCTTTTCACAAAAGGCCAGGCTCAAAAGCAGCCTCTGGAATAGCGACCAGAAGCTGGGGTGCTCCCTCATTCAATATCCTGACCACTCAACCACCACTCTCTTGTTTCTGCTCAGTGAATTCTGAAGTCCTCCGTTCAGCACAGCACAGGAGGGAATGAGAAAGTCATCTTCTTTCCCCTCAACTGTTTATTAGTGCTACTGGTGAACTTGTTGGAGATGATCTAGGTTTGAGTCTTCTCAGATACCGGTGAGAAGGGAGACCTGTCTTGTACCTTTGAAAGACAGGTTCAATCAAAAGCTTTTTTAAATAAGCCCTCTATACCCCTGTTAATAGGAATACCCACTCCATACTCCTGTTGGGAGTCATTTATGGTTCTACATCCACTTTAATGTAGCCACCAATTTTCTACACCTTCCCTCTTTCTTTTGCTGACCCAAGAGCCTTCAACTTTTGAGACTTCTAAACTATAGGCTCTATGTTTTTATGGTATCATCATCTTACCCTTTTTCCACCTTTAAGAAACAAGAAACTCAGGTCAATTAAAACAGATGTTAAAAAATGTTCAGTACAACTAAATACATATTTTAAGCTAACTGTCAAACTAGTTGCCTGATTCCAACTCCCTGGACTTCTGCTGGGTTGGCTTTGGAGCAAAAGTTCCTTTTTGTTGTGCTGCCCCTGGGAAAAATAACAGGATCCTTGGTCTGACCTGTCTGGAATTTCTCAAGTCTGTCTCATAAAATCCTACTGACTCTACAAGAGCAGTTCTTAGCTTGTGCCTGCAGTTCTGGTTCAGTTGTGCTGATTTGCGTGTCCTGGATTTCAGGTACTTTAAGTCTGGCTTCTTTTTTCAGGTGAATTATTTTTTTCGGACGTTACGAAAAACAGATTTTTCAACCACAGGCACATATAGAATATTGTCCTGGGTATGGCAACAGTTAACTAAGGAATAGCTAGTTTCTTTGAAAAAAGTATTTGAGAAGGAGGGCTTAAGCCAGCTGTAGCTCATCATTGTATCAGGCCACATTAGCTTGGGGCTCATGTTTGCAGTATTATTTAAATGACTGTTTTGAACTAAAGACTTGCTTCAGTGCCAGTATTTAGAGTGACTATCCAGCTAAAAGCTCTTAATAACGTGTTTTCTTCAAACATCTGCTAAAAAGTCTATCTTACAATAAGAACAGTAAGATCTCAACAAGCATTTATTGACAAATGGAGGCTTTTAAGTGATAACAGTTGAGAGGATCTGATGCATTTCTGGCATGGTAACCCACACTGCTTGATAATTCCAGTTTCCAAGTTTTATCCAAAATACTCAAATGCTATGAAAAATGCTGCTAATATGAATCTGATTCGCAGATGTCATAGGATCCAGAACCTTAAAATTAGCAGGTATTGCAGGTGCTACACACATGTAGAAATGGAAGCCCATTTCTTTTTGTACGTGACAGCAGCTTTTACATCACAGACAAAGTGTCCTTCACATGAATAAAAAATGCCAGCTTTACTCTGGGATAATGACCATATCTGGATCTTAAATTGGAGAGCATTGCAAAGCCCAGACTGAAGACTAAACATTGCTTGGTTTGAATATAATTTTGCTGACCTTCTGTGGCAGATTCTTCCATCTAATTTCTCCTCCCAGGCAGAAAGCCACTTAATATTTCACCCACTGGTGCATTTTCTTTTCTGTGAATTTTATTTATTATTTATTCGTTGTCTTCCTGCCTTTCCTTCCGAAAGCTATTCCTAACCATTGGGTCCTTTACAGTCTTCCGTGGTAGCTGAGGCATACAAGATTTAAAACCCTTATTTATCAGCCTGCTCAGCTCAGTTTCTTTTGTTTGAAACTTTCTCCTGTGAAAATTGATCGCTTAATGGAAATGCCCTTTAATAACTTTAGTGTTATTAAATAAATAGTCATAACAATCATCAACATCCACACCATTTCCATGCTGGAACAATTCCTTAAAACATGCTTAAAAATGCAAACATGTAAATGAAGAAATCACAAAGAGAGAAGAAGATAAACCTCCATGGTGTTCTTAGGTGGTCTGTATTTAAGGCAGAATATTTCAAACAAATGAGAATTGAGAGTAACTCGCATACCAAACCCTATCTCTCTGACTGCCCGTACACAAGCTGTGTCTTTAGACAGCAGTTTGCAATCTGTGTTGTCTTCCCCTCTAACATCCCCCATAAGGATGCCTGGGAACTCAGGTTTAACTACGGAGCACAAGTCCATCCAACAAGGAGAACTGCAAACCTAATGAAGTCAACTGAGTGACTTGCTTCATAGACATCTGTGGTCTTTCGAGCAGGCACAAATGAACTGTATTGATTTTGGCCAGATCAATGTTTCTCTGAAGCTCTTTTTAGAGACTAAACACTTTTTGGCTCACTTGCCTCCATCCAGCCCCAGAGCTGGCAGTAACCCAGTCAAAGTCAGAAAATGGAGACCCTGACTGTAAGCACAGTAAGCACTGACTGCAAGAGTGAACCCCACTTGGGAAGAAGTAAACTGCTGCTTAGTGCTGCTGCTGCCTGCATTGTGCACCCCCTTGAATTGTGTCCCCACCTTGAGAAAGCAGCTCTCGAAGGAGAAATGCTGATTTATCAGAGAGATTCCTAGAGAGAAGGCTGGTCATAAAGTGTGGTCCTTTCTCTCTGCCTCTCCCTCCTGCACCTGAGGCATGAGCTTTTATTAAAATGAAACCTCCGGGGCACTGTGTCCTGGCATTGTATACCTGGACAAGGCAGCATCTCAGAAATGGGGTTACAGGCAGGTGCTCCACCCAGTAGCCAGGGTGGAAAGTGATCTGTTAAGATGCGAGACAATCTGTTAAAAGTGACAGATCTTCCTTCGATCTATTTAAAACTGATTAAGCCTATCATTAAGAATTCCTGGGCTGTGTTAATAACTTGGTGTGGTTGCCCGTTCTCACCTCCCAGGCTGAACATATTCGTGGCATACACTGGTGGCTTTTTCCCCCCTTCATGAAGAAAACAAAAGGATGTTGTTACTGAAGTAGTCAACGCACACACTCATTAGTTTGTTGTAAGTGACCAGGCTTCGTTAGTAGGGGCAAACACAGACAGGGGGCTGAGCTCATGGTAGCAGTAACACCTGCAGAACATACCATACCCCCTGAGCCACCGCCATCAGCCCTGACCCCCGCCCAGGGAGCCGGAGCCGCTGCCTGAAGATTTCTTCAGTTCTATTTTCATAGACTGAGTCTCAGCACGAGGCTCGAATTTTGTCACATTTCCTGCTCCTGGGGCTGCCACTATTGGCTTTCCTGCTTTCATACCTTTTGACACAGGAATGCGGGTGGGTGTAGGTCTCGGGGATGACCCGTCCTGTCCTGTCTGCAAAAGAGAGACACACAAAGAGTGAAATGATGTGAACTGGGGGCTTTTGTTTTTCATATATTCTCATCACACGCTTTTCATTTACGTCTCAAGCAACAAGTCCCAAATCATGCCTATTAGCAAATTAATGTTCACATTTGAAACCTGGCAGCAGCAAATGCCACCAGAGCAGGGCCGAAGGTACAAAATCAGGGTGAAAGTAGTTTTCCAGAGGTGCAGCATTTTGGATCATGATGTCCTAAGGACAGGAATCCCTGCAGAACTGATTCTGCAGCACAACACAGTGCAGGGCTCACTCAGAGGCTGCTGAGCCACTGGCTAATGCTGAGCCCTGACTAATTGCCATGTTTTCAGAGCTGGGACAAGATCTCTCAGCCATGTAAATAAAATTGAACTTTGCTTCCCCAAGTATGCTGGGCCATGGCTGGAGCCACTTACTTCTGCACCGGGAAGTACGGGAGCAGAAGGAAGCAAATAGGGCCAGAACAGAGAGACAGGGCAAAGACTTGGATTTCCTTCTCCTGCGGGAGGAAGGATGTGGGAGCCATAGCCACGACTTGATGACCTCTGGCAAAGGGGAAGCAAGCATTTCCAGGTCTACCTCAGGGCAGAATGGAGGTGGTCACTTTTGCCTTAACTACAGCCTACCTAGAACACTGATCCTCAAGTTAGGGGACATCAGAAAACTAAAAAAAAAAAAAAAAAAAAAAAAAAAAAAGTCCCAGAGCACCAGAGCAATTTTTAATGTTTATTTCTTCTGGAGGGAAGCTGGTTGAGGGCCCGAGCCCTCTGCACGGGGCTGGCAGATCCAGCACAGCAGCTACCAGGGATCTGTGCCCATCGGCAGTGCCAGCTGGCGGCCAGGCAGGCTATCCCACCGCTTTGAAAACGGCAATCCACACATAGGTTCAGGCAACAAAATGCCACTGTGTAAACATACAAGGAGTACTTGGATAGGACAAAAAGACTCAAAAGAGCCAACTGGTCTTTTTTGGGCAGATAATATTGGCCAAATCTGGAAGCTAGCCCTTAGGGACCGCGACCTAAAAGAAATATCTGCAACCATGACAGTCCTGCAAGGAAAATGTGCATTACCGTCTGTAGTGTGCAATATAGACACACATGTTAACAGGACAACTTCTATCTCAGCTTAATATAAATTTGGCTTTTTTCTTTTCAGATAACCATGAAAATTTTGATCTCACAAAAGGAAACACTTTTCAAAAGATCCTAAAATCCTAGAGAGATCTATTTGCTAAATGTCTAAATTCTGCAATTTATGGCTTATAAGCAAAATAACACTAAACTGCTGAGGAAGATTGGATTATGGGATTCTGTCAATTGTAACACATATTTGCACATTTACTTTAAAATGCTTTTTAAAAATGTTCCACGAAGGAGCATTTTTCTCTCTCGAAGGATTTCCAGCCAGTAGCATCAGAGCCGTCTGTCTGCATCCTGAGCATTCAAAGGAAAGCCATTCCTTAATCTTCTAAGACCAGTTCAAAACCCTATGTGTACACAAAAAAAAAATCACAATTGGAAAACTTGAATGCTGTCTGCCTGGCAGGAAGGAAGCCATTTTCAATAACTAAAAGCAACATTTACAATAGCAGTCTAAGGGCTAATATGGAACTCACATGTAGATGTCAAAACAAGTTAGGTCCATACAATTCTGTAGGGCAAAACATGCAAATGCATTCCATCAGCCTTGGAAAATATGTCAACATCCCAGGGAACCCAAATGACAAACATCTTGTGCTCCCTGAAAGAGCTCCACAGTGTGTAAACATGAGGCAATCAAATGAAGTAGCTGGAATCTCAGGCATTTCTTCAGCTTTATTCGCATGTTAATTATTAGCTAAGGATTTGGGTACTTTCAAGTTACTCATTTCAGGCCTAAATCACTCAAAATCACTTTGAAAAGAACTCTTAACTTGTTTTAAATTTTTTAGTTTCCTTCATTGTGGCATACAAACATGCTGATCATGTGGAAGCTAATGCCTGCCTCACAGACGGCTGCAAAAGCATTTTGTTTGCTAAGCAAAGAAAAACAGCACAAAGGTGGCTCTTCAGCAAGACGTCCCCTTGTGCAAGCAAGAGTGACAGCAGAAGCAGGCACGGGATGCTGGCAGGCTTCAGTCATGTCTGTGGCCGAAACCCCAGAAAACCGTCTCAATTCTTGTGCAGCCAGCATGATTTGGCAGTGAAGCAGCTCCAGAGGAAAGCAGGGTGAAGTTCCCTGGCTCTGAGCTGGCTGTGCATGGCACTGGAGCAGTGCAGGCAGCCCGAGCCAGGCCAGTGAACACCTTACTGCATTCTGACTGCAGGACGAATACGTGCAGCCACCACACTGTTTGGGTCGATAAGCAGAGCTCACTTGCAAGCGCATTAAGCAGTGAGGTTGGACAGCTGCATTAAAGGGCGAAAAGCAATTTCAATGTACACAACATTTACTGTGTTTTAGTGGTTTGTAACAGATCCTGCATGGTGCATTTGATGGATACACAAGAAGAGAGCTTTCATGCACATGTTCACTTTGGGGATATTTTAATAACAGAGGTGCATTTTCAGCATTTGTTCTTGATCAGATCGGGGAGCAGCTTACCCTGGACAAAAACGGTTCAGTTCAGCGGCTGACGCAAAGGTATCCAGTGCAATTTGAGATGCTCTGGGCTATTCAAGCTATCTGCACAGGGCTGGTAGATAAGAGAGGATCTAAGGAGACCTGCAACCTCTGATAAAGCAGCTGGAAGTTAGGCAGCCTACTTGACAGCACTTTAAATGGCATGAAAGAAGTATGTTTAGGCAATTGAATCCTGAAAAGGTGGGACTTGAGACCTAGTCACTAAGTGCAGCCAGGGGAGCCCAGTGGAAGCGTACAAAGCTAAATTTGGACACCAATCTCAACCTAAACGCTGCCCAAATGAGAGTAGTCTTATAGCTGCTTTAATGTGTACCCAGTGAGCATTGGCACCCAACAGCCTCTGAGCCATGCCCTGCACCCTCGGTCGTCAGAAGAGAACCAGGAGAGTTGCTGTAAATCAACAGTAACACCCTGTATTCCTCCACCTGCCAACCTGCTCCGCCACAAAACCAGTCTCTGGCTTTGGACTCTGAGGCAGGCAGACACCACAGGTCAGGCTGAATCTTTAAAAGTACCATGTGCGCACCTTAAAGTTAACTGCTTCGGTGCCTGCAGTACAGAAGATGACTCCATAAATTCAAATTGGAAAGAGTGTCACATGTTTTCAGATATGAAAACGGTAACTGCAAATTTGTTGTAGCAGCAGGTAAGAGCTAGAAACTTAGAATTAGTTTCCCCTTTGGAGCTTGGTAATGCATTAGTACATTGTACAGAGCATCTCGTGTGAGGAGAGCTTAGAAAAAAGTAAAACCTGTGAGCTAAGAAAGCAGCTTTGTATAGGTTTGTCTTCTTTGATTTTATGAACTAACCCCCTCAAAACGGTATCAATGTTGGTTTCTTCTAGTGTTACTGAGTAAATGATTACAACTTGTTTTTTTGATGAGGGGTATTGCACGTGTTTATAAAACAGCCATTTGCAAAACAGATGGTGAATATACAACTTTTTTAATTTTTTTTTTTTTTTCATAGGGAGGAAAAAGCACATTTGGGCTTGTTAGAAGTTCCCTGGTAATCTGATTAGGGGTCTTAAAAAACAAAGGAAAGCATAAAATAAAGTAAATCACATGGTTGAGCTATTTTCCTTACATTCCAAATCAGGGATGAAGTGAAGAAAGGAAGAAAGAAGCCACTTTTTAGCCAGTTGAAAACAAAACAAAAAAAATTTATCTTCCATGGTTCAGTGCATCACCACAGAAGGAACAGACATCCAGTAGTAAAGAATGAGGAATTATTAAAAAAAAAAAAAAAAAAAAAAAAACTTTTCCAAGCTTATGAGAGACAATCAAGTTTATAAATGAATTAATTCAAGACTTTTTAAAAAATGAACAATTGCCTCTAGTATGCAGGAATCCCTGTAACGTATCTACAATACATCCTATATGCGAGGAGAGAGAGAGTATAGGTGTAATCCCCTATACATCAGTATGACAAATGCAAGTTTTCTTAAGCAGGGGCCTTAAATGGGAATGGCAGCAAAAGTGTGTAAGTATTTCCATATCTTTGAAGGTATCTCAAATACACTTTGCCATTTCAGCTTGGACAGAGATGGCTGAAGAGCATGTTATCAGGGTCTACAGACTTCTGAATGGCAAGGGCAAACGAACAGGGGAAGACCATTCAGTATTTGTCAAGATACAAGAAAGACGCTGTAACCACTGAAGGTATTGCATAAAAGGACAGCATTTTTCTCATAGCCTGCAGCCAAATTCACTGCCCCATGATGTTGTGGAATCAACAGTAAAAATTAGTTCAAAAAGCAATTAGAATAAATAAATAAATAAATAAATAAATAACACTCTACCACAGTCTACTAAACACAAAGAGGTTGCTACAAGCTCTAGTTCAGAAAGAAGTACCCACCTATAGCGAAAAATGGGGAACAGACACTGAGGGAAACATTAATCTATGTTTACTCACTTAAAATAATTCTATCCCAAGCATCTGCTAAAGGCTACTGTCTGGCTAAATGAGATTTTGGACTAATTCAGTACTGCTGCTTTTATATTTTGGTCAAAATCTTCTTTCCCAACTAAAATAATGCAAAATGATGTCTAAGGCCTAGTAAATCTTGGAGGGAGGCCTATCAAAAAATCTTGTCCAACGTGGTTAAATACAGAGGTAAGAGACTGACTAAATTTGATTTTCTATGAAAAAGAAATTAGGGAACCACCACAGAGACGCAGAGAGAAAGCAGCAAAAAAAATAAGGTCCCTTCCAACCCGAGCCATTCTATGATTCTATGATTCTAATATTGTGGAGGAAGCACCATTGTAACACGGCCCTTATAAAAGCTGAGAATGTCAGAGGAACAGAAAGAGCTTTAGTATTCACTGGCTGAAAAAGACTTGGAGCCAAAAGCAATGATACCATGTCTGGCTATTCATTCATTTGGAGTTCAGATATTAATTAAATTATAAATGGAAGGGGATTCTACCAAAGAAATATCAGCCTGCATGATCAGACTCTAAAGACTCTCCAGCTGGGCCAAAACCTATTAGGAGTATTTTCTGGAGTCAGAATTTGCACTTAGGAAAAATAAAAATACAGTTTCTTGCTCTATCATCTCCATCATTCTTTGTCCCTCTCTTTCTTACAGTTGGAATTTTACAAGATTGACATTATTTTCAGTAACTTTGCAGGGACTTCTTTTCAGAGTTGTTCTTTTGTGAGATAATGCCAAAAGTATACTAGCATCCAATGCTGGTATAAAAATATCCATTTCCACCACAGGGGAATCATGTAAATTCTGAATTTATGTTTAAGCTTATATCTGAAACACATGCAGGGAAGTCAAGAGTTTTTCTCCTCTTCCCACCCATTCTTTCCCTGCCGGTGTCCCAAACCCAAACTATGGCCTCCCTTCTCCTTACCACAGAGACTACAAAATGAGACCATGAGGCCAGGCTGCTTACCACTGACTGTGTTCCTCGTGTGGAAGACGTAGTAACAGGAGTTATAGTGATAGTACTTGTCACCTTGCTCGCTGCAGGTCGCGAGGATAGGTTGTTCCGGGGTGATCGAAGGACGGTGCCAGTGACAACTTCCTTCTCAGCTGCTATGTTCACTGGTCTGACTGTTATCACAGGACTTGCACCATCCAGCGTGGCACCAGGGGAGCGTTTAAACTGGGAACCTAAGTGGATGTGGATTTTGTTGTCTTCTGTTGTAATAATGTTGGCATTGGCGTTGTATTTCCGGATTGGAGTTGGGACGGTTTGTTTTTCTGGTGTAACTTTGAAGACGGCCCTTCCCATGGTCGTGTCTTGTGACTGAGGAGAAACAGAGATTTCTGTTGGTGCTGCGGATGTCGATACTGTCATAATCTGAATCGGTGATGCAGGTCTGTCAACAAAGGGTGCTCTCCCTCCGTCCGGAGACTTTTCTCTGGAGAATGTTGTAATTGTGACTGGAGACATGGAACGGTCTGGGCCCATTGGACTTTCGCTGCCTTTTCCTTTTTGGGGCATAACATTTGGAGAGGGAATGATGGTTATTCGTGGCTTCTGATTTCCCAAAGTAGGAATGACAGTGGTACTTGAAAAAAACTCCTCTGAGGTTGGACTGGTTATCTCCAAAGTAGCTGTGCTGTTCTCGTGGTCTGGTGTCACCCGAATATGAAGAGGCTGACCCTGTTTTGGTGAAAGGACAACCTCCCCAGGATGCGCTGGACTTCCATGGGCTCGGGCTCCTTTATCCGGAGTTGCCTGAGCCCCAGTTTCCCTCTTTCTCATCCATGGTATCCAAGATTTCCTCATTGCAAGGTCATTCGCTGCTGGAGGATATCTCTCAAGGACTGAAGAACGCTCCATAGGTTTCTTCAGACCTACCTGTCGCAGATTGCTCATGATGTGATTCTCCTCCTGGAAGGATTTCCGTATAAACACAGCTGGAGTTTCTTCTTCTGCTGCTTCACTGCTTACAGCATCTGTTTGCACACCAGTGGATGTCACAGGAACATCGACTATTCTTCGTCCATTTATGCTGGGCCTCAGAGCACGGCTATAACGCTTAGAAAGTTCTAACTCTCTTGTTAGGTTCAGAACTTCCTGTCCCATGCTCTTGTTCTTATTTTCTTCTTCCATAAACCTCTGCTGCAGAACTGAGTAATCAACCTGAAGCTGAGAAAGTTGGTCTTCTTTGTTCATCAGCTCATGGATTTTCTCCTTAAGAGCCTGAACTTCTGCTTTCAAATCTCTGCTTTTAGCCTCTTCCAGACGAAACCTGTGCCTCAACTCTGCCTCCTGGCTCACTGCTTCACCTTTTTCTATTGCTTTGTTTTTGGCAATCTGGAGCTTCATCTCCTCCAGCTGTTGAGAAAGTAAGTTAGCTTTATCCTGCTCAGTCCTAAATTTCTGCTCTAGCTGATCATATTCGTCTTCTGTCTTCATCAAATCTCCTTCAACCACTTCCAATTGTTTGAGCCTTTTTTTTAGTCTTTCAATTTCAATGGTAAGCTCCTTAATCTTGTTGTCCTCATGACAACCATGCTCTGGTCCTTTTCTGGCTCGACCTCTTGTAATTTCTCTTTCTACTTCCTCCATACCATCAATCCTTTTCTTTAACAGGTCAACTCTGCAGCTTAGTTCAGACGATTTTTCTTCTTCACTTTTCAGTTTGCCAATCAACTCATCCCTTTCCTTTGTCAAACTAGACACCTTTTCCTCCATTTCAGACTTCAGTTTCAAAAATTTCTTACTTTCTTCTATCAGCTTCTCTGTTACATCCATAACTTTCCCTTGTTCAACTTTAAAATTCTTGTTTAGACCCTCAACCCTTTTTTCCTCCTGTTTTATTTTTTCCATCATATTTTTTCGTTCATCAACCAACATTACCGTAAATGACTTCAGCTTTGTAAGGTCATCTTTTAAGCTTATTTCAGCCTTTTCCAACTTACTTTCTGATGCCTCAAGGTCTTTCACTCGAGTCTTCACCACTTCCAACTCATTTATCAAATCCTTAGTTAAATTCTTTTCTTTCTCCAAGTTTATGTGTAGCTGGGTGCATTCAGACTTACTTTTACTGAAAGCCTCTTCCAGCTTCTCCAGTTCTGACATTCTCTTCTGCAACTTTTCCACTTCAAGTTTCAACTCTTTGCTATGGTGCTCTTCCTCTTGCAGTTTATTTTTCAGCTCTTTACACTGGGATTCAGTTTTTGTGATCTCTTCATCTTTTCCCTCCATTTCAAGCACACGCTTGCGAAGGTTTTCCACTTCTGCCATTAAGCTAGAGTTCCCACATTCCCCTTTTGCTATTTTATCTCTTAGTTCTTGAAGTTCCTCCTCAGCTTTTTGAAGACTTTTGTTAGTTTCTTCTAACTCCTCTATTCTGCGAGTCAACCCAACCAACTTAAGCCTTAGCTGTCTGTTATGTGACTCTTGATTAGCCAGTTTAGCTGTCATCTCCTCATGTTCTTGAGAAAATGATGATGTTTTGTGTTCAAGTTCTGTCTCTAACTTCATCAGTTTTTGTCCATCCTCTTTCGTTTTTGCAGTAATGATTTTAAGCTTTTCTTCTTCTTCCTTTAGTTTTTGATTTAAATCTTGTATTTTCTGGCTTTGTTGACCAAGTTGTTCAATATGCATTTGTCTTTCATCCACCAGCATGAGTGCAAATGACTTGAGCTTGACAAGTTCTTCTCGTAGTTTACTAAGTCTCTTTGTATGTTCTTTCTCCTTACGAGCTTGATAGATCTTCTCCTGCTCAAGAAGTTTCTTCAACCTGAAACAAGTTATTACAAATGCATTAAACTAAAATATATACATATTTGGCACATTTCTCAGTTTGGTGTTTTTCTCCATTTTTAACTCACTTTCATTTTATTAGGATTTTTTTTTCTTCATTAATAACTTAGGTAGTCTTTCAACAAGTGACTACCTATCACAGTTATATTCCCCAGCCAAACTATTTTAAATTGTAAAATTAACAGAAGATTACACAAAATCATCTAGAATTCTGAAAAACAGTGAAATTTTATACATGTATACATAGCAGACACATCATTTTTTAACTCCTTTACATTTATGTCTCAGCTAGGATGACATTGATAAGGGTATATAAGGACAGGTATACCTATTCACCAATCCATTTATACAGAACTTTTTTTACAAGGTGATTTCCTCAATAATGTCTTACATACATAAAAATATGTAAAATAAAAATTAAAAAATGAAAAAGAAAAAGAAAAAGAACTAATGCAACCATAGATAAATGGATCAATCCTGGTTATAAATAAACTAGCTGGACAAAAGATTATGTTAGCACATGACTGATAACCATCTGGGCATCCCAGGCATAAAAATCAGCAGTAAGAGAAATTTGCTAGCACAGTAATTATTATGTTGAGAGGTTTGTTCTCCCTGTTGCATTTCCATTTCCAATAGCAGATTTTGTTGACTACAAGGGTCAGACTTACCAAACCTTTGGCTACAGCTAACCGTAGTTGGAAAATGCTCTCCTTTTTAGCCTCTAAAGCTGTATTTTCAGACAATATAAAAACACAAATCAGATCTATCCTCAGAATGATAATATAGACCTATGTTTTTCCAGCATGGGAAAATGCATTATCCATTACCTATGCAACATTTCAATGGGAAAGTGAAGCACACTGGTAGGTACTTTGTACCTGTGATTTATAGTAAGAATACATTGACATCAGCACAAGACATTTGCATTGACATCTGCATATATTATAAGCACAGATTTATGAGGCTGGTGATCCTCAGCTGATAAAGAGGTACAGATAACACAGGGATATATCCCCTACTAATATAAAAGCTTTACTGTAAAAACAGCAGTATGATTTAGAAAAGACACAGGTATGCATGCTGAATTTACTGTGAAATAACGTTTTTCAAACCACCTACAGCTCCCATATAAAGAGGTGTAATGTTTCAAGTCCACTTGCTTTGCTCACCCTATGCCTGAAACATTTAAACTTCTTTTAACTGCGACAAACAATGAGATGATAACAGCAGAGCAATTTGTCACCACAATTTGACTTGTAGTAACTGAAAGATCCAAATCTTAGCAAAGACTGACTTTAATCAGTACTGCTATGTCAAATGCTGTACTGTACATGGCAGTGGGTGAAGCCCGGGTACATACACACTTCTCCCTGCTGCCCCAGCAATGAAGTGGTGCAGGGAGCTCCAGGGCACAATGCAAAACACCAGGGATGTCTCCTGGAGCGCTCACCTGAACTCTGAACTCATAAAACCAGCCACGTTCACTTGGTTTTCCAGCAACTATTAATGTTTCACTCCTTGTCCCTCAGGGACCAGAAGGCACAGGAACTAAAATGCAAAGCTATCAGAAAAGAAAAGGAAGTCAGAAAGCAGAACAGGATGCAGTAGGTAGGGAAGGAGAAGGCTGAAGAATGCATTTGTAAACAAGAGTCGGATAGGATGTGGGAGTAAGAGAATAGCAGGAACCAGCAGGAGAGGGAAAAACAAACAAACCTTGCAGCCAACCTTGGTGGGTCACAAAAAATCTCTTTAGTTTTGGCAACTCTTTGGAAAGGACTGAAAAGACACGCTGGCATATGCCTCACTATGGGTCACGTTAGAATGTCAAAAGGTAAAAAAAGACCTGCTGCCACTCACAAAGCACTCCCTTTTCACACCGAAGGAGGAACTTTATTAGCATGAAATATATTCCCCAGCTACTCCATCACACTGCTTCATGCAAAAGCTTCTGCCAAGAACTCTCCCTCTCTCTCCCAGGCTACATTTATAAAGAAATAGGATGCGTGCTCTCACAAAATATTATTTATTTATTTTGCCACAACAGAACAGTGGGAACTAGCCTGGTGGAGCTCTGAACGACCCAGCTCCCAAAGTCATGAATATATATACAAGAATGTGAGATCTTTTTTTAAAAATAAAATTTTAAGGTGGCCCCATAAATTCAAAAAACAGAAGACTTTTATTTTCTTTTAAAAAATCTTCCCTTTTGAAAGCCTATGTAGAGATGCTCAGAAAACTGTGTATGATTTTGAATTCCTCGGATGTTCATAAATGGCAGGTGTGATTTTTACATGGCAGTTGCTACAGGTGGTACATTGCAGCCAGAATGTTATGCAGAGTGCAAAACAATTCACTGGCCACACAGTTATCTGAGAGCCTAGTGGGGAATGTTGCTGAGACAATCCCTCAATGAAAACAAACAAACAAACAAAAAACAACACCTGACTGATAAACTAAGACAAAGAAATGCCAGGGATGATACTGAGAACTGGAGAAGAAGGCACATTAGCCCTGTTACTGCCATGCTGCAACACTCAGGGGAGTCAGCAGTGTGAAATAACTGGACTCGCACCTCTGGGAAAAACAAAAATACCATAACTGTGCCAATACAACTAAGTAAATAAGCTTACATATTACATGTTGACCAAGGTAGGAAACACCATGGAGCCTTCTATTCTGCCTCAGCCTTTAGACAGCGAAACCAGACTGCCTAGGATCTGGCAAGTGAGCTTTCACAGAAGTCTGATACTTGATGACACTTCTGTTTTCCACAGCCAGGGAAACTGCTTCTGTGAGGGATGGATGGGAAAGCTGCGCAGGTGCCAAAGGAATAAACAATATCTACAGCTTTTCCGTGGTATTTCTAACCACTATAATAAAGTTGACTTGAAGCTCACTCCTGCTTTTGTCTGCTGTACATAACTCAGTGGCTAAAACCGAATTTCAGCAGGACTGCAAAGTGGTGTTGCCCCATCTGACCCTCACAACTGCTCTGCTACCAGGCTTCTCATCTGACTGCTGCTGCTGCTCATGTTTGCTAAGTGAGTCCAACCTGCATGAGCTCTGATGAAACTCTGAAAGCACCTCAGAGACTCGGAATCTGTGTCCTTAATGTATTTATCTGGAGCAACTGCATTCTGTGTTGTCAAGAGGTTGAAAGCACCTGCATTCAGGGTCAAAAACAAAAAGGGAAAGAGGAAAAAAGAAAAAAAGAAAAAAAAAAAAAAAAAACAACCAAAAACAGCATTTTAATAATGAAATGTGAGCTAGTCAAAACACTGACAAACCAACAGTTTGGTACTCTGAGTCCAGTCCCTGTATTTTCTGTCTTGGTTTGCTTTTTTTTAAGAAATTAGAAATATTTTGATATAATTATATTATCTGCATTCATCAATAAGAGTATAAAGTTCTCAAACATACAGACCACAGTGGGGATGAAGGGAAGGCAGATCTGCTCAACGCCTTGTGACTGCTTCACCGCAACACCTGCTTCTCAGTGAAAAGCACTGCTGAGCTTGGCTCAGTACCCTCCTATCCCCTTTACAGTAAATTGAGTAAATAAAATAGCAAATCCTTATGTACGATTATGTGCAAACTGTTAGCTGCCTCAGTTAAAAACATTCTAGGACAACGCCATTCCCTAATTTTGTACCACAACGCCAGATGCACCTGATCCTGGTGCCAAGGCAGGACATGGGCCTACTGAAGCTTCTGGCACAGCGTGGCATGGTTTGTGCCATGACAGCACAAACCAACCACAGGGTTAAGAACAGGAAGATTTTCATAAATCAATCTCAGCTTGCAGATATGAGTGGAGGAAGAGCAGCTACATACTTGGTTTTAACCTTCTCGATGTGCTGGAAACAGCCAGCAAGGGTGTAGGTATGAGCGGGTGGGCACCAGGCCCTCCCTGCCCTCCTTCCTGCAGGTTTGCTGCTGAAGTGTTTCATTGCACGAGGTCTTTCTGCTTCCCCTTCCCTCCTCCTCACTTCAGATTGTCAGAAATGGGTTGGGATGCTGATACCTGCCAAGCCCTCTCCCTCCAGGGATGTCGCTGCACTTCTTTTGTTATGGTTATATGTCTATGCTTTGTCCTACCTGTCCTGAATTACTTGCTCAGGCTGGGGCTAATCACTCCTTCAGGTCTAGAAGGCATTTTTTTTCCATATAGGAAAACTGGCCAAAACCCTACAATTTTCCCCCCTCAGCCAGATGCCTGCTGCCAGAAAGTCTGGCTATTGTGTCAACGTCTTTGTAAGAGACAGTTCTGGATTACAGTGCAGACTCGGTTTGTAAAGAGGCACGTTGGGTATGTTGTGAAGAGGTCTCCAACACAGGCAGGGCTTCAGCCTGCTGCAAGCACTGCTCCTGCCTTATGGGGGGCCCTGACTGTGCCCCAAAGGATGGGTGACAGAGGACGCAGACGGCTGTCCCTAGTCCTTCCAGTGAGGAATAAACCAGGGCTGAAGGGCTCCTTGCTGGAGTCTGCACTGGATTAATGCTGCTAGTTAGCCATCAGGGTGGTTTAATATTCCCTTAACTCTGATCAATTCATTGAACCACTAAAGCTACAGACTTAGTTTAGCCATATACATATTTTTTTTTTTTGCTGGTTTATTTCTGCATATGTCAAGTTCATTCACTGAGATGTGCAGGAGGAACCTCACAGTACCATATTCTCAGTGTCTCTTCTCAGACCAGAGCGAGACTTCAGCACGAATTATAACTTAGAGCTGGAGAACAGTGTTTTGGTGGTTTTGAAAGACACTGCGATAACTTCATACCAGAAGAACTTAGATGGGCATTACTGGATTTTAGATGGAACTTATTTTAATTGTAAATGGTAGAAGAAGTAACAGCAGCAAGACCTGAGCCAAAATCAAGCATTAGTCCTTGCCTACATTTGCAAAAAGATTGCAAATAGTGATCAGTAAGCATTTTCTGGCTTTCTAAAGGACCATAATCTTTATGAATGCATTTGAATTATAATCAAAATAGCAAACTGGGAAGTATAAAAACCCTGCCTGGCACTGAAAGCTGATAAGAGAGCAATTCTCCAAGATGGTTACAATCTTTTAAGAAAATACAAAGAATTTTCAGTTATCCATGGCAAGATGCTCAGTGATTTCCATTAAGCCACTTGTCCTCTTACGGAAGCATTCACTTCAGAATGTTTTAAGCAGAGCATGGAGAAGTGAAAAGCCCCCAAAACATTTATTAAAAAATTTACCAGAGTTTGCACTGCACTTTCCATTTCCATTTGTCAGTACTTCCATCAAGATATTAAAAACTTCACCACTGACTGCACAACCTTTCCCACCTCTAGGACAGAAATGGGCACCCACCTATGCGAGGAAACCCTGGTAAGGCAGAACATGGCCTGAAATGAGCGGTTCATGTGTGCATCAACATTTTGGCACCACACTTCAGTTGTGCTGGCCTAGTTTATCTCCCCCCAGTGCCAGAAGACTAAGTTAAGCTTTCAAGGTATCTCCAAGTGTTTAATGAAGAACCCACAAGAGGGACCAATGCAGAGAGTAACCCAGAGAGATGTGAAGAGGTATTTCCTGCATTATCAAGCCAGGGGCAGCAGAGGGAACATCAGATAGAAGGATGGGAAGGAGGATGGGAATCAGGTAAGACCTCTGGAGCAGCTTTTAGCTATAAGCTTATACACAGCCTGGAGGCCCACAGAGCTCCTCACTGCTGCTCTAGCACAAAGCCAACTCGGTTGTACTTCTCCTGTAGTACCTCCCTCACCATTTCAACAGCTAAAAGCTTGTTGCAAAGGGATGTAGTGAATTCCACCCTATTTTTTGTGTGGCTGGGAAGTGAGGGTCAAGAGAAGCATGCTAACGAGGGCACAGTCACTCCAAGGATAAGCTGACTGGCAGCTGATGAAGGCTGCTTCCTCCACACAGGGCCAACTACACCAGTTGGCAGTGTTTCTGCCACTCACACAGCTGTCCTGAGGAAGGACTCGGCAAGCAAACACCTTCACAAGCTCCTCTCTCCTATCTTGCCAGTTGAGCCCTGACAAGTTTGGTATTGTACTGGTGCAGCATTAGACAGATTGGACAATTTCTTAGCAGGATTTCAAAAGCTGCTGCCCATTAAGTAGTGATGTGAGGGGCTGAGTGCTAGAATCTAGAAACCAGGGAGGACAAATACCACCAAGAGATGCTTTAACTTCATAAAGCAGTTCCCTCTTCATCTACTTTTTTTTTTTTTTTTTTCTGTTTAATGTACAACAGCTGATTTTGAAGATTATTTCTATGGCCACTGGGAAATTCTCCCCTTCTCCATTTCTGACTGCCTCTGTATCCCAGCCACTAGGCTGAGATTCAGGGACTCTGAGCACCTACAATTTCAACTCAAACCAAGCAGAGGGAGAAGGTGGCCAGGCTCCCTAGGAAGCAAAAATCAGGCCTAACAGCACTTAGGCTGGACAACTGAAAATTAGGCAGCTCTTTCAAATCATCAGTTTCAGGCCTGATTATACTTTATACACTTATACGCATCTCAGCTGACAGAAGAAAGATGTGAATGAGATCAGGTCCCAGGGCAGGAAAAGCAAACCACAAAAAACAAACCACATTTGTGTTCCTTTCTCCTTTCTATTTGTCAGACTTTAAAGCCAACTAACAAAGAGGCATCTGCTTGTTTTGCCTTGCTACAGAACTTCCCGAGATGCTGTTCTGTTATCACAGGGTCAACTATGAAAACAAATAAAACTTGTTAAAAAAAATAAAGTTACCAGTTCTAGTGAACTTAAGGACACATTTTTGTGGCTATATTCTACGCAAAATTAAAGCGTAAAAAAAAACAACAAAAAACAAACAAACAAAAAAAACCACGTATTCTTCACTGCAGAATTAATTTTTGAGAAGTGATTTTATAAAATTATATCAAAAGCAAATTAATACTCTTGCTACTTCAAAACTACATGACAGTGCCCAAATTATACCATGGAAAACATTTTCTTGATTTAGGAAATGGTCTTACATTAACATTGATTGTCTCATACACTGCTCTTTTTCTCCTTTTTTTTTTTTTTTTTTAATTTCTAACCCTGATTTTGTACAAAGGAAAATCCCCTGTGCTGAAGCGGTCTGTCGGTGCCGAGGCTGTCTGTCAGTCTGCACGGTGAGTAAGGCAGGAGAAGGAACCCTTACGAGGTCTAGCGTCCCACCGACCTACCTGCCCGTACCTTCTCCAGGTAAGGAACGCACCAAAGACCTCGACGAACACCATCACAACCGAAACTTGCTCAGGGAACGAAGCAGCATTACAACCGGACAGGCACTTTTTTCCCCCCCCCCCCCCCCCCCCCCCCCCGATCCCAATTAAGACACCCCCATTAATTTCCCAGCCGGGAGGGAGGGCGAGCAGAGCATCGGAAAGGCGCTGCGCTCCGCTCAGCGACCGCGTTCGCCAGCCTCGCGGTTGTCCTCCCCTGACCCCTCGGGGCTCAGTCCTCCCCAGGAAGCCCCAGGGCACCCCTCGGCACCGGGGTCACGGGGGGCACAGGGGGGCTCCCTTCTGGCCCCATAAGCAGCTCCCAGAATTCCCCCTCCCCGGGCAGCCCCCGCTCCCTGCTTATGCCGGGCATCCAGCTCGCGAGTGGAGTGCGCACGGATGGGAGCTGCTCCAACTAAAAACAGTAATAATAACAATAAAATAAATAAATAAATTATTAAACTGGCATGATCTTACCTTATATAGAGACTTTTTTTTTTTTTTTTAAGCTACCGAAAGGAATAGCCCGCAGCCCCCGGCGGGTCGGAGCTGTCGCTCAGCCCCCCCGCCGCGTCCGTGCCGTGTAACTGCCTTGTCCCCTCCGTGTCCCCTCCGTGTCCCCTCCGTGTCCCCGCCGCACGGTGCCGGCCGCGGCGCCGGTCGCGCCGGCTCGGGGCAGGGGAAGGGGTGGAGCGGGGAAGGCGGCGGCCGGGCTGCGGGGCCGGGGGTGCGGCGGGGAGAAGGGGGGTGCAGAGGGGAGGGGGCTGCCCTGCCCTGCCCTGCCCGCGGGGGAATTCGGGCAGCATCTCCTCGTAGTGGCCTTTCGCCGAGCTCAGGTCCCGACAGGCTCCCTTTGGGCTTGGGGTTGTGGGGTAGTGGTTAAGGAACCTCGGGGAACCCTCACCAGGGTGCTTCCTGCTGCTGGTAGGGTCAGCTCGTGGAGGCATGAATACCTGATGACAGTCCCCTGTGGACTTAATGTACGTGCATATCTGTTTTCCAAAATTCATGCAGAGTAGCAAGGCCAGTCGAGAGTATGCATTAAGTCTGCAAAGCACCATTCTGCCCACTCCTGGCATCAAAAAGTCCTGCAGCAGCACCTCTGTTCCCCAGCCAACACAAAAGAATTTGGGGATTCCTTCCATTTGCCAAATGACTCCCTAGATTGGCCATGGTCACCTCTTCAATCTTTACCAGGAGAACTAGAAACCATTCTTCCCTTCCATTGCTCTTCTCTTTTCCCTTCTCCATCCCCTTTCTTTCCTCTTCCTCTTCCCGTTCCCTTTTCTCAAGAAGCCTGTAATATCCCAAAACACTGAAAACTTACCACATCTAAAAATCAATATCCACAAAAGTGGATGAGTGTGTGTTTATAGTTTTGGGAAACTATTTAATTCCTCTTCTATCATTATTTTTACTTAGGACTCTCTGTATATGAGCTGGGCAGAAGACCACGGCGTCCTCTGGAGGGTGCCGAATCATAAAATCACAGAATGGTCGGAAAGGACCTTGGGGATGTTTAAGAGCATGTCCAGGCAGAGGGCCTGCTCTACCTGAGTCTCAGGTGCCTGCAGCCTCTCTGGGCAGCCTGTTCCAGGGCCTGCCCAACTGCATGCTGGAAGATACCGAAATCAGGTCGGATCACCGACACGAGGTGACACTTATCACATACACTGACTCACGATAGCCATCAGCAGCACCTGTGACCACCAGCTCGCCCCAGAGGGCTCTTACCCCAGACCACCAGCTCCCCCAGCTTACTCTGTGACTTAGAAATAAAAGTGCAGGGAATGGGATGCAGACACACAGAAGTCATCTGATTGTGAGCCAGCAGATGCAAGACTTGTTGAAGAAGAAACAGCATGGCAGTGCCATGCCTGCACAGCTTGCACTAGCTGAGGTATGTCTGTGCCCCCATTGGACCTAATAATTAAATTGTTCTCCACCACCAGGCCAACTACTCCAGGTACCACCACTACAGCAGTGCCAGAGGTACAGAAAACATCACGTAGGATGTCACAGCAAAGGCCAAACAGGCCTTCAACCTCCACAACTTTTACTGAATAAGAATTGAATTGTGTGTTTATATGTATATATAAGTATAAAGACACTTCGTATGTTGTTATTGCTCAACAGTGCCATCACTTTTAAGTCACATTAAAGGCTGGAAAAATCTAACTTGCTCCCCAGAATGTCATGTCTCTTTTTGTTTATGCTTTCATTGGGATATTGGGATGATGTAGTCCAAGAATTCCTGGTTAAAGAAACACTTGCAACATGGTGAGGCCAGGTAAGAAAAAATAAATAAATAAATGCAGGGGAGGGAATAGCTAGGAATCCCAAATTCCAGCTCACCTCTGAAAGTCAGAAGTTGTACTGTGCATCTGGCACTGTGTCTGCCATAGAGGAGAGTAACTGGGAAGCAAAGGATGGAATTGGTTTAACTATTTAATGATGTGCTAATAGACTACACATTTCTTTGATATGTTGCTCTCTTTAAAATTCACTGAACTGTGCACAGCAATGGATTTCTCTTGTAGATCGTAGAGACTTGTAACAAATGATTGCCTTATTATAAAATTCTCTGTAAACAGGGCTTTGTAATCTTTCCAGCAGACTACCCTACTCTCTGTTGGCTCTTTATCTTCTGTGTAGAAACATATGTAACATTTACAAGGAAAGGAGCCCTTGCAACTCTCTCCAAGTTTTCTATCATCTGACAAAAAGTCCAAATATTTTTATCTGTGCAAAACAGAACAAAGCTTTTCCTGAGTTTGTGTTTACTTATATACACGAAAAAGTACCTTGTGTAGCTTGAAAGACTGCTTTTGTTGTTGTTGTTCATAAAACCTCAAGAACAGTGAATATCTTCCATCATGTTTCATTTTTTCCTTTTGGTAGGTCAAACTCATCTGTAAGTCAAGCTTGTCCTCCAATTTCTACTCACCCAGTTGTCTGCTCTGAGCGTAACATACTAATATGTGTTTAGTGGCGTCTTGATAAAATGTGAAAACTTCAAATATTAAGGGAGGGGAGAGGCTGATATTAATTTGCTGCTGAAGATACGGTGAACAAGGTGATATGCTGTGCCTTCTGAACACAAATAAATAATGAAGATAGATGTAATAAATTCCTTAAACATGACTTTGTAGGAAAAGCCTGAGAAAAAGACTTCAAGTTGGACCCTGTGCTGTTATATCTCAGGCAATACATTTTATATGGCTTACGTCATGCACACTAAAAACTTCATTTGGTGAGCTACACTGACAACTGGCTTTGTTCACCTTTGTTCTTATTTAAAACAGGTTGTTCCATGCAGCTGTTAAAAAAAAAAAAAAAAAAAAACCTGTGCACGCGCACACACATGCACACATTCACACACAGGCTTTTTTATTCCTCCCCAGATCTTTCTAAATATGTCATGCTGATTAGATTTAAAATTCTTTTTCTCTTTGCAGCATGAAAATTGCCCGACATTAGGGTTCGCTGCCTTTTATGGAAGCATGATTCAAAAGTTTAACAAAAGGAGTTCTGGATTTGTTTTTATTTTCCACTTTTTCTTCTGCATTTGTACGTTCATAATACTTGTGTGTATCCTCCTGGTATCTGGGAATGCTTGATATCTGCAGTATTGCATGTGTGACCCAGATATTTTAATAAATAGAGCAAATTTAACTGCAAACCATAGATGATTACAGAAATACACCAAACAAGGTTATATCAGTTATTTCTTCTTTCCATCAGTAGCAAAACCTGTATTGGTGGGACTCACAGAATCCCAGAATGGGATTGGCAGGACTCTCTGGAGGCCATGAGGTCCAACCTCTGCTCAAGCAGGGCCACCCAGAGCAGGCTTCCCAGGGCCATGTCCAGGTGGCTTTTGAAGGTCTCCATGGAGGGAGACTCTAGAGCCTCTCTGTGCAACCTGTGCAATTCCTCAGTCACCCACACAGTAACAAAGTGCTTCCTGATGTTCAGAGGGAACCTCCTGTGTCCATCACCAGGACCCCAAGTTCTTCTCTGACAGGCAGCTTTCCAGCTGGGTAGCCCCCAGTGCATACTGGTGGATGGGGTTGTTTCTCCCCAGGTGCAGGACTTGGCATTTCATGATTTTCCTATCAGTCCAACACTCCAACATGTCCAGATCCCTCTGGATGGCAGCACAACCCTTTTGTGTCTTCTGCAAACTTGCTGAGGGTACACTCTGCCCTCCTTGAAGATGATTACAACTGAAATAGGAGACATTTACACTAGTTATAACTAGTCAATGATATAGTATGTTTTGATCTTTATTTTATGAATAGGCACCAATATTGTCATAGAAGCAGGCTGTGGCCCTTTGACCAAAGCGCCTCTGGAGTCAGCATCAGAGGTGTCCAGGACGAGAAATGCCACACGGCAGGATGGTTCCTTGCTGCCCCCTGCAGACCTGCCATTTTTAATGACAACCTTGCCTAATCAGAGCATCCTCTCTGCTGTCCCGATCATTTCTCTTGTTTTTCTAATTTACTCACTTTTGATGTGTTAGGTGTTCATATGGAAAAATGATGTGGAGGAGTGAGCTTGAGGCTTTGAGAACAGGGAGAGTCGTGACTGTTCGCAGATTACCAGGAGAGAGATGCTTCATCTTTTGGTGGTGTTCCTCTTTTGCTTGTCTTGGGTCTGGGACATGAACAGCCTCACAGTTCTCCTAGGGTGTATGTGCCTTGGGAAACTATCAGAGAAAACCTTTTTTTCTTATGAAACCTGAGTGATGGAGGGCTTTTAGTGCTGGAACTCAGCAATGGCAAGCCACAATGGCCCAGGGTGTGGGACCAGGCTGATGTGTTTCCACAGACTCTCTTAAAGAGAAAACTAATTGTAACATCCATACTACATTTGCACAAAGCAGAACCTAGCTTCTGCTCCTTCACACAGCACCCTCTCTCTGTCCATAAAAGTTCTCCCTCAAACATCCCATTTTAGAGCAATTCTTTTACTTAAGAGTGACATGACAAATCTCAGGGTCTTTCAAGCAGCTCTTGAAAATGTCTGTTCCTATTCTGTATTTGTACAATTCAGCCTCCTCAGATGGCAAAGGGTCCCAAGTGCTCCTACAATATACAGCATAAGAAATGGTGCTATCACAAGAAGAAAGAATGACATTAATAACAAAGGAGTGAGCCTGACTGATTTTCTCCCATGTGTTGCTTTTGTTCTGTTGATAGCTGGCTCTGCTGTTGCCCCTTCGTTTGCCTCCCTCTCATCTGACTTCTCTGAGCATGGGGTTACAGAAGAGAAATACTCCGCCCAGAGATAAGGGTCACATTTTTAAGCATGAAACTCGGAAAGAGCTGTAAATAACTTTTAAAGCAAGTAACTCATAAAGAATTGCAGTGAATATTACCTAACTAGAAACTGAAAATTAAGGCAAAAGTATCCCCCCCCCCCCCGCCCCCCCCCCACTCCCCAAGTGTATGATTTTCTGCTGCAAACAAGTTCTGGAAAGTCCCAGTGTCTGTGCTATTGATCACGTGTCGAACATGATCAATATGAAGACTTCTCCTTTGTTTTTGGTGCATCTTTCTTGCATTTGCTTCCAGCTTGGTCTGTTCTCCATCTTCACCATCTTTCTTCCCTCTGTCATCCACCTGGCAGGCCTGCAGGACTCCACGTCCACCAACACTTCATTCCCCTCACTACTCCCTTGGTTCTCTAATTCACATTAAACTCTAATTCATATTCACTTCCATATTTTTGCTTTGCAGCTGCCATCCCCTGCCCTAAACCTGCCTCTTCGCTGTTCCTCATCCTTTACCTTCCTGTTCCATCTGTTCATTTCTTGCCCCTGAAGGGATTAACTGCTTTAATTCCAGCTCACCTTTTTGGGGGGGCTTCCTTTTCTTTTGTGCTTCTCACTGACCTCTCCTGAAAGCAATGTGATCCAGTGACTGATTGGGACTCGAAAGCATGCACACCTGAGTCCTGCATCTAAAACTAGAAGTTGTCCACTCCACTGCTTCTTGTTTGATATGTCACTGAAATAATGCATTTGATAGAGTGAATAAAAACAGTGGGGAGGAAAAATGAGGGAAAACAGGCTCCAAAAAATTACAGCTTTGTTTTAGCATCAAGCAATCCAAGTGACAGGGTCACCATGACAGGGTCTCAACCATGGGAGGAGTGTTTACAAATAAAAGAGTGAAGAGGTTTAACAATCTACATTTAGGAACCAGCCTCATTCATGCAATTGCATGCACTGTGCTAGTCAAGCTCGTTCTCCAGCTGCATCGTACAACAGCCATGCAGCCTGAGAACAAGACTTTGCTGAAGTGGGGTCAGTAAAAGAACCTCTCTCCCTCAGTGCAGGATCTCAGATTTTCTTAGAAATGCAGGCTATGCTTGGACTGTTTTATATTACATTTTGCCACCTCAGTCACAGCTTGATGTAAGAATAAAGCAATATGCACCTATAAAAACAGAGAAAAATAAACCACCTCATGAAGATTCCTTCCTGGTTTTTAAACATAATTTCCTGTGAGCTCCAAAATTTGAGATTTAGCAAATAATGGATCCTCAGTAAAAGCTTCAGATGCTGTGCAAGAGTAATCAGTTGCTGCTTTTATGATCTAAACTGAGACTGATAGATTTTAACAACATCAGTACTGAGTAATCCTGGCTTTCACCACATCCTAATATGCCATGTCATTCTGAAGAGCTAAGAAGGTATTTGCATTAACATTCATGCCAGGACCCTCAGCTCTTGCCTGGAACACGAAGGAGCACACACCTGCCCACCACATCTGTCTCACAATCATAGATTTGCCAGTGCTTTCTGCCCCTGTGTTCTGAAGGTGCAGAATAAATGGAAAAAAAATAAAAATCCCTACACCTACACAAAGCTTTCCTACTACCATGTAGCTAATTGATACAGCTCATGCATTTGTCGGGTTTGTTGCTTGCATTAGATGCGTGTCTATTGAGAGGCCATTGCAGCAGAGAATGCCCTTGCTGTACACCCCACAGCACTCACCCGGGGGCTGGACTCCCCCAGGGTTTGAGCCTGCTATTTTAACCTCATACTTGTTTTTGCTAAGAGCAAAAAAACTGGGAGTCTGGATGCCCAGAGCCCATGGCTCTCCCACAACGACAAACCCATCGATCCATCTCACAGATGATGCAAGACATGAGGCCAATCTCACACAGTAAGTGTGAATTGCAAGCTGCTGTTCCTGCCTCTGCTTGCCTTACAGTTTCTTTTCTACCATCTCTGCATTGCCCTCTGAATAACTGCACTGCCTGTGTGTCCTGGTCCCGCTGATTTCTAATTGAGTATTTGCTTTTCAGCTGTCGACTTCCGCTGAGCATCCCTCACTTACAAATTGCTATTATTTTTCAAAATGTTACAGTGATGTAAGTGCAAATGATGCCTCACACAACAAGAGAGGCAACAGTTTGGAAAATCTTACAGCTTCCTTGGCAGAGCCAATAGGCGATATGGGCCAAAATAACTCGAAATATAAAGACACTATTTGGCTATAGAAATTATTTTACAATAGGATGGTCCTAAATGCTTATCATCATGAACATAAATGCAAACAGAAGTTATATAAAAATATAATCATAAAGGAAATAAATGTTGATGAGTTATTTTGTTGGAGAGCAAACTCTTATTCAGAAGCTGTAACTCCACTAACTGCAGTACGTGCTACATTTACATATGCATTTTTGGAGTTCCTACTCTGAGCCTCATTTAGCCCATTAATCAAGAAGAGCTGTCCTGACTTCAAAGGAACTGCACCAGTGCCGGCTTTGTGCTCATGAAACCTGGAGACAGGCTGGTGCTTTTACGGATTAGTTATTTCCTAAGACCCAAAGAAGCTGGATGCAGGGAGCTCACTGTGCCAATGATGGGAACAAAGCAATAGTGCCTGTCAAAAAAAAAAAAATCAAGTTGGACTGGCAGTTCTTGGCCTGTCAGGTAACGACACAAGGCAGTCAAACCAGGACACGATCCTTCTCTGCCAAAGGATTAGCAGTGCACAGAGGCACAAGATGTGCAACAACTGCGAGCAGCAGAGCTCTACCACCCACACCACTGGGATGGAGAGTGCTCTGCCCCTGCCACTTTTGGGAACTGGGTTGTATCCCATCCAGTAATTTGCAAAACGAAAAACGCTGAAAGCTATGCATCATTTTAAACTGAGTTAAGTCATCCAGGCAAAGCCTGATATGTAAATGTTGAAAGAGCATACTTCTATCCATTTCCAATTCCTCTGAAAACAAACATTTTAAATGGAACTGTAGAGGAACTTTCAGCCTGTGATATATATACTTGTCACCAAGAGGCACTTTTTCACCTATGACATAATTGCTACCATCAGAGAAGCACTGCTGTCGCTCTGCTGTAATTTAGCCTCATTTTCTGCTCATTTCATTATCCTTTCTCATTAGGGCATTACATATTCAGCTATGTTACTATTAATCATTTCCCAGCATAAGCAACTGGATAACAGAGCTGTGTGAATAATTGATATTTCAATTCCTTAGCTGATCTAAAAATTCAACAAGTAATTATCAAATGAAAATAAAAATAATAAAAGCTTTATTTTTCTCTCTCATTCAAGAAAAAATGTGGATTTCAGTGAAACATTTGTTCATCTTGAATAAGCCATTTCATTCCATCTTTGTCATTTTAAGAAAAGCGGCAGACAGGGAGGCAATATCCTGGCACCATTTGCCAAACCAACAAGGGAGAAATCCTCCCTTTCCAAGAGACAGAGTCCCAGCCCAGTGAATTCCTGTGTCTGGGGAGTCTGAATGCCCAGGCACTGACCTACAAGGACATTTTCACCCCTTGGGTGG
Source organism: Stictonetta naevosa (assembly GCA_011074415.1). NCBI lineage: Eukaryota > Metazoa > Chordata > Aves > Anseriformes > Anatidae > Stictonetta > Stictonetta naevosa. The sequence goes on along the minus strand of CM021699.1, from coordinate 84,855,295 downwards.
AAAGAACTCAAAAAGCATGTAAATGACTTATAAAAGTGGAACAATTTTACCTTCCCAGGAGATGCAACAAGGTGACGAGGCCTCCTCCAAGAGGTGACTTCAGATCCCATCAGGGTGAAGGGAGGATTGAAAGTCTCTCACAGTCCAGGTGAGCAGTAACCACAGGGTTATTTGGTATGGTGTTTTGTTTTGTTTTGTTTTGTTTTGTTTTGTTTTGTTTGACTAGCTGGTCTTATGAATTAAGCCACTAGATTTCCTTTGGTGATATTTCTAACAATTTTCTTACACACAAAGTGGCCTTTGTAAAACAAAATTTTAAATAATTAGTCCAAATGCAAACTATGACAACTCACTATTGGCATCATAGGTGCTTTATAAATACGTGCTCAATTATATATATTTTATTCCACATTCCTTCTCCCTTACATTTGCACAAACTATGGCAAGTTTCACAAGAACATTTACTTTGTATTTTTGCATCCTCTTGTTCTTTATTTTTTATTATTTTTCATTCTGCCTTAAGATTTTTTTCCACATATAAGCCTTAAAAAGAAATGAAAACTGAAATGATGCAAATATAAAACTCATTATTGGTATTCTCCACTGCTGGTGGCATGCCTATAACCTATCAGCTATTATTTGCCAGCATTGTCCAGAGGTCTTAAATAATGTTATTGCCTCATGGTACTTGGCACTTAAACTCACAAGTAGAAAGGACTTCTGCCAAAAGGCTCTTCTGGCTTACACAGATATGAGAACATAAGCGGAGTTATACTGCGTCAGACTGGGGCCAGTTCTTCCCCAATGTTGTGGTGTTGATTACGGCTGGGGCGACGATACCAGAAACAGCACAGAGGCAGGCGTCCAGGCTTTGGGTCACCCTGGCAGCCTCAGCAACACAGGAATGCCCCAAGTTCCTTCCAGACAGTTGGGATTAATTCACAGCCATGGAGGTAACCTTTACCAATTCTCCTGTGCTGGTGACAACTGTACTCCTGTGTGGAAGGAATAAAAATGTGGCATGACGAGGTGAAATGACATGTTCAGGGACCCAACAGCAGCATTGTTGTTAGGATTTCAGTGGAACCTGTCACATTTACTGAAACCTGGTTTTGGCCTTCTTAAGAAAGTAACTCCTTAGTTGAGACCTTGACTCAGTTCTTGTTTCCTCCAATGACACAGCAAGTCACCCTCTCAATTATGCCAAAATGATAGAGATTCACTTGCATCCATTCCTCCCCAGTTCTCTTCCTTCTGCCACTCCCTCTCTACCACTGCCCTCGATTATGTTCTCATATGTATAGAATCACAGCATCATAGAATCATAGAATATCCCGAGTTGGAAGGGACCCATAAGGATCATCAAGTCCAACTCCTCACACCTCACAGGTCTACGCAAAAGTTTAGACCATGTGATTAAGCATCCAATCTCTTCTCAAATTCAGACAGGAGGCTGAATTATAAGAAGGCACCTGAGATCCTGGCAAGAACGACAGCAAAGGATGGAAAAAGCATTGCATCTTTTTAGGGTTGGGACAGCTCTTTGTATAGGCTCACTGAGTTAGAACAGTCCTCCCGATCAGATGAAATCCTGAGCTTCTTCACACAAGTTAGTGAAAGTTATTTGATGGTATAGAACAGGTCTTGAATATTTGTAGGACATTAATTAACATACTATGTCATATTCTTCGCTAGTAATTCTGTACATCTCTGCAGTGGTAAACTTCAATTTATACATAAAGCAAATGTCCAACATGTTCAAGCTTGAGTGCCTTTTTAGCATATATTTATACTTGTAAATAAGTGGCATCTGTCTAAAATGTTTAGAAATTCAGTGAAACCTGGCACGTTCACTAAAACCTGTTTCTAATCTTTCTGAATGAGGAAGCAATTTTCCCAACTTGACCCCGATTCAGTTCTCATTTTCTTTGCCTAAAAAAATGACAACTTAAAAAGATGGCCTCAATAGAACCGTGAACTGATATTTATTTCAGTAGTATAATAACTCTGAAACATGCCAAAGGCCCCTTAAATGTTCAAATAGTTACCTATTGCACCCTGGACAGAGTTTGGTTCCGTGAGTAGATTTTGAATGAAGTAATTTTTCCCCCCCATCTGACCCTGGGAGCATTTGAATTGATGTCTTTAGCAAGCAGACTTGGTAGGAATAATGAACTACATATAGTTTTGTATAATAATTCTCTCTCAAGGGCTGTGAAGCTGATGCCTACTTAGAAATAATTTTGGAAGAATAGCTGAAACAACACATGATGCTATTTTATATAATCCCAGAAGTGACTGAAAGACTGGACAGTTTTGAAGACTATCCAAGTGTGAAGAGATGGATTTGGATTAGTCCCAGCTCATGGCAAGCCTCGCATTGTGTAAGACTCGCAATACTTTCACATTGTTTCTCCACAGCTCGATGTGGCTGTTTGTTCTCTCATTTTTAAACTACCTTTGGAGCTGTATTGTTGGAGCTTGAGAACCAGAATCATTAGTTAAAACATGAGCTTCGAGCAAGTTGCAGGGAACAGCCGCGGCCTTGCAGTCTTTACAGCTAGAACTGTAAAACAGGACCTGTAAAATGGATGACCTTCAGATTTACTTAACTGTGCAGAACTGGTATTTGTCACTGCCAGGTTTATTCATTTATTTCTTTTAATAGACTACCACAGAATTTGTAATCTGTGATCTACAAATGTATTAAATTGGAAGGAAAAAAAAAAAAAAGTGTTTCCAAACTATAGAGATAGCATGTCAGCTTAAAAGAAAAGAATAAAAACTGTTTATTTTTTTATTAAACTGTAGCCCTTGCCTTCTACATTATAAGATTAAAGGTTTAGAAATGCAATTACTGAAAAGTAGACAGAGAGTGACTCAGTTCTTTACTACAGCCAGTAATGTGCAGAAAGATGAGTAACTATTGTACGCAATGGTGAATTCCCACAGTCCCATTAGGCTGGCTTTCATTTTAGGGGGGCACAGTTTGGATACTAGGACAGAGAAACAATGAACAGATGAAATAAACTAAAGCCTGGGTACAAATATGGCTAAGAAATCTTGAAGCAAAAGAAACAGAAAAAAAAAATTAAAAGAACTTAATTTCCATAGTTTAAAGGAACCACCAACAGATTACACAGTTACAGGCCAAAGTCTGTGCTATCTGTTTGTACCATACACCTCACCCCAATATCTCGGTATAGGGCTATTCGTATCACAGCATTTGGCCTTATTCTGGTAAATCACAGAGATTTATTAGCCCTGAACGCTTCATACTTTTGGCTTGATTGTTCTCCATACAAGAGATGGAGGCTCTGCCCTGTTGTCTTTCTTCCAGCTTCTTTATTTTACAGTCTCAATAAAAATCAAGAGAAAATGCAAACTGGAAAGGTAACGTACACAAAATCTCCAAGCTCTTTCTCACTCCAGCCTCTACACTTGCTTGGGTCCAGGAAATAAAGGGAAACAAAAATGCAAGCTCTCCCCAGTGAAAGGCTTGGTGCTGCCGTCTCGTGGGAAGAGGAAGAAGGGGAGATTGGACAAAAAAAAAAAAAAAAAAAAAAAAAAAAGCAGGAATGTAAAAAGGGAAAACAAAAGATTTTCTAAAGCATGCTAACATCAACACTCCCATTTTTGTTTCAGGATGGCTGTGTGCTTTATTGCTTGCAGATTGGTTTCCTTTGCAGGTGATGCGGGCCCAGAATTACATCACCAGCAGAGCAGCCAAGAGCATCTCAGTGCCAGGATGACCGAAGCCGAGAGGAATGCATTATCACAGACCGCGGAGGGACTCGCCAGTGCATTCCTTGCTGGGGGTGCTGTGATGGGGGAGGCAGAGAGAAGATGATTTTACGCAAGGGCTGAAAGGAAACTTTGTAGAGGAAAGATCTGGGGTCACAGTCCTGCTGTCTCCTCTAAGCAGATCTAATTATGGTTGTGTACTTCAAAAAGAGGGTTTAACTAAAACCAGATTCAACAGGGCATTGCTTAGGGAGTACAGAATGAGTCCTCTGAGCCCTGCCTTTGAGGAAAGCGCAAAATGCCTCAGTGTGCAGGGAGCGCTGTCCCTTTGGTTGTAAAGAATAACTTGAAGCCACAGCAAGAGAAGCAAGAACCGACTTAAAATCCTCAGTGCTTCGATGAAGTGTTTCGTAAAAATGTGACCAGACATAATATCGATGCAACCATACGAACAACGCTTACATTAGATACTTGGTGTGATTTACTGACACGCTGTGTGGTGCAGTAAAAGTCTCAGCAGTCTCGAGGATCATGCTGGAAATGATCAAATGACTCACAAAACTGTCGCACAGATCACCCTCAGCAAGCTCCAACAAAGCCTTGCTGCCACATCGCACCATGTATGCAGCAAACAATGTCCCGTGCATCTGAATGAACCCCCCACCCTCACATTTGGAAGACTTGCAGGCTATTTCTGCCATCCCGCGGGACCGCCGCAGCCGTCCTCACCACAGGCCTGTTTCTGAACCAGTGAAATCAATGAGAGCTTTCCAGTGCTTTTAACAGAAGCAAAATATGCTGTCAACAAACTGGATTAAAAGAAGAGTACAAGACAAATTGTTCAGAGATTAGCACCTCTGAAATTGTCAGGATTTCAAACCTCACCTTTTAGGTTGAACCAAGAATTTGAAGCAGTACTGAGGTAACGCAGAGCTCTCCTCCTTTCCAGGGGGGAAAAAGGGCTGCTGATCAGACAAAAACATTTATACTCAATCCTGAAGATTTACTTTTTCTTCCCTTACAGCTCCCTAAAGAGGCCTGAGAGCTGGGACTTAGCAGCCCAGAGAACAACCAAATACCACTTCACTTTGATCCAGCTTCGCACAAGTCTTTGGGGGTATGGAAGCGCCCATAGCTTGTTCAGCTGCAGCCAGATCACCACCCAGTGACCAAGCACATGCCACCAGCTCATCCCCTAATGTGGCACCAAAATCCAGGAGAGTGCCAGTGCTGAGAGAACTAACTTCACTATTGCAGCTGCTGTGGGATCTCCTGATCTTCAGGTGTCCAAGCCATGTTGTCAGTGCAGCTCCACACAGACCCCTCATCCTCCACCAGAGACTCCTCAGCCCACCGTCTGCCACCAAAGGGCTCTGTGGAGGCCCAGGGGGCTCCAGCTCTTCTCCTTTTTCATCAGCCTTGCCAGGAGGCTGCAGGGAGAAGGCTGATTTGCAGTCCTGGGGAGGGGAATTAAAATGCCAAAGGAGATCTTGATGGTATGGAGACAGCAGCTGAGGTATACAGGTGTGGAAAAGGGGAATTTTTGGTCAAATGGTAAAAATTGAAAATACTGTCGCTAACTTACAAGACATACTCATCTTTATGCCATAATTTTAGCATACTATGGGGAAATTTGCAAAACACTTCAGCCACCATGTTTATAGAAGCACCTTCCACTAAAGGTATCAGATTTTGTTCATCTCTATCTGGCAAAGGGTTGTCATTATTTTCTACCATTTTCCTGTAATGTGTTGGCATTTTCCTGTAGCCTTTCCATAGTTTACTTGCAGAGCCAACACAGACAGCCAGGCCCTCCTCACTGCTTCATTTTACTCCTCATAGCTGTCTACATTTCGAATATCCTTGTGTACAATTTTCTCTTTTTTATACCTTTCATGCATAATTATTCTTGACAAATTATGCTTTTCTCTTGCTTCTTTCTCGCTGTGCAAGACTGGCCTAATAATTAGTTTCACATAGAGACTATTAGCTTTCATATTATGTTGTTGTGGATGGATTAGAGTTCATGTGTGAAAGTATATGTAAATAAATATTCCAAAGTAAATGCATTACGAGAGTGCTGGAAATGCATTAGAACCAAAGGATATTTCTGCTCTTAGAGAATTCCCCATTTTATCTCGTTTGAACTCTCACAGGACAGCAAAGCAGATGTGGCTTCTAAAAGCTGGTGTGGACGACATTAGTGAGGAAAGACTGGTAAAACACTGCAGGGGCAGAAATTATTCCTTGCAAACAGGACAGAAATTATGGCTGCTCTCTTTGTAGCAGACGGCTGTGAAATGGCCATCCCACAGGACTGTTCTTCCTCCCGCTCACCCTGTCTCATTAACGTTATAACTGCGAGTGTAGCAGAGCAGCTGACGGGCAAAGTTCACCTCAGTGTCCCTTTCCTTTTTCATGGCGACTACAAGTCTGTTCAGCTCTTAACAAAGTAGCCCTTGGGCCTCAAAGCACAACAATAAAAAAAATATGTATATGGTGATACTTATAAAACAAGAATGCTAGGCAGGAGCCTATGAACTGCCTTTAGGCAGGCCAGTTCTCTGTCCCACTATGCACATTAAGTGAGCATGGTGTTGTGTTTTTTTTTTTATATATATATATATATATATTTTTTTTAACCTATCATAATTTAATCTTTCTGCTGAAAACTCTGTCATTTTGACAAAAATCTCTTGTTGGCTGCCATTACAGGGCTTTCCTGAGCAGTCATCCCATCGTCTGCTCTCTCCTGGAACACAGCCTTTGAACCATACTACTTCCAGTTTTCAAAACCTACGAAGATGCGGGTGAATCCTGAGTTTTACGTGCACTCAGCAAAGATGAGGAGTTGAGGTCATTCAAAATATATGCTAGTGAGTGGTTTCCAGGCCATCCTGGCTTTTCTAACCTGCTCTGTAAAGGGATGCAGGAGGAGAAGCCTAAAGAGGGAGGGATGCGCGTGCTGGTTTTCCATGTTCAGTCATGTGCCATGTTCTTTCTGGTTGGTAGCTAGTAAACGTGATGTGATTTTTCTCATTAGTGCCTTGGACAAAGTAGCAAACACCAGGTTTTTCTGGTCATTCAGCATAAACCAAAAGCACTGCAGCTCTTCACCTGCAACCACCAGTACAAAGGCACTGGTGACTAAAGCCACTATGACACAAGTTCATATTCAAATTCCCCCTTTTTTTTCCCCAAAATCATAGGATATAGGAAAACTGGGGTTTAAACGACACAGAAGAAGAGTAAGAGTATGTGGAAATGCCCCTGGGGATGGGAGCTGATATCCCAGCTATAGTAATGTGAGACAGAAATATTTTAAATTAATTCATTAAAGGAAATTGGTTCAAAGCAAACAGTTTATAAACTTAGGCTGTTTAGTGTCCTTCATGAGTTCAGATGGAATAATAAGAAGGCAGCAGCTGGTAAATTAAAGTGAATTTAAAATGTAAAGAGAAATGTAAATGGTATTTTAATACAGCCTTTACTTTTGTAGCAATTCAGTTGCCTGCATCTCCACACATACACAGATATTCATAGAGATATTCAGATATTCATAGAGGAAAAAATGACATCTAAGAGAATCAGATATGAAATTACTCCTTACTTGGAAATACAACAGATTTTTTATTTTCTCTTAAGGGAATAAAATTGTAAATATGCAGACACATTTTTGTCCTTTCAAGTTTGCCAGTCAACACAGGAAGACAAAGAGCCAGAAAAACAGCAGCTATTAAACAAGGAAATATGGTCACTTTAGCTCATGTGCCACCTACTCAAAGCTGGCACTGAACAGAGCTCAGGAAATTCACTAAACAATTTAGCTCCTGGCTTTTTGAAAATGTCTGCCACCGGACTGTGGTTTCCTCAAAAGCATTTCTTCTTTGAACTTGCCTTAAGTATTCTTCTCAGAGCTTTTTTTTTTTTTTTTTTTTTTCACCAAACTTCGTGGTTTGATTTCAAGTAGTTTGGTATGAGCATGACATTTCATATTGCAAAACTCAGACTGTTACCGAGTGCTCGTTTTTCACCTAAGCTATGTGATGCAAAAGGTGTCCTTTTTTGACTTAGAGGACAAATTACTCCTACAATGGGGACAAATACTTCAAGGGAAAAAACTGGAGCATTGAGCCCGTTAGATAAAGAGCTTCAGGTAGTCCATCAGAGGCTGGGCACATTTTATAAAACATGAAAATATTTTCTTCCGGGGGGATGTAGATCTTGCCTGAGGCATACTCCTTCAGAAATATGAAAAATAATGCAAATTATTTGTGGCTTTCCAAGCCAAAATGTGAAGGGCATAGCAAATTCCCTACCATTTGTGTGCCAACAACCAAATGGGTTGTTTTCGTTACCCTGTCCTCCCACGGTGACACAGTGCCCTGTCCTTCACAAAATGCAGCACTCAGCTGAGCAAGCCAGCTCAAACCTTAGCCAGCATAAATAACATCTGATCTCTCAAAAGCTATCAGGAGATGAATCCAAAATGGGCATGAGTAATTCAAAACAAAATCATTTTTAAATTCAAGCGCACACTGCAGGAATGTTCAACGGTGTTCTTCCAGCTCTAGGCTTGCACAGTAATGTACCACTAACATGAGAGGACTGCCTTTAACAAATGGTTTACATGAGGTTAGTGCCATTTAAACATGGGAAAGACCAAACGATGTCACTGCTGAACTGAAAAATATTGGGGTAACGAGGGTATTCTTTGCACTGTCGTGGGTACTCACCTCTCCCGCTCCTGCTCCAAGAGGTTGGTAAAGTCATCGCTCTTGTTCATGTAATCTGTATGTTTATGCTTCTCATTTTCAAGCTCATAAACTGTGCGGCGATGGCATTTTTCTGCCAAAAGAAGCTGTTCCAGCATGCGTCGATATGTCTCCTTCTGTTTTTCTTCAAGCCTGTCCAGCTGGGTCGTAGGAAAGGAGAATAGGTTATTTTAGAGGTTTCCTTGCTTACTTCATCTGATTTATTAACAAACAGTGTCATGTTTGGTAAATGCAAGTCCCATAATTTTACATCCTGCACTTTACATAAAGCAGTGCCTAAAAATAGGAGTAACTGTCCTGTAAAAATAAAGATTTTTTTTGGACAATGCGTTTGCAATAAACATTTACATCATTCTTGGATACACAAAGGACAGGGCTTCATGTGGTTTTAGGGTAACCAACAAGATTGCTGCAGAGCAGAATGCCTCCTGTGTCAAGGTGCTGCATGCACTTTCCTCATTTCACGTGGGAAATGCAGTAACAAATCCCCAGGAGGAATACATACACTCAGGCCCTAGGATCCCAAGTTCAAGTACCTCTATAGGGACATGGACACCTATGTGAGTAGCAAAATATAAGCTCAAGGCTGACATTTGAACTTCATCTTCAACACAGTTGTACCTGTAGGACTGCTGAGATAAAAAGCCTGAATGTAGTGTGCTCTGCCCACCCGGTGCCCAGCCCCTGTGGGAGTTGCATCTCCCTCTGCCCCGGCTTCACCAGAAAGCTGCTGTTTCACAGGGTGCCTCTGCAAACTGGAGGAAATAGGAGAGCAGGAGGGCTGCAGCTACTCTCAAGCAGCCCTCCAGAAGCTGACCACGACAGTCAAAAAGAGTCAATCCATTTTATAAAGGAACCGGGCTGGGTGCAACCTTTGAGAGTAGACCTTTTGCACTATCCGATTGTAGCTCCCACATAACCTCTGTGGACCTAGATGTGACAGAAGTTACTGTAGACTGAGGTCCCTGTCAAATTATCATCTTCTTTAGAAAAAAGACCTGCTAAGATCTTTTACTCTTGATAGCCAGTGTTTCATGCATGCTCCCAAATGCTAATGTTTGCTTTTTTTATTTACTATCACCCTACTAAAATCCCAGAAGACACTGCAAAAAGGGTGCAGAGTATAAAGATACCCTGTGGTAGACACAATTCCTGGTTAAAAAGTAAATGTTCTCAACTGAGGAACTATGAAGAGTTGGACAGATGCTACAGTGTGCTGTACAGTATGTTATTGCGTGCTCTTTCTCCATGCCCTGGACTGTTAAGAAACTATAACCATTAACAGTGGTTGCTTATTTTGGCGTTCACACTGGCCTCAGACGTTCCCAGGTCTATTCTACGTTTATTTATTGCTTAGATTTTAAACCAAGGGTTTAAATCTTTGGTTTAATGTCCTACAGATCTCCTTTAGGGGCTGAACTGACTTCACAGCCCTGGAACTGAAGAGACATAAAATGATTAGGGATTTGTGATCCTGTAAATATAGTCAAAGTCAATCTCTGCTGGTCTTCTTTTCTTAACTACTGCTGTGACAGTGCTCTAATATGCCAAGAAAGTCACAGAGCACTTACCAGTGCTGTGAGAAGTAGAGGCTGGAGCTTATAATTGAAAGGAATTTAGAAAACAGAATAGCAACACCCAAAGATTTTGTTCTCACTTACATGCACCAGCCCTAAGGAGCATACAAGGTCCATATCATTTGTGTTCAGACCCAGTGATTTTGCTTACAATTTATTCTGGTGGTTGAGAGAACAAGAATATTCAAGTTTTATTTGATTTTGTGTAATTTGCACAAGAATTGTATTATCTTGTGAGATTTGCATACACGCAAACTACACAGAGTTTCCCTTTTGGTTAGAATTCCCCCTGCACAGACTTGTAGGTGTAGATCAAGAAGTTATTACCTCTGAAATTGGTTTCTCATAGACATCTTCCCCTATTGATTTTTCTTGGGCAAGGATGGCATCTCTGTGTAGCACTCGCAGCACACTCCCTGGAGCGGCAGACCCGTAATGAGCTTCTAAAACTTCAGGTTTGGTTTTCTCTGTCTTCAGCATGTGGATCACATCTTCTCTTGCCTGTAACATGGCAAATCAGTACCATAAGCCAACCTGCTAACCAACAAGGGAAACAGGGAAAATAGGGGCATTTCATATGTACAGACTGCATACACAAAAATAACATAAATGAGAAGAATGCTGGGCTGCCAATGCAAATATAAAACTTTGGGAGATATCAGAGTAAACACAATCTGTATAAACCAAATGTCGTCCCTGTAGGCATTAATTATTCTGTTCCTGCCTGTCATTACATTTGAATGCAGTGGGTTTTTATCTGGGTTGAAAGTAAAGCCAGGGAACATCATTAGTCTTCATGTACTTTTTCACTTACTCCCTGCCCATGCTGTTTACTGACTGTAGTAGGGAGATGAGTATAACAAGCTGCACAAGCGGACTGAATTAATATTTCTCATACAGCCTCGAGTCAATTATTTCCTAGTAGCCTCCTACCTGATTTTGTGACTACAGGTTCTCTTCAAGTAGCTTTTTAAATGAAGTTTTCTAACTTTAGTTTGCTTAAAAAATAATAATAATAAAAAAATAACAAACAAACAAAAAACCACACAACCAACAACAACACCAAACTAGAAACAAAACCCATGAGGGAGCTCCTTAGTTTGCCTGGAGGGCATATCTCCCACAGGCCCAAAGGGATGTGAAGCAGAAGGGTACAGGCACCAATTTTTCTTTTGTTTGCCTTTCGGTTACTCAATCCATGAGAGCTTGGGAAGCAAATTAAAAGCTAAGGAAAAGTTTGGATATTTTAGGAAAAATCGCTTACTAATCCAGCCCCTATGTAAGCAATGACTGTTTAGGATTTATGAACTGGCCAAAGCTTCATGCTTTTCCAGTGTTCATAATGGCAGTCTATATTATCCCTTTAACAAATCTTAAATCTTTACCCAATACCACAGAGACATCACAGCTCTACAAAACCATCTGCTTTTAAAATGAGCAAGGAAATAATTTCAGGAAATGACAAAGACCATATAATCTTTTCTTAATAAAATCGAGTAACATCAAAATAAATAAAAAACGAGCTTGAGGCAAAGATCATGCCACCCAATTGAGAACTAGATGAATTATAAACAGCTAACTGTAGGGGCTTACCCTGTACAATATTTTGTAACCTTAAGTGAAAGCTTTACATGTAGCTCTGTCTGCAAGATACAAATAACAGACTGGAATGGTATTAAAGTTTTTTCAGCATGAGTGTGGGAAGGGTGCTTCACTCTCAGATGTCAAAACTACAAGTGAATTATACGGGCCAGTCACAAGGAGTGCCAAGAGAGCCTGTCCACCTCCCTGCCTCACGTCCTGGGAATATGCCACTCTCAGAACAGAAAAAAAAAATATGTATTTTAGGAAAGTTTTAGACAGTTTCAAGAACATATCATTTTTTATATTCCTGTAGAAATAACAGCTATCTTAGTGTCTTCATTACTACGAGGCTAGTGCTTCTAGTCTGAGAAATGTTTTTTTTTACCTCCGTGGTGAATGAATGCAATAACCATTATATGCTCTGGCAAGGCAGAGAGTAGGAAACGTCTCTGTCCTGTCACCTCCCTACAATCAGCAGACAATGACTGCATTGGGTTCCTAAAATAAATGGTTGACTCTTCTTGTTGGCACATGCCTCTTCTGGTCAGTACCTACTGCTGAGCCCACTAAATGGCACCTGAGGACCTTGGCCTCAGTTTCCAGGCCATGTCTGTGTCGTCCCAAGGCATGAACTCAGTGTCCTGTTGTGGGCCCCACACTGCAGGCATGCTCATGGGGAGCACTGAAAATACGGGGACGAAGGAGGCAGAACTTTTTTGCCCTGTGCACCAAGGGCCACGGACACAACCATGCTGAAACCTTGGCTCATTTTAGTGCTGAGCACAGGGAGCTCCAAACTCCCACTTGTTAGGAACAAGCCCACCCGGGAGCCTTGGCTACTGGGGGGGAAGGGAGGAGGAAGGAGGGTGAATTCATTCTCTCCTGTTGCAGCTGTCAGGCCCCACATGGCATAATTAAACATTGACAGGTAAAGCAAACAGACAACTCCGGTGTGGTGATTTAGTGCCAGTAAAGCTGACAGAGGGACCAAACACTGCCCTTCCCAGCAAGTACCTTAGCTCCTGTCCAGTTTCACATGGCTGTGCATACTTTCCTTCCAGCCTCATTACTCCTTAGTCATTGACGACTGAACTGGAGCAACATTAGCAGGAAGGAATGAGAAAGTCTGCAGGCTGAGGGAAGGGCTCCCAGCCTGTGAGACAGGTTGGGTGGCACCTGCCCCCTCATGTTCCCCTTCGTGGGCACTTGGGACCTGGATGACAGTAGCATGGCAAGGTGCCTTCTGCCTTTTCTGGGTTTGGCCAGTGCTCTGTCATTATCTTTTCAAGAGTATCGCCTACTTCACCAAGTACTCCGTTTCCATGGATTTAAGATAACAGTTTGTGAAAAGAAAACTAACAAACAGACGCTCAGGTTGCTAGGAAGCACTGGAGAAAAAAAAAAAAAAAAAAAAAAAAGAGGCCTTGTGCTAATTATAAACTGGAGGGAAATTTCCTTTTATTTGGTCAGAGACAAAGCCTCAGCACAGAAAGATTCTGCGGTGCAACTACCCCACGTCTGGGTAGTTACATCCTAACTTCCCATCAGCCTTGGGATTTGCAAACCTCGATTAGTCTCTCTGAAGCTCCTTCAGGATAAATGTACAGGGAAGGAGCTGAAACTGCAGGCCTGTATAATTCATGGTTTCTTTTCCTCCAAATGACTATTTTTCCACTGAAATTAGAAGACTCATAAGGAGACGTTTTCTTTCCACTTATGGGAAACAACTTTCACCATATTAAACCTCAAGACACAGAACATTTCCAGATAACAAGTCAGAATAATCCTGTGGAGGAACAATTGGGCTACTTCAACACATGTACCTGCAAAGAGGTACGAGAGGGCCCTCTTCCTAGCTAGGAAGATCTACACTGGAAAGCTGTCCCTACTGATGGACATCTACTTTATGTGCTTCCATAGCCTCAAAGCATGATGCTGTTTAGCATAAATCATAAGCTAGGAGACAAACAAAGGAAGAAATTTCAAATGGGAAGTAAACTTGTATATAAATCACAGACTAAAGTTGTTAGCTATTTTAGTGGCAGAAACATTGTGCTTGGCACAGGAAAGCCCTCTCTCAAGTCCATTTTTTTTCTGGTGGTGCTCTGATGAGATAGAATACTCCAATTATTTGTGTAAGTCCAGAAGACTGAAAATAGCCAGAGAAGCTCTTTAAAGCCAAGGTACAGAATTTTGAAAATACATGCATTTTCCTCTTTAGTATGTCATGACTTAAATTGTCCTCCAGAAAACTTGAAGATAAGCTTCTCTTTTCACTGTTGAGATTGTGGTTTCTCAGAAAATAAACACATTTTTCTGGTAATAAAGTGCTCCCAAACAGTTCATTCTCTAAACTGTAGGAATGATCAAGTCAGATGAATGAACAGGTCACCTTTACCTCCTAGAAATACTCTCAAGGCAAGAAACACAAATGGCCGTATAGGTTGAGAGGTGTTTTTCCACATTCGTTTTCTTCAGGAGCAAAGCCTGCTTAAGCCTAACTCCACCAAACTCCTACTGTCCCTGCTGAGAGAGGAACTGCAACGCCAAACTGTATCATCAGTCTAAGTCTCGTTTTGTCCTTACTGGAGGTGCCAAAATCTAAAAGATGATGACCTCAAATCTCTAGTACATCCACAGAAGGGCTGAAATTCAACCAAGCACTGCTGTCCTGCACAGCTCCTCCTGCTCTCCTGTCCCACTGCCCTACTGCCCAGTGGTTGCAGCACCTGCTTAGGTGACGGGGTCTGTGTTTCTACCTGGGAACAGGAACTCCCCTAGCACAACGCTCTCCTCCCCTCAGGCCTGCATGCTGGCTTCCCCACTGGAAGGCCGGGGAGAGGCCACTTTTCACACGGTTACCCTGAAATACTCACTTTTTGGCAGAATAAAAGAGAAAGGCTTTCTTCTGCTTACAGGCTTGAGCAGAGCAGGGGTCTGAGTTCCAAACCTCACTTTAATACGTGCCTAGTAAAATATTTAAATGATATAGAAGGGATGTAAAGAGGTCCCTGCATAAAATTGAAACCATTTAGGAAACAATAGCATGACTCTGCTGCTTGTAAAAGGGGACTGGCAGCCTAGCAACCAAATTCCTGGTCAATGGAAAGACTGTTACACAAGCCCAGCATTCGAACGTGCTTCCTCCTCCTGCCCTGCCCTGCCAATTTACCACAGCCCTCTCTCCCCATTCCCACAGTCTTTGGCCTCTCCTGTGAGACTGTGAACAAAACTTAGCACCCACTAAACGGGGAATTTTTGTGATAGCCCATTTGTCACCTGGGAAATGGGACTGGGCTGGTCAAACTCGTTTCATATAAGGCATCTAGTAAATTGGGAAAAAAAATCAGTTTCATTCAAGATGGGCCAAATGGATTCAAAGTAATCACTGTCAGATGAGAGGAAAATCCAACTTGAGATCCTTTGCCAGGCCATTTCCTAAATTGTTCTCAAGAATTTTTTGTTCATAAGTTGCCTTCCTGCAAATTCACAGTGTCACTGCTCTCTAAATCAGTAACTATGCCCCTTACAGCTCAGTGTTTAATCTAAAATACATCTTTTGACTTCAGAGGGATCTAAACCCTTCAAAAAATGATGAGATTCCTCTAAGTTTATTGAAAGTAGTTCTGAAAATTCAGGACCAGGAGCAGAGCTAACAGAGGATACACAGTTCTGGTATTTCCATCTTTTGAATATTTCTTTCCCAGTTATCATGACACCCTGTTATGCCTGCACGAGTGAAAGCACCAAGTAACAGAGGTTTAATGGTTATGAAGTCATGTTTTTCTTGCTAGTGATTAATGGCAAGAAATAACTATAAAAACACAGACAGGAACCTTAACTTGTTACTTGTGGTGTTGTTACTTGTGTTTCACACAGTTCAGGTTATTAATAGTGCAACAGCTGCCCTGCACTGCATCAGAAACTAGATAAGGTCACAGATTCTTCACGCAATGTTGTGATCTTCCCAGTGGCTGATTTCCTAAATTCCAGTAGACTTCACAATCTTTTCACCTAGAGCTAACAAACATCACAACCAAGGCATGCCTCTAAAGGAAATTGGGAAAATGCTCTCACACTGCTTTCTGCACTCTCCAGGACATGCTCATGCTGTGTTACAGCCAGCAGGAATAGTCTTGTTTCTGAAAATTCCCATTAGAGACCTACAGCATGTTTGTTTAGTTTAATTTAATGAAGACAGCATCTTCAGGCAACGGTAGTTGAAAAACTGTATCTGTAAAACTTTCCTAACACTAATCCACGTTTATACTCAGTAACTTCCCTTCTTTTCTTACCTTGGAAGGAAATTCAAGCAACTAAAAAGAAACCAAACTTTATTCATGTGATACTATGGGCACAAATAGAGAAATTAATAAAACTTACCCTGCCTACTAGAAGGAAACTTTTGCTACAGGCTTGCTTCCCCGAAGCTATCCCTACATACTGCTGTGAGATCAGTGTGGAAACTTATTTTCAGGGACAGACGCATTTAGTGCCTCAAAGCTAGGAAGTTAGATGCTTTACTGTATATTGCATCATACAAAGCTCATTTTTGCTAGAAACTCAAGAAATAGTTTTGTCTCCTATACTGGATGTCTGAAGTAGCCACATTTATATCACTCACCTAATGGTTCTAGCCATTGAAAATGGTAGGTAATGACATGTATGCATCATTTTTCTTGCAAGGAAGATAATGCAAGGTGTTTTTTTTTTTTTCCTGTCATCTTAGCTAAATTCCCTGATACTTGAAACTGTGGAGTTCACTTGCACTCATTTCTTTTAACATTTCTGGACTCAGGTCTGTGTAAGTGATTTGTACTGGAAGAGATGATTTCAGTGCTGAGAATTGACCTCCAGTGCTTTTTGTACAAAAGTTTAGTGTAATATACCAGGAAATGCAAGTGATGTCTTGTGACGCTCGTGATATAAAACAGGGTTGTCCTGTCTTTTTCACACCGCACAGAACTTTCTGGCCCCGTACAAAGCCCTTGGAACTACACGGTGTATCTCATCCTGCTGTGAGTTATCTTACAATGATAACACAGAAAGTCCTCCTAAAATCAATACTGAAGGAGAGGCACGTGATAGACCAGCTCAACCACTGCATAAATCCTCTGAAGTGGCTCCAGAAGAATTAATTTGGCCTCTTATGTTTAAAAACATCCGCATTAAAGATTGGAAAGCTGGGGAGAAGCAGCACTGAACAGTACATTACTTCTTACAGCAAGCTTCGAAACAGATCAAATGAGCACTAGAAGACATCTGTCTGTTATTTCCTGCCCACACAGCTTTGTTCTGCTTTATTGCCAGAGAGCTCCATGGATGATGTCACTTTTTTCTGAAGAAAACAGGCCACCAGAGCCTTTCACTGACATAATTAATTATCTGTAGTCTGGGCCACAGCCAGAAAATTCCCATGGTAAGGCCCCGAGAAGTATTAACTCCACACTGCTTGATGTTTCCAGAATTATTAGGGTCTGGGTTATCCTGCCTTTTCACACTGAAAGAGAGTTTTGCTTGATATTATCAAATCGCAGGGCAGTTACTGCAGCATGAAGAATTACAGTGTCATGATTTAGTCGGCACAGAGAGACGGACACAGGAGGTCACCTTCAATTACGCACACAAATCTGCATGTTGGGATGTGCTTTACATGCTTCAGGAATGCACTGCCAGGGCTAACCCCGCTGGTTTGGGTTTACCGTATCCAGCCATTCAGACCATACGTCTCAGCCAACTTTAAGCGTATAATAACATTTTGCACATGACCTGAAGCCCGGCAGCAAGCAGAGGTCCCACATTGATGCAAGCAGCCAGCAGGAAGAGGGAGGAACATCTGTTAAAGCACCTTTCTGGACACTTGAGCAGGGAGAATCATTAACACCAGCGCAGGAATGACTGAATTCACAGTTCAGGGCCAGTACGTGGCCGCTGTGTTGCGGTGTGCAACCTAACAAATGAGGTAATTAACAAAGCAGCTTAAGATCTCTGAGCAACTGGCAATCACCACAACACTTGCAAAGGCAGAGGAGACCCCCGGTTGTGATATACCAAATCAGACATGGGAAACTCCAATGGGTAAGGACCTGTTCTGCCTTTTTCATGCTAAGGAAATGATTTGCAGCTTTCCAAGTCCCAGGTGAATGGCAGATCATGAGGCGCTTTAGCAGTATAGAAAATCAGTAAAATTACAACACATTTCACACACATTAAGGTGTTTTTGTATTGTTAGACTCATGTAGTAAGGTGCCTTCCTTTTGAGACCTTCCCCTTTTAACCACAAATTATTTTATGATCAGTTAGCACATACTTAAGAGAATTAATTAATTAAATAAATAAGATGACTTATGAAAGGGTAATAATAGGAAAAGCATTTCTTTTCCTCTTTATTGTATTATAATTTTCCCTTTATTCTTACAGTAACAAGTCTGGATCATAACTCAAGAGATCCATGTTGTGTCCATTGACCTCTTTCCAGTGCTTACCACATATAATTTAACCTTCACAATGCTCCAGTTTCCATCCTGTAAATGCCATGAGGCTTAATTCACAAATATATACAGGATCCCCAGATTCTAGTGTTATGAATGCTACAAAAATACAGCACTGTGACATCAGTATCATTGTTTCCATGTTTATGTATTTTTACATTACCATCCAATTTGTTGACATCCATGGGAAACTAAAAAGCATCTTAGTTAGATATGCAACTCAGGCTCTCCAAACTGCTTTTTGAAAGTGTTTCATTGACCCTATGAGGATCTGAAGCACTTGAAATTAGATGCTCTGACCTGAACATCAGGTAGGTACTAGAGGATGCTGGTGTAAGTACCTCTTGGTGTTCCTCCAAGAGGAACAAACCCAAACAGGTATTTCTTTCTGCAGTCATCTAGCAGGAATGAGCGTGCATGGAGCAGGTCAGAGTGAGAGACAAGCTGGTGCCACTGGGGCCATAGCTGTCAGGATGATGAAGTTCAGAGGAAATCCTTCTGCCTCCTCTGCAGAGACTGGAGCCTAATTCAGAGCAGGATACCAACAGCGGCAAGCCTGTATACATGTGTAATAAACTGTATACACAACTTTCTCTTGTCCAAGCATTTTGTTGGCTTCAACAAGCTGTTTTTCAGTGCTCTGTGCTCCACAGATATGCATTCAAGTTACTGATGACTGATGAATGGGCAAGAATAGTAGAGCTGCATTACAGCACTTACCAGCAAAGCCAATTACTTGAGCAGGGGAATTGTCAGAGCAGACAAGGGAAGTGGAGCGAGCTCTTAGAGAGAAGTGACTTAGCGAGGGCAGACAATGAAAGGTGCAGAATAAGGACTCCTGCCCATGCCCACAATGTCCTCACAGCATCCCGCTTTCTCCAAAATCCCCCTGATTGTGCTCAATGTCCGTCCTTCCTCTTGTCTTCCCCATGCTTCACTCAGATGTCTTCTACCCACTCCATCACCCCATTGCACTCCCAGGAACAACACTGGAGCTTACAAAACGCCATTTTGCCTGAAATGCTGAAACTGCCTGGGCCAATACTGGGGAAATGGGCTTTCATTATAAAGCAGGCTCCATCAACACTTCTGCTCCCATCTGGTCTAAACACAAAGGCCACAAATGCGTGGAAGTTTCCTTGTAACTTTACTTGGGTTAGTCAGTTCCATTAATTTTGCTGACATGGAAGAATTTATGTGTGTGTTTGTTTTTTGTATTTTTTTTCCTTCCAAAGAAAAACAATTGTTTCCAGGGTAAGAAACACTTCATTTGCAAAAATCCAAGGTATTCCTGTCTTAGAAAAGGACTTCCCTTAACAATCTCTCAGCCCTTCATCAGTTTGAGTGTCGCATGTGCATAGCCCTCAGAAATATGTCACTGAGCTCATTTTACTTTGGACCTCATGCAAAATCCTACACTGAAGCCAGCAGTTTCGCAAAGATGTGGCAAGACACAGCATGTTCAGTAGGACCAGCCTTTTTCTATATTGAAATATTGCATTTCTCTCATTTTAGTCAACCAATAGGGGGAGCCTTTAACCCTAGAAACAAGACACTTTCTCAGATAGCCATGTTCCCACAGTTGTTATATAAAGGCTTATATTTGCTTTTATTAAAACTCATTTTGGATGGAAAATAATCAGTTTTGCTCTCAAGAGCTTATCTGATTGTCAGCTGGAGAATAGGAGACACAAACTTAATAAATACACAACGGGGACAACAAAGTTAATAAAAACAGACTTAGCTACAACTGAAATGTTAAATTAACAACTGGTGACTCAGAGGACTGGACAGCAGTATGACACATAAGAGATACGCTCACTGCAAGCTCTCCCGAGAATCCCACTTATTTTAAAGCCAGAAAGCCCATGCATCTAGCATCTATCACAAATGGGTTGGCCATATCCTCTCCCACAGAGTGAGCCTTTTCCCAGGAAAATGAGAAATGACATAGATGTTCTCATTATTGTTGTACAAAGTGTACAGTTCCTATTAAGTAAAGGAAAAAAACAAAAACAAAACCAAACAAATAAAAACCTAGTCAAGTGACATCAGGTGACTAAAACAATTTGAAGAAGGTTGCAAAAGGAGTATCAGTTAAGGACACTGATCTCAAGACCAAAACTTAAAGTTGATCTGGGGCAGTACTTTCAGCTACATTTTGTACAGAAGTCCATTAATTAAAAAAAAAAAAAAAAAAAAAAAAAAAAAAAGCTGCTCATCCTCTTCCCTCCCCTCTAGACAAGATGTTCAATGGATCAGAGACAGTTATTTCAGTATTCCTTCCTCTCCAGCTGACCCTCCAAGTCTAAACAACATAAACAACATGATAGATCTAGCCCTGGTGAGTGCAGCTCAGGCATTAACAGAGAAGGATTTTAACACCTCTCTGTGGAAGTGGTTAAGTGGTTTTCAGCCTACAGCTGTCCAGTGATACTGACATTTTACTAAGGATAATGACTTTGAAAAACATGTAATTCTAAAGCAGTTTTATTACAAAAAGATGATAGTATCCATCACAAAAGTGTCCATCACAAAAAGTAATGGTTTTAAACTAAAAAATGGTAGATTTAGATTAACATAAGGAAGAAACTCTTTACTCAGAGGGTGGTAAGGCACTGGCACAAGCTGCCCATAGAAGCTGTGGATGCCCCATCCCTGGAGGTGTTCAAGGCCAGTCTGGATGGGGCTTTGAGCAACCTGATCCAGTGGGAGGTGTTCCTGCCCCTGGCAAGGGGTTTGGAATTAGATGATCTTTAAGGTCCCTTCCAACCCTAACCATGCAGTGATTTTTTCATTACTATAATTGATAGTACCTCTGCCCTTGTTTTCACAGGGAGTAGTAAATTGCCTGAATAGCACAATTTAACTATATTTCAGTATATTGTCTTATCTTTTTTCTCTCTCATAAACCAGCAGGATTCTATTTTAAAATTCATAATTTCTGTGACTTGCTAGACAAACCCTGTATTTCTTGCATTTTGCACAGCTATGATTGTAAATTGCAGAAAAACACACTATTCTAGGCAAAATTCATCTCTGGTTATAAATTATTCAATACCCTAAATTTTGTCCTGCAAAAGCCTACTCCACCAAGGAAACTCAAACAAACAAGGAGTCAGTCAGACTGGAGATAATTGTTGCATCCCCCTTTCCTTACACTCTTTTTCTTCTGTTGTCCAAACCCTTCTCTCACTCTGTTATCCTTACGTCACCTCTCTTTCCTCAGATTAACCCTATCCTCACTTTTTCCTTGTAGCTCTGTCCATGTCAATGTTTTTCTGTAGGGAGATTTGAATTTAGTCTGCATGATATGTTCAGAAAATACCAAACTCTTTCAATCCAGTTAACAAGATTTCACAGTTATAAACATTTATGCAAAGCTACTCTACACACACTTTCCTGTGGCTTTACCCATCCTTTACTTACTCAAGCTTCTCTAGAGATAACTAGAGCTTCTCAGGCTGGGAGATGATATGGCTAGTGATTTGGAAGCTCTTTTCTCTTCACTGTGCTTTGTACTCTTCCCTCTGGATCAGTGCTGTGGCATGTTTTCCCAGCTTTCTCTTGCAACTTTAACATTACCCAAAAGAAACACTTCTGATTTCCACCCACCTATCTAAAGGATATCCAGAGCTTGAACTCTGGAGCCAGAGCTTGAGCTTTTGGGGAACTCAATATTCAATTGTATTTATTCAAGAGTATCAAGAAAGGCACTGAAGAAAAAATATAGGAGTTTGTATGGTGTTTTTAACTAAGTAATATCAAGATATCTGTCACAGTGGTGTTTCAGCTTCTTAGGAAACTCAGGTTTCCTTGACAAAACAGTTCAACAAACAAAGTTTAAGGCATTGCATGAAAGTTTACATATTGCAGCCAAAGGAAGAAGGGACAGAGAGAAAATAATACAACTACAGCAACAGAGTCAAACCATTTCATATATCAACCATATTATCAAGGGATGGAAGAGCCAAGTAAAGCCATTTCAGCATAGAAAATGAAATATTAAAATCAATGTATGAGACACTATGTGCAGCTCTAGCTGCAGACATTTAGGAAAGACAAAGCTAGAGTGCAACCGGTGCTGATCAAGGGGGGATTGAAAGAGTGGGAAGCTTCTTCTGCTAGAGAAAAAAAAGGTGGCACAGCTAGCACAGTGAAGTGAAGACTCAGAAGGTGTCTGACTGCCATCTACAAACACATCAAGCATTAAAGAGTAGAGAGAGAGGTAAGCTATTTCAAACATGTTTGGTGTATAGCACAGTTTCATAAAGATGTCACTGGACATAACTGCAATTGGATTGGGAATTAAATAAAATAATTGCTAAACATCAAAACTTTTCAGTTCTGGAACTACTTCCCAGTAGAAGTAATCAAAGTAAATAACCTACCTAGTCTTAAAGCACATCCTGGTAGATTCATGAAAAAGGTTAAATGAAGTGGTTGTCTAAAGAGTTAGTGGGAGGGAAATGATTTGCAGCAGTACTACATTTTCTCATCAAGGATTCTCAGGAAAATGGGTCAGTGAATGCATCCACAGTATGAGGATGAGGAAAACCTAAGTTAGGAAGTGACAAAAAGGTAGAATAAGGAAAAAGGTCATAACTGGAGAAATAAAGAAGGGAAGGAAAGCAAAAGAAGGAGGGGAAGCCTCTCTTGGGAAAGAGAACAGAACAGAGTTATCATAGAATAAAATGTTTTAATAAAATGTGTACATATATAAAAAGGGAAGAAAGCATAAAGCAGAAAATGTAAACAGGAAATAATTTTCCTTTCACCCTTTACATTTACAAAGCTTAGTCTTCTGATAGAAAGGCGGGTGGTAAAATGCTAAAATGTCTTTTAAAATGTTAACATGCTCTAGCTAGTATATTACCCATGTCAGAAGTGGCTATTTGAGTTTGTTATGAGAGAGGATTTTCCTTGCAGCAGGATGTACAGCCACCTGTACCTAAGTATTTCCCAGAGAAAACACAACAGAGCCCCCACCCACCTCTGCAAAGCCTCCCCCAAAATGCCCAGGTCAAGGAGAATGTCTGGAAGTAGTCTGAAGGCGAGCTCTACCTGGCTCTGTCAAATAATAGCTGGAAGCCTGTCTGTCCTAAAGCAAGGGACCTCACTGGGTGAGGCACCAGAATGGGTGACTGAGCTGCAGGGGGTAATTGCCATTTCTGCACTGGAGAAATGCTGTAAAGCACAGACTGTTACAAAGGCCTTGAGTGGAAAAGTTGCTCCTCGTTTAATTGGTGTGAAATATAGAAAACTGCCTCCCAAGCTTAAACTGTCATCTGTCTGGCAAATCGGTAGAGAACCTAACAAAGGAATGATTTTTCTTGAAAATCTCAATAATTTGTAGTTTGCAAACATTTTTTTTTTTTTTTCCCTGAATGTGCAATAAAAAAGTGCATGGTAAAAATGTATGAATACTGCCCCTCATTTCCTCTCAGACCCCTAATCAGGAAATGTTGAAAATCAGTGCTGATATTGCTGGAGAAAAACAGTCACTGCTCAGAAAGCATACAGGACAAATACATGGGCTGTTGGACAAGAATCTGTGAACCACAGATAGGATTATGTAGTCATTGTAGAGATTCATGCTGCCTGTGCTGCTTTGTAATTAGTAATATTTACATGTTGGTTTGACTGAAACCACTGCAACAATCAGACAAATTAACACCATGATTCATGGTCCAATTTATTCCAATGGTGTTATCAGATTTTTTTTTTTCCATATATATGAAGAAAACACCTTCATGGATCTTTTACCTCTGTATATCCAAAATGTGTTTAGAGACCATGTAATCACTGGTTTATTATACAAGCAGTGGGATCCCTCAAGAAAAAAGACCCTCTACTGAGCTACAAGGCCTTTCAAATCAATTCCTGTCATCAGTTCATTTGCTTCTTGCTCTCCTCCAGAGATGCTGTACTTAAGAGCTCTCCTGCCATGTATATTGGGACACATTTTCATCACTGCAGCTTCTGTATACTTTTTCTCCCCTTTTGTTTTCTTACAAAATAAGCTCCAGTGACCTCAGCAGCTGATGAAAACCTTCACTTCTCTACATGCAGTTAAGAGCACAGGGCCTAGCCAAGAAATTTGATGACAGGCAAAGCTGTGTCCAACTTGGCACTGGAAGCTAAAATGAAGGCAAGCTACCTGAGGTCATTATAATAAAGAGAAAAAAAAAAAAAAAAAAAAAAGAAGAAGAAGACATAAACATCACTGCTGGGGCATGTCTTCACAGTTTACTGGCACTTTCACCTTTCAAAATTACAGCTGGGAGATCAGGTCCCAAAGTAAGGACTCAGAACCGATACTTGGAGCAACATGGCTTGTGACTGTGTTTGCTACGATGTCAGATGATAATAGTGAACTAAACACAAGAAGCGTATGTAGAGACTTTAATTTAATCTGCTGAAGCCCATGGTTGCCATGACCATGGCATCCCCAGATGAGCTTACTGTTTGGAGAGTGCAAGGCAATGTCATCCTGCGCACTGTTCAGCATTGCAGATGTAAGGCCTCTTCTGCTGATGGCTGCTGAATAAATAGAGTATTTTACTGCACTTTTTTCTTTAGAAATTATTGGATGACCCTATAGGTATGACTTGCTGTTATTCTCAAAACAAAAATCTCCTTACATGTGCCTATACACTGTTTGCTTTGCCAATATTGAAGTTGCTTCAAAATAAACCCACAGTCTGATTTGCCAGTCCAACAAAATGCCAGCCAGCCACCAGCGATGTCTGTACGGATCTGTAAATGAAAAGCCACAAAATGACTCAGTGTATTAGGTCACTGTGACAGCCAGGAGGTAATTCCAGAGTATTTACTTGGCTGGAGTCTGCCTTGGCTCATCCTCGTTTGCAGTGTCAAAGCCGGGCTCTCATCTCAGGCCAAAGAGCTGCAGCTTGCCCACTTCAGTAACGGTTCAACACAGGTACCAGGTAAATAACTGCCTCAAACCAGGGGTTTTGAAATGAAATTAAAAGCTCCTATGGCTTAAAAACATAAATGATTATTGTCCCTGTTTGTAGGGAGCAGAAGAGGAGATGCACTTTACAGCTGTCAGCGTGTTTGTCCTCAGAAGCCTCCTGTGAAGCTGGGATGCCTTAGCGCAGCCTAACATCTCTGTGGGGTTTCTACATAGGAATATCCCTAAAAGTATTGTGTGGGGCAATGCGTGTATAACCTTGTTGAGGATTTTCAGCCCATACTAACAGCAGATGGCAGTTATCCATATCTTCCTCATAGGAATAATGAGAATGTGGGCAGCCCGTTAAAGGCTGTGTAACTTGGCTATGAAGTGGAGGACAAGGGCGAAGAGCCACAGCTCTATGTGTTGACCAAGAGAGTTACTCAGAGATAAGAATAAAATCCACATTTATTGCCACCCAGGAAGTATTAGTGACTTTCTTGGCATCCCCTTTAAAGACCACAAAGGTGACTTCAGGGTAAATCTTTCTGAACCATATGAGCACGATACTTTTTTAATCAGGTTTGGCTCTGTTCACTCCCAGAGCTACATGCTAGCTCCATATTTTAGGAATTAACACATACAAGTTTTTACTATAAAGTAAAATTAAGTACTATGACTATGATTGCTGTTCTATAATATAATGATACAAGCTTTTTTTTTAGCAAAATTGCATTCAACAGATTTTTTTTTGCTCTTATTTTCCACAGTTTTTCACTGCCAAATGACTCTTCTTGGTCTTTGTGACACAACTATTTACTTTAAAGGCGTATTTCCTGAAACTGGAAAGTCCTTTCTGTCAACCTGAAGTGAGATGAAATCGCAGAGTTGCAGTGATGGTATAACTCAGGTGACTCATATACCAAATAAATTAACGGATCATTTATAAAACAATTGCTTCCCTTAATCAGATAAGATGATAAAAATTCCAAAATTAAAGTAACATTTTTTTGAATGTAGGTTTCAAGGAAAAAGTAAAGCCTTATATGAAATGCTAAACAATGATGGTTAAGTGGAATTAAGGCATCACAACATAGCATGTTTTCACAGAGGTTGGGCAAGTTTTTTCTGCTTGTCCACCGATTCACTGAAAAATAGCATTAGAGTGGAGACAAAAGAATGTATAAATTTGGCAAGGAATACTAATGCAGACAGGGGCAAGTTATAAAAAGTCAGAAGTCTTCATACTGACTTTTTCAAATACTGTGTTTCAGCTTTTAATTTTGAAATTTCATTTTCCCTAGTGGCTGAGACTCCTGGGAGTTCAGTGATTTATTATGGATAAAGAGAACCCTTGAAACTGGATGGAAATTAGGTGGATGTGAGTTAAACACAAACCCAAGCTGTCTCATGTAGCAGACTTATTACTGGGCTGAATAAACATGCAAATCAGGACAACTGAGAAAACTTCCAAGTGAGCACTGCTCCAGGAAAGAAAACCAATGGGTCTTTGCAAGGAAGGGGATGTGCAAAGGGTGCTGGAGGTCAGGTGGGACAGGCAGAGCTTTGGCTGAGACCTGAGCAACACCCATGAGTATGCACAAGGTCCTGGGCAATCTTAAGTCCTTTTCCAGTATTAGAGACTTCTGGATTTCTCCCTTGAATATTTGTATTTAAGATTGTAATTGCACTCACTGTATTTGCTTGTCTTTTTCTGAACTGATTCTCCTGTGGTTGTTCTGTGCCTCTTTTTAAGCATTCAAGACCATCAGACTCCACTTTCTTCATCATTTCTGACAGGTGTTTGTAATTTCACTTGCTTTGGCAGCTGCAGATAGACATGGTAAATAAAGCAGAACTTAAAACTGCGACTATCCTGTTAGAAACCAGCTAGCACTGCTCCTTATGGTCCTTTGCCTTACATTTGCATGTCACTGTCTCTTGAGCCCCATGATTCCTGGACAGCCTAAAAATATATAGACAAACAGAAAATACAGTTTAAAAAGTTGTTTAACTTACCTGCAGTTCTCCTTCCATTATACTGAGGAGTTTGATCAAGTCCTCTTTAGAGAGCTCTATGGACTTCTTGTTCTTTCGTTCACTAGGCCCAGGTGATCTTGAGTGCCGTTTGACAGTTGCTGAAACCATGACCTCATCTTCCTTCCGATGAGGTTTGTTCTTTTTCTTGGCATCATCCTGGAGTTTTTCGTTCTCTGCATGGCTGATGACGGGCTTGGAATTGGAGAAGTGCCCGTTAGACGAGCTTTCTCCACCTTGGTTTCGGGATCTCATCCCTACCTAGAAAGAAACATAAAGGTGCATTTTATAAACAAAACTATTTACAAAAAGCCACAGCAGAAATACTGTCTTTTGGCAGAACAACAGTCTTCTAAGTACAGAAATATACTGTCATGCTGAAAGGAAGGGGGCACAAAACTCAAATATTTCAGTAACTTTGTGTGTGGCTGCCAGTGAATACAGAGCATTGACTATAAATTTAATGGAGTCCTAAAGCAAGAGTAACCCTGCTTGTCAGCATTCCAGGACACTGATATGAGCTACAATGTATGGAGCCTAAAGTGAAGCAGGAAAATAATAACAAACATTTTCCAGGGTGACCTTTCCAGAAGTCAACGTTTTGATCATTTGCAATTCACCACTCTGAACAAAACAGCTTGTTGAAGCAGGCTCTATTTTTAACATGAGGTTTACTTGAAAGGCAGAAATGCAATTTAAATTTTCAAAAAGTATAAATTCTTTATGGGAGAGTGGAGTGACAATGCATGATAAACAATGGTCACTTTATAGTTCCCCTCATTGAATCATTGGTTTTATTCCAGGTAACTAAGAAAACTTAGGAATGCAGACTAAATCAAGTGGTAAACTGCATTTTAGGATAAATACTGCATGAGACTATTATGCTGCAAGTGCGATGAAGGAAAGCTGAAAAGAAGTTTGAATAAGAAGCTCAAGAAGGCATGAAAACAATAAGAGGTAAATGGGCATGATCAAAGCAGTCCTCCCAGGAGATGAACTATTTCTGCAAAATGTTAGGTCTTGGTTATTGAACACTCACCTCTCTGTTCTCTTAAAGCACCTATACTGCATACTTAGGCTATGTCTAGCCTAGGACATCAGTGAAGCAAATGTTCCTGAGCTCTGACATTTGACCTTCTGTATTATCAAACTATTTGCAGCTCCTTGGCACACTTCTGGTCCAGGAGAACTGCCACTCTGCCAGCCAGTTCTCGTCCCACACCAGGGATCAGTCCAAAAGACAGTGCAGATGCAGCCACCCTGCTCTGGAACAGAAGAGCTCAGTAGTGCGAGCACAGCCAGGTTGTGCTATTTGACCTCAGGGACAGAATGGGGGACCTGGGACCATTTAGTTTACAAGTAACGTAGCTTTGGTGTCACATAAAACACAGCTGCTAAAATCATCCTTTCCGTGAATCATCTTCATCAAAGATGATTCCCTCTGCTGGATGCCGTTCAGCAATATCAAGTTAAACAACTTGCCCTTGTCTTCAGATTGATTTTTTTCACAGTTCTTTTCTTTCTTATCTGTCATCCCTTCTTGATTTATCAGCCATGCAACTAAAATTAGCTTAACCTGCCTGTCTGTTTTCTCCTCCTATAACTGTCTCTCCTTTTTTTCCCTTGACCCTGCAGACTTGGCCAGGGTGATTGACACCCCTTAAAATCCTATTTATTCTGTAAGGTTTCATCCCCTGTCACTAACTAACAACGCCAAGAGACAGGATGGATTCAACCAGTATAAAAAGTATTATCAGTATTAAAAAGAGGTACAAAACATACTCAGACATGCTTATATATGTCCATATTTCTATTCCGTGGCCTTTCTGTATTGAAGTAGGTCTTTGTAATTGTCTATGCTTAAATGTAGGTGGCCTTGACTGTTATTTGGGATCAGGATATTTCTAACATATAAATAAAAACTTAATAGTGTATTTAGATTTGGTTCAGTGTCAAACTCAGAGGTAAAATATAAGGCAGTGCAAATATAAATTAAGTTGGTCCCCTTAAAAATTAATCTTACTTGAAATTACTTGTATAGCAGTCAAGGGAAACCATTACAAATTTATGTTGCCTAACTTCAACTTAATTATGTATATGGTCATATCTCCCACTACCTCAATTTTTTACTTAAGCCTCGTTTACCCAAGATAGTCTAAGAATACTGGAAACGTAAGATCTGTACAGGGATGTATCTTGTTTTAGTTGCCTAAACAAAACAAATGGAAGAAAGCTGAAGAAGGGTTTGTATGTCTGAAACTTGCCTGGTTTTTATATCAGTAAATCTAATGAGGAATATTCCTCTGCTTCCAAATCTTCTTTTTCACTTAAATTTACTTCTAGATTTAGTTTGCAGCTTGTTCGTTAGTCAAGCAGATGCTTCTCAACATCGCTAACATCACACATTTTGCTGATAAGGATCTCAGAGCAGCAGATCAGTAGTGATGGGGCAAACCCTAAAATACATTGACTAATCTGCTTGGCTAATGTTATGCTGGGCCTGCTAGGTCTTGCTACTTACTTGACGTAGGCCAGTATTATAAATCTACTCAGATTAGCCTTGCATTTTGGTAGTTTCACACTCAGCAGGAAGATTGGCTTTTTATTATCATTGGTTACTCATGTCTTAACTTCATTAATTCAGTGGAATCCAGCCAGCAGCATGAATGAGAAGTGAATTAGACCCAATGTTTTTGAGTGAGAGAGTTTCATGATGAGATTCCTTGCATTGTAGGTCAGCTCCTATCCAAACAATGTGCGATACAGGTATACAATGGCCTTTAACTTCCTGAATGCTTATGCAGTGTGTTTTTCATCAAATAGTTTGGATTAAACACATGAATTACACTTTCTAAAAACAGATCTCCATTATAACCCTGAACAATACCTGAGAACCTCAGGAAATCTTTTAGGTCTCAGGTTTGTAATGGAAAAATAAACATTGTACTATGTTTCCTCTCAGATAGGGCTTTTCAATTTGTTTAACTTTAATGGATTTTAAACTTTCCAACCATGCTTCCTCTCAGGAGAGAGAACTTGGGATTCAAGCTGTCTGTATTTTCTGAGTATTTCCTTCTGAGTCCCTGTGGGCCACAGCCTCCAGCCACTTTCATCTCTTAACCATGGCTTATTTTTCATGGCTTACCGTGAATGGCCTCGTGGCTCTAGAACGTCCTACATGTTTTAAGAATAAATATTGCAAGTGTGTCTTACACATGTTTTCCAGTGGAAAACAGATTATTACATTACACTGCTTAGTAACATGTTGCATTAGTGATCTCTCCGTAGAAAGATGACTCAACCTGAAGGTGCACAACTAAATTTAAATTTAACTCATGACGAGTTGAGACACAGTATCCACCTCAAGCATAGCATAATCAAACAGATGCACTTGGGTATGGTATGTTAGACTTCATGAAAGCTGGTGTGTCACTCCGTCAAATCATAACTCAAGACAGCCACTTTGATCCACCAGTCCTTGTGGGAGCAGAGATAGCAGGCCATGGAGCCATTTAAAGACTGAGTAGTAGACTATAGGTTTGTAAGCATGCTAATTGAAGAAATGAAAAATGCATATTTAAAATGCACTCTAACTTGGTGTGAATCAATATAGGTAATACAGGCCCACAAGGACAGATGCCAAATTTATTTTTTTAACTCATTAATACAGCACCAGAGTAGCTTAACCAATTGATCTGGAGCTTTGCATCACCCAGCTAATTAGACTATGGCTGTCACTAAAGGAAGTCAAACCTTTGAGTGTTTTTTTAAATTTCTTAAGCACTTGTAGGTTTATTTTGCAGCAAGTCTTACATCACATTAAGAGTGGCAGACAGCCTGTTACTCTCAGGGACATTACCCTTAACAGCCTTTCTTTGTGTAAAACCTTGCCCAAATCAGTGCAACGCTGACACCTACTCTGTCTTCAGTTACAATGTTGATACTTTTCCAACATGTTACCCAAATGAGAAGGTGTTGTATGCTGAAGCCAGAGATGCAGGTCAACTCAAACCTAAATAATGACAGAAAGGGCCAAAGTTTTGATATTGACATAGTAGGAGTTTGAAGGCCAAAATCAATGGCACGATCCAGCTGTTCTGCAGTGCTCTAGGAATACAAAGCAGCTGTAAGACTAAATGAGATTTAATTGGAGCAGTGTGAAGTAGCCAGAACATACCAGTTATCTTGACTGAAATACTGTATGTTGGGAATGAGAGCTTGGTACTATCATTTTGGATATCCATCTGCATGTCTGATAGCATCATGATAAACAGGAAAACTTTCTGACCAGTTGCATGACATTATTTTGGTATGCAAATACCAAACCTCCAAAACTTTGCCCATATGTTGTTTCATCAAGGTTGCAAAATTGGTTTGGGGGCACTGCCAGTCTAATGATGGTAATAAATGTCCTCCTCCTGTTCACCCTGATCACATCTCTGTCTTACAGCATTCCTGATCTGCTGAAGAAATAGCTGGTATGATTTATAATGACTTTAGCATTTAATATTTAATTCTACTGTTTTTTTTTTCCACCCTTCATCATATTGCACATTAAACTGGAAACCTTTCCTAACAGTTGCCAGTCAAACAAGAAGTTTTTATGTGATCAGTCACCTTGATTTCGACATTTATTGGCAACTCATTTCAATATGTGTTCACAGTATTGGTACTTGGCAGGGAAACTTCAGTCTCTCCTCTGCTGCATTTGTCTGTGAAGCTTTAAGCGTAAAGGAAAAATGCTGTGATTATTTACTTGAGTCTATATTGTTGTTTTGGGCACGGGTCCTTTGGTTTTCACAAGTTAGCAATCCACACAAAATTTTATGAAATAACCTTTATGTTAGTTGTACTGACATTGGGAGGAAATTTGTGAGGAATTTGCTGAGTAGGATGTCAGGAGAGGACAGGCTGCATGCTGTTCCAAACTTTTCCCCCGTCGACAGCAATTTGTTCTCCCTATAGCTCTGAAATGATGGGTCAGATTAGGCTCCGTTATTTCTGCTATTAGAATCAGATAGTGCAAAAGGGTTCTTTAAACTTAATGTGCAGTCCCTCCTGCTAATTGGACATGCTGATTTTGGCTCTGTAGTGCTTTCCCTTACAATAATAATAATACTAACAATGTAGTAATACAAGAATAAATAAATAAATAATGTTGATTTACAGCCATGATATGGTTGTTGCCTTTGGCTGTAAATTTGTAGTCTGGAGCTCAGCTGCAGATTTAACTGATTAAGATATCACATAAAAGTGCTGGGTTTATGACAGACTAACAATTGATGGTAGGGTCAGTGCCATTGTGTTATTACTGAGTCAAAACTGGAATTATTTCTAAGCTGTGGCTTTGGGAGCTACATGATGGGGAACTGCACCTTTCAGCAGCTCTGCTGGACAGGCCACTGGAGCAGGGCAGTGCGCAGTGCACAAGGACATGGTATGTGGCCGAGATCTCTGCCCAAAGACTGCTGATCTGCAAAGAGCACTAAAAGTGGAAGGTAATTTGAAATATTATCCAAGTGAAGATTGAAGAAAATATTAGTCTGTATCTGCAAGCAGTAAGTACCAAAAAAAAAAAAAAAGACAAAACAAAACAAAAAGACAGCACCTTCTCAGGCTTCTGGAAGAGAGGAAGATAGGAACACCAAATTGACCTTGTTCTCTGAAAAGTCTTCAGCAAGGACTACTGCAGATGGGGATGGATGCCTTTAGCCCCAAGGGATTCAGATAGACAGAACAAAGGCTACATGGCCTCAGTAGTGTGGTGGTTACATGAAAAATATTTACAGGCACAACCGTTCACACCACCTCAGAGACTGGTTAAAAGTAATTACTGCGTAGGCTGCTTTCCTGAACCCTGCAAGTGTTCACTATTGTTGTTTTGACTGACCAGAAGAAATAAAAAGGATGGGGGTACCAGTGCATTCTCAAAGGAGCTGGTAGGAACTGACGGCTGTGTTGTGCGCAGTTGCTGCATGGAGCAGACGTGTGTCAGGCTCCGGACTCAGTGATAGCCAAGCGATGCTGTGCCAAGGGAATGCAGACTTCATTCTTGGTTTGTTTTCGCAGATGACTCCAGTGTTTGTTTCAGTCATGCTGGTCAGAGGAGAGTGTCAAACCAAATGACTAATACAATGAAGAACAGAACAAATATCTCCCCTTAGCAGTTCTGGAGTTTCCTGAATTTCTAAACATTTGCAACTGGAGCACTAATCATCATACTCTTTGTCAAGAGAGTCCTCCTGTCTCTTGTCCTCACACACATGACTTATCTGCAAAATCAGACAATGAGAGGTCTGTATTCCTTCTGGACTTATCATACATTAAACATGTTCCTTTTGTGAGAGTGTGCATTAGCTGCTTGTGCTCATTGTTGGAGATTGGCACAGTGGTACCTTGTGAATAGAGACAATTCTCTACTCAACGAACAGCCTGAATAACCAATCCATAGTGCCCTAATTCCTATACACAAGGAGAGCACTTGTGGCTACTACACACCACCACCGCTACCTTCATCCTTTCACCCGGTCCACTTGTGGAGCTGGAAAAACACTTGTCACACCGGTGTTAGGATGAGCAGTGCCCAAAAGCACACATGCTGAGCTTCCTGCACAAAAGTTGAGATGTTCACACTCATCTTCCTGCTGATACTACCTCCACAGAAGGGTTTACACTGCCTGCACTGAGAGTGCTGCTCTGCAGGCTCCTTCCCACCCCACAGGACCATTTGCCAGCTGCACCTGCTGCCTGCACTTGGTAGAGGGGGAGAAGGCATGGCATTGCTCGGAGGAGCCCATTCAGGAAGAAATGCTGCCCCATGACAGACAGCTGTCACGGTGTCTCCCTCACTTCTTGATACACATTGTTCCCTGGGCAGAATAAATCTGAGTAGCTTTAATTATCTGAAAAATTGAGAATTTGTCTCTATTATTGCTGTCTGACAAAAATGCAGTGACTGATTTTAATGCAGGACACACATTATTTTCTTCTATCAGGTCACTGCTAGCTCATTATTCCCTAATCCATTTTGGTCAACTTTTCTTTTTATGCTGCTAGCAAATAGGTTAGAACATTAGCAAAGTTATAGCAGATACGCTTGTAGAGGTACAGCATGAGATTCTGTAAGGCCTTTTTGTTTTATCAAAGATTTATTTTATGGCTTCTAAAATTGATTCTCGTAACACTGGAGCATAACAGCACATGGATTCTATTCGCCAGCGATTATGTTCATAATAGTTCTTTCACTTGGAAAAAGAAAGGAAGGGGATAAGCGTGAGTGTCTTGAAAGAAGAAAAGATTTTTGCAAATTCCATATCCAGGTGCCATTCTGAATAGGTGTAATCGACTTGAAAGTAGAAAAGAAACTCGCAGAGCTAAGAGGAAACCCAGTCATCACTAGGGCAGATTTATACTGCTTTAACACCATTTTCTTAACTCCAAGATAAACTCTTCTCTGGCTAAATTATGGCACAGCTTTACAAAGAACAGAGTTTATGCTGGTATAATTCCATTAACCTTGTCATTTTCAGACAAACTTGTGGTTTCAGCTGGAATCCTCTTTCTTGAGTAATGCACGCTGACCAAACTGAGGAGTAACATAGACTTGTTTCACAGAAATTCATGTTTCCCAGGCTTCATCTGGAAAAACATCTTGGATGCATGAGACATGAGGAATGATAAGCTATTAGATCATCATTCAGTCAAAAAAATAAACTTTTATATATCACTCCATCCGTGTTTTGATTACTGTGCTTCCCAGCTGCCAGAAAGTACAAAGAGGAGTTGCAAAGAAGCCAGCTCAAGTAGCTGACACCACTAGACAAACATGCCTCTAGGTCTGACGAGGGTTTAGGTATTTATTCTCCAGAGTGGCTGAAAGGGACTGGCCAGGAGCAAGCTAGGTGGCAAGAGTGCTAGCTGCCTGTGGTGCAGCCTTTCTAGCACGTTTCAGCCAGGCTGAAAGAGAGGGGAGGGGGTTGGCTCCTACTCAACCCTCTTCACGGCCTGTTTCCACCCCCCTGGAGTGACCTGTGTCCAGGACTACTCCTGACTTGAAGGAATCTTTGGAGGAGATGGCTTCCTGGGACCACGTACCTCATGCCTAGTTGATGGGGCTCAACGTCTCTCTTGAGACACCGCCACCTGTTGAGGGCTGGATGAGCACTGTGCCCTGTTGTGGTTCATTGCCTCTTCTTTTACAGCTTTCAGCCCTTTTGGTTATTCCATTTTGAGTGAAAAATCAAACTTTGAGCTTCACATGAAGATAAAGCTAGCAATGTCACCATCAGTTTCAGTTTGAACCTACTAAACATTTGTTTTATCATCTGACAGCCAGAACACGCCTGGAAAATGGTAAGAGAGGTGATGCAGATTAGCTGGACTACCAAAGATTCTTCACTCCTGCAAATGGGTAATCTTTGGTGTTAAGTAAACATTAGTCATTTCTGTTTTGTTGACACCATAGAACCACGCTTACAACCTGCAAGATTAAATACACTGTGGACTCATGAGCCATGCTATACCTCTTTTAAGTAGTTTTTAAAGACCACTGCTCCATTATGAGTATATTTTCTGCTTCCAAGGTGGCAGAAAAATGCTGAAAGTAGCCACAGACAGGAGCCAGCTGATAATAATCACAGCTTTGTCTCCAAGTCCCTTGTCTGTATCCTTACAGTGACCAATCAAAATATGTAAAACCAATGTCACCAAGGGAACACGGCATGGAAGGTAAAGTCAATCTGTCGTCCTTGCAATCCTGCCTTAACCTAGAAACGTCTTTTGATAAACCACATGGCAAATAGGGAACACTCTTAGGAAAGGAGGCAACTATTATTAGCTTTCTACAAAATCTGTTTCAACTTTTCACTTCAAAATGATACTTTATTATAAAATTGACTTGGATTTTAACAAGTATGAGACAAGACAAAAAGCTAAATGTCCCAAAAGCAAATTTCAGGGTTTTGGTCCAAGAGAGTGTTGCTGTCTCTTGCTGACCAGACAAAAATCCTGTTTTCTTTTCAGTAGCTGTGATTTGCACAGCTCTGGTTTCACAGAAGCTAGTAAACAATTATAGCTATATTTTACGTTTGACTCATTATAATTTCTTTTGTTTTATAAAAATAACCCAAAAGAACTAGGATGCAGATACACTCACAGAGTTTACAGCAAAAGAAAAAAAGAATTATACAGAGGACCTGTATCTTCTACAAATAGTGTCTCCAAGAGACAACAGTGCAAAAACACATCTGCAGCATCTCAAATTTCAGCTGTCAACCAAAGCAGGGAGCAAGTTCCAAATCTCTTTCAGTGACTTCTTTGTGGGAAGCTTCAGTTGTTGATAGACATAGAGTACCAGCTTGCACATGCATGCCTGGCCTATTGGTGAGAGGTGAATTTAACCCCCTGCTTTAAGCTGGGCTGTGTTCTACCTCCTGACAGGTAGAACTGTCAAGTCAAACTGGTAACAAAAGAAGAAGTTAAAAAAAGCCTCTGATGCTAAATCTGCCCTTGAGTTTCACTATCAATTTTGGTGGGTTTACAATAATGTCATTCTTGTTGGGGAAAAAAAAAAAAGGAATTCTCTGGCTACACACACACTAGAGATTAACCATGGCCAGGGCTGCTCTCTGACTGTGAGGCCAGCTGTCCTGGAAAATCCTTCAGGCTCTTAAGCCCTCTTAGCATCCATAACATGCTGGCTGCATCCACACTGCCCACTGGGAATAGCTCCTAGCCTCTGCTGACTCCCGAAACATGCTTTCAAAAGGTTCAGGACGGTGTTAAGTGGCCAGGCCTCCCATTCACCTTCCAGTATCCGTGCTCATGCCCTGGCACTGCTTAATTTACGGTCTGTCTTTTTCTCTCCTCCACAGCCTGCTTCTCTACAAACAAAGGAAATGGAAAACTACTCAGCTCTGCACAGGGCAAGTGCAACTCATCATAAATACTAAGTTTACAGAGGGAAAATAAGCTCAGGGTGGTGGGAAAACAGAAAAGAAAACATTTTTTTTTTCAAGCAAGTTAGGTCAAGGCACGCAAAAGCATACTACTTATTCTGGAGGTGTATTTTTAAGTCTGTACTGATGTACAGCCATTCAGCACTGATCACTAAGAGACACCACAGCTGAAGGTGAGAGGTGGCACAACATCCCCACTACACATCAGGCTTCTCCCGGCCTTTGCTGAGCTTGGTGATACAAAATTTGAGCTCTTCTGCTACACATCACCGATAAAAAGACTAGCACTGTGGGGCTCCACAGGCTCTTGCATTATTGAGAACCTTGGCCTTGAGTTGTCATTACCATTTGTAAAGAGGTAAAATGAAAGGAGAGTCTTACTTCATTCCTGGCAGTGCCAGCCCAGTGACTGTCATTATTTCCCAGTACTCCTGAAGGCTTTCCACTGACTTAAGAACACATGGCAAAAAAAGTAAAGGAGTAAATATCAGCCTGACTGATTTAAAAAATACCAACGTCTCATGCTAATAGGGAGCAGCATAAAAACTTTCAGAAAGTTCACCTGGGCATTCAATATGGTCTCATCCGCTTTAATAGTTGTCATATATAGAAACTGTATTTAGGTGGCTCTTCTAATGCCTTGGTTTCAAAATCCCTAGATAATTTCTTCACTTGAAAAAAATGAAGTCAAATAGTTATGCTGCATCTACAGGTTGAGCAGATTTTGTTTTTTTAAACATCCTCTCACTGTTAATCTGCTCAAATCTTCATTGGGGTTTTTAGTTCACCGCAAAAAAAAAAAAAAAAAAAATCAGGCTAAGCTGAAAACATAGCATAGCTACCTTGAGTAGAAGAGGAAGAGAGAAAAAAGATGCTAATGAATACCCCAGCATGGTCTTGCATTAACAAAACTAAAATTACTTGCTGCCAGATTCACTTTGCTTTAATGTCTGTGACTTCTTAAAATCCGATTTCAACAGGGATAAAATCTAAGTCAGTTTCACTTGCCTCACTGCAAATTAAAAAAAAAAAAAAAAAAGGAAAAAAAAAGATGAATTTTCTTTTTTTTTTGCCACTAGGGTAGAGTGAAAAATTGTTAGGTGTTTTCTTAGAAAGTTATTTCAGTTCAGAGCCATGGAAAGATATTAAAAGGAGCTTCTACAAATGGAGTGGGTGTTTTACAAGCCTACATGAAGATAAAATCATCTGTGCTGGCACAAAGTCACACTGTTCAGCTTTAAGCATCTCACTTCCATGACTGAACTAGGGCTTTAGGTTTCGTTTGTAATCTGGAGTGTCTTTAAAATGGAGCCTGAGCTCTCTGAGGCTATGTCAAGACTTCAGGATTGTCACCATCCTTGGTCATGCAGCTTCCGTGACCACCATGGCATCTGCCTTTCAGAGAAAGCATCCCCTGACTCTCTTTCCATGGAAAAAGGTGGTGGGCAGAGGCCAGTGATGCTCCAGCATCCCTGTGAGAGGACTTGGCTGGAGGACACTGCAGCATCCTGCCCCTGGGAAGTGCTGGGAGGGCTCAGCTTTACCCCTTAGGGCCATCACTAAAGAGGCTGTGCCACTAATTTGGGCACTTCTGTTGGCAAGGTGATAAACTGGAGCTGGATATATAAACGCAATATCATGAAGGCTGGGTTTGCTGCTGGGCAGGGAGGCAAGGGCACGTGTTTGGCACCTCGTTATCAGCATCTGACAGAGTGCCTACTTGGTGCAAAAGTTAGGACATGACGGAGGCTGTGCTCCCCTTTACCCCCACAGTCTCTGCTATAATCAGCGTTGCATTAATGAAGTTACAAACTCAGTGCCTTGTGCTTTGGCGGTGGATTTTCCACGAGGCATCAGCACACAAACTGCTGTCTCAGGGACACTTCTGGCTGAGAGGAGTAGAGAACCCAATGTTTCTAAAAAGTATCCAGAAGAGCCAAAAGCTCACTCTTACTGGGTTACCTAAATAGGAAAGCAGCTCATTTGGCTATCCAGCCACAAGTCCTTGTTCTGAACTCTCCTTCTGAGGGAAGAACTTGGGGCGGGGGAGGAATTTGTCTATTATTGTCCAAAACAAATAATTTCAGAAACAGCAATAAGCAACGGATCTGTTAGATTTTATTTTATTTTTTTAGTTAGAGCAAGTGAAATACATCAGAGACTCAGTTTTGGCAATGAAGGTAAATCTGAAAAAAAAATCATCATAAATTTTTCAAATGCCTGTTTCTTATGAGGAGACAGATGACAGAAAAGCGATTTGGTTCTCAGTGTTGCTGAAAGAAACTGGTGGGTGCCTCTAAATATCATAGCCTCATTGGGTCTCTTAATGCATATTGAAAAGGCTGACTTGACTTTTCATAAAGATGCCAAAAAGTTTGGTCATTACCCAAAAGAGCCGGGGGGAGGCATCTGCAAGTCTGATTGGTAAATCAGGTAAAGAAGTCACGTAAGAAAGTGGCATATAAAAAGAGAAATCACTGTTTCTCTTCAGTTACTGAAAAACTGTCTGAGAAAATATTTTTCCCAGCACTTATGTAATGTCTCAGCATTACTTATTTGTTTACTTAAATGCTTTTCAGCTGCCTTCAAGGAAGTGTAGGTGACTGAGAAATTACTTTGGGCTGCTTCTCCGGTGCGCTGTGCGGCGGACCCGCAGCCTTGGCAAGGTGGTGCCGTGTTCGGGCTCCGTCCCGTCTTGGCTCCACGGGGAGGGAGCCAGCCCCCAGCCCAGGCAGTGGGATGCCTGGGAGTGGGAGGCAGTGGGAGGCAGTGGGAGGCAGTGGGATGCCTGGGAGTGGGAGGCAGAGATTTGAGACTGGCACGGGACAGCAAAACCCTGCGGCTTGTGAGGAAGGCAGAGACCGTCGGGTCCCCTCCCCAGCAGCGCCTCAGGACAACCTGGAATAAAACTCTCTCTCTTTCCCAAATTGTTGTTGTAATGGATGGGAATTGATCTTAAAAGGCAGTAAGGATACTGAAATCCCGTTGATTATGTGCAACAAGAGGTATAAATGTTGGTTATGATCAAAAGCCTAACTTTTCTTCCTCTGTCTGAATTGCTCAAAATGATATTGTTATTGCTTTTTAGCTTCTCACCTGGGGTCTGGAGAAAGGAAGATTAACCTGTTTTCCTCCTGTGAGGATGGAAGTTCATCTCGTCATATTACAGTGCTCTTTTAGCTATCTGAAGAAACAATATGTAACAGAAACTATTCTCACATGCTCATTTTTTGCCACCCCCACAATTTATTCCCAGCTCTCTCATGTTGCTATACCTCATGCAAATGTCTAAGTGAACTTTGAGTGCAACCTCTTTCCTGTTGCTATTCCCTGCATGGCCCACAGATAAGAGCTTTTCCTTATCTGTATTTGTTCACATGCACACTGCAGGAATTTCAGAAGTGAAAGATATTTTTTTCTTTTTTCAGACCTGCCCAGCTGAGAGTTAAACCACAGCCCAGGGCAGCCGACTGGTGAGCACAACAGTCCAGGAAAAGCACGCTCAGACTAGCCAGCTGAGCCTCTGCCGAATATACGCTGAGGATACTTCAAAAGGATTTCAGAAAAGTCAGGATAAAGTCCTCAAGTTAAATACATATTTCCTTACCAAATTATTAAGGATATTTTATATCCTTAAACCTGAAAGACTCTGCTAAACTAACTGTAATTTGAGGAACACATGCACTTGTTTATTATTAAAATATTTATCAGCTAGGAAGCTAAGTTGAATTCATCGGTTCATGTTCGTTTCTATCCAGTCACATTTTCTGGTTTTCTTTAATCAGCACAGACCTTTAGTATTTGAATATCACTGCCTTAGAGTAATCGTTAAACTCAGTCAAACACCCAAAATATTACTGGCCTCCACATTAAGTTCTGTAACTCACTTAATCAAAGTTCATTTCAAAAGCTCGTATCCTAATATATCCTTTAAATTCCTCCCATACAACATCATTGAGTGTGTGTCAAACAAACAGCATAAATAATAAAAATAATCACTCAGTAGTTTGCCGGTTGGCTCTAGGGCTATCAAACTGACCTGCGATGAAATGGCAATATTTAGAAAGTCTCTGTATAGCTGTGAGTTTGCCATGTGAGTGACCTGAGATAGCTAATGGATTACAATTAGATGGATAAGAAAGCCTAGAAAATAAAAATATTGTCAGAACCTAGAATTTAGCATTATGCCACAGACTGGTGTGCCAGCAGCACACACATCTCCCCTGCACTCAAGGTCAGGTATGAAAAAATGTTGTGCACTTGGCTTCTACAGGTAGCCAAATACATGGCATTATCTCTATTTAGGTTAACCAGAACAAGACTGGACAGTTGTGTATAAAAACTAGTCATGTAATGATCTCTTGTACCTTGAAGAGGTATTTCTAAAAAGGAAAACAAAACAAAACAAAACAAAACAAAAAGCACAACAGAATCATTCTTCCCATTGTATCTTCCTAAAAGCTGAAAAGCATAAGTTTATTAGGCTTTCCCAAACCTCAGAGAAACTGTTCCAAATGCCTAAAAAGGTGAAAGATTAAATAAATGGTTTGTTCAAGTAATGGAAAAGATACTGAACTTCGTAACATGCACATTTTAAAATAAAACAGAAGATAGTGTGTTAAATCTGATTTAAAAATCTATTAACTAGAAACACATCATTAACTGTACTCACATCTGCTTTGTGCCAGAGAAAAATAAAATTTTCTCTGTGTAGCACTGTTAGGTAAAATAGTAACTATATAAATTTAAGATAGAAACTTAGTTATGCCAAGTTAATGGAAATTAGCATTATGAATGACAATATAAGGAGGATTATAAGATGTATTGCAGGTTTCAACCCACTAAAAATAGAAAAGCTATACAAGCCATAAAAATTGCACAATGTACAATTTTCAGTTCCAGGAAGATTGTGTTTGCAATCCTTGACTACAAATGGAGCTGCTTTCTGATTGTTAAGATAGATCTTCTGGGGCTGTAATTAATATACACAATCCTGAGCTTTCCAAATGAGTCAGACATTTCAAAATATGATATGATACTGGGCTTAAAGTTCTGAGATTTTTAGAAAACTAGTCAGTGGTTGCCTTCCAGGTTTTGATCTGGGTTCTCAATTTCAAGGTACATTCCAGCACCACAAGACATTTTAAAACTGGAAATAAAGAGTATTGTATAACCAATATAATTCTAGCAACAGGGCTTTTAAAAGATAGGCAAAATCCCAAACAATATTGAGGTATCCAATGCAGTCATTAGAGTCAGTGGTGCCCGCTGTAGGGTTCATCCTTACACTAATTCCTTAACTCGGGATGCTTATCATGAACTAAAAAAAATACGCTAAAAGGTTTCAGGGAAAATATTGTACATTCAGGGTGTCCATGGTAATCCTCAACAATCCCCGAGGGCTCTGACAGCCATGCAGTTCCAATGAGCCTTTGAAAGGCAGCAGATGACAAGTTATTTTGTTCACCTCCTGGAGCTGACATCTGCAGGAAACTCGAGAGTTGCCTTCCAGCCATGCTATTGCAACTGCAACTCCTAAATGTTGTGTTGGCCAGGCAGCCCGTGGTGTGCAGCAGTACCTGTGTCAAGGGATGCTTCCAGAGCGGGGGCTTCGCTAGAATCTAGGTCCGGAGGGGGTAGCAGGGGGTCGAGGATGGAGCTGTCCCTGTGCCATCGCTCTGCTGCTCCCACCTGGTGCTGACTGGGGTCCCTGCTGCTCCCTGGAGAAAAGATAAAGCTCAGGGGCTGACAAAAAATGACAAAATGGAGAAGCAGTATCGTATGCTTGCTCAGCCGCTGGTCAGTAGGCCAGCTGGAAAACACAGACTTCCAGATTTAAAATGGCTTGAAAATGTATATATATATAATTTAAAGATTCCCTTTGACTTTATCTAGGTGTCTCCACAGCCAGAGCACAGAATTCAGAATACACCAGGTGATGCACCTAAAGATATGATACAGAAATACCAATCCCGGCAGTAAAACCTTGCACTCCAGCTGCTTCCCTC
This sequence comes from Stictonetta naevosa, assembly GCA_011074415.1. Lineage (NCBI taxonomy): Eukaryota > Metazoa > Chordata > Aves > Anseriformes > Anatidae > Stictonetta > Stictonetta naevosa. The sequence continues at coordinate 84,812,204 of CM021699.1, read as the reverse complement.
TGAGCTGGTGCCACAAGTTTCCGCTTTCTGCTCTAATTTAGCAATCAATACCAAGTAAAACTCTCCTCCCAAAAGAGAGTAGCTGTTACAAGTGAAGTAAAAAAGCTGTAGGTAATACACTGGGTTCCTCACTGAGTAGCCTAGCTCTGCAGAATATATAGAGTGCAATGCAATGCAATGATGAAGTGACTGCAGATGATGATTAAATGACTGCAGAGATGTAAGCTCTCCTGCTTGTCCCATCCAGTAGTCACACTGCACAGACTCCCTTGGCTGGCCAAGCTGGGCAATCAGCAGCACAGCAGGAGCTGCAGACCAGTTTCTTGCACAGCCTGCAAGGCAAATAAGGCTAGGGCCATGGTGTCAACTCCAACAACCACGGAAGGATGGAAGTATAGCCGACATTGAGAGACTGACTGCTATTTAAATCAATTATATAATTCTCCTAATAACAATGTAGACATATGGGGGGATTAACATTTAAGGAATAAAGCAGGACAACTATGGTGTCTAAGCTTAAAGCAGCTAGAACAGTGTATGGCACATTTCCCCATTATTTCTCAACAAACTGTATGTGAATTCTTGCAAAATAGTAAATATCATCTTGGCATTTGCAGATGGCTTTTGTCCCTGCTCTGTATTGACAGAACATGATTAACTGGATTATGAGCAATGTAAGCATAGACACAGTAAAGATGTCTTAACCAGATGAAATCACAATTAAATTGGTGAAAACCCCTTAAATTAAACTTGGCTTTATAGATTATTTTATTGACAAATATTTAAATTTTCCTGAAAATTTGTTATGGAAACTTCAGTCTTGAACTGCAAGATCTAGAAGGAAGTAGAGCATTTATTTATTTAGTAATTTATTTATTATACAAAACATTTGCTACAAGCACAAGGACTCGGGTTATCTCACTGTTATACCCACAAGCTCTGAATCACATTTGACATGGCAGTTTACAAGAGGCAATTTGGAGATAATTTGTATGAGGAACATGGGATTTACAGAAATTAATTTTTTGCCCTACAAAAAGTTTGTCCTTCATAAGAGTCAGTGAAAGTTTTCTAATTAATTTGAAAAGACGAAGCAGCAAGATTATTGTATTTAAACGTTAGCATGCAATTATTCAGAGCTGACAAGAGAAAGTGAGCCATAAGAGCCTAATTTTCAGTGCAACTCATAAAATCACAAGAAAGAACAGTTTTGTGTCAATCATCTCATGCTAATCTATTGAAATTACAAAAAGAGTGGACCAAGGTATAATGGGCCAAATTCTTACTTCGTTCTAGAAGGGTCTCAATTCTTCTGAGTTTACACAATCACTCCAGATTTTCATCAGCTTAAACGATTTATTTAATCTGATTAAATTATTTTTTTAATCTGATTTACTGAATGCAAAATAGTGGCTTGGTGCATAGTTTTCAAAAAAACTTGTTCACAGAAGATGTGGTTTAAAACCAGGCCATGACATCAAAATATGAGGTGTGTAGATATGACAATTTATGAATAAATGTAAATGGGTTAATTTTTTTTGGGTTACTCTCAATATAGTGGTGTGAAGCTACCGACTGTCTATAAATCTGTTTTGGAGAAACCCTGTCTCAGCTCTCCCCTTTCACATACGCATATCCCTTTCTCCCTGGTAGAGAGATACCATGGACTGGGGAACCAAATTTAGCAGGAGGAAAGCTGAAGTCTTCTTTGGCATTTTGACCAAGATACTCTAATGACAGCTTTGATGAAACTTCCTTTCTTACCACTGCCTGCTCAATCATATTGGTGGTATTTTGCATCATATGGACACATGTACAAATTCTGTGGTTTTATTTTACCCTGTTACAGTTAGAAACGTTTTTTACAACCGCAGCTCCATCTAATTTATCATCAGGGCCCCAAAGGCCCAGGATCCCAGTCAGCCCCGGGGCTGTCACCTCCTGCCCCAGTGAGGCTGCAACAAGGCCAGATCCAGCTCCCCACAGCCCAGCCATGCTCAGCCGTGGGCCCCACTGAGCCAAGCCCACCCACGGGTCCACGGCCTGTCCCCAGCCCCAGGGAGGTGCCAGGAGCCCACCATTCCCAGTCCCTGGCCACTTGTGCAGTGCCCTGACATGTATTTTCTTAGCATGTATTGAATTGCTCCTAACCACAGATGGGAATCCCCTTTGTTCTCACTTAAGAAATAGCTTGTGTTTTTAAGAGCATTTCATTTTCACTGATCTTTGTGTGCACACGTACCAGCTAAAAGTAGTGCTTTTCTTTTTCTACAGTGTACGATGAAATCCTTTTTTTTTTCTTTATAGGACAGAGAAAAGCTATAGCGTGTTAATTCCTTAAAAAAAAAAAAAATAATAATAATAATAAAAAAAGATTTCAGTACAAAAAAATCCCTCTCATCTCCAAACTAAGATGTGTCCTACACACCAGTGACTATGGCCCCAAGCTCTGGGATGGCAGGCTCAGCACAACTAGGAAAAAGTTTCTGTACAAAAGCTACCCATTAGACTTGATGAAACTATTGATTCAGAAAGGATTAAAACAAACAAACAAAAAAATACAAGGGATAACTGTCACAGCCTTAACAGCTGGGAGTCCTGAGTTTCCTGAAGATTTCCAAGAAGCTATCACACAAGAAACCAGGAGATACTGGATGTGATCAAATATCCTTTTCTCTACCGTCCTTGGAGGTGGTGGGATCAGTTATCCCCACACTCTCTTTGCTTTATAGCGCCTGTCATCAACAAGGACCTCACTTTGCAGCACTCACTCCAAGGAACCAGCTGAAGTCTTCAACTGAAATTTCTTGAAGACATCATATGAATACAACTGTGACTTTTCCAGGAAAGATTTATCACATTCTATATAGCATTCACAGGAATTTTCTCAGTTATTGTGAAACAATCTTTGAAAATCTCAGATCCCTTTCTTCTGTGATTGCTGTCACAAGTCTAATCAACTGCATACTGAGTTGGCTGAAACTCTCAACCAAGTCATGATTTTCATTGATTTCCCAGCTTTTGATTAAACCCTAAAACATTTTATACTGCAATTTCAATCAACTGCTTAGATAAAAGCATTCTTTTCTAATAAATATCCCCTTAGAAGATTTCAAAACCTTTACTCAATCTCCTAAATATTTGGCACTGCACATCCTTGCAAGCCTGAAATTATTACTCTGTTTGCTATAGCTTCTTTTATTACTCTATTATACAAGACTGTTGTACTTTTTCATTTGTAGCACATTACCTCACACTTGTTCAGGAACAAAGATGGACTTCTAGGGTGACTGAGAAAGAGGGAACCTATCATATGAGAAGAGATAATGAAGAGCTTGACTTGTTTAGCTTAGCAAAATAAGGGCTGTTAAGTGATCCAGTTGCTGTCTATAAATATATCAGGGAGGGAAACATCAGGGAGATAGAAGAGCCATTTAAACTACAAGACAGTGTTGGTAAGGGAACCCAATGGCACAGATTGGTCAGAATTTATTCTGTGCTACAAGGTAGAAACAGGTTCTCAACTGGAGCACTGAGATTTGGGAACAATTTTCCAGTTGCAGAAACAGCAGCAAAAATCCTAACGACACAGTGAAACCTGATAAACTTATGAAGGGGGTTTATAAAGTGTGATTTCTACAATATTAGGAGAATAAATGTGACGATCCATTATACCCTTTCTATTCCCATGTTCCTGAATAAAGCTGTACTATATAATACAGATTCTGTAACCTTCTAGCATGCATGCTTCAGAACAAGATATTATAGAATATTCTATATACTTCAAGCTATTTAAAACAACAACAACAAAATACCAAAACCACAAAAACTAAACCCCCAAAATAGTTCAGTTTAGTAAATGTACTTGTTCAGGGTAGTGGAAAAAATTAAATCATTTTGTCTCCCAAAATGACAGTAAATTCAATAGAATCTAAATGTTTTACAAGATAAACATCTTTTACTTGCAGTTCTCCATGACTGAAATTCCTAAGATTATTAATAATTAGTTTTATTTGCCCTCCAGCACTATTTAAGGTTTATTACAAATTTCATACAATATTTTATCCATGACTTTAAAACCTTTGTATTTGAACTGCAAGTGTTATTTCTGGTATTCTGCTCTAAGCTATAAATTAATTAAGGACAAGTACATTTTTGTGCTAATGCATTTAATGTTGGAGATTTTCCAAAAGATATAGCCAAAGGAACGGAATTATGATTGTTTCTCATTTACTTTGGTCATAGCATGGGTTGTACATGTGAGAGGAAAGACATTTTTTTAAAAAGAGAGCTGTCTGTTGTCTGTTTTGGGAGAAACTGTACAGAACTTCAGTTTTCTCATGCTTACAAGATAGCTTATGCTGAGCTTGAAGCAAAAAGCTGTGAACTTCTACAAAGCAGAAAACTTCTTTGCAGGAAAAAAAAAAAATAATAAAAATAAAATAAAATAAAAGTTTGGAAAAAGTCTACTTTTGCCAAAGCCAGTAGCATTTTTACATAAAATCAATCATTTGCAAAAGGTATTTTTTCTCAATGCACAGACACACATACACCTTGAATGGAACAAAATTACTGCTGCAATGGAGCTATGTATATGTTCGCTTACCTGTCACTCCTTGACAAAACTTTTACAGGAATTACCAGCATTCTATCTTGATATAAAATATATTAGCACAGTGAAGGAAAATTTTACTATGAAGATGCCCAGAACAGAACTATAAGATTTTGTTTATCTTAATCTCACTCACCCTAATCCCACCCAAGGTGGGTTTGTTATTACCAGTTCATTCAGCAAGTAAAGTTAAAAATCTCTCACCAGTTTCTTGTGAAAAATGCTGGTTTCAGCTCTTCAGATTCAGCATGATATGCTCAGAAAGAAAGGATCCAGTAGAATGGAAAACATCTCCCCATTGTCATCAGTTAATGGATGGCTTAGGACTTGCATTATTGACTTTTAACATCTTTCTCTATCTTATATAAAAATTCCTTTGTAAGCATACTAAGCTTCTGGCTTTAATCAAGCACTCTGAAAAACAAGCACCCATTTACGTATGTGTTTGTCTACATAGCTTTGCATGTTGTTGTTGTTGTTGTTTTTAATTTTGTTGCCTTTTGCTTTTACCACATGTATGTTCACTCATGCATTGTGTAGGAGTATCCATGCATCTTCTTCAGCCTCCCCTTATTCAATATGCTCCCTTCATGCCTCCTTTATACATTTTTCTCTCAACAAAGCAATCCCTGTTTCACTTTTAATGCTGACAATGCTAGTGACCTTCATCATAGCATCTGTTTCTATTCTCATTATATATTTATAAGGATACAGTCAGAAAGGATATGCATTTTTCAAGCTCCCCATTTACCTCAGCATTGTACGTCACATATATACATCCCAACAATCTAATTTCCTCTTTAAACTTTACTTTTATCTCAAGGAAAAGTAGTCCTTGATTTGAACAGAAACTGTTCATGTGCTCCAAACACTTTCAGAAACAAACTTGTCATGAATAAATGAAGACTGATAACAGGCTGATGTTCTGGAACATTTTTTCATACATAGGGGAAAATGGCCTCACCAGTTTCAGAAGAAAACTTGATGCATTTGCAAAAGAGATATCATGTGCTGAATTTATATTTTCTTAAAGTGGTTTCTAAATTTACATATCTGCAATTTAAAACTTTTTTTTTTAATGTACTCCTTTGATTTTTTTTTCCATCAGACTGCTAATGCTTATTTTTTTCCTCCCACATGAAAAGTAACATAAATCACTGACACCTAACAATTTAAAGCAATGTCCAATCTCTTTTCTACTTTTCCACTATTTTATCGTAAATACACTAATGTAGTTCTAAAACAGTAACGTTGACTTACGCTAATCTTTAGTTGAAAATTTATAGATTTTTCTTAAAGTCTTATAAAAAAAAAAAAAGAAGAAGAAGAAGAAGAAGATGGTCAGGCATTTTCTACTTTTCTTTCTCAATGACTTATATGCATTTTACTGTGTAAATAGGCCAATTTCCCTAATCCATAAACTAAATAATTTTCATGTCCAATAAAACTGGATTGATTTAGAGAAAAATTAAGCATGGCTGCTATACTTAGCTAGAGCTGATTAAAACACAGCACTTTAACATGCCTGTGTGATGATGGGTCAGGCTGGTAGTAAACAGAAGTCTGTATTTTCTCATGACTTCTCTGTTGTTTCTGTGGAATGAACTAGTGGTTGTGGTGGAACTCCCAGAAGAGACAAATTCATGTAACAAAAGCACCAGGGTATCTTGGCACACAGACCCTAAACGGAGCTGCTTAACACTGATAAGGCAAAGGTCATGAACTAATTTCATTAGTCAGTTAATGAAGAGATGTCAGGGCCCTGAAAGGTGTCTAAGAAAATCTTAGTAGGCCACATTATTTCACTGAGGTTTATGTATCAGATACAAGAGATGGTTTCACTACGGAATCTCCAGCACGATAGCCTTTAAATCCAATTTATGGCTGGTTTACGTAGAGTAGAACCTCCCTAGTGACTGCTGTTGTCTCTAATCCCCTGAAATGTTGGAGGTAAACACTCTAGGGGTGACAAAAAAGTTTAGAGTACTAATTCTAGATCTTGACCCCATGGGAAGAATTCACTTGCAGGCTTTTTATTCATCAGAAAACCTGTCTTCAACAATCTCACAGAAGTATCTGATCATTTCTGTGCATCTCAAGGGCCTCGGCCTTCACACTTGCTCATCCAGCGCTCAGCAGAGCTCAGCCTCTGTCTGGGTCGGAGGCCAGGAAGGCAGGTAACTGGCATCTTTCCAACGGATAGAGTCCTAGTAGAAAATTAGTAGATGCTCCTGTCGCTTCCTGGCACCTGCTCCCTTTGGCTGGTTATTTCTAGTTTGTACAAGCTTTCAGAAAGTCTCTGCAGACAAACAAAATGAGGTGGTTCTTCTCACACTGAATAGCAGATCTGAAGAGCTCCTCCTCTCTGGATTAAGAAGTTTACATGGCTTAGAGGGAGACTGGGGAAACACTTGGGAGAAATACTTATTGCTGCTATCAGATAAACCACATCAGCTTCAAGCAATCTCTGTAGTTGAAAAGAGCTGGAGGCAGCGAGAGTGCTCAGAAGAAGTTTTGTATTCCTGCCCTGTACTTGGTCTCCCTGGCTATCTGTTTTCAGCCATCGGTGGGTCTGTGTGTTTGCTTCTTTGTTTGTTTGTTTTTCCAGGGCGGAGCACAAATGCAGTCCCTGGCTGCCACAAATTACGCTGCGGAGTTCCCTCAAATTCACTGAATTGCAGGGGTTGGCCAAAAGACAGTGCAAGGCTCAAACCTTAAATTTGTCAGTGGCTTACTGCTAATTTAGCAAACTTCTCTGTTTTCATCTGATTGCTTATGACAGGATGCAAAGCTAAATCTGAAGGACTTGATGCTCAGCTTTTTTAAATTACTATGGCTTGGCTGGGACCCTTGAAAGCAGGGTCATTTATCCCACTACTGTACTGACATAAAAAGGATTGTTTTCCCACCAAGGATGCTTTCACTGAATTCTTTTGAAAGTACATGTTATGTTTCCTTCATTGTCTGAATGCGAAAGACTTCTACTTTAGAATGAAAACTATAATTCATACTCTGCAACAATACAAGCTAATTGTATCCTCAGCTGAGGTACACAAAATCGTATCTCCTGGCAGGTGCTCTGCAACTGGCTCACGTTAGCCTTAAACCACAAGAATTTGTTGTCATTACTGGGCAGTTCAAATGAGAAAGCTGTTCTTGCAAAACAGTAATTAATGGGCCTGAAAATAAGAACAGAACAGCAGGGAACTGCAAAACGTTATCTCAAAAGCACTTGCCTCACCCTTCAATTAAATCCAAAATCAACTCTTCCCATGGACAGAAAGAAGGGTAGAGAAAGTTGTTTGTCACTGCAAATGAGTTGCATGCCACGGCTCAGATGTCACAGCACTCATTTCAGTAAGCTTTCAGTTATGCCTTAAGTGCCTAAAAATTAAAGGTGAGTATCTTGAACAGCAAGGATTTTCCTCACATGTATATTCAGACAGTTATATTTATTTATGCAACATTTGCTCCTCAGAAACTTTTCAGCTGAATTAGTGCTGGAGTTGTTGGTTTTAAACAACCTATATCCAAATTTTTATTACGCCAGAAAGACTACTCAAGATAAAAGTAGTGGAAACATAGGGCACATTTTCCATGCTACAACTTAACAGTGTATTGAATTGCTTCAGAATACTCTAGTATCTGAAATCACTAGCAATGTTCACAGTGTATGTCACAGCTAAAGTTCTACATAAGCATGTTTTTAAAATTATGTCTTCTTTCACTTTGCAGTTTTGTTCAAAAATGCCATTCTCATGGCAGAGTTGGTAAAATATGCATTACTCGAAGCTCTGTAAAGAATACAGCCTCTGCTCTGCTTTATGTCAGATGATTTCATCAGCTCCTGGAGAAGGATCTTGAACAAGGATGTTGGAAGATAGAAGTCTTTTTGCTTTGATTTAGAATGGTGATTTCTAATGTTAAGAAAATGTGCATTGTACGTGGGGCATTGGAAACATGCAAGGAGTGGTCTTTCTGACTTCATACGATCACTTCAGGAAAGAGTTGCCTCTGAGGTTCTGCTTCACAAACAGGGAACTACTCCTGGGGCTCTAAGGCACTGCCTCTGTCCTCTCACAGGGAAGAAGGGCAAGGGATTCAGCTGGCAACAAATCCTTATGAGTCTCTGCACACCCCAATGCTCTAGTCCTGCATGTAACAATACAGAAAGCTCCGTAGAGTGTGACATTGGCACTACCTAAAGCTTTGTGCTCTCTTGTGATGAAGCCAAGAGTACAAACCGGTTACTTGAGTTTCTGTTTGGCTTGTTGGCTGTTTCCAGTTTAGCCTTTGATGTATCAAGGAATTACTATTGTTCTCTTCTCTGACAGAGCTTAGAATTGCTTGTATGAGTTTTTTATGGTACTCATTGAACTGCAGTTCAATAAAAGTCAGTCCTCCAAAACCACATATGGTTAAAATAAGCATTTCTGCAGACATTTTTTTCCCTGCTTACGTTTCCTGTTGAAAAGAGGTAAAGCCAGTCCTGAGAAATTCTGTGCACAACTATGCCTATAGCTGTAAGCGCTTTGTGTCCATGAAGAACTAAGACGACCCAATGCAGTGTTATTAGCTTTGTCTCATCTGACTAAAGTATCATCTGCTATGCTCATTAACAACAATAGCTCAGGTGGAAACATTTGTCCCCAGGGTTTATTATTATTTTTTTTTAAAGCTTATCTGATGAAAGGAGGACAAGGAAACAGACATTCAAAGCAGAACAGCAGAAAGCAAACAAAGGTGCATTCAGAGGAGATACTAAAATAATGCCTAAACCAACTGAAAAAAAAAAAAAAAAGGTTTTAAACATTTTTAAATACGTCACAAAATTTTTTCCAATGTTAGAATTTTCCAGTGTTGGATGTTCAAAATATTCTTGGAAAGCAGTCATTCTATCTGTGATCTCAGAGAAGTCTGATTCAATAATAATAAAGTATTTCTTTATAATGCAGAAAAGGTTTCATGTGATTGTTCAGATGATCCGAGGCATCCGATGTGCTCAGATGAGTATGACATGAGGATTAATTCTAAACTAGCAGGATAAACAGTGCCAGGGCTCGGGTAAAATGCTGGCACAGCCCAACCAGTGGTCTTCCTGGAAGGGTTCTGGAACTGGCCCTGGCTGTGGACCAGCCTCGCTGGGGGCTGGCAGACTGGACATAGACAACCTGCTCTGAAGGCTAAGGAGGTTTGAGGACTAGGTATGACCACAGAGTGACAATTGCACTCAGGGTCAGAGAAGTGGCACTGGCATTGTCTAATTTCCTGATAACAGACATAGCCAAAGTGTCATCCATAAATTCTTAACAGTTTCTGTATGGCCATTACCACATTGCTTTCGAACAAAGATACAGCTGTGACAAGTGGCAACGCATATTGTTGCTCTACAAAACCACAACAGAACTGCAAAGCCCTGGTTTTTGAGAGGGGGGCAAGCAAATGAGAAGTGCTCAGACAAATGGCACAGTCAGATGGAATGAATTCCTGAGGGGGAGCACAGGAGAGAGAAGGAGAGCAGTGAGCATGGCAAAATATGGGAATAGCGGCTGCCTTAGCTGCTCCTACACAAGTAAAACAGGCTGAGCAAATCACCTCAGGAGCATGCCCTGTGCCCAAATCCAAAAGGGAGAATTGAGAAGACAGCCTTGCAGGGAAGTTTGGTGCCATGCAGATGGGTGATGCTGAGCTCTGAGCTGCTGCAGCTGTTGGAGAGGGAACGGAGAAGTGCACTTCTAGAGCTCACAGCTGAAGGTCAGTCAAGGTGGACACTGAGACCCAGAGGGATGTCCAGCTTGGTGGGCAGTGGTGAGCGCCAAAGAGAGCAATGACAAAGCTCTGACCACAGAGAGACATGAACCGAGATAATGTTGATTCCGAATGAGTCAGTTGAAGATCCAAATTGCCAATAAAAGCAGTGTACATTGTTTCCATCCCATGGCAAAGGCGGTGGATGATATCTATCATTAACAAAGAGATCCCGATTGATGGGTACCAAATCTTATCCAACATCTTGTCACAATACTATTCCTCCCCACTCTCCTTTCCCAGTAGCAAGGGTAATGATGCCATCCACACTTCTCTTTTTCCACTGTGTCACAAGCTGTGCTGAGGAAGAATTATTGAAACAGAAGGAAAAAGATTCATCACCTCAGTTCTTGCACTGTGGCTTCAGTGGTGGGAAGGGCACTGCTTAGCCCTTTACCCCTGAGATGGGAACAGCATGTGCACAGGGCAGCTGCAACAGGTGAGGTGTGAGCAACTGGATTGGCATCAGCATACGCACGCTATTCTGAGAATTTAGATACCAATCTCTACCAGGTGACCTTCGTTAAATGCTTTTTTTTCAGTGGCTCTTAGCCTGCCATAATTTTTACAGAGATGGCAAAAGCCAGTTCCTTGCCATTGAGCAGTACCCCGGCTGAACCTCAGTAGATTGCTCTGGATCACGGAGACATTAAAACTTCAGCAAAATGGTTGTGGGATTGTTTTAACATGGGCAAACAACATTTTTTTTTCTCATCTCATTCTTGGAAATGCTTGAAGCATTTTAGTTGGAACTTCCAAAAACAATTCAGACTCAGCCAGACGTCCAGCCAGAACAACTGAAGTTTGGCAAAGTTGTAAGCAACTGTGTTTCATACAATACTAGATATTTTAATGAAAATTGTCAGGCAAACTTAGATAGACGTCTTGCTATAAGTTTGCTCTGTAGTATTGCTGCTCTTCTGTGTCCCAGCTTAACATCATTGCAAGTCAATTGGCACACATGGCTTTTAATATAGCTTAAAATCTGCTCACATCTATACTTCAAATCTTTATCTCTTGCTAATTCAGAGCTGATTACCTATATTTTGCTAGCATTATGACAAAACAGAGACTAACAGAAATCCTTTAAATGCCTCTGTTAACAGAGTTTCAGATTGTTTTCTGGGTCAGAGAAATCAGTGTAAGCCTCACAGAAGTATTTGGATGGAACATCCTGATTTTCCCAGATTTCCCATGACTTTAAGGAAGGACTAGCACAGAAAATTTAAGATAAAGCAACTGAAGCAGTTCATTTAGATCAACTCATTATCTTGCTAGAATTAAACAGATGAGATTGAGAATGTATCTAGCTGTGTTCATAAGACTGCTTATCAACAAATGGATTTCCTCCCTTCTGTGTTCAAAACCAAAAAACAAAACAAAAAAAACTTTTTAAAAGATGCTAAAATAAAGACACAGCTTTTGTTAACACAGTTCGTATTTTACAAATATTTTCATTTGTAAAAATGAAACATCAGAAGCAGTGTCTTTTCTCACATTCACTATCATATTCTCAGTGGATTACATGATTTCTTAGAGAGTACGTGAAAAAAGAACAGGGTTTGAAGATTGGTGAGCTGACACAGACAGTACATTTTTAGATGCCCTTACAAATGTCTAAATAATCCTTATAAAAATTTCAGCCAAGCTTACTAAGTTTTTTCCTTTATTTGATCTGCAAATGACCTATTTTGGCAGCATTCTGAAAATATATAACAAAAAAACCAACATAACAACTGCAATTTATGTTTTCCTGCCTGTAATGCTCTATGACAGCATTTTTAAGATGAACCTATCTGACACTCTGCCAGATTTCTCTGCGATGTCCTTAGGAATTCTGACCTATTAAACTACAATGAAGCTTTAATGCAAGCTGCTTAAGAAAGGTTTTCTTTCCATAAAATAAATAAATAAATAAATAAATAAATGTTTTGGTTTTAGGAGTTGCATAGATGCAACTCTTCAGTCAGAGTCTGAAAGATTCTGCTGGACTTAAAAAACTGCATGAAAAAATGCTAAGGTTTTACCACCCTTGATAAGCCTGTGGAAAAAAGAATCGTACCAAAGAAGAGAATAAACCAAAACTAAAACTCAACCCTACATACTCTAGATATTTCTTAGACTATCACAGGCTACATAATCTACTATCACTACTGGATTCATAGTGGCTCAGGAAACCTAGGTTTTATTGCTTTGTTGATAGCACAATGACACTGTATTATTTATTTGTTCTGGTAGATTGTTTTTTTTCAGTGATGGCTTGTGCTTTCTTCTTGTATCTATGGAGAGAAACGGGAATATGAAGCTAATCTCCAAATTTTCTAGTGTTGAGTCAGTTCCCATGACCTAGAGAAAAGCCAGAGCACCTGCACAAGGATTCCCACTGCAGGGGAACTGGGAGCACAATAGCCTGAGTAGATGCTGCAGCTGAAATTATGCTGGGTCATATCTTCTAGTAAACAACTCATCCCACCTAAAACCATGGTATTGTGTACTCTGAAGGAGATTCGGGTTAAATTCAGTATATAGTTTCAGAGAAAAGAAATGAAAATGTGGTGTATGAACTGCAGAAACAGTTCCTTTTGCTATGTCTGATCGTTTTTTCTTACACTAAAGTCACAAGAAGCCAGAGGTGCTATCAGAGCGAGGCTGAAAACTGGTAAGAAAATGTTTTCTGTCCTCTTCTTTCACTAGTCTCTATTCCCTTTCAAGGCCAAGTACTGTTTTAAGTTCTTACTACACAGAAAGAAACTTGTTCAAATTGTCCACACAATTCAAACCAGGTATTTGACGTGACTGAGTATTGGGTCGCATGGAGTAAGGAAAACTCTATGACGTTGCACTTAACTTTGAGTCTCCCCAAGTGTCTGCTCTTGCTCCAGTAAATATTTAAGTATTTCATATAACTTAGAAAAAAATTCTATGCAGAGAGTGAAGCAGTCATCCTAGAATAACTCACATTTAAAGTATTTTCTTGGGAGGTGGAGGACTGTGATTTAATCCCTATCTCATAGTAAGTATCCTAACCTTTTCCTTTGTGGGTTGCTTTGTGTTTTTTTTCATGGTTCCAAACTCCCACTTGTCTTCCTGTTCTTTAAATTTTGCTAGAGGAGCCCCATAAGAAAAACAGTATTTTGCTGTCTGGTAAAATATTTAAAGCAAACAAAAACTAATGTGCCTCATTGCAAATCCTGAAAAAATATAGCAAAGCATTTATTTATTTTTATTTTTAGGTTCAACCATCAATCCAAAAAGTACAAAGATATACACAGACTTAATCATAATTAATTTTCCTGGGAATCCTTTAAAGGACTAACTGAACAGCATCTCCCTCCCACCATTCTGTCTGGGTTTCTCTCTTACTTGCTGTCTGCTTCTCAAACTTATCCTCTACTTTCTTCTTCCCCTCTCTTACATCTTTGGAGGATCAAGGGCAGAACTGGGAGCTCTGCAACAAGTATAATTTATTTATTTATTTATTTTTGTCTAGGAGGAAAGGTGCTATATTTGTGAAAAGTTCATTTTGTGTGCATCACAAAACTACTACCCAAAAACTTTTATGAACCGAGAAATCAAAGTTTGTTTTCTAGTAGATTATGCATTAAGATGGAGAAAATACGTTTTGTATTAACAATAGTAATGAATATAAAAAACTACTTCGATAATACATATATATGGCAACAACTAATGTATGGCAACAAATAGCAATTGACATATTGCATGTCTATGTATGCATTATTATTTTTATTCACAGATCCAGGAGCATATTTTCTTAGAGTGTGGGAGGGGAGATGAAGTAAGGGATAGATGAGGAGCTGTTGCTGCACCATCAGCAATCATGATATGGCTCACGCACTCCCCCAGAGCATGGCCTGGATGCATCCATAATGCTCACCCAGGCTGGAGCTGTGCCTACCCCAAAGCTGGGAAATCCTCTCACACTTTGACTACATGAACACCAAGGTGTTCTCCCTTGGCTAGAAAACTCCTGTCTCCTCTGGTATTTCATAAAAATAAAACTCTTAACTGCAGCCTTTTAGAGACAGACTGTGTTGTAAAACACTGGCTACTTTATTCCTGTGTCCCCTTCTCACTGAACCCACTCAGGTTCCCCAGTCTTTGCACCTTGCTCCCTGAACCTAGTGCTGTGATGCAGGTAAAGCCATGAGGAAGCCAGCATTTTCAGCCTAAGTAAGGGAGCCTTCAGATAGGGTTGATGTTGGGGTGAACTGAAATGTTATCTGTCAGCTGTAGCTGTCAGCAAAAATATTAAAGAAAGAGCAGCTGCATCATGCCACAAGCAGGGGAGTGGAGCAATCAGAGCTCCAAAATAGACCTTAGAGTCAGACAGAGTTTTCTTCTAATGAACCCCATTAATAGCCATAGACTGTTTATTTTCAAGCCTACTTTGAGCCAGTTGATAATGCTCCTGCTTTTAAAATGTTCAAAACAAAAACCTGAAATGCAAGTAAAGATCTATTTAGAATGGTACTTATTGAGAGGTATGTTATTACACCTATACAATGCATTTTTTTCCTAGTAATTATTTTCAGCTTCTGCATCCCTAAATTTGCCTGCAGTGTTTTAGTGCGTAAGTGCTGATATGACAACAATATTGATAAAATAATATAAAATCATAGCCATGTTTCTCAGTTGGAAGAAAAGTTCTTATCTTGTAGCTTCTGTAGGATTTTTTTCTTCACTTTCAGAACACTTCATTAATAAGATATGTATCTGTCCTGAAAATATTTATTAAAAAATAACATCTTGCAGTCTTTTTGGGTAATGATTAAAGAAGATAATAAGCTGCAGTCTCTTCGGGATCCTGAATTCCAAGATAAATGTAATAAAGCTTGTGGTGGGGTGTTATTGTTTACTGCTTGGAAAAACTTATGCAACAGCATAATACTGTTCTGATTTTTGAGCTGCTGCTAATGAAGTACAACCAGACAGGGTACATTGCCATGAGTCAGGAAATCTGGATGTTCCTGGACAGAGGCCAAGGGAGCTTAGACACATCAGAGATGTGATGTATATGTATCCTCTGGGGGAGATACACTGAGTTGTTTTCAAGCATCTCAAGCTGCCTGATTCAAGAAGCAACCAAATGACCACCCTGAAATGAAGTTACTGGCTGGCTGTTTCTCAAAGTCCCTTGTTTGAACACCAGAAAAACAGGAATGAAGCAGGTTTTCCAGGGGAGTTTAGAGATTAGATATTAGGCTCAGACTTGGGACAGCAGGTCCAAAACCACACAAGAGACTAAAACAAAACCCACAAAAATCAGAAAACAAACAAACAAACGAAAAACTGATATGATGCAACTTACTGTAGACTTTTAAACAAACCTTCTGGACTCATGGTGTGTTGAAGAGTGGTGAAGGCTCTATAATAGCCTTGTAAGAGCATGGGTGCTGCTGGCATACATGTGGGAAGGAGCTCCCCTCACCATAACAATGAAGCATTTGCTGAAATGCTGCTCCATTTCAGTACAGCATTATGGTACATATACAGCTTCTTAGCATTTTTGCAGACCTTAAAATGTTGTTACCACGGGAAACACTGAGGGAAAATAGCTGTTTTCCTAAAGCTAGCTGGGGATCCTGTAAAACGGTGCTGCTGGTTTCTTTTCCTTTACACTCCCCGTTCTTGCAGGTTAATATAACCAACCCAGGAGACTTTCATTTTTCACTCTTCTCCCTTTCTTGGTAGCTGTGCTTTCCTTCTCTTCCCACAACCTTTCCCCACATCTTGTTCCAAGGGAGGACTACAGCTGCCATTGCTGCTTGGGGCACAGCAGGGGGTGTGAGGCAGTTGACCCCCTGTCCCTCCTGTCCTTCCAGGTATGTGGTGGCTTTCTGGACTTCCATGTTTTGCACCTTTTATTTCTATCAGGGGAAGCTCTTACAATAAAGAACTGATCTTCCTTTCATGAAATCCATGGAAGGGCAAATTATTACCCAATTCCTTCCCTCCATGGGAAGGCTCTCAAATAAATAATGTCAGATCTCCTGCCTCTCCCTGGACCAGCTTTGGGCCCTTTGTCACAGTTGCTGCTGCCATTAAACCAAGGCAGGGCACAGCGTGGCAGCCCTGGGCTGCCTTCTGCTGTGTTTTGGCAGCTGTGCCTGCAAACCTTGGCCTGCCTCACGTGTGCCATGGCAAATAGATGAGTGTTGGACTCCTTCCTGCTCCAGTCAGTGAGGCCTGTCCTTATCCCCATGGCAGCTCTGGGGATACCCCACCACCAGCTGATTTGGGACAGCTACATGCCAGGCAGTTTCCCCACATATCTACCCCTTCCCTCAAAGGCACCAAAATTTTCCCACCAAATTGGTTTTTTTTCCTCAGCACCCTCCCTCTTGTACCAGGCTGCTTGTTCTGAGCACTCTCTGCCCCCTCATTTTGACTCAAAAAAGCAAACAGACCACCACCGATACCACTAGTAATCATGGGGACTTCTGTTACCTTTAGCGCCATAGCAGTTATTAGCAAAATAACACCCCCAGGAGCTGACAGCACCTTCTCTGCCCTGCGAATTACTTCTGGTACAACTGAATCTGAGGGGATGGTTTTCTTTTTCTTTTTCTTGAGGCCTCTTAGTATTTACACTAGTTTGGCTCCTATTTTGGCATGTTTTTCTCATCATAGCTTCCTGGTCACAATCCTGGTCCTTCTCTTTCCTTTTTCTGTGTATGGCTAATTGCTTGCTACCCACAAGTCAGGGCACAGCTATGCTTCCCTCTGGAGAGCTCCTCTAAAAATACATATTCTTGTCACTCAGATAAATTCAACTGCTATTCCTACTTCTCCCAGTAGAATCTGGTTTCCAAGGAAGGCTATTTAAATCTCCTTATTCAAAGCTGTTGACATGATGTTCAATACTGCAACATCTCAGGGTGTCAAAGTCACTGCTATATTTATCCTTGTAACTTCCCAGGTGTTATTAAAAATATAGAAGTAAATAGCTTGCAGGGAGTCGTACAAGGAGTCACTGATGTGAAAGCTAGCCATTTAACTAGCCGCCTTCTCCCCACGGTATGTATGTAACACCTGACGTTTTATAGTAAAACTATCTGAAAGGGATAAACAACAAAATTCAAACATGACACAAATATTTTGGAGATGAAACATGAATTTACCAGTGTTTCTCATTAATAAGCAATCTATCAGATGTCCTGTCACTCTTACAGTCTACTCCCTGCAGTGCGATTTAGTCTTTGTTTATGTAGCTAATGCTGGAGGTATCTAAATTAACCCTCCTTGCATGCAGTCATGCTTGCCACATACTTAGGTACTTGCAACTGCCTTAGAGGGATTTTTTGAGCTGACAGCAGTGGCCTGCAGAATTGGTGTTCCTGCCGTGCTTATTTCTTAAGAAGCTGCTACAAACTGTTGTGTTACATTCAGGGTATTTACTGAACACTTTCATAGATTATTCAGTTTATTCCTGATACATTCCCGTGTTTCCTTTGTACTACTGGAGCTAAGGAGAAACTTACTACATTGTCCATAGCTAGCTTCACATATTTTTCTGGTACTTCAGTCCTCAGAGAACCATGGTGCCATAGGTCATGTGGCTCATAGCAGGGACTGAGCAGGGACAAGAAACCAGTATTACTGCTGGGAATTTGTTTTTTCCAGAACCAGGCAACTTTCATATTCACAGAGTGGGCCCTGAACACGTCCTCTTGGGCCCTCTCATGTACCACAACAATCCCGTCCTGCATTTCCATTTACAAATAGATCAATTCACTTGCAAAGCTATTGATATTGTAGCCCCTCTGTCTTTCTCATAAAAGCTGTTCCAAAATCACAGAATCATAGAACCATAGAATCATAGGATCATAGCATGGCTTGATTTGGAAGGGTTTTAGGGACCAACTAACTTCAACTCCCCTGCCATAGAAAAGGATGCCACCCACTAGATCAGGTTGCCCAAAGCCCCATCCAGCCTGGCCTTGAACACCCCCAGGGATGGGGCATCCACAGCTTCTCTGGGCAACCTGTGCCAGTGCCTCACCACCCTCTGAGTGAAGAATTTCTTCCCAGTGCATAATCTACATCTTTCCTATTTTAGCTTAAGACAAAATAATGTTGCTGTTAGGAAAGTATTCTCTGAA
This sequence comes from Stictonetta naevosa, assembly GCA_011074415.1. Lineage (NCBI taxonomy): Eukaryota > Metazoa > Chordata > Aves > Anseriformes > Anatidae > Stictonetta > Stictonetta naevosa. The sequence continues at coordinate 84,793,661 of CM021699.1, read as the reverse complement.
AGTACGAAAATCAGTTATTTTTTTCTACAACTCATAAACTACTTTTAAAACTACTAGCCATATGGATTCAAGGCAGGGTAATTAGAGATGCTAGTATCTGGTTAACATGTGATTTAGATGCTCTAAGCTTTAAAACATTAAGCTTGCTGGCCTTGTGCTGAAGCACTTCTTGTCTGTCCTTGTCCACTCTGGTGTCTTTCAGAGCATGGATCCATCTTCCTACATCACAGTAGCTTTCTCACTAACTTAACCCGTGGTTGCATTTGGGCAGCCTGTATTTAAGAAGTTCCAAGGGTAATATGTATGACCTCTGTGTGTGCATGTGATATTAGCTCAAGTTCTTCTCTGTAGCAAGTGCTGAGTTTGCTCTAGCCAAACACAGTGGGATCCAAGACCTCTATACAACACCAGCAGTGAGAGTTCCCTTGGCTTTTTCCACTCATCTCTACTGATGATGGCAAAATTCTAGTTACAGTATCCAGTTTTAGGAATATTACTTGCTGATCCCTCTAAAGAGAAACAGAATACCTGTTTCTAGGTATGAGAAAGGTACTATAGATGTGAGAAATCCTGTATGGTAAGACTGCCTGTCCCATCCCTTTGAGTTCCACAAGACCACTGCTTTGCCTTTGCTTTATGCTACAGTAACCACCAGGTAAATCAAGATTTTTTCTAGACCAAAAAGAGCCTAAGCTCATCCCAGGTTAACCAGAAGTCCACCTAGGAATCTTGTTTGCCTAAGTGTAACACTCCGTGTTCCTGATTAGGATACAATTGGAAAGAGATTTTCAGTAAGAAAAGTGAACTCAGCAGCTGGGGGCAGTCTCCAGGGTTTCCTGGTTTCCTCAAAATCTGTTTTCCTTCCTTATTTGCTTATTCTTTACTATCTCTATGCCAGTCTTTCAATTTATCGGACTAGCTGAAAACTTAACGATGAAGTACACTTGACATTTTTTCAGAATTCATTTGCAGAAAGATGTCATCTTAATGGCATAATTCTAAATGTTCGGCTTTGAAACAATGTGCCATGGAGAAGGAGGAGGGTGTACATTTTAATAGCTGATATAAACTAGGGTAGCAAATTACAAATGAGATTTTTGATTCTTATTATGCTTATTTAAGGATATACCACAGCAAATGTAACAAAACAAAACAAACAAACAAACAAACAAAAAACAACAGATATTTCATCTTCTGCAGTTCTGGAAGTGTCAACCAAAGGACCATGATTTATGTTATTTTCAACTGTCTCTCCAGTCATCTTGTATTACAGCACATGGATATGAATACAGTGATTATCATCACTAGCAAAATATTACTCAGCTAGTTATGTTCAAAACTTTGTGAACCAAACAGGACGTGAGATCTGAAAGTACTTAAGATAACTGAAAATAATCAAAGCCCTGAGCAACCTGATCAAACTCTACAACTTAGCCCCACTTTGAGTGAGACTGGATGGCTTCTGGCAGTTCCTTACACTGAAATTCTGGTCCTGGAACCCTGTAAGTGGCAGCTCCCATTCAGAGGACACTCAGCTGTGACTCCATCTTTTACTGTTTGCAATGTGATATCTCTTGTCACTTGGATTCCATGTTTTTGGCTTCTGCCACTCAGAGCAACAGTGGTTCCCACGGCCAGCTGCCTCATACCATCATGGTTTCCTTGGCACTCAGAAGCTCTGGTGCCATGTGTGTCCCTCCGTGCAGAAGGGACATCTTGTTCTGCGCTGTTTGACATGCCTGAGGGCATCTAGCATGGTCATGGTTCCCTTCCTTCTGCCTGCTGCCCCAAGTCAAAAATCAGAATGATAATTTTTCTCTTTTTTTTTTTTCTTTCTTTTTTTTTTTTTTAACCAGATTGAGGAATTGAAATTCTTATCTACTAAAATGCACAATTCAGGATTCTTTTATTATGTAAGTCCTTGTGGAATAATAAAAGCAGGAAAATTTAGATATAACAGAAGACCTCCTGTAAACTTTATCTTAAAATTTAGATCCAAAATGGTTTGTGATTAAACATGTGGGACAAGTGAGATTTTGGGAGTAATCATGAATCACAGGCAAAGGATTTGAATAGGCTTAGCATGATAAGTATATGCCTAATTTTTTATTATTATTTTTATCAGTTTAACACTGAACCAATCATGGTTAGCCACGTGTCTTGCCACCCTTTCATGTATGTTCTTGCTTATGGTTATTAAATGAGTATTTTTTCCAAGAATCTGAATTATGTATTTTAAAAGTAAGAATGTACTTTGAGTCACATAAGTGGGTAGTATGAAGTTTTATGAATATCCTATCTACTGTTTTCACAAATTTGAACTTGAGGATAAATCGTGTATGTTTTCTTTAGTGTATATTTGTTGTCACAGTAACTGTAATTTTCCCAATAAATGGAAATTGCATCGTTTCCTTAAGCATTCAGGTTATTGCACTGAAATAGCATCATGAACTCACCATCACTTCTCCCTTCCTGTTGTCTGGCTAGATCTCATTTAGTTACAGGAACAGGCACTAAAACAGGTTAGTTTAGATATGTGTGCATTAGAAAGCTTGAAGCAAGCCTGCTTAGCCCCATTACATCCTATGACTCATGCATGTGTGGGAAAGACCTTATTTTCACAGAGATCTCTTAGATAAACAAGGCAAGTTGGCAGCAGTTCGATTACACTGATGTTAAGAGTCTCCTGCTTTCTGTTGCATTCATTTGGTTTATAGTTTCTGAAAAATGCAAGCAGTCTGATAAACTCTAATGAAAATTCTTTTACCAAGGACACATGACCTTTCATTTTCCTTTACTTTTTTTTTTTCTTAAGAAGCAGCCTTAAAACTAGTTCCTAAAAATTCCCTGTTATTACAGTAGAATACACTTTTTCTCAGTTTTTTAAAGTTTGTTAGCGAAGCTGTGGCTCTTACTATCCACAGCCATAACGCACTAGTTAGATAACTCTGCACCTCCCCAACCTATAAGCCCCTGTGGACTTCAGATAGAAAGCGGATTTAGCTTCCAAAATATTACTTTTGCACATGCACTGGAACAAATTTTTGAACAACATAAATCACTAAACATTATACACTTTGACACCATTTCCCCAAAAAGGAAAAGTAAAGAAAGCAATCCTTTCTGCATTAAAGAACTGTTAAAGTATATAAATCAAACTCAGAATGTTTTTTTGCTAATCCAGTGAGGTGTTTGCTCTTTTTCTGAAACCCCACTGCTTTCTATCTGGATGAGTCTGTTCACATAATAAATGATCAAAATTTTAATTGCAGTTTTATCATCTCTGAAACGAAACTTATTTGGACATCGTACAGCAATCTTTTAGATTCACACACCCCTTTGGTTGTGTCAGCTAACAGCAACTAGACGGGTTGCCCATTTAAGGGAAAAAGTTCAGGCTCCAGCCCATTTCCCTGTACTTCGCATGTGTTTGTCCCACTCCTTCAGCAATGCATTCTGTAATGCCAAAAAACATTTCTGCTCTCACAAAAGGCATGCACACGTGCACACACGTATCACACACGTATGCACTTTTCTGATTAAGCTTCAGCTCTCATAGAGGAGGAAATAGATGTTGGAATTCTTTTTTATTATTATTTATTTATTTCATTTTTTCATTTCTATCATACCACATATAGCGATTTTCTGTTAACTGGGAAGGAAGAAAAAAAGTAATGCTACTTCATTGCCTCAATAACGCCATTCTCTAAACAGCCCTGGATCTATCATGTATTTTAACAGCTGTGTATCTTTAGAAGAATAATTCCAAAATAGCACATAATTATGCTTTTAGCATATATGCCTTTAATGGTAGGAATTGTTTCATTCTCTGTAATTGCAAAGTGTGTAAACCATTTTGGAGGCAATCACAGTCTATGTACGTTTACATACCACCTTCGCATCTAGCATTTGCATGCCTTACTTGGAGAAAAGACACATAGCTCAGCCAAAGCAGAATGAGAGTGATAGGGCAAAGCCATCTTGGATTTAAAAAAAAAAGAACAGTATGTAACTCATTAGAGTCACGATTTTCACAAATACATTAGGCATCATACAACCTGCTACATTAGAATCTCTCATAGTCTCTTCTCAACAGGAAACAGGTACAATTGTTCCTGTCCTTTGGATGCCAATACCTCAAAGAATAATTACAGGACTGTGCTATAAATGCCTTTTTTTCTTTTCCTAGTACCACTAACTTGGTACAAATACTAGCTACTAAGTGAGAAAAATAGACGTTAAGATATATTAATTATTAGATCCAGTATCAAGAATAATTTATGCCCTAGATAATTCTGACTTCTCATCTGTTTTACATGACAAGTGACCTCTGAAATTTGCTGGCATTATGTATAAAATCAGGAAACAACCTTCAGCAGGAAACACTGACAGAAATTAAGAAACAAAGAAGCTAAAAAGAAAAACAGAATAAGACAATGAAACTGAAAAGTACAGGCACTAGTGCTTCTTACAAAGAAGCAATTAAACTTTTCTATGTAGCAGATAACATTATCTTGTCACATACACATTTTTCTCCTTCTCAATTTCAGTTCTTATCTCAGGTTTTAAATACTAAATATTTTTGTTGAAATAGGAAGTATCAGTAGATGGAGTTCTTTCTAGTTTGTCTTGTTTCATCTAGCTTCTTCAAACACATTATAGCTCGATTTCTCCAAATGGCATTTCAGATATGCAGTAGGGCAAAATCCCTCCCCCCAATTCAGATTTACATATTAAAACAGTATGGCAAACTGCAACAGTAGCTCCTTGAGAAAGGAAGGGAAGAAACAGGAAATGAGATAAAAAGTAAAATGTCTCTTGAGGAAAAAAAAAAAAAAAAAAAAAAGGACAGGAATATAGATGATCTCTTTTGGTAAATGTTCTTAAGGGGGCTGGAAATTTATCTATTAATTATTGAACACTAAGACCTGATCTTATTAAACTTTAAGGAAAACTCACTTTGAATTCAAAGGCATACACTTGGCCTCTGCCTCAGTGCAATTGTGAGGCACATTCTTAATTTATGCCTGGGGGCACATCAACTGGGTTAGATGAGATTACCAAAAGCCTTAAATTAAGAACGTGTGGAAATCTGTGCCAACAGGATTCCTATTAGCAGGAGTTTTACTGATACATCTATATCAGTAAAAAGCTTTCAGTATGGAAATGACTACACTGGCAAAGTTGTGATCCAGAAGACCAAAACAGGAGAAGCTAGAAAAAGTAGAGATTTTCTGACATACTTGTGCTTACTTTCAAACTGCCACCAGGAAACACAACTTCAGGAGTCCTACCTTTGTTAGCATAGCTTGGTTTGTAGAAAAGCTTAGTCTTTATGTGACAGTAGCACCAGGTGCTATGGTGAGAGGCACAATAGAGAATTCATTCGCTAGATCAGTCTCAAGCTTACTGAAGACTGGCATGGAGGATGGACCAGTTAACACCACAGTTGTGATTAATCGTCTACCAGATACAAGTGGGAGGAGTAAGGGTAAATCACAGCAGATATAGGCAGGGCCAGAACCATGGTGAGCCTTGAAGATGAACTTCAAGTCTTTGAATGTGGTGTTAAAAAGAACCAGATATTCTATAATGAGATTGAAAGATGGAGGTGATGACAAGGTACTCAGTTAAGATGATGACTTTAACTGTGACTAGATTGGCTAAAAGAGGTCATAAATTATAATATTGCTATTATGAAGGTGGAAGAATGAGCCACAGGCAGAGTCTGGAAGTGGATTCAGATTGGGAGGAATACACAGTCTTTAGCACCATGAATGGTATCATTCATTTTCCACGGCTATGGGAATATAAACAGAATCAAAATAATATAGAAGAGGGAAAATAAGTGAGTGTGCTTGTCTTCCAAGAAAATCTCTACAAAGGAGAATATTGCCAAAACCTAAATTACTTTTTGATTTGATATAAAATTGAGCTTGGTTTCACTGTAATCATTAGTAGAATTGGCTATTCTTCAAAAATGAAACCATCTGTTGAATAGCCACATTGCATATTCCACAGATCTGATTGGAAAATCTCAGAGCCTCTTTGTGGACACCTGTTGAGAAGAGTAATTTTAGCCTCCTTCTCCATTTTGAAATGGAGAGGAAGACAGATGTATGTAAAACCACAACTCCATGTGTTAGAGTTAGAAGTTGCTATCAGACTGTTCCAAAATTTCTTCATTTGATACAATTTTGAGGCTAATAAATTTCCCCTTTGCATTTAAAAACTTTGCTAAACATAAATTCCACAAGAAAACTAAATTTTTAAAATTGTATATCATGCTGAGCAATAACTGAAACCAAAAAGCATATGGTAATTAGCATATTTTCCCACATTTTGTCATTCATATGTGTTCAGAAGGTCAAGTTTGACATTTCTCCACAGTTTTTCTTATTTGCCAATTAATTCAATGAAAATAAGAAACAGTAACTTTCACTCTTATGTCAAGATGACAAAAACTGCATGTCATATTGTCTCAGCTTTATTTCTTATTGTACAGCTTTCTTATGAAAAAATAACTTTCTCAGGATATTTCTATATTTAAAAGTATTACCAAAGTTTCCTTTTGAGATTTAGACTTGGGATACCATAGTGCTGTAGTAATTCCACAGCAATCATTATCACATTAAATCATGACCACCAAAAATATTCCTATTTAGTGCTTAAGTAGGATACCGCTTGCTATGAAATAAAAAGCAAAGTATATTACTTTTGCTTTTAAGAATTTTTCTCCATCCTAACACTTCATTTATCTTATTGTTTCATAGGCAGTTACTTTCTCAGCCACCCGGTCAAAGTTGCTTCAGAGCATTTTGTTTCATCCAATCTGCAAGCATATAATTGATAAGATGTGGTATTGATGTAATTTACATAGTATGCAGGGGTTAACCTAGAATAATTTAACTAAAGCAAGACCTTCTCAGCTTCCTGACGCAGTCCCTGAGTCCGCAGACTGAGTGTCAAACAGTGTAGACAGTCAACATAGACTCAGTCAGTCCCTTCCTTAGGACAAATATTTTTCATCTGAGACAATTCTACATAAATCTGCAGAGAGGGTTTTTGCACGTGTTAAGTGCATTCTTTAAATCTTTGCCTTCATAACTAAATTCACATTACAGATGAATTCATAATCAGTGCATCTTTTAAAAATTAATGGATACCAAATTTATTTTGTTTGGAGAAAATTGGTTTAAAAGACCTAGGGAAATTCATTCCTCAATTGACCAAAGTGCTTTTGTTAGTTTAGACAAAGCAAATCGTACTGAGCAATTACTCTCCTAAGTTATATGACCATTACAAGACCATAGGTTATTCAAACAGATACACAGGCTTCTGTTATGGTGTCACGGTAGAAGATCTGAGAACTTATTTCTAACTAATTTTGCTGAAAGAAACAAACACTTTAAAAACAATGACCCAGCTCAAGCACACTTGGATATAACAAACATAAGTTCAGTTTTTAGCAGTTTAGCAGTTTAGTTTTATGCAGATTATGCAGCTAATCCATCAACAGATTAATATTCTCTTGGTATAAATAAGTACAAGAGGAAGAACCAAGAGCTGTTGGAGTGGTACGAAAGGTACCAGGTGTGCCCGCGCACTGAAAGTTATTAAAGGACACAAAAAGTACAAATATGCTAGGTCACAAACTATGCAGTGAATTCAGTTACTGAACGGCTGTTTCCTCTTACTTATCACACAGGCTGTCACTGTTCTTTAATAGCTGCTAAACTATCACTGGTAAGGGGTGATATGTATTCTATTCTTAAATCTTGGTTTGTCTTCTGTCAGCATGTGAGCAGATATAAGCAAGATACATGTCAAAATCCACACACATTTTTTTTTAATATTACTACTAGCCACTTGATTATGCTTGTTCTAAGAACTGAAAAAGTTATTTGAGCAACGTTTTTCTGTGATGAAAGCTTTAAACTAAACATCCAAGACATTTATCCCAGCTTTTATCTACTGAAGTTTGTAAATCATACAGAAGATTGTTCATAGAAGGAAGCAGAAAATAATCACTAGCAAAAAGCTCACTTGTTAAAGGAATTCATTAGAGTGGTTAGCTCTGTCTTACCTGTCAGCAAGAACTTAGGAATAGATCCTTTACAATGCCAGATCGCAGTAGCTTGTCCCACAGTAGTACCACAGCAGTAGCCTGATCCAGCCCAGGAGAACACAAAGAGAGAAACTTTTCCCACTTTTCAAGGTCTACCAGCAGCTGAAGGAGTGAAGGAAACAGGGTAGAGAACAGAGGACTGAGTTGCTTCTCGTAGAAATCCCAGGAAGGAGACGTAGGAGGTATACTCTGTCTGTGTCTCACCCAGACTTTTGTTTAAAAGTTTTTTCAACTGTTGCTAGGTGGTGTTAGGCTTTGGCAGTTTAGTTCTCAGATTGTATTTCCCCTCTTCTGGTCTCTTCACACAGTGTTACAGCAATGACTTTGTTGAGCTCAGCTCGCTTGTGCTATATTTAACCAGTGTTCTCAGCAAGTCAAGCCTGTCAACAGCTGAGAAGTTTGGAGCAGGCTTTGCTGAGTTCCTCAGCTGCTGAATTATCAGTGGATGTAGCACTGCACAGCCCAGCTACTACATTCACTGAAAGATTGTGAGGAAACCGTCAAATCCTTTTAAGGGCTTCCAGTGACTTCACGGGAGTAATTACTATTTAAAGCACTAAGAACAAGATGTGTATTTAGGCATATATTTTAGACCGCTAGAGAAAGAATACTTGTGTTCACAGCAGATGAGTTCAATTATTTATACTGTGAGGATTTTCCTAGGACATGTAGGAAGTTTATAATTTGAAAGGTATGCACTTCACTTCAGGAAAAATTACATGTGGGGAGAACTTCTTGCAGCATAATTTTTACAGAGTTTAAATTTGTTAAGATGACACAGAGAAATTAATGAAAGGCTTAGGCTGGAAAGTTTTCAGCGTGATGTTTATTCCAAAGACAACCTTTTTCCCCAGGACCAAGAGCTTCACTACTCTGTCTCTAACTCTCACTGAAGAAGAAAAGGAAAGCCACACAAACCTTGATTTGCTTGATACGAAGCAGGCAAGAAGTATTAGGAACACATCACTTGATAAGTTGCATACATTTTGGTGTATCCATACTTGCTTCTGAATCTAACTATTGATGCTACTTCCAAGCCATGTCTCCAAATCAACCGACCAGGAGTACCATTGGGCAGTTTTTGAGCCCACAAACCACCGTATATCAAAGTTCTCCAAAGACTTCGCAGTCTCAGACTCCGGAGTGAAGTTCTACCAAGTCATGGCAGAACAGCCCCTGTAAATGTCTCTGGCAAGGAATATTTCTTACTCTAACAACTCTGTTCTGACCTGAGCTGTGCTTCAGAGTGAAATGCAAAATGGGCCTCTTGGAAAGCTTTAGCACAGTGACAATTCGCAATCTTCATCTAACCCTAGATGAACAGGCAGGAAAGAAAGAAGAAAGGAAAGAAAAAAGTAGAAAAACATTTAAAAAATTACACATCCATATTTGTACCTGGAGACATGTCATCTGTTCAGAGCAAAAGCAGGAGATTCGCGCAAATCTTAACAATACCCTCTGGTGATGCTGGGTCACTGTGCAGACAGTAGGGGGAAAGCAGAGCGGTATTGTGCTCTTTGTGGTGATTTCAACATGTAGGATCCTAACTGGGCATAACTATATGAGATGCCAAGGGGTGAGCACAAGCCCTCATGGGATGCAGCTGTAGGATTAGCTGTTGCTTGATGCTCTAAACCTGTCTACGGAATGAGACAGGCTTATATTCTGCTTGAGCTGTGATATTTTCTAAACAAGGAAGGAACAGTGAAGGAAGACTCCCATTCCCAATGAGCTTATAAAGAGAACATGCAGTAAATACTAGCTATTATGTCAAGTAACTGATATTTAGACGTTGATGGTAGATTTATAAATGTCCCAAATGCTTCCATTGTATCAAGTATATTTTATTTTGGAGACCAAGTAATAAACACTAATTTCATGTTGTCCATTTAAATATTTAACTTGGACAGAGTATCTAGAATATACAAAAATATAAACACTTCTATTTTACAGAAACAGCTATTTGGAAGATTACTGTAGGAACAGATAATATATTGGCACAAAGCTTGGTGTTACATACTTCCACTTTGAACTGAAGTGAGTTACGTATATCCATATTCTAAAAAGACCATGTGATTTTGTTCCCTTGTACAAAATTGAGGTATTCCAAGCAGATTAGTAACTTTTTGACTATTCTGGCCTTAACTTCTTGCTCAAAGTTCAATATTAATAGTACCGTATCCATTCACCTACAACAAATTAGGCAAACAAAACCATTAACTAGGCTTATAAATCTCAGAGACACTGAGTGATTCTCAACATTTCTCTCCGATTAGTTAGTGGCATATTCACTGAGTGGAAAACAATGCAACTTCCTAGGAGGCAATCTCTGCTGCCAGCCCTTGTGGGTGGGTTTCAACACTGACCTGCTGATGCAAGTCTGCTCATTCTTCTACACTTGCAATCATACTCCCCAGCTGTGCCCCATAAATATTTCTCCTATAAAACAGTGGGAATTTCAGAAAAAAAAAAATGGGGAAAACAGAAAACAAAGAAAATACAAGCACTTACAGCATAGATAACAGTGCAATGCCTGAAAGTGTAAAACTTCTAACTGTGTGATATAAAAATGGTTCACATTTTCATGTGTATTTATGTATGTATTTTCCCTACTGCTTTGAGAGAAACGATAATGGTAAAACACAGGTTGGGGAGGCTGGAGAATAGTAAGATAAGAAACTGAACCACAGAAGAGACTTTTTAGTTTGACATCCTACATGAGGTCTTAGTGTCAACATACAGCATCATCCCAAGGCCTAGTGACATCCTACAACTAAGTCTAGAAAGTATGGTATCTCCTAATTAAGCAGCCAGGATACTCGAGTCCAACGTAAATACTCCCAAGAAAATGTTTAATGGAAACCAAAGCTCTCAGCATTATTTCCATCAAAATATGAAAGGCCAGAGCCACACAAGGCAAAAGGGACCAAATGAAGCCCTAGAGAGTGAACACCAAGAGGTGCAGGTTGTGTTGCCATCTTTGTAGATCATATTAGTTACAGATACAGAAAAGGGATTGCCAATGTCCACACTGTCATATCTCTCTGTACCAACTTCACTAGAAAACAGAAGGAAAAAAAATACGTCCTGAGCTGCTCTAGAGAAACCTGTGGTTTGATGCAGAAATTACCAGCAGGAACAAAAAAATAAATAAATAAATAAAAGCTTTTTAAATTGACAAGATCAAAACAGATGTCTTCATCTGACCGTACCAGTACCACCTGACTTGAAAATGTCTGTAAAAATAAGCTCCTTCTGGAAAATATACATTAGCATTACTATATAATTTTTTTTCAACTGCCCATCACTGCAGTGTATCTCATTCTCTAAAGCCACGGGGAATCCAGAGTTAGTGCCTTATACCTTTTTTCTTTTCAAATATTGTACATCCTAATTAACTAGCCCAACGTACCAGAAACAAATTATCCAAGTGGATTTAGAGTTTCTTCACTGTATGTTCGGAGAAGCTCTACTATGGGTATAATTTTCTGAGAGCAGCTACAGTCAGTTCTTCATTACTTTGCTCCTTATTGAAGGGTACTGAAGAGTACAGAAGGCTCTTCATTGAAGGGTAAGGAGTCATCAGTATTTTAATTTATAAAAAAAATATTTTTCTATTTTCTTGAAGGGTCTTCTGACACCCTGGTTTTATAAGGCTTTTGTTCACTTCCATAAAAGCTGCATTATTTTAGATTGCACTGCTGCTTTTATCTTTGTTTCCGCTTTAGAGTGTAACTGGCAGGGAGGGTTGTTGATCATATTTTGATTAACCTGATCTTGGCTGCATCCCCTCAGATCTATATTTTGAGAAGGCAAGGTATTTTTTTTCTGCTTTTCTGGATACTATTGTCACCTCATAAAACTGATATTGCTTTTTAGATATTAGATCTTCTATATCCTCAGCTCAAGCACCTGCTTTTTTAGAACCAAAGAATAAAACATTTCTGCCACCTAGTTCATAGATTTCATTTAGTTGTCTATTTTATAATCTTGCCAAATTAATGAAACTAATAAAACTTTGTGATATTCCACAATTCAAATATTTTCCCGGATGCATTAATTATTTTTCTAGGTGTAATTTAAAAGTGAATTGTGTAATTAACACTGCTATTTTTATTTTCCTTAAACCTTTTACTCCCTGTTTTTTTTTTTTTGTTTTAACATCTGCAAAACATATGTCATTAATCTTAATTTTATTCATTGTAAACACATCACATGTATCTAAAAAACCAGTTCCTTAAGATCCTTGCCACAGCCACAAATTTCCAGGAACTCTTACTGGAGTTTTATAATCTTTCCTATAATAGTTTTACATGCTTTATCAGTGAGATAAAAATAGGGTGTCTTTCAGTTTGTTTCTTCATATGATGTCTTGGTCTGTATTTTTTTCTTCAGAAATAATTTCTTTTTAAACTATTTTAATGAAAGAAACATGTTAAAATGCTTGGGTATTTCAGTTGCTTTAAATTTGGTATTTTTCCATTTTGCCAACAAAAATATCAGCATTTCATAAGTCTTCTCATAATGAAATAGGCATAATTCTGAGATGATTACAGTCAGACACACAACCACATCAAAAATGTCAGATGGCCCATCAGTCTTAGAGGGGCACAACACTGTTTATGACAAATGACAGGAGAAATAGTGATAAGTTATCAGAATTGGACACTTGAGTCTGAAGCTCCAAAACCTGGAACTTGCTCACAGCTGGGTCAAATGGAGACAGCCAGAAGCATAACTCTGGAGGAAAGTACCAAGTCAGGTCTCTAGAAATGGAGCAAATCATCTTATTTGCTCTGCTGCCACACCCCAGGAGTGGTATGTAACTTGCTCAAAGACTATGACAGAAATGAGCTGAGCATGGGTTAATTGCTTTTAAGGCCACAATAAGCTATTTTGTTAATTTAATATTGCCTCCTACACAGGAAAGGCAGGGGAATTTTCCTTAAGCAAAGCAGCAACTTGCAGTGAATTAAAGCACATCCTTCAGAAAGATTACATAAAGCAAATATGGACAATCTGCCAACTCAACATAGAATCATGGAATCACAAAATGGCTTGGACTGGAAGGGATCTTAAAGATCATCTAACTCCAACCCCCTGCCATGGGCAAGGATACCTCGCACCAGACCAGGTCACTCAAAGTCCCATCCAGTCTGGCCTTGAACACCTCTGGGGGTGGGGCACCCACAACATCTAATTACTATTTCAAGCAAACCAAAACTTTGCAATTGATTTCCAGTTTGCTGTTGGCTGACCTTAGCTCCCAGCCCACTCAATGGCTAGTCAGCAGTCTTCAACCTCTCTCAGTTTCTGGAATCCTAAAGAATTTCCTGTGGAGATTAAAATACCTGCAGAAAAAGTCTAAGCATACAGGAGGTAACCTTGTTTTTCCTTTTTTTTTTTTTTTCCCCCCCATGACCCGCTTGGAAACAGTGCATAGATGTCCCTGAATCACAGAGTGAAAACAATTTTAAACCACTTCTCCCTATGTAGGTTATTAAAAATCAAGTTGGTTCTGAGCCTTCTCTCTTGTAGACTAAATTCTGTGAACTTTTCACTAACCCTTAGCAGATATTTGCATATTATGAAAGGACACGCTCAAATTACATACAATTGTTAAAAAATAATCAAGCAATTAAACAAGCACCCTACCTGGGTAAGCCTGTGACATAAGATTATCAATCATATAAATATGGATAAATGCAGATAAATTTAGATAAAAATAGAATAGTATTTTGAGGATTGAATATTTCATTGAAAAGACACCTAGAATATGTTTCATGAACAATCGCACTGAATAACACTAGTCCTGTATTTTCTCAAGATTTGTCTGTGCACTGTTCATCCCTGAAGGGAGTCCAATGGATTTGTTACCAATTACTGTAATGTAATCCAAATATCACCTTCCATTTACTACTAGTCTGAAGAAAATTTATGTGTAAAAACACTTGGAAAGAAACATGAAGGTGTCAACTGCCAGTGGTAATTGTTAGTAGCACACATGAAAGATCTTATAAACATTTGCTTTTAATGAAACAAACTTCACTTACACTTTTAATGGAATATGACCAAATAAAACATCCAGTTCAGCTTAACTGTGTTCAACCCCCTTAGTACCTCACGCTTTTCAAAAATCTAATAAGCTGTGAACCAGAAAACTGTAGCTTCATTACTGTCAGTAGATCAACAACTGCTTTATACCACTGAAGGGCCTGGCCATTTATCTTTAAGATGGTTTCAATTCTGCTGTGTTGCCTTCATTAGTTCAAGCAGCTTGTAGGAAAACTGATTATCAAATAGATGCAATTCCCTCATTGCAATTATGTAGCAGTACAGATATCATCAGAACTTAGTAAGATCCCTTTGCTGCAGATGCACTTTTTACCAGAACTCTCCCCTCTCTATGAATGTGTCATCTTCAAATGAAATACAGCACTTTGGGGTGAAACATGGCAGTCTTTGTAACCTATGAATATTTAACAATAAATACGTAGCCCAGAAGTATTTATTTTCTCCAAACAAAACCGTCCATCTGATACACATTATTAAGCTGCAGCACCTAAGGACTCGATCACCACGAACAGCACCTCTGTCCTTGCCAACAGTGCCATGCTCTCCTGGCTGCTCATAGGAGGGAAGTTCTGCCTGTGACATCTCCAAGAACACAGTGCCACCTACCTGCTCGTTAGGGTTAATTCAGGGGAGACGGCGGGGGAGGACCAGGAAGGGGCTGTTTTCCTTGCAGCCATTTCAGCAGCATCCGTTGTTCCCTGGCTGGGTTTCCTGCGGGCTGAGGGAAGCTGCTTCCACTGCACATCCCCAGGCTCCAACTGCATTTCCCACACCACAATGGTTTCTGCCACCATCTCAGTTCCATGTACACCTGTCCAGTCAAGTGCTGACTGGTCATACCTAGTTGACTTAAGGCATTTTAAGCTAAGCCTCTTATATCATTAGTACTCCCGCAGATTTTGTTGACAGAAGCCCAAGAATGCTATTATATTATCTGTGGGCTTCAATTGCTGAGGAGAAAGGAGTGGCTCAAATACATATAAGCAGCCCATGAGGTTCAAAATTGGTACCCACCTGGACTTCTGTACCTAGGAAAGGTTCCGCTGACAGGAGCAGCCTTTCCTAATTTTGCCCCAGGGATGAGCCACCAATGCACTGCAGATGTAAATTACAGTCCGACTACCTTTTTCATGAAGAACAGTCTCCAGTCCCGTTACCAAACTGGCCACATACGCCTCTCAAAGACAGTCATTTGCAAGACTAATTTGCACAAGCTGAGGAAAACAAGAGGGAAGGGATAAAGTATACAGAGTCAGGCACAAACCCATGCTTGAAGAACATCTCTGCGAGAGGGTGGATGCAGGGCTTTGAAATCCAAGATTATATTCTCTGTGAAGTATCAAAGACTTGATGCTTGAAATATAAAGAGGAAGATACATTGCAAACCAGCTTACTTCTATCAAACTGTGCAGCAAACAACAGGCCTTGTTCTTGAGGTATCTCAGTACATTTGCCATAAATTACACTTTGTGGTTTTACTTTCAGAGTGCGGGGAAGAGGAAAGTACTGAAGCACTCCTTTCTATTTCCTATTATTTAAGAATTTGGTGAACAGTAACGAGGAGGGCTCAGTTAAATTGCTGTTCCACTCATCTGCATGCAGACACAGTTTGCCAGTGATACTCAAAAATGAAATGATCTTTCGAAATGCCTTGTTTTTAAGCAGCAGTGTTGAGGACAGTTCTCTAAGAGCACAGTTCACTTGGGAGCGTTAGGAGAGAATTGGTTTGCTTTTCTTATTGACCACTGGAAGAGAATTTAGATAGCAGAATTTTAACAGGAGAATAACAATAGGAATTTTCTTTATAAAAAAAAATGCCACCAAGATGATGAAGCTCTTTGAGGAGAGGCTGAGAGAGTTGGCACTGTTCAGCCTGAAGAAGTGGAGGCTCAGGGAGGATCTCACCAAACTGTATACATACCTGAAGGGAGGGTGCAGAGAGGATGGAGCCAGGCTCTTTTCAGTGGTGCCCAATGCCAGGACAAGAAGCAACGGGCACAAGCTTGAACACGGGAGGTTCCCTCGGAACATCAGGAAGCACTTCACTGTGTGGGTGGTGACTGAGCCCTGGCACAGGCCACCCAGAGAGGCTTTGGAGTCTCTCTCCTCCGTGATCTTCAAAAGCTTCCTGAGCATGATCCTGGGCAGCCTGCTCTGGGTGGCCATGTTTGAGCAGGGGTTGGGGCAGATGGCCTCCAGAGGGCTCTGCCGATCTCATTCTTTCTGGGATCCTGTGATATGTTCATAGTGCTAAATAGCAATCATATGAATACGATCCCTTTTCTTCCATATATGTTGACAATACAATTGCTTAGTAAATCCACCTGATCCAAAACCTGGAATCCACATCTGATAATCTTGCTGGACTAGTGTCCAATATTTGCCTAGTTACGCAAATTACCAAGAAGAAAAACCCTGCAAGCTAGAAGAAGTTACTAGAGTTTCCTATCAGTCCTTGTAAATAAAAAATGCAGGTTTTTAGAAAAACTAAAATAGTGTGATGGGAGATGAGATAGGGAATCCCTAACCAATAGGGAAATAAGTAACTGAATGATGCAGAAATCAAGAGCTGGGATACACAGAGGAACCTGAGCCAGTGGTAGCATGAGCACTGCAGAAAGCCTAGCAAGGCATCTTTGCCTGGAAACTGAAAGAGAGACAAACAGAGAGAATACTTTAAACATTCTGTGTCCTGTACACTATTGGCTTTCAGGATATAAGCAACCTCAACAGAAGGAGGTACACACCAGGTCAGCTGCAAGCAAAAATTACCATTGCTAGCCATGTAAGTTTTCTTCCTTTTCATTAGCAGGATAATTTAGGTAGCTCTACATCCAGCTAACTCCTGAGTATCCCATCTTTCAGTACTCAAAAGCATATCAGAACAAAGAAGGTTGAGCAGAGAAGCCAGAGCTACTACTGGCTCAATAAATTTATACACAAATTATATTATTTGCTTTATTACAACACCTTTCTCTTTACAAATATTGCTACTTTTTATTTGCAAAATTTATTCATTTATTTATGTAAAATGGCACAGAATCACAGAATGATTAAGACTCAGAGGGACCTCTGGAGGTCATCTTCCAATCCTCCTGCTCAAGCAATTTGACCCTAAGCAGACTGCCCAGCACCATGTCCAGACAGCTCTGAGTATCTCCAAGGATGGAGTCAGCACACAAAATGAAGAGTAGCACATCAGAGCAGATTTTGTCTCACCTAAATCAGTCGTGAAATTAGGGGCACAGAGCTGGTTCACAGTGAATTGTTCCAGTTTCAAGATATGATTAAACACTCATTTGTGATTTAGTAATGTCATAATAATCTGATCTCCAGCACAATTCCACATTTTATAATTTTCATGGAGTAATAATTTATATTAATGTCATGAATATATCTAGTAGTATTTTTTTAAAACTATAAAGTAAATAAATCAGATATATTTTTTTCCCAGAAATGCCTACAGTTATGGTTATTTTTATGTTTTCAAGACTTCTTGTATGTCAAGATCTAAGTCTTCATGGTTAGTACCTTACTAAATAAAAGAGGGTCAATCAGCAAGCTGCACTGATGGTTGTTCAAACTGATAGCACTCTCCTGGTGATTTAAGTGACACAGGTCTTCCAATGCTGAAGAGCTCATCATCTGTCAGTGTTTATCTAAGAAAAGTCCAAAGAATCTCTTGAACTTCATAATTAAGTGATATTGAGGAAATGTATGATTTAATTATATATTCAGAGCTGATACACAGAGTATGTTGTATTATCCCTAGAATCTATATTAAGCCTAAGATTCCCTTAACAAGAAACAGATCTTTTTTTGGCAAATATTGCCCTCACATTTCTCCTTTTATAGAAGGCGGGAGGCCAAGATCTATAAGTGTTTTGAGCTTCCCTCCCACATATATACCTTTAAAAATTTACATTTCCTTTATATTGTCATGTTTTTTCCCCACAACTCTTCCATATTAAGCAGGTTTTATTTCTCCCTCAGGCCTAAGTAAATCTTTCTAGAAAGTCAAGAAGACACTCATGAATCTCAAGTTATTCTTCTATATTTCTGTCAAAAGGATGCCCTCCACATCATCCACTAAGGGCGTCTGCATTGTTTGTTTTTTAGTGTTGCACGTGTGATGGATTGCGATATAAAGTATTTCCAGCAGGTAACAGATCTCCAAGACACCATCACTAAGACTCTTCTAGGGACTGTTTAGCCTTCAAGAAAACAAGCAATAGATAAAAAAGCTAATACTCACCAGACCGTGGTGACATATCTGAAAATTAACTCAAGCAGAATAGAACTACATGACCATTCTAAGTTAAAAACAAGACAAATCAGAAAAACATTGCAAAACAAGTGAAATAAATCATTCTCAACAGAGGGTAACAAAGTGCTGAAGCAGAACCTGAACATCTAGAGACAAGATTAATTCTGCTGTAGCTGAAGGATACGGCTGGTTTGTCACATAGAGTTTTAGTGCTCTATAAAACAGAGAAGCCAAACAAATAGCTTTCCTGTCAAAAAAGGAGGAAAAATCTGATAAAGAGAGCTCTGCATCCTTCACCTTAAATACCAGTAGGAATTGTACCTTCTCTGTTGAGCAATAAGCAAAAGCCCAGAAGGGAAACAGGCAAACCAACCAACCAGGACAGGGAAGAAAAGAGAAATGTCCTAATGCTGACAAAAAAAAATAAAAATAAATAAAAAATTGAAGAGCTGGAACAGATATTGCTCAATGCATTGTAGCATGAATACAGAAATGTCAGTGATGAGGGCAGTCTAAGAACCTAACAAGACATAAATGACTGTTCTGTGCAATCAGTTTGGCTTACAGTGCCAGCTGACGGACATTGTTAAATATACATCTCTCCAAGTCCAAGAAAAATAAACACTCTTCAGTATGCATACGAGTTCCAAGCCTTCACCTGCACTGAGGTTCATTTCCGGCATTCATAACAAAGCCAGGGACTTTAACATAAGGCAAGAGACAGCCAGCAATGCAGGCCTTTGCCTACAAACATGGTGATTCAATTATTTTGAAACATTTATATAGAAAGATACATTAAAAAAAAATCAGTTTGCCTCCAGATATGTAAATGAAATTCAAAAGCCATTAAAACAAGACATATTAATGGTCTGTTGTAATATCAGAACAGAAATATGATGAGAAATAATAAAACAGAATGGGATTTTAAATAGTTTTCTGTGCTGATTGAAATTGAAGCCAGTTACTACACTGAAGTAGAAAGCAGCTTTCTATAATCACTCCAGCTTCACTTAGGCCTTTAACTCAGATATGACTCCTGTCTGGGAGCAACATTCATTTCTAAAAGTCCAGAATATTGCATGAATGTTGTGTTTTCAGAGCATTTTCTTTTGGAAGGGAACAAGAGAGGAAGGGGCAGTATGTCTCTATGTATAGTAAAGGTGTTGGGCAGGCAATTTGTATTCTTTCCTTCTGTTTCTGCACATATGAGCATCTTGTCATTCACACGCTCACCCCAATCACTGTGTTCAAACTGTGGAAGAAATATTCTTTGCCATCCTTCAGGGAGTACAGGAAAAAACACAGAGAAAAATAAAGAAAATAACTGTTTTGTATTTGCTGATTAGCATGTTTGGAGCAGGCCCTGGGAATACCATAACACACCAGGCAGAAGCACAGAGGGTCAGGGGAGCTGAAAGGGGGACCTGCCTGGTACAGCAGCTTATCACAGGCCTTGCATGTCCCATGAAGACCTAGAACTGATGACAAAGTGAACCTGGACAAATACTGTATTTGGGAGCAGCTGGCAACCAATGTGACACTCCTGAGCTACCACACAAGTAGCCCAGTTGCCTGTGTGGTTAACTGGGTTAATATCTTAAGTTATCGGGATGCAAGAGGTGAAACTGAGGTGGGTGTAGAGCGAGAGATACATATGAGAAGTTTTGTTAGGATGGTAGGAAAAGTCACTGCTCCTGACCAGCTGCCTGCTGCACATTTATCCTCTTGACTGTAAGGAATTTACCAGTAGTCAAGTGCAGTCGACTCACATAATAGCAAAGGATGGCCAGGGTTGAAGTTACAAGTACCACTCAACTGCACAGAGCCAGAGAGCCTCCACCCTGGTGGAAAGAAGGACATGGTCAGGACTAGTCACAGGTAGGAAAACACTGCATCCTGGAGAGAAATGGACTCAGGTCCCAGGGAGGAGCTGTATCTTCTTACTTTGAGACCTTTCTCCATCAATTCCAGTAAAACCCTTAGGAGAGGCACAGTGGGAAGAGGTCTTTCCATTCCTGTCATCAAGTCATGGACAGAATAGTGAATTCAGTGAGTATCTTCTGACTGGTTAGTCACATTTTTGTTACCACTGATGGTACCTGTTTTTTGTTGTTGTTGTTGTTGTTTTGTTTGTTTGTTTTTTCCCTTTAATCCTAGCTAGTGCGTGTCCTTTTATTCTATCTCATTTTTTTTGTTTCTTCCTGGATACATTACAAGAATAAACGGAAAAATAGGCTACTCCAAAAATAAGATCTGTAAAATAAGATCTGTACTTTTGAGAGATTCCACAAAAGACAAAAAAAAAAAAAAAACAACAACATTCAGCCCAAACTTATATGAGTAAAATTTAAATGCATTTATAGAAGTGAATATGAACATCTCCCTGTTCTTTATGTAAATATTTCTGACATCCCAGATCTCGCCTCAGGTTTTTTCAATGAATAAGTGCAAGAGAAAGCAGCAGAATAATTTTTCATAGTTTCATTACTTCTCCAACATCATTATTTTTGCAAATTAGAAATTTATAAATATTATGAAATTATCTGCTTGTTACAACCAAATAAGCATAGAATATATAGCAAACAATATTTATAAATAACAACTTCAAAAACAGAAGACAATATATATTTTTTTCCTATATTGTTTGAGTAGAATAAAAATAAATGAGTTAAAGCACATAAAAGGAAAAGAAGAAACACCAAAATGTTGTTCCAAGAAAGAGGCAAGCAGGGGCAAGAGCCTCTTTGACCCACACTCTCACTTCAGCTGCTAGCGAACTTGCCCATCATCGTGATACCCACACTATGGATCATATGCATTATGATCAGCATGGGATTCATCTGTACTGATATAGAAATCTATAGCATTCATGAATGCTTTTGAGCCAGCTATCCAAACTCCCTGCAGTGTCGAGAGAAACAAGCATTTCTGAAGTGTAGTTCTTCTCTTACTAACACAGACAGTGAAATCACTCCCTAGAATTATTTATTTCTCTCCACTGGTAAAATGGTGAGATTAAATCAAATCTCTCTGATATCTGAAATTCAATGATACAACGTTCACCCTTGCTGTCTTAACTGTTGTATCGAGATCCCAGGTATCTGTCTACTCCAAAAACACAACTGTATTTCCTTCACAAACTTGAAATTTTCATTTCAGCAGCTATTTCAAACAGCTAATCTTCTGCTCATGGGCTTTGTCCATTTTCATTACATTTAGTGGCCCTGTGTTTTTCATTTTTTCTTAAGCTCTTCTGTTTCACCAGAAAATCATGCCACAGATAGTGAAGACTGCTGAGACCTGTTGACTAAGGGTCAATAGAGAGATGTACCTCAGGAACAAATGCATCTAGCTAAGCTAGTAAAGATTTTCTTCAAATTTTAACCCAACTTTTATACTTGAATTTGAAGTAAACTGTATCTGTGGTCATGCTTACAACAGCCAGTATAAACAAGGAAGGGCCTAGAACAAAACATTAAAATTCTTGAAAGCATCCTGGTTATCTCAGGGAAGTTTTATTAATCAAATGGAAGCCTTATTTACATCAGATCTTTATAAAGAACAGTAAATCATATTCAGTGTGTACCAAAGGAAAAAAAAAAAAAAGACCCCCCCCAAGAAAAATAAACTACCTCAGAGATAGTTCTGTCAGTAGCAGACAGATTTATGACACTATATTAGCTACATTTGTATGTAGATGTCCCAGTACACTACAGAAGAGATGTTAGACTATTATCATGCATAGAGTGAATGAGTGCAACAGGTGAAAGAACAGGTTGCATCTCTTATACCTGTATTTGATTGAGACTTTGTTAGGTTAAATCTAAAATGAATAAAAATCAAAATAATGCATACTTTTATACCTTCTACTCACATATGCTAATGACAAATACTAAAAGCATATGGGATGGAAACTTTCTTCCTCTAGTGATCAACCGAAGAATTTGCCTATTTAGGCACTAAAACGGCTGCCTGCAGATTCTGGCATCCTCCTGGATCTGAAAGACACCAGTGCCACAAATGGAGGATTTCCACCATGAAATGAACACTGATGTATCTCTCCACATCTTGCCAGTACCATTACCAACAGACTATATAAGCTATGCATCACAAAACTCTATCTCTTATTAAGACTCCTTCATTCAGAAAAACATGACATGCAGCAAAAACTGTGGGAAATCTTAAAAGGAAGAGCTCCCTTTCTTGTTTTGTAGGTTCTACTGGAGAACAACACCTTCTTTTGGCAGACATGTCGCGTACCTTACATGGAGCATGATCTTCATTTGACAGGAGTTTCAGGTTCTCCCACTGCTGCACCTGCATCTCAAGGACCAATAGTCCTGTCACTGCCACTCTCCGGCCCCAGCAGTGAGTACACCACGTGCAGCTGGCTGGCTTGTACCAGCTGTACATTTGTGCACTGTTACAGACTCATGGGGACATGCAGCAGTCATATCGCCTAGCGCAGTCCTGGGCTTAGAGGAGCCACACTGTTAGGCATGGTTCCAAGCTAAAACTGTATACTTGAAGCCCTCTTACCCTATGATAGGCTGTGCACATCATGGACTTGACAGGTAGGCTCTCCTCTAATCTGGAAATGTAGCATCCAGATGCTGACCTACTGGACAGCAAAGAACCGAGACAAAGCTTACCTTTTTCTCACCATAACTAGTGTCAGGACTCATTAATCTGGTAAAGGTGAAAAGGACTACACAGTTTGGTCAAGGTAGGTATTGTTTCATCTGTTTAATAATACTTCAGAAATAAGAAAATTTTAAGAAGCTTAAACTAAAAGCACCTATAATCAAATCTTATAGATAAGTAAAACTCAATTTTTTATCAAAATTCTTGACAAATTTGAAGACCAAATGTGCCCTAATCTATAAAAGTGAATCAACAACAGCTATAGGCCTGGTCAGAACTGGGGCCATTACTAATAAGACAATCCTCTGGCTTACATGCATTGTCTGCAGATCTCAGGCATTTGAAAACTAGTTTCTCATGGATATTTTCTCTCATTATGAAGCCATCATAGCAACTGGTAGACTGAATAGACTTTGTTAAAGAAGTCCCAAGGGCCACAGTACTCTTGGTAGAGAGTATACTAAGGCTGCAAATTTTGGATCTGAGACTGGATTCCAAGCACACTAAAGATTATGAGTAATTGATTCCAGGAGCTAGTCCCATTCTAAATATGGGGAACATTTTCAAAATTTGTAACTGGAAATGAGTGTTGAATATCATCAGGGTTTGGAGTTATTCATCTCCAGGGTTTTAACCAAGACCCATCTGTAGCTCTAAGCCGAGGCTGCATACAAATGGAGGAACTGCAGAAAAAAACCTTACACTATGAGTGCATTGTACTCATAATGCCTTTGTTATTTGTCCCCTTTTTTAATATTACTATATTTTCTATAGAAAACCTTTTAAATGTGTATTAATCTGAGTTAATAAGCTAGCAATTACCAGCATTCTGTTAGAAAAACAATATTCAAATTTTGTATCTTAGGTCTTGCTCTTGCAGTGACACCATTAAAAAACATTATTACTTCTTGAAAACAAAAAGATTTACTGTGGTGCAGTAATACTTACTGGTTTTCACATTATCTGTTTGGGTTGTTAGCATTCTATGCCTTTCCATAGTTATTAAATGACTACATAATGCCACCTAGAGGCATAGGGCTTCATTTCTTTTGAAAACTGCTGAAGTTTGTCACTTAGGAGGTCTAATTGTGCAACTGGTGACCAAAATATCACAGTCCTGATATTAGTGTTCAAAATAAACTTATTTTCTAAACATAAACATTTCAAAGAAAGCTTATTCATCTAGATTTCAAAGCTTATTATTATCCATTTATAGCAAGCAATAGCTAACTATTTAGAGTCTCAGGGCAAATATAAGCACCCATTCTGATGTAAATGTATTTTGACTTTTCGCAAAAGAAAACATAAGGTGCATGACAAGGACCAGAAATAATCTGATTATATACGTATAACTCTTTACATTTCACATATATGCACCACACGTGGAGATCACACCTCAAAGCCAGTGCAGAACAGGCCATGTGGCAAATAGCACCCAGAGCATAGTTCTGTACCCTGTAAAGCAAGACAAATCACAGGGGCTCTCATTCTACTGGATGTTTTATATGACTCCTTTGGAAATACACCCTTTCATACCAGTCTTTACACGTCTCCATTTTACCAGCTTCATTACACTGAGTCTGGGCTTGTGGCTTCACCATCCCTGTCTAAATCTGTAGATAATACTCTGCCTAGTGGGAGTCGTCCCTGGCCTGTGCTAACCTGAACCTTTCCCAGGCACTACCTAGGGAAGTGTTAGTGGGTACAAACCAAAGTTGTCACAGGGCCTTGCTCCAACAATTTAGCTGTATAATCATGTGGCAGTGCTAAGGCCATTATTTTGGACCAGCTTAATTTACCAGTAAAGAAGTACTCTTCATTTTTTCACAGCTGACCTTTCAGCTACTTCTATAAAGCTGAGTCTCTACCAGAGAGCTTTCCACCAAGCAGGAACCCGACCCTCAGCTGTTCTGAGATGGGGCAGCCTTTTCAGAAATAATCATCAGCTGGAACAATAAACGACATTTTAGCGTATTAAGATTGGGATGGAAAAAAATGGTTTAAGAATATTCCAACAGCATTATGTTACCTTTCTCAGGCATACAGCACAACCACAGTGCCACTACACAGCAAAGTTCCCATTTTTGTGCCTCCATTCGGAACTGAAATTTAGGCATGTGGAGCATTGGATGTTCGTTTCCTGTTTCCTTTCCACTACTTAGAAGTGGACATTCTCTCATACAGTCCTGAAGACACGAGCGACAACCAGCTCTTATTGCCTTTTCTTAAGAAGTTATCAACATTTTTGGGCTTAGATCCCCATGTAAAATAGGTGGGTAAAACAAACCACACATATTTCTCATAAAAATAATTCAGAAACTTTTCCCTTTTCCACTTACACCGTGTCCTCCGCAGAGATCATAGAGGGAACAGATCTGATGCTCTGTGACACAGTGTTTCCTCAACATCCTTTACAAACTAAGCTTTCATTTAAAGATGGTTTCTAGACATTTTCACTGCAAAACTGGATAAGATGTAAAATGCATGGTACACTTTTCTGGTTTTTAATGACTTTCTAAACTCTATAATTTCCATTCAGTCGTATGCCCTCTTTCTTCATATAGAAATATATACATGAGATCAATAAAAGTAATAAAAATAACTTCCTAAAAAATAAGATAGAAGATAAATTACTTTTTTCTAAATGCAATAAACTTACAAAATGCCATGCAGCTCACATATATGCATATACTACAAATGTACGTATCAGTATATATCTCTAGAAAATCCAAGTCAAACAGCATAACCATTAACAACAGAGTACATGACCTTGGGTCTTCATTCATAAAGTGCTGAGAATGTAGAAAATCCGTGAAAATGTATTAAACAACATAATAAATGTGTCCACTGAATTAAACTTTAAAATTATTTTTCTAAATTTTTTTTTTCTAGTACCATAATATAAATCTGAATTTAAAAACAAACAACAACAAAAAAGCACTTACCATAGCCTTTGTCACTGTTTTCCAAAGGTTTCTGGACATTACACTTTGTTCCTGAATTCAAAATTAAAGAGAAAAGATCTGACAGAAATCCTCAATGGTGTTTTAAAATATATAGAGAGTAGAAAGTCCATTCACATCCAGAAAGATTTGTTAGAGGGCTCAGCTGAATTCTGCAAACACAGTATGCTGAAAGTTTGCCATCTGGTCTGTATCACTGGTTAGATTCTACAAAATGTCTTAAAGAATACTTTGATTCTGTGTAAGTGTGGGATGTACTGTCCACAACAACATTATGCATACTTTTCCCTTACATAATGTCCTGGATACAATGAATAAGGTCAGTACACACTAGATTTACCAGTAGGAGTAATGGCAGCATGGAATAAATATTTGGCATAATTAATACATTTCTGTTTCTCTCATTAACTATTCCCAAGGGACACTTTAAAACAAGAGAATTTTACAAAATAGTTATATATGTTTAAATAACACTGTTTTGATGTAGGGGGGGAAAAAAAAAAAAAAAAAAGAAGCAAAGGCCAGTTGAAATCTTGTTCTTTTAAAAACAGAGCACAAATTTCAAGAAAGTTTTTTAATGCCTGTCTTTTGATCTCAGAACAATTACCACTCTGTATTTCATCCCATGTATCTTTGACCTGCAAACTGGGAACAGATATTTAAAGTATTTGCTTATTTGTAACAAAACCTGACATCTGAAGATACATGTATATATATTTATGAAGATTTTAATCCTATTTAAATAATTTGATTTTGAATATGGGATGAGAATTTAATGTGCCAAGTATTTTAGTCAAATGCTAATTCGTTTGAAAGAACTGTTATCACAACACATGTATATTTATTTATACAGAGAGAAAGAGAAAAAAAAAACAAAGTGGTACTACTAACTAAATTCTGTCTTATGTTTCCTGTAGAATTCTCATACCTTAAATATCTAAGCTAGAATTTTCTACGTGTGATCTCAGTGTCAGACTTGTTATTTTTATTTGGTTTGAAAATTTTTATTTCATCGAAAAATTCTTGCCACCTTCTAGTAAAGACTGATTGCAACCCTACTAAAATTAAGGTTCATTTTTTCCTTGTTTTGTCTTGTCTTATGTAGGTCTGATACTTCTAGAGGTGGGTTGTATTTACGCTTTAAAACTACTATTTGTCATCAGATTGCAACCTTCTGAATTGTCTTATTTTGCAAATACTTAAGAGGCAAGTGCTTAAAATTTTGTTCCTTAAGAGTTTGACAGATAGAAGTTGCTGTCTGTACAGTATTCCATGCTGTAGAAAATGGGATTTTGGTGAAATCCATCCCTGAAATTCAGGTAGGCTTTTCATATAATCTGTTTTTCTTCTAATTTCCTTTTACCACGTGACAGTGGTCACATTTCTGTCATATGTGGTCAGAACTGGATAATACTTTTATCTTTTTTCCTGGTAACAGCTTCTAAATATATTGATATATTGTTTATATATTTATTTTGCTACAATCATTGGTATTAAAACTGAGATGTTGTTTAGTATGTATATTATAAAAATACTTGCTCAAAGTGCTACAGTGCATGTCCAGTCTACAACTTCCCAGCACAGGAAATATTCTCATGCTACAACAGAATTCAGGGAAAATTTTAACAGAAATACAAATTTGGCCTTCCTTTACAACATACAGTGTATTCAATAGATTTATTTCTATTTTTCCTCTCATACAAAAAGCACTTTTCTCTTCCTAGATCAAAATGCAGGGGATCCTTTCAAGCCAGATACTAGTTTGTACTATGTGTTTAAGGTCTTGAGCCTTATCTTGAAAGATCAGCCTTATCTTGAAAGATCTGTAAGCTGGAGCTCTCTTCCTCTTTCAGTATACATATGCATATGTAAACATAGTGAGGCCCAACCATAACAAGTAAGATTGAATGTTGCTGCTTTGAATTCGGTGAATATCAAAAAAGGAAACCTAGAATGTTACTTCTCAGCAGAGAATGAAAAGCAAGGAATGAGTAGAATTCATAAAAGAGAGGAAAAAAAAAAAAACACAGGAAATGATGAATATTCAAGTTAAATTGGTTTACATCCTTCAACTGAGTGGGCTATTGAGTTATCTTAATCAAAGCAAATAAACAGAGGGATGAAGTCTGAGGTAAGAATACAATGTTTGCAAAAAGTGAAGGGTAAAAGAGAGGTGTTTTTTTTTTTTTTTTTTTTTTAAGAAAGAGGTGTATTTCTGGAACTAAATTTCTACCTTTTTAATTTACCTTCACAAATCAAATTTATTTTTAAGAGGCATTACACATTATTATCACAGAAGTACCAGGAACTGTGAAAGAGACAGAAGTTTTGGAAGCAAGCTTTAAAGAATCAAATGTTTCTCATCTGCATTTTTAAATTATATAATACAAAAGTGGCAACAGCTAACCATTTGCAGCATTCGATAGAACACTATGTGAACAGTGAAATAAGTAGAGTGGAAAATCTATATTGTTTAATTTGATTTCTTGAATTTAAAGGTTACAAATACAATCTTCCAAATCAAGCACTCATTCTGTAATCAAACTATTTCAGTAAAACCCTAATAATTCAGTATTCATATTAAAATTAAACTGTATGCAACAATGTACTTCAGGATTTCTCAAGTTATCGGTCCAAATATACATCTTTTGTAGATTGCTACTGCTGATTGTTAGGGAAAAAAAACGATAAACTTGAACAGCACTGATCTGCCCCCTTGTGACAAACTAAGAAAAACTGTTGGATCTGTAGAATCCTTGAGTCTTTACATGAAAACAAATGACAATTCCATGTGAAACTGAAATCAAAGTTGAGCTAGGCTATATCAAAGCTTCTGCATGCTATTGTGAGAATACAGCATCACTAAATGCAGTCCACTAAAACTCCACTATAAAACATCCATTACATGTCAGTCATAGAAAAGTTCTGTCATCAGATAGTGCTATACCTCCTGGTATTTTATACTGACTTGGGCTACTTCTGTCCTAGTACTGTGGATCCTTGTATTACAGAGTTCAAGGACATGACAGGGCACTTTTATAAGATTTGTAAATTTTTCTGAAGAGTGAAATATTAATACATACTTTCCATCGTTCATTCATCCTATTTTAAAGATTAAGACTGACAAACAGGTGTTTTTGTTGTTTTCTAAACAAAAGTATGTTAATAGCATAATCTAGCCAAGATAAGCTTCATAAAAATGAAATTATAGTTCTAAAAGAATGATTTGAAAAGGTAACAAAGTCATTTACAAGGGTACTTGCTCTTTTATTACTGCACATACCTAGTTTAGAAAACCAAGATTTCCTATTAGCATTTATAGTAGGAGCTGTTCTTCAGCTGACTAATTAGAACACTCCCTCAAAAACTTGAAGAGACATTCTGTGGTTTCAGCTTTGTAAGGGAATAAAAATCAAAAACCATAATCCTTTGACTTAATTTCTAAATTTTTTTTTTTGGAACGACAGTGTACCACCTCACTCTCATGCAGGAATAAGTTGTCTACAAATCTTTATCCTTGCTTAAAATTTTGTAATTGCCTTCATCAAACGCACAGGACAGCACTATAAAAATAGCCATAACCATATAATTTCACAAGATGAAAAAGTTATGATGAAATTTTCAATCCAGAGATGGCAGAAGAGATAAATCCTAACTAAAACTGATTAAAGATTCTGCTTCCAAAAGCAAAATGATATCTGTGTGAGACAGGATAAGGAAGTTATTCGCTGGCTACAAGTTCCCGGTTCCCAGCAGTCAACACAATAGTTAAGGAAAAATGTCATATAACTGTTTACACAGTAAGTGATTAAGTTAAGAAAAAGGGTGAAGAATAACATGGATGCGATGCTTGTAGATGCAGATTGCTATATAATGCATGAGGTGAAGCTGTCTCTTGAATTTCCTGGGGAGATTAACGCGAAGTTCTTATAAAGGCCATCCCACTGCAGGATCTCAGTCTTACTACACCCCAATGAAGGTATGTCATATCCTTTGCCCAGTATAGGACATTCTCTAATCTTAAACACTATGAATTTAAAATTGCTCTTGTTGAGTTGTTACTCACACTAGTGTATATCAAGTTTTGGCTATCTATAAGACTGGACACTGTTTTTGTTAAAGTTGTTAACTCAGCTATATCACACACAAGAAAGAAGAAGCTGTATGTTCACCATTTCCAAGACATTACTAGTTCTTTTCTATTTTACTTACCCTATTATCTACTCTAATACATAATGATAATTGTAGTCAAACAACAAGCAGACTGTGTAGCTGCAAAAATTGTAATAATAATAATAAAAGCAGATGGAAGGGTTCTACAATTTCTGCAGCTCTGTTTACATGTACTTTAGACAGGCCCCTGATCACCCTGCCTATATTCTGTGCTGACCAAGAGATGTGTGAGTGCAGTAAATGTCTCACCATGCCAGAGCTAACAAGGTTGCTGTCTGGCACAGTTAATTAGCCTAGGCTGTGCACAGAGCGAGCACACTCATGGCTGGCTCAGAGCACTGGCAGCGTGAGGTTGTATTAGCTTTCAGCACAGGCCTAGAAAGACTGTGCCTACTCACAGCATGACACGTAGGCATATTCTGAACATAAATCAGGGTCCAAAAGCATCAGATAAAAGAACCTACCCAGCAACATCAGTGAGGAAAGGAATAAAATTAAAAAAAAAAATCAATATCCAAGACACTGGATGTGGCACAGAAATATGAAATTATCCGATACTCTGCTCCTCAAGGCTGGGGATGTTTGTGTGATTCAAATGCTACTCTGGAACTCAGATAGCCAGCTCATATGATTCACCTAATCAGAGACTCCTATGCTATAGAAATCTACATCTGAGCTAGGCATCTACATTCCCTTTACAGTAAATGGAAAGAAACAGATTTGATCAAACAATTCATCCCAAGTAGACATCTAAAAATATCTGAAATAAACCACACTTTCAAAGTACCTATTTCTCTCCATTAAGCACAAAAGAAAGGCAGACCCCTAGCTCACATGTACACTAGTTCCGTAGTCATCTAAAGACAAGAATGATGAGTCCCACTGTCTGTGACTATGTTCCTTTAAGTGAGGATAATCATATTTCTGACTTTGTTAGAAGAACTTTAAGGCACTAGAGGCTGTGAATACCTCAAAGACTGAATAATCATGGGCCAGGTAGCTATAACAGCATTTCATTTTTATAATAGCATTTATTTAAATAATTCTTATCTCTCAGGGTAGGTAATTTGAGATAATATGTATATAGGATACTTTGTTATTAATAGCACCTCACTTCATCCACATGTTTTACAAACATTAGTCTGTATTATCAGTATTAATAGTAGCTTTCCTAAAATACAAAGTAAGGCCAAGTGATGATTTTCTATTTTCACATTAAATTGACCAAGTAAATTGACCAATCTTCCAAATCACTCACCAACTGGTCCTGCTGATGGATTTAAAAGCTTGAGTTGGATCTTCTTCTTCTCTCTTACATATTCTCATCCAGAGTATTTTTCTCTTCTCAGCTTGAGCTCTACTCTTTCCAACACTTCAGATTCCTTGCTTTCATAATTGAGTTTCTGTATTCGACAACTCCTGTCTGAGACCTGCCCAAATTACCTTTATCAACTTTCAAGATCTTGTATTAGTGCTTAATTTGAAATTGAGCAAGACTGAAATGTTTTTTCTCCCTTACAGGTGACTGATGGTTCTTAACTTTCTTGATGGTTCGTTAAAGCAAAAAATAGTAATCTAAGGGTTAATTTATCACATGATGCCAGGTAATTGTATCTTGCAGCACTGATAGTTCATTGATAATACAAGTAATTGCTTATTACCTTTTTTTGGTCATATGAGAAAAAAAAAAAAAAAAACAACAAAAAAACAGATTTAAAAGTTACATTATTGTAAACAGTAATTATTGCACCAGAAGCTCCAATAAAGATTTAAACTTACCTTTCCCCAGTAGCCATGCTTCAGACAATCACAGATGCTAGATCATAGAATCACTGAATGGTTTGGGATGGAAGGGACCTTAAAGATTATCTTATTCCAACACCCTGCCATGGGCAGGGACACCTCCCACTAGACCAGGTTGCTCAAAGACCCATCCAACCTGGCCTTCAACACCTTCAGGGGTGGGACATCCACAGCTTCTCTTGGCATCCAGTTCCAGTGCCTCACTACCATCTGAGTGAAGAATTTCTTCCTTATATCTAATCTAATCTTCCCATATCTAATCTAAATACCCAATTTTAGTTTAAAGCCATTACTCCTTGTCCTATCCCTACACTCCCTGACAAAGAGTCCCTCCCCAGCTTTCCTGTAGGCCCCCTTTAGGTACTGGAAGGCCACTGTAAGGTGTCCCCGCAGCCTTCTCTAAGTTGAAGATCTCTAGCATCCACACAATTCTTATGTCTGAAATGTATACTGCAAATTTCCAAGTGCATTTATCATAGTTAGAAATTGTGGTTATTTCTTAAAGCGGCGAGTTCTGTATTGAAACGCCATTACAGTGTTCCAAAATGGTTCTATTGTATCTTGTATGCTCACACTACCCATGGCATTATGGCTTGCAAATATCCTGCAGACAGTAGACATGGAGCATAAAAGCGTCAAGAAAATATTTGTAAACCAAGAAAGGGAAAAATGTTGATGATAATGCTGACTTTATCCCTTTGCACTTACCATTGTGGAAGGTTATTATTACATGTTCACATACATTATAGGCAAATGGAGACATCCTTTGGTGCAGTTTTTGCTTATTACTGGTTTATAGAAACAAAAATATTTAATTTGTTGTTTTGCAACCCTAATATATTTTTATGTATTTGCCTAAGTGTTTCAAAGCTAGTACCGTATTTTTATGTATGTGCTGACCAGAATACTTACAAATATGTGTTGAGTAACACTGGAAATGTAGATATTTACATGGCCCATACCAAACACATCAAGTAACGATGGCTTGACCCACTGCTTAGGAAAGAAAAGGCGCTTGTGAGTTTTCTAGTTGAAAATAATGGTTGTGCACACCAGATTTGCAAATGGCTTTCTTATAGGAGCACATAGCTGGGTTTAACTGTGGCTGTAACCCCCGGTTTTGTTACACACACTCTTTTTTTTTTTTTTGGGGGGGGGGGGGAGGGGTGAGGGTGTGGAAGGGGTGGCTGGCACATGGCAGCAGGCAGCCAGCTCGGAGGGCGATACAAAACCACCTCTGCTCGCCACACGAAGCGAGGTCGCCTAGGGAGGGGGCGAGCGGCGTGGGTAGCGCTGAGGCGCGCGGGTGGCCGGGCCCCGGGGCCGCCTAACGGCCGCCAACGGTCAGCGGCGGTTGGGGGCGGCCGTTGGGCGGGTCTGGGGAAGCGCCCCAACCCCTGCCGTGCCCTGCCCTGTCTGTGCTGTCCCCGAACCCTGAAAGTTGCTAGAAGGTTCCCCAGCTGAGCGAGAGCTGGAGCTGTTTCTGGACCAGAGGCATTGCTTTTATCTCCTCGCACCTATCGAGACTTTTCCTTCCTCTCAGGAGTGCAGGGAAGATGTTCCCTTGGCCCTTTTCAAAGCCTGTTTTCCCCAGGCAGCTGCGTAAGTAGTTGTTTGTGAAGAAAACTTAAACGTGCACACACTAAAACCCAGCGAGGGAACAATGCTTTCACCTCTAGGTGAAATCAGCCCTCACCAGAGGGCTGATGAGGGTCTCTCTCAGGCTGCAGTCAGCTGGAGTATGTGGTGTGCATCACACCCAGGCTGTGCTCTCCTGGGAGCAAGGAGCTGCAGCAACTCTTGTTTTAGGAGGGAAAATTATGTGCTGTTAGCTGTGAACTTTGTAGTGCATAGGTTAAGGGTGTACTGACCTGTTATAGGAAATGTTGTGGACTTTTCCACCTAAGAGGAGAAACAGGTAAGGAGGCCAAATATTCTTGTTGCTGCTCTGTTTACTTAAGAGAATTTGCAAGGCTCTACTTCCGTGGGTATAAGAAGATTTAGGTAACTTGGTTCCCCTGTTCATAGTATGAAAAAACACTTCAGCCTGCGCTCTGTCTTGTTCTCTTGACTTCAGAGGTCACACACTTATGTTCTTTAAACTTTCATGCTTATTTTCTTTAATATGTTTTTCCTTTTTGTTTTTCATTTACTTCTGTGTTTTCAAACAGAGCTACTTCTCTGTTGTGACTACTGAAATCTCTATCTAGATGAAAGCTCTTTGTGAAGACCTTAAGATCTCAGGCATTTGCTTTTTCATTTGGGTGAAAATAACCTTTACTATCTTAAGTGGAGGTTTACAATTAAATGTGCTAGTTCCAACAAAGTTAATTCCAGCCTAGCACAATACGATCACTGCTTTGTAACGTCCTTGTGAGCCAGAAAAAGGATATTAGTTGAATAGTTCCTCGTTATTATTTCTCTGGGAAACTATTCAATATTTCAGGCTGCTATCCACTTCTATTTGGACACATTGTCCATTATTGCTCATATATTATTATGAGAAAAGAGATACTTCAGGGATTTGCTAGTCATCTCATTGCTGAGTGTCAAATTTCTTCAGAGCTAACAGTGGTGGAATGCTGAGAGTATCCACCTGCCTGGATGCTAACAACGGAGCGTTAACCAGGTCTTTAAGCTTGTTTACAAAGAAACTGAATATGGAAAACTTATGTTAGAGCCCAACTGAGGAAATAGACGATGTCTCTCTCGTTTGTGTAAGGAACATTTCAATTATATTGTTTATCTTCATTGCATTATTTTTGTTTTGAAATCCTCTAACTAACCAATTGTTGTCTGCTTTACAGAATTTTGTATCAGTGTCATACAAAACATTTTCAATTCCAAAAACATACTTCAAGATTACTGGTAATTTATGAGGGATCTCAACTTTTTTGCCTTGCTCTAGATCTGGTAGAAACTTGGTGTTTCATTAGTTTTGACCTGCAGTGCCTAAACCAGCATCCAGAAGTAGAAATCAAAACTCATGAATTGGGTGCCTTATACTTGGCCTGTAACAAGATACTCGTAGGTTCTCTGAGAGAGTTTTGCATCAAAATGTCACAGCTGAAGAATGTAAAGTGCAGATTTGATGTTAAGGTGGCCCTGAAGTCTGACTGCCTCATTTGAGTTCCTACATACTTTTAGGTAGTTGCCTACTCTAAAAAATAATCCCTTAAAATTGAAGAGTCTCCATGTATAGAAAGGTATTTTTAAAAAAATACCAAAAAAAATCCTCAACTTTATTTCATCTATATACAGGGAAATAGATAATTGAATTTTTGGCATGTTTATAGTTATGCCACTTGCAGGCATCGTTTATATTAATGATGTTGAAACATTGTGTTGAAGCTTACAGGAAAATTTCTGCTAGTTTTTATATACATACAGTACCTCTGCAAGCCACACTGATTTAATTTCCTTTGAAGACACATAGACAGTTTTCTAAGTCCTTGTGTAGTTCACTTACCTATTAAACTGTTGTTCTATTTATGGAATAATACAGCACATTCTCTAGCAATATGTGGTCATGTAAAAAAAGACCCTATCACACAGACACAGGAGGAGATAGAGTAAGGTTGCTATGGGAACCTTAGCTCTAAATGGTCTGGCTTTTGTTGGCTTAAAATCTCAA
The DNA here is from genome assembly GCA_011074415.1 of Stictonetta naevosa. Classification (NCBI taxonomy): domain Eukaryota; kingdom Metazoa; phylum Chordata; class Aves; order Anseriformes; family Anatidae; genus Stictonetta; species Stictonetta naevosa. Next base: position 84,757,974 of record CM021699.1, on the reverse strand, counting down.
ACATTGTGTTGCATTAATTATGTTTTTGTTGAGGTTCTTTGCACTGAATATAAAATTTGTTGGATTGCTGTTCCAGTCTTAAATGTCCGCGTACAACACTTTTAAAAACAAAATGACTTGTGTTAGCTAATAGAAGAAGGGGAGAATGTGTTTTATTACCAGACTGAATTACAGTACCGAAGAAAATATACTCAATAAATAGTGACTAGATTTTCTTTTTATTCATCTAGCTAAAATTCAGCTATCGCTATCCTCAGTTAGTATCCATGAGCCATATTCAATAACAAGCTAATACAGAAGAACCAGCAGTGGGAGGGAGTCGTAACAAAAGGCAGGAATGGGGTAGCAATTGTGGAGGAAAAGGGTTGGAGAAATCTCTGTTGGAAGCATGGGAGGGATTTTGGTACTGATTTTGGTAGGAGGAAAGAAGCTCAAAACAGAAAATGAATAAAAAGGCAGATTGAGGGAAGACTGAGGGAAGAGAAGAACTTGAGCAATAACAGAAGTTGAAGGATTGCTTTTAGTGCAGGAGCCACAGGGAGGAGTGAGACAGGAATGGATAAAGAGAGTCTGAAAACAAGGTGAGTCTATTTGGGGAAGGGGAGATGGTAGCAGGTGGGTTGCTATTAAGTGGTGAGGACACTAATAGAATTCAAAACAAATATCCTCAAATTATGAATATATTAATCAGATTGCACAAGTTATTAACCATAAAGTCATCTTAATATATGTTTATATATATAGCATATGTATTCTCCTAAGGCCTCTTCAAATCTTCAACTGTATGAAACCAATAAAGTTTCACACAGTAAGAAAGGAAACATTCTATAGCATTGAATTTCTTCCCAGTACTTTTCTAAAAGTGTCATTTGACGATTTTTCATTTGGAAAGCTACTTAGGGGTAATGAATATGATTTAATTTTCTTTAAATTTTATTACTTATTCTTAAGAAGCTTACGTTTCATTTGCTGAATTTTCCACAGAATGATTTCAGTCTTCATTCATCCTTATGGGTGGTGCAGCGAATGGAATTTTTATGATGAAAACTGATACAGCACTTTAAAACTTTAGTGCTGAAAAACAATACATTAAGCATCTATACTACAAGGCAGCAAATAGGACAGGCATTAATAGTAGGTATGCTCCACTTTAAATGTCCTCATACGGTAACTGTAATTTAAACAGTTGTCTAAAATTTCACATTGTTTTAGCAACGGTAAATCCTCAGTCAAAATACATCTTCAAACTGATGAAAAACTGTAGTTTGCATCTATAAATAAAATAAAATAAAATGAAAATAAAACAGCGCTGGTGATCTTGGTGCTTTTACAGAAACTTACACAATTACATATATTAAAATAAATAATCTTAATCAGACATTACAGAGTTCTCTCAAAGAAGAAATAAATACCTTCATAATATTCCAAGGAACAGCATCTTTCTTCTGAGCACTAAATTGACTGAGTAATATGCTAACATGTTCACAGTATACTTACCTTACTTATCTACTTCTGTAGACCTCATGCTCCCAGAGAAGATGAGTAACTACCAAAGTAATTCTCATGAAATTTTAACAGGAAAAGTTAGTGAAACACTAAAACCAGTCTAATCCTGCCTCCCTCCCCCCCATCAAAATCTAGAGGCAAATCACACACCAGTTATGCTCATAGCAGTTAACATCTCTGTAGCTTTTGACAAAGATCAACAGTGATACTAGTGACATGTTTATGTCACATGGGTGTGTCACATCAAGGGCTCCATTGATGCCAGGTAGGACTCAGAATGGTAGCAGCCATTCCCTGCTCTCTGTGTCTCCTAACCTCTTGGCCTTCTGCTTTTAGCAGCCTTGTGTATTTAGCAGCCAGTGATTTTACAGGGCCTAGTTCCATACAACTCTGAAGAAAACTTCATCTTTTCTGAGCCTTCCAAATGCACATCCCATCATTTGACAACTGCTATATGTGCAACAGATTAAGTTGTGGACCTATGTTACTAGGATATGCTTCAAATAAAGAATACACACATCTTCAAAAATAGCAATGGACATCCACAACCTTCTGTCAGAGGAAACAATGTCCCAGAATGACATCTGTCCTTATGTTGGTAAGATGAAAAAAAATAAGAAGAGCAAGAGTTTAAATTACGCAGATATCAAGGTCTTCTTATATGTCTCTTGGATTTATATTCCAATCTCCTGTTCCTAGGAATAACTGCAAAGCTCTGATGTCAAACTACGGTTTTATCTATCTTCAGTGGGGTAGTTGGCATATGGGATTATTAGGGAGAGAATGCAGGTGATACTGATTCTAGTAAGACTTAAGCAATTGTCCTGGGTGATGTCTTAAAATTGACCTTGGAAAAAGGCTCTGTTAGTGTTTCAGTGGGTCTGAGAGTGGCATTTGATTCTGCACAGGCTTATTGTAGCCATAATTCTGCTAGTATTTTCACTGTCAGACTGCAAGTATTGGAAGCCCCTGCCCTAACAGTATTGAGTTCAAAGTGATCTGGATAGATGAAGAAAATTATCTAAAACAAGCAAGATAATTCCTAGTGAAGGCAAGTACAAAATCATAGACTTTAGAAGGAGAAATCAGACGAACTAATCCAAAGTGAGATACAACTGGCTAGAGAACAACAGTATATAAAAGGGCTGGGGAGTTACATTAGATTACAAATTGACCATGATCTAACTGTAATTTTGTTGCAAAGTATTTTAGGACATATTAAAAGGAATTGTAGTATGTCAGAAGCAGAAGACAATCGTTCTGCTTTACTTGACTTTAGAGAGACCTACATTAGTGCTGCATCCTGTTTTGAATGCCCCACTTTAAAATGCAGGCAAGTTAAAGGGACTCCAGGGAGAAGATTAATAAGTGAAGGAAGGCTGAAGGAATTGTAGAAAAGACTGAAAAACATAACAGCAGTCTCCTAGTATATAAAAGTTGTTCAGAAGAGCACAGTGACCTCTAATTGAGGTAGGAGAAGAAACTTATTTGTAGAAAAGATAATTTAGGTTAATATTAGGAAAAATGTTCTGATATGCCATCTGTGGAGACTGAAGATCCATTTTAAACTGATTTGTAAGGGCACATACTGGTGACATTGTAAGTCTTTACAACTTGACTCTATGTAGGAGGACAAACTAAATGATCCCTTTACATCTTTCAAATCCTTATTGTGTGGGTTCTATTATTTGCAGTATGGTTATTCCTACATAAGCTTTTACTGGTTCTACTTCACAGATGAGAATGAGTTCACTACTATACTTAACCAGTGAAGTAGGCAGACAAAAGCACATTCATCATCATAGTCCAGTCTCTTCTCTCTTTTTAACCTGAGAAACAGGTTTTAGAGGCTCTTCTGATTAGAGGGAAATTTGTAAGAAACAAACTCATACCTACATACTCAAACACATACTTTAGTATGTATTTCTTCTTGTATGTATACAGGTTAATATTTGATATTCTTTGTGTCCTGGATGTAGTTTATTTTTAGAAACATAATTCAGATACATACAGAAGTTACCTACATAATACCTGTAATAACTTGTACTGAAAGATTGCCTTAATTGCTCTGAAAAGTAATTTTCCTTTAAGCTTTATACAAGTAGGTATCTTACAAAACAGGCAGAGGAAAGGTGATCCTCCTCCAAAATGTGTGACCTTGCTGAAACAATTTTGATTAGATGTTTTCTGTTTATTATACACATTTGCTTAAATTGGATAATTCTACTGGCATGAAGATCTTGAGGCTAATGATTATTTACAAAGCATCTCCAAGGATTTCAGCTACAAATCAGTTTCCTTTTCTGATGGGTGTGAGACCATTACAAAAATAGACCAGCTCTGTTTTCTAGCTAGCAATTAAGACCGCTTCTTTCCATGTGTGATTGTGAGAGTGACTTCTATATAACTTAATATGAACCAAGGTTCAGTATTTATTAAATGTGTTTAGAAATACATTCAAAGTTGACATAGGCATATTAGGCATTGATTTGAAAACCAGGAGACAAGAGACACTGTGCATATATGCATAATATGTTTTGTATGTGGGATGTTTTTGTATGCCTGCAGTGTCTTCAGTAACAGTTTGAGTCTTACTGAGCTTTTATTTTTATTATGGTAAATTTTTCTATAATTTTGTTTTCCTGATTACATAGTCTTTGATTTTAATATTTCATGCTGTGGATGCATTCATTATCTTCTTTTTGTTCTCAGATGAAAGGCTATTGTGCTTATGCCATACTACTTATGTTGACAAATGCAATGTTTTATATTTTGCTTTCTTTAAATCAGTTAGAACTTCTGTTCTTGTAGTAAAATCATGAAAGAGTTCTGCTCAAAGACAGACAAGAACAGACTTATAATGTTGCCTACTGATAAAGCTTGGATTACAACCAATAAATATATTTGATCAGTTTGTATGCAAAAACATATTGCCATTAGAGTATCACAATAAAAATGCTGGACAAAGGGAAAATATTATTTCAGGCTAACAATGGAGTTGCTTCAGGAAACTTAACAAATATGATAAAGTGAGTCAAAATATACTGAGATATATTTTATACAGACATTTTGAATATATATCAGAAGATATATTCTAAATGTCTCAGAACTGTTAAATTTTCTTCAGCCTTTTATGTGTTCCCCTTTTAACATTTAGAAAACTACTACCAACAGTCTTGTTTCTTAGCGATCTTCTAAAGCTTCTTTTGCTTGGTCAACGATCAATCCTTGCCTGAAAATGTGCAATAGAATAATTACACAATGTAATTATTAAGGAATAATTTAAAATACAGAAGATTATTCCACATTTTTCAGATGGGATGTTTTACATTTGAGTTATAAATGATCATTTCTTCTTTTTATGACTCCATGTATGTTTTAAATCATTCTCTTTTCTAAATTTCTTCTCACGATTACGATTATAATTCTTATACTTAGGAGAGGTACTGTTTTCCAGTCTCTGATACAGTAGTTCTGAGCCACGCACCAAATTCTGCTATTTTCTTTTTTTTTTTTTTTTTTTTCCAGAAAAAAAGGCTTTCCAGAGCCCAGACCCACAGAAAGAAATATTACTTCCTAAAGTAGTCTCTGATGCTGTGTTGTGGCTAACGATGTTGTACCTTTCTCTCCATCACTCTTTTAGGTCTGCAACTCTCACTTTGATGCTTGATGAGTCATAGCTTTTTAGTCCAATACGGTTGCTTGATCTCACTGTGCAAGAAGAGAACTTAGAGATTTAAGGCAAAACAGTTTCTCTTTGGTAATGTAGTAATGACTAAAATGGTGCAGCAGGTATTTAAGCAGTAACCACAGCAATGAATAACAGGATTTTTATTTCCAAAATGTTCATGACAGTAACAGAAAGTCTAATAGATTCTTGTTCGTTATGGTTATTCTCCAACAACACAATGTTGCGTTTTGAGGTAGGCAAGTCAGATTTAAAAAACATGGCTCCTTCAAGGAAAGAATTAAGAGAATGTTTTAGTCTAAGTTCTGATGATGTTTAGCAGCCTGTACTTGTTTAGTATTTACTCAGCAAACTACCTTTGGTACCAAAATTTAACAAAAAACATTTTCAAATCTGAATGCGTTGTTGTAAATCCTAGCACACAGACAAATGGTATTCTTCCATTTGGGAATATTCTGGAAAAGTTTACTACGGTATGCAAGATGTCCTGAAATAACAACTAGTAAAAAACAACAACAACAACAAACAAACAAGCAAAAACAAAAAAAAATAAAAACAAAAACGAATAGTGAAACAGTAAGTTTAACAGCAAGAACAAGACAACGTAAGCACAATAAATATATTTGATTTTGCTTTAAAAATGCAGAGGAAAAACAGGCATCTGGTCAAAAGGACAAAAGAAAAGCTTTTATTTTTAAAACAGCATAGACTGTGCATCTGTAATACATTCAAGGAATAGTTCTAAGAACAGCAGTGGAAAACAATGACAAATAATTCAATCCATAATCATTATTTTCTAGAAGGTGTTAAAAAACATTAAATTGTAGTCTGTAGAATGGGGTCATGGGTTGTAAATTACAAAAGGTTTGATTCAGGGTACCAATAAATTCCCTGTGATTTATGTAGCAGTAAACAACAAAAAAAATTATAATGCCATGACTACAGTAGGTGCAAAATTGTAATCCCAATTCTATTTTATTCCTTGAAGTAAGGAAATAGTTTCTATGCAGTAGCCACCCATTTTGCTAGCTAACCTTAGAAAACAGAGAGAAAGTAAATAATTGGAAACAATCAGAAATACAAAGAAAAAAAGACATATTTGTCACTTCACTACTATCTAATTCATCTGAATAATTAAATATTTATTAATAACAAGCTTTTCATTGTGGGAAAAGAAGGAAAAGCAGAATTTGTTAAGGTGAAATAAAAACTGATCATCACCTAATGAAGTAAGTAAGCTTTTCACTCTATGCAGTGCTGTGACAATAGAGCAATACATGTTTGTAAATACATGTTTGTAAATTTAGGATCTTAGATTGGGTCCTGGGATTGTCACCTACCCGTAATGGAAGTGGTCAACTTCTAGTGGCTGCTAAAGGCCAGGAAGTAACAAACTGCTGTATTTTATTCCTGGGTTCTTACTGTGAGTGAAGACAATTAACATTTGGACTTAGAAGAGAAATAAAATGCAGTAAATTCTATATGATTTTGTCCAGCAGGGAGAGGAATGCTAGTTTTCTCTTCTCATTGATCATTCAGTTAGGTCTTATACATGGACAAAATCCTCTGGTTCTAAGCAAAGCTAGGAGGATGCTGAAGAGACTTGACTCAGCAGTACTGCACCCCCTCACAAATACTCAGCAAACAAACAAAATGGACTATGAATAAAAGCTTTATGG
>CM021699.1:84655456-84748981 GCA_011074415.1 Stictonetta naevosa | reverse complement strand
GCTGCTGCTGCCGCTGCGCGGGGGCCGGAAGGCAGCGGGGCCCGGGCCGAGAGGGAGCGGGAGAGGGCCGGGCCTCGGCGCTGCTGCTGCCGCCGCTGCGGGTCGGGCAGCCTTCCGCAGTGGGGGTGGGCGGCGGAGCGCGCAGGCCGGGGGAAGGGCCAGGCCCCGCCGCCTCGCTGGGCGATGGAGTGAGGCAGCGAGGCTCGGCAGCGGGAAGATGGCCGGTGGCGGCGGCGGCGGCGGCTGCAGAGACAGCTTGTTTCTGGAAGGTGCGTGCACGGCTCCCCCGGGGGGAAAGGGGGCCCGCCTTGCGCTTCTGGCAAGCGGCGAGGGGCGCGGAGCGGGACGGGGGACGGGGGCAGGCGGGTGCGTGTGTGTGTGTGTGTGCATCGGGTCCCCGTTGGGGGCCGACGACAATGAGAGGTGCCCCGGTGGCGTGGGGGAAGGGAGGGTGCCGCCAGGACTGGCTCCATTTGGTGAAAAGAGACCTGCTTCGGAGGGAGGGCTTAGCGAGGGCGAGCCGATCCCTTGTGCTTTTTCTTCCTTTCTTTCATTTCCCGAGGCCGGGGCAGCGCCGTGTTTTGTTCGCAGGGGCAGAGCGCCCAGAGCAGCCGGGGCTTGGCGCAGCGTGGGGGGGGCTCCGCGCCCAGGGGCGCTGGGCTGGCAGCCGCAGGGCGAGGGGGAAGCTCGTCCTGCCCCTGCCCCTGCTCGGCGCCCAGGCCCCGGCCTAGGCCCTACCTTTCCCTCCTCACCGTGAAATGAGGCCGGGCTGCTTCTAAAATGCTACTTTTAAGGCTTGGCACAGAGGTTCATTTGGGGAGGGGGGGCGTTTGGTGCTTACATTCGGCTGTAATTTGTAAAATTTGATTATGAATCTATCAGCTGTAACTAAAAGGAACCTTTAGTATTTTTTTTTTTGCAATGCAGGTTTTTTTTTCTCTCTATAAAGCTCTTAATTATAATGCGAAAAGTACACTGAATTTTGAATGTATTTAACTGTTGATTCTTTGCAGTGTAACCCGTGAAAAAATCATCTGCTATTGTAGTCTTGCAAAATTGCTAGCACACATCCTGTTAACATGGGCCTATAGCTGCTAAATTCTTATCACAACGATAAGAAATAAATATATTAACTTGTTCTTTGTGAGTGGAGTTTTTCAAGTCAGGTGTAAGTTTAGCAATGGTGATTTTGTATGATCTGTATAATATAGGTACTACCTCTTGCACATATTCCTACGGGATGTTGGGTTTTGTTTCTTGTTATTAGAGGTTCTGGAGCAGAAATACTGCATGAACAAAATACTGTTTGCTGCTTTGAATAATCAATCTGAAGTTCTGATGTTCAGAAGTGCCTTCTGAGTAATAACTGCTGTCATGTTACCTCCCTTCTACCTTTAAGGTGTTTGGTGGTGAAAGGAGGACTCTCCGTTGTGGACACCATATTTTTTTCCTGAACTTTCTCTACAGAATACAGTGAGGTTTGCGTGTACTGCTCAGTGTCAGGGTGGTATTTAGTCAGTGTCTTCTTTGCGCACCTTGCTGCATGCTGGTTGGACAGGTGGCTAACAAAAGATAGGTTTCATATGCAGCACCCCCATTTTTTATTTTTGAGATCCCTTTTCAACATCGGTGTCAACATGACACTGGATAGCATCCCTCTTGGAAGTTTCAGTATTCCATGGCTGATGGGCAGAGTAATGAACTAGGTTTGTGTTTCCTCTTTATTTGGGGACATGTTAATTTTAGGACTAATAATGGGATGGGATGCAAACCCTAAGAAAGTGCAAGCATGTTCTCATGCATGTGTTAGGAATCTTTTGTAAAGAAAACCTAACGTGGACAGTGAGGACAAAAATTTACGGGGGTGGACCAAGTCCAAATGGGATGATAATACTGTAACAAGTCTAGTAAGAACAGGTAAACTTTGTACTGACTTGAAGCAAAGGAAAAAGAAGTGTTTCAAATGTTACTTGAGAGGTTTCATTCTTATAGGGTGCGTTGACCTTGTAGGAAAAAGGCATGCAAGGTATCTGTGGATTATCCAGCAGTTTTAAATCTGGAAATGTATGACAGCATGTTAGAAGAACCATTATTCAAAGGTTGGACTTTAGACAAGCATGAGAGTTCCAGATTTTCTGAAACAAGTACAACATGGACAAAACCAGGGAAAAATGTGCATGGAGTAGGGAATATATCAGCTTTGACCGCAAGGTGATGATTAGAATATGAGCCTAGAATTAAATCTCTGCCTAATCTGAGTCTATATATTTCACAGACTCCATTGGAGTCTATGTAAGCAGCAACTAACGATTCTTTGCTTGATGTTTTCAGAAGTGTTAGGTTAAGGCTTGATAGAGGGAAGAGGGAGAACTGAGAATTCTGTCCATCCCTGCCGTTAATGCTCAAAACAAATGGATTAGGTACCAAATGCTTGTTATGTCTGTCACAGTAATTGAGCTCAATCTAAGATAAATTGTTCTGTTTAAATATGTACCTCTGTGTCTATATATGCACATGGAAAATTCTGGTGCTTCACACTTACATTGACTATCAGTCAGACTTGAGATAAACAATGCACTTGAATGAAATTAATTGCTTGCAAATAAGATAGCAATTTTGTTTTTGATTACAAATGTCCAGTAAGGTGCTGCTTTTTTCTTGTTTGGTGTATGAGACATTACAATAAAGAAATAGCTTGTTATTCTATCGTTAAAGTGTTTTAATATTTTCATTATTTTATTCTCCAATAAAAATGAAGGGGTCTTTCTGGAAGGGTGTTCCTTGAGTGATTTATCTATAGCCTTTCTGGTTATGTTGTTCTTCAGTAGTGTGATTCATACTAGCATTCAGGTTTTTGGCCAATTTTACATATCTAATATGTCATCATTTTTTATGCTGTGTTATATAGACTGGCTTATGGAAAATGTGGAAAAGATTCCTAGAACTATAATGTTTGACATTTTAAAGCTGCATTCATTATCCTTCTGGAGCGGTGGTAATAGTTTTTAGTATGTTAATAAACGTATCTATTGGTATACATTACTTGCAGGTTTACTTTTCTTGAAGTGTGAGGACTGTTAAAATGGGAAGAATGGCAAGTACTGCATTTTTTGTTATTTTAGCTAGTTTGCAAGTGGAATTTGTAAAACCTTTTCCTTGTTTTCTGAATTTACTTTCCTCCTCAGTAAAGTTTCAAAGCCATAGGAAGAATGTGCAGAAATGTGTGAGAACAGAGTAGCCCTGTTGCATGGGATTTCTTTCCTGATTTGGAGGACAAGAAATTTAGTGAATAGAGATTTGTCTGCATGAATTCTTGTATTTTTTACTTGATAGTCAGATCTAAAATGTAAAGCAGTAATAGACAAATCCATTTAGATGTAGGAGAAGGGAATGTTCAATGCTTACTGTAGGAATGGAGAATACTATTGATCATTACTCCTGTGGAAAAATTGTGGGAACTCTTGTTATATTCTGCCCCTTTAGATGTTATTGAGCTGCAAGGAGATGTTGCCTGTTAGCTATTGCACGGATATAGAGAAGCTTTTAATTTAAGACTGGAGAAGAGAAATGATGAACAGTATAAAGTATTCCAAAACACGTATTTTCCAGAAGAAAGGAGAAACCTTTTATTCCTTCATGTTTTCTTTTTTTTTTTTTTCTTTTTTTTTCTTCCCCTTTAAAAAAATCTCCTGGTGGTTACAGTAGTGATACTGGGAACTAATTCTGAAGTTTCTGTTTGAGGACCTCCTTTCTAAGGAATGTTGCCAGTCCCTACCTTCAGAGCTGCTGAGAGATTTGAGTGCAGTCATGACAGGAATTTGCTCAATTTTCATTCCATTTTCTTGGCTACAGGTTTCCTAATAACAAATGAGAAAACTATTTGGATTACCCATTAGCAGCAGCAGAATAAACTTTGCAGTTGTCTGAGGACTCCAGAAGACTGTGTAGTTTTTCATTCAGCTCACATATATAAAGGATTGTCTTCACAAAATGAAAAGTTGCAGACTTGCGTATTTTCTTAAAGGAGGCAGAGATTTTGGAGCAGCACCGAAACACAGGCCCTGCGTGTGATCCTGTATAGATGCAGGGTTGCTATTTGAAGTGGTGGTCAGCCTTTCCTGCTTTTTCATTACTTTTATCTTGCTGTGAAATCTAATGAGAGGAACAGAAATTAGGAGGGCAGAGTGGAGTTTATATTTAGAGAGAATACTTGAAAATTTTCCACCTGCTATCCCTCTTATTTATTTTACTCTTAACAATGAAACTATTAATTGTTTTAATGGTCTCTGAAGCTGTCTCTGACACTTTTATTGATGACCTAGAGAAGATAGTATTAGCTTGGAACTGAAGGAGCATCATTCACCTTCTTCTGTGTCTTTATCAGAAGCTAAACTTGTTTATGCTGTTGACCAGACCCTCCTGGTCTCCCACAGCCCCATCAGTGTCTGGATATGTTCTGTTCCTTTCTTCTGTTTTTCTTCAGAGTAGTTTTCTACCTGAAAGTGAGAAATTCATGACTCTAATGGCTATCTATGTCTCCCTGTCTTTAGCCCCGTTCGGAATTTTTTTTACAGCACTGCATCTCTCTCTTCTCAGCCCATTGTTTCAATGTCCTTTCCAACATTTTTAAGAGCAGGAAACCTCATTCACTTCAGTGGCATTAACTTCAGGTAGTGAGTGGGGAGATCTGAAACCCATTTGTTGAGAACTATTTCTCAGCACAAACAAATTGAAATTATCTTCATATTATCCTGTTTTTTGTCAATCTAACATAAGCGATAAATGGCATGAAATATTAATAAAAAGACAAACTGTTTCTTAAAGCATATGGAAAGATAGTAAAAACCTTAGTTTTTGAATGTTCTGTAAACATGTTGTAATATATACTCGGTAGCACATTCTAAAATAATCGCCTGTGCCCAAGTCCACTTCTGTTTAATTTTGAGATGGGATTTTAGGAGCCCAGACTTGTCCTTGGCTTTCTAAATTGGAAGGCATCTGTGTGCAATTTTCTGGGTTCTAGTTAAAGGCACATCTATCATTTGGTAGCTGCTGCTATAATAGTTTTGCACTAAGTGGGACATAGAAGTTTTGTGTGCAAGTAATTGTGTTGTGCAGCAGGCCTCATCCATTACTTCCTGGCACTTGGATTTGGTAGGAAAGCACTACTCTTTCCTCAGAAAAAGTAGAGAAATTCTACTGTCTTTCTGTGGCAAAAAAAATGAACACCAAACGCAAACCAGGAACTTGGCAATCTTCCTAAAATAGATCCTTACACTCTTCTTTATGTAAGTATAAGAGTAAAAATAATAGTAATAACATAAATAATAGGATCAATATATGGCTTGCTAGCAAAGATAAGTCAGCATTTTGCAAATGTCTTGCTCACACAAATACTTTTATAATGAGCCTACTTGGATATTTTAGTATTTTGCTGCTTGTTTTATGTACAGAGATAAAACGCATAATGGATTATTTATTGAAATAATCTAAACAAGTATTTTGGCTTTTATTGCTATTGTTTCTGAAAGACTGTGCATACATTTCAGTGCAGTATCAGCCTTCACCTCTTCTGTAGGGTTTTAGCTGTGTCTATAATTGAGATAACTGAGGGATGTCAAGGTGCTTTGTGTTGTAGCAGGTCCTGTAAAGTGAGACTAATTGCCAAACTCAATTTGTCACTTTTAAGTAATGCTTTATAAGAATGTGTGGTGTTTGGGTGGCTTTTTTTAGCCATCATCAATTTGTTTCTTCTGTTCTTACGAACATCCTTTGAACCCTTTTGTTTGAAGAATAGATACCTCACAAGTAAATAGAGACTTTGTGAGATTTGCCCACTTCACTAATTCAGAAGAATCAAAAATTAGAGTCTCTCAAGCAGAGGCTTCAGTGTTTCCTCAGCATGGTTCAGTTTGCTGTAAAGTGATGTTTGTACCCACACTGGCTGAGAAGTCAGGGGCCAGGGGAGCTGGGAGACTCCGTGCACAGGTCAGCATGTGCCTGCATGGATCTGTGTGTGTTGCAGAGAGGAGTGGAAGAGTGCAGGATAGCTTAAGACACTGCAGGAGGCTGAGAAAACAAGATAAAAATGGAGCTGCTGCAGCGGGGGAGGCTGTAGAGATAGAGGGGCCAAATTCTTTTGGGGGAAGAAGCACAAATGTAACTCGTCTCTTAACTTAGTTGTTCTGGAAGACACTTCCATTGGGGGAAAAACAGAGGTGGAGTGTTTCTTTGGGCCCCACTTTTAGTGCCTGTTCGGTTTAAAGTTGGAGTTTTTGTAGGGCAAAGTTACTTTTCATAGGTTGAAATCTGTCTGATGCTCTCAATTAGTTCTTGCTTAAATATATATATGTATATTCTTATTCATTACATAGAAATAAACACAGTGGTAATTTTATCTTCCCTAATTTTTAAAAGCATGTCTTAAGCCTTCTCTTAGAGTATTCAACAGCGGTGAACGTGTATTTTCAGGAGAAGCTGATCTTAAGCTGTGGTGGAGTCTTGTGTTGGCCAAGTCAGTTGCTTGTAAATGTCATGTTCCCAGGAGTAAATGATGCTTTTCTGAATGGGTGGGTGCTCTGCAGCCTGTGTTGGTGGGTGTCATGGTCCAAAAAGAACTGCCTGGTTATCCCTATTTCCCTGTCCCTTCACAAATCCAAGGTAAAAGATGTTTTTGATTCTGCTGCTGATGCCAAGAAATTTCTTGGCCTTCAGGAAATGTGGTGAAGATAATCAGGTGTTGCGTAGTTAGGTAAAATCAAATTCACTAAATCATTGCCTAATTCAGTGACACAAATGTTTAGGATGGAAGCTTTTTTTTTTTTTTTGAGAAATGCTAACACTGTAACTAGAGCTTAGTTCCTTAGTACATACACATAGCTGTGAGATGTCTTTCAGTACTTTAAATAGAATGTAGTAAAAGTGTTGCAAACTTACTTAATTTTCTTGTATGGTGGTGTCTCCCTGCACAGAACTGGGGATCATGCCAAATGGGATTCAGTCTCTGAATTACAGTGTAGTATAAATCAGAATCCAGAATGGCTAATGGTTATTTGGGTACTGTAACTAACAGGAATAATTAAGAGCAAACAACTTGAGAAGTCTTTTCAGTTTTGTTTATGGTGTAATGTCTGCTATGAGTTAAAGCAATAACATTTTGGCAATGCTCTTGTTTGAATAACTTTTTTCTAAGTAATCCATGGAAAGAATTATGTTCTAATAATGTATGGGGATAGTTGCTTATTAAAATGATTGTAGTGAAAGCATGAATACCAGTGTCTCGTAGCTAATGCACACGAGCAGTCTGCAGCTCACCGATACCAAATGTGAAAAGAATTCCTTCAAAATAAACCATCCAAAGAACAGTAAAATGATTGTGGTGTGATGCTGTTGTCTGGTATAAGGTAACGATAAATCGTGTGCGTGGATTTCCTAAAGCAGTGACCTGTGACGTTGCTGCTTTTATCTTATCATGCCGCAGCTCCATTTTGAATGTAAAGCTGCATGCCAACTATTTATTGGTTCTCTTTGCAAGGCTTAAAATTATTAACTGGTTTAGGCATAGGGACTAACAGAACGTTTTAAACTGATTAAAGCATTACGTGGTGCAGCTGTGCTGCTCTGAGGGCCCCCTGCTGCAGGTGGAGGATGTCTGCTGCTCTGTCCCCTCTGGCCTCCCCTAGCATCCAGCCTGGCAGCGTGTCTCATGCTGCCCACTGCCCCAGGGACGGAGTGGTTTATTGCCAGAGAGGTTGAATTTGCTGTGTACTGTCCTGCAGGATCGGCGCTCTGCCAAACCTCTGTTGAATTTGCTTGCTGAAGGGTAAGCCTGAGAGGCAGGACAATGGATTGCTTTGGGGAGGGCAGCCGGCCTCTGCATGTCAGGAGTAGGACATTCCCCCTTCTGTCTCTGGCGAGCTGTAAAGTCAGCTTATGGTACAGTATGGAACTTCAACTTAAGAACAAATCCTCTTGTGCAACATCAGCTTTACTCTGCCCAGGGAAGTTCAATTATTTGAAATAACAGGTTGAGATCTGCACAGAACTCGTTGATGGTGGAGGCTGGAGACTGGAGGAAATAAATTAGCAGGCTGTGGTTATTCTTCCCAGGTTGGTCAGTGGGCCCTTAAGCAGGTTTTGGTAACGGGCAAGTGCTCCGGGAGGCAAGAAAGCATTTCTCAATGTTTGTCACAGTGTCTGTGAAAGAGTAATTAGGAGTGAAATGAGTCAAATTTAGGATATCTCCCTCTGATCGAATCTTGAAGTGATGATTCAGAAGCCCTGTGCAAAGCTTTCCCATTTTTGTTTGTTTTCAGACCATGTAAGCTGTAGCTGAAGCAAAATCTCCCCGGTATTGTTTTTTTTTTTTTTTTAATAAATCTTGCCACAGAGATTTTGGGGAATGATAAATAAGAGTAACATTTGGCTGGCCTGGTAAAACACCGTGCTGCGTGACATGATTAATATTATTTAATCTTAGAAATTTATGTTTCTAAGAAACAGCTGTGAAAATATTTGTTATTTTCATGAGAATGTTTTTGTCCGCTGCAGTAAAGTTATTTTCTCTCATACTAAAATTCATTCTGTTGATGTATTTTTATTAAAGTTGTAGGATATAATGTTGTGTTTGTTTGGCATGTCCAATTTTTATGGCTCATTTAACAAAATATGAATATCCTGCTGATGACAGAATTTAATACGACAGTCTAACAGAAAGATTATTCAAGAACCCATTAGATGAGAATTTGAACTATGCAGTGGATGGTAGGTTTCATATTTGCAATTGCCTTTGTAATTTCTGAGGCTCACTTCTTTTGGAAACACTGCAGTCCATTGTAATTTTATTTCTCCCAAGGCTTACTGTTCAAGAGTCACCCTAAGGGTCCTTTAAGAATAAATTTTCAAAAAGTGGACTTCTGGACTGCTCTGGTCCACGTTATTAGGACTGCATTTGCCTAGCACAGTTGGTTGGTGTAAGCCTTTAGGTGAGATTACTACATGCTGCCATAAGGCAAGTTGCTAGTAATTGAATCCTTACCTGATGGATACCAGGAAAAAAAATCTCCATCATGCATGTAGTCAAAAAGCTGTTTGTCCTTTAGTGCAGTGCTTGCTAGATGGAGAAGGCACTGCACTTGGTTGGAAGAGCGACTTGGAATAGAAAGGACTGATAGAAATCCAGAACAGATTTCCCTAGATCTTGATAGTTTTTTGATGAAGATAAATGCAGGTTGCATGTTTGGTTAAGATGGCAGAAGCCCATCTCCAGCTGCAGGATAGTCTCTTAAAAGCCAAGTGTTTTGCTTTAGTTGTCTTTTGATTGATAGCTCTTGAAAAGCAAGTTCAGAATTGGGTGCAGTTAGCAAGCTGACATGTTATTTTTGTTATATTAAAAGTTACATGATCAGTAGTACTTCCTTGTTTTCACTGCCATTAAAAGTAACAATTGAGAAAATGTTTGTTTTTCTAGGGATGTTAAAGTTGTGTGTGTGTTGTTTATTATTATTATTATTATTTATTTATTTCTTTTAAAAGAGAATTTTAGCATACTGAGGTTTAGTTCGCAGTTTTCATTGTTCCTGAAACTTGTTGTTAGGTCTGGTTAACTTTAACACTTACATTACAAAAATGTGTGTTGTAAATGTAATAATGTAGTTGTAATGCTCTGCTGTTTTAAACCACCCCCTTTGCAGCTGCTAATCTATATCGTCTCAGAGGAAATAGTGTGAAGAAGCTAGAATTCCTTTCCGTGGTGACACAATAGAGAAATGTGCAAACATGTTACTGTGTTGATATTGCCTTTGTGTGTGTGTGCACTTATGCCAAAATATATTCTTCAAATTTACTTAAACTTTGTGTAATGGGATTCAGTAAAGATACTTAAACGTAATATTTAAGCTGACGCTATACAGCCAGTGGAGCCCGCAGAGCTGTTGGGTGACCAGCTGCTCCATGTCTGCTAAGCTGGTCTCTGGTTCCCTTGCCTTACAGCTTTGCCCATGGAATAACTTGTGTTGGAAAAGACCCTTA
The DNA here is from genome assembly GCA_011074415.1 of Stictonetta naevosa. Classification (NCBI taxonomy): domain Eukaryota; kingdom Metazoa; phylum Chordata; class Aves; order Anseriformes; family Anatidae; genus Stictonetta; species Stictonetta naevosa. Next base: position 84,738,952 of record CM021699.1, on the reverse strand, counting down.
GGATCATCGAGTCCATCCATCGACCTAACAACATCTGACTGCAAATGGACTTCATTTGAAGTCCTCTTGAAGTCCATAGAGTGCATGTAGTCCATGCAGGAGATGGTTGTCCGTACTTGTGTTGCACTTCTCTGATTATTTTTTTGTATTTGTTCTTTAAAAGATAACAATCTACTTGATTTTTAACTGTGTATATGTGTGTAGGGTCATTTTGTAACCGGTAGAAGCCCCCAGGTGTGCGGCCATACGATGTGGCCCTGCAGGTCACTGCAGCAGCAACTTGCAGCCAGGCCAGGCCTACCAGCTCAGTGCTGCTGTCAGTCTGTCCTGCTGCCCCTCCCAGGGCCTGGGCTGGTACAGCTTCGCTTATGTCAACACCGGCGCTTCTCTGGCTTCGCAGCAAGTTGGCTGTAGGAGCTAAATTGGCAGAAAACTCATTTTAGAGGAAGAAAAAGTGTTGGTGGAGCTAGCCTGCACTCATTTTTACTCATATTAGCAATTTAATCCAGCTGACTGCACTCTCGTGTGGGGATGAAGGCTTGCCAGAGTCACAGGGAATACGGGAAAACAAAACAGGTCTTTGGCCTCTACAGAAAGGTAAATGCAAAGTGTTTTCCTAGAGTTTAAATAACTCTTTCAACCTCCTTTCATCCTTTCCTTACTCAGATTTTTCTGAGATGTGCCCTTTTCATTTGACCAAGTTATTGAGTTTTTCTTTGTTTACTTTTTGTGTGCTTTTTTGCTGTCCATTTCAGGAGGATTTTGAACAATTGACAACATCAAAGAAGTGTCTGGCTTTTTTCTCCTTCAATTACATTTTAGGGTTTCTTCTTCTGTCATAACTTTGCAAGTTATTTTCTTGTCATGGAACCTTTCTGGACTATAGTTTTACAGGGGGGAACAACACCTGCCCAAAATCCTCTTGCAAAGTTTTCAGGATAATTCTAGAAGTGTAAAAAAAAACCCACAGAAATTCTTGATTTTTTTTCCCTTTCTTTTTAGTTATATAGATACAGTGCTTTATTTCAACCTGAAGTTCCAATTACTGCATCAAACCTGGAAACCTTCTTGAAGTGTTGGTTGCCTGATTTCCAGGTAGTTAGGCTAGACGGTTAACCTTACTGTATCTGTAACTGCCTTTCAGCACTTCTAAAAATAGATTGCTGTTTGTTTAGTGCTGCTACATACTCTGTTGCACAAGCTTAGCTTTTTTTATGAAGATAGATACCACAGTGCATAATGAAGTCTGAAATCAGAAGTGTGCAAATCAGATGCATAATCTACTGTTTCCTGCCGTGTTTTGCTTATCTTCTAAAACTCTTCCAGTATTCAAAACTTGAGATCATGTATGATTAATGTCACATAGTGATTTGCCACAGGAATCACATTCTGGAATTCTTATTCAAGTGTCATCCTCTTTGAAAGGGCTTGTTAGCTTTGTATACTTTCACATTTTTAGAGTACATTGGCAGTTCAGAAATTGTCCCTGCTCTATCCTAACCTTTTATTCTCCAAATTTTCTTAAAAAATATGAAAGATAGATACAGAGAAAACATCTGACTATAAAAATACTGAAGCTTTCTCCTTCCTTTCTGAATTTTTAGTTTGTTTTCCATCTAGCAACAGAGGTTTTATATAAGTAGAGAATTACATATATGTATCTATACTAATGTAGATGAAAATATTGATTGATTTCTTCCCTCCCCTCCCTCCCCTACCCCCAATTGCTGGATCCTTTTGCCTTTTGATGTTATTTAAGTTATTTAACTTCTGTGGAAAGATTGAGTAGGTGACAGACTTACTGAGAGAGAGAGAAGAGAATGAAAGTGATCGAGATATTTAGTTCTGGAAGCATCTGTGATGATGGCGCTATTCCTTGGGAGAAGATTTGTACCCACAACTGATTACTGTTTTTAGTTTTGTCTTAGGATCACATAGGTTGAGACCTGAGTGGCGGCTGGTTGGAATTAGGTAGGTTGGAACCTCTTGCCGAAACCAAGACCTATCTTCTTCCCCCCCCACCACCTTTTTTTAAAGCTTGAGTGAGCCCAGCTCTTTCAGCCTCTCCCTGTATGCCATGTCCTCAGTCCCCCAGCTACCTTGACAGCCCTCCACTGGACTTGCTCCAGTGTGTCAGTGTTACACTGGTGAGTGCAAAACTGAATGCAGTACTCTAGACAGGCCTTCACAAGTGCACTATGGAGAGGAAGAGTTGTTTCTCTTCACTTCTGACAGACCTTCATGTCAGCTGTCTGGCCTTCCTTGCTGTGGGGCTGCGCTGTTGACCCATGTTCAACTTGCTGTCTGTTGGAACCCCCAGATCCTCCCGAGAAGCTGCTCCCTAACCAGCCAGCCCCCAGCTGTGCGGCTGCCCAGGCTTGTTCCATTCCTGACGCAGGGCTTGCATCTGTGATCCCAGATGCATTTGATGAACTTAATTAGGGTCTTGGCAGCCCATTTCCCCAGCCTACCAGGTCTCTCTGAACAGCAGCCCTGGCTTCCAGTGTATCAGCTGCTTCCCCCAGTTTAGTACTGTGTGCGGACTTGCCAACTGCACTTGATCTCAACATCCTGAGTGTTAGCGAGGACTTTAAGCAGTATTGGCCCTGGTACTGATCGCTGAGGGATGCAACCTGCTGGATTTGTCATCGTTCTTTGATGGTGCTGGTTTCCGTTTGGTCCAGCTAGTTTTCCACTCACCTTATCATTCACTACTTAGTCCATGTCTCTGCAATCTAGATAGAAGGTCCCTGTGGGAGACCATGTCAAAGTCCTTGGAGCAGTCAAACACTGGCTGAAGTGTTTATTAATTATATCTTCCCTGATAGCAGATGATGCTGTGTTCCCACAGATTCTGCTCCTAGAGCTGGGTACCGGGCTGGAGGGCAGAACTTAGCAGAGAAATGGGAGCAGGGGGAGGAGGATTGGGCTCCTCGCTCTTTTCTGTGACTTTTGTCACTAGGCTGCCAGTGTCACTGAGCAATGCGTCTACGTTTTCCTTAGCAGTCTTTTGGCTGCTGATGTATCTGAAGAAGCCCTTTAAAAGTACTTTTGCATTGTTTTCTGATTCTATCCCAATGGCAGCCTCCTCTGCTGCTCTGTTGGGACAGTCAGTAGAAGGGGTCAAGGAAACACTGGCTGCCCATCGTATGGTTACCGCTGCTGTCTTACTGGAAAAACCATCAAAGAGATTGTGAAGAAAACATGTACTTCAAAGTTGTCCTCCTTTGTTAGTTGTTGTTATCGGTTCTCAGAAAATGGTGGAAGTTCAGTGAGTGATCGTGCTTAAGCAGTTCTGTGTTGTTGGTTCCTATCACTCTGCCCGATACTCTGTGCTGTAAGGAGCACAGTGCACATGGAAGTTCTGGAGGGAAAAATGGGTTTTGGTCAAGACATGCAGATGCTTTCCCATCTGTGAACTATGTATCTCTTACAAATGCTTTTTCTTCACAATTTTTCTTTTTGTTCTGGTAGTGGATGTTTTGTGTTTATCATTGGTTTTCTGTTCCCATAGTATTCCTAAAAAGCGTTTTTTTTGTTGTTATTTTCAGGAAGTATCTGAGAAATGACGTTGCATTCATGTGTAAAATAACAATGTTGTGTCCAGACTTTGTATCCTTTAGATAGTATCAGCTTTACCACTGAACTATGTACTTGGTGGAGTATCTCATTATCAATTTATAATTGCTGCCAACTCCTGGAAGTGAGTTTGCATCGTTTTTGCATCTCTGAGTAACTTAGGAAGAAGAAAGGTGAAGCATCTTTTAAACAATAGATCTCTGAATGTTTAGCTATAAATGCAGGCTAAGCTATGATCCCATGGAGATTTTTTTGGCATCATTAGTGCCTAAAACTATCTGGTCCTGTAAACCCCTTACCTCTGCTGTGCAGTCACAGCTGTGGCTGAACAGGTGGGATCTGATATGCCTGAAAAATAATTCCGCCATAGACACACTAGTGTCTGCTTTTTTTGCCCAAATCGATTCTTTCCCCAGGCCTGCTCTTGGTGAAGAAACATCTGATCTGCCTTATGCAGGGTGCAGGGCAGGAGCAAGGAGCCCCAGCTTTTAGGAAGTGGGGAGGGGGGAGGTAAACCAGTTCGTGCAGTGCTGCTACGAAATAATGGCAGTGCGGCCTCACTGTGGTTAGACACTTGACCTATTAGAGCTGATCATATCAAACGTAGAAGATAAAAAGCTAGTTTACACAGAAGCCTATCTGAAAGTGTAAGGAAACAACAGGGAAAGTAAAAACAACTATAATTTTTTCTAAATTAGTCAGATTTCTATGAATAATTGTATTCTCTTATACATGTGACGACTTCTCATGAACAACAGATTAGCTCAGAAGCATTCTTTATACATTACCTAAATATGAGTGTGGATGAAGGGATTGTCTGAGTGCATTTAAATTAATATGCATTTTTTTGTGTGAATGCTACTGTGTCTGCTAAGTTGTTTGCAGTTGTGATGGTCAAAATGTTTGTAAGATAAAGCTTGCATTATTTTTGTTTTTAGACTGTAGCTGGGGAAAAAGTATGTACATTTCAGGATCTCTGGAAAAACTCCTTAGTCCCAAAGCAAACTTTTAGTTTAGGTTTTATGTGCAGGGTGTTGCTTGGACACACAGAAATACATGGGATCTCAGCTGACTAAAGACTTATAGAGGCTTCTGGGTGTTGTAATAGAAACGTTGAGGTCTCTAGTGATCTAATGATAGGAAGAAATTTCTTTCCTAGAGGAGTTAAGGGTGTTCCTCATGTGACCAGTAAGTGCATGTGGTATCACATCTAGAACAATACTAGAGGTATGCTCTTCTGGTCAATCATAATATAGATTCACATGGAATGACTGGCCTTACACCGCAGAGTACAAGACATACAACCAAATCTTCCAAAATGCCATCTTCTGTTGGACACTAACATTTTACTAAGTACTGCATATGCCACTCCTCACTTCACTGTTGATAGGCAGGTTCATTTATTTTTTTTGTGCAAATGTGCAACTTTGCTCTCATTTCATGGAGATCCACTGTAAATATTTTTTCCCCTTTAGCTTAGGAATTATTCAACAACATTGTTGAATGATGGAAACTCCCGCTAAATAAGTTTACAGAACCATGTCAACACTCAGTAACTTAGAGAGGTTAATCTGCTTTCTGCTGTTCTTCCTGCAGGTGTACTTTGTAATCCAAAATCTGTTAATTGGTTAAGTTTTACCCAAAAAGGCAACATGTAGATTTTTAAAAGGATGGCTTCAGGATGTGGTTAAAAACAAAAGATTTAATAAAAACTGAAGTACACTGTTCCAGCAAATTTTGTTGAATTGGCATTTAAAAAATGGCATGTAAATGATAATTATTTTAACAAGCAGTGAAACACATTTGACACACCTGTATAAGATGTCCACTTAAATTCCATCTAGTTTCTAGGGGCTCAGGATTCCTAATCTCACAGCTCGAAAGGGAGCTTGTAGTGAGAAGAATAACGATTTGTGCTTGGTAGTGAAATCTGTTCCAACCTGCTGCTTTTCTTGGACAAAGGGAGAGTAATTGACTTCTGTTGGCTAAGTCTCTTATGGCCAGGTCTGCTTATTTGAATATTTTCACCTTGTGGGTATGAATCTGTCTTGCTGGCAGATGGTAGTATGCATATGCATACTACCAGAGCTAGTATACTAGTAAAAACTGCAACGTACAGGTTGCAAATTCAATTCTTAGAAAATAGTTTGAAACAGCACTTCTGACACATGACATCTTATCGCTCTTTAAAAATAAAAAAAAACAATCCTATATAGAATCAGGTCCCAAGTGACCATTTAGATTAAGTAACTTGGGTGAGCAGTCTGGTTGAGATGATGATATACTTCTAGATTCATATTTTTGGTGGAGCCAGGAATGTTAGAGGCTGTTAAAATTGATCCAGACCTGAGTGTGCAGAGCTAGGGTTCCAAGGGTGTTCCATGGACAACTGAGCTGGTCTACAGTGATGGACTAGATTAGTGCACAAACAGGTTTCTGGGTTTATGACAGTAGACAGAATCCTTGACAACTTGTCTTTTGGGTACAGAGATGTTAAACTTTTAAGATGGCTGAGGATTTGTTGATAATGCAACAAAGGAGCTGGTAGTATCGATCCCTGTGATAGAAAACTTAGCACCTTCTGTAGCAAGTGCAGGACCACAAAACCAGCCAATATCAGAAAAAAGTTGCAGGGAAGGTGGATTAACATAGGTATTTCTTTTTAGGAGAGGGAGTTCTCTTCAGTGAGATAGATTTTCTCAAAACGAAAATAGAGCCGGTCGGTTGGTACCTAAAGAGGGAGGGGAGGCTGACAGAAATGTAGCAGCGCATGGTTTGATGTAATGTACATTCAGTACCAAAAATTACGTCCCCTACTGTGGCTGGTAAAACTCAAATAAGAATGCAGGTATAAAAGATTAAGTGCAATAGTCTGACCTAAATATAAGAAGCATAAAAAAATCCTATAAGAAAAGTGTTTGCCTTATTTGTATGAAGGAACATAGAGAAATATTTCAGATAAAATGGGAGAACTGGAAGCTGGCAGAAGGAACTTACTTGAAATTAGAAGGAAAATAATTAAACATTGTGACAAATGGGGGCTAAAGGGGGCTAATGGCGAATAGATAGTGTTGGCTGAACAACTACTGTATGTTCCAGACAACGTTCAAGTCAGATCAGACTTAAATGGCTCAAAAAGTTACATGGGATCCAGATGGATTCAAGGACTTGGCTCTGGTGAGGCTGCTCCTTGAGTACTGTGTTCAGTTTTGGGCCCCTCACTACAGGAAGAACATCGAGGCCCTGGAGCATGTCCAGAGAAGCTGGTGAAGGGAATGGGACACAAGTCCTGTGAGGAGAAGATGAGGGAACTGGGGCTGTTTAGTCTGGAGACGAGCAGGCTCAGGGGAGACCTTATGGCTCTCTGTAACTACCTGAAAGGAAGGGATGGGGAGCTGGGGGTTGGCCTCTTGCAGATAACTAGTGATAGGACTAGAGGGAATGGCCTCAAGTTATGCCAGGGGAGGTTCAGGTTGGAAATGAGGAGACAATTCTTCTCAGAAAGAGCAGTTAGGCATTGGGATGGGTTACCCAGGGAAGTGGTGTCACCGTCCCTGGGGGTGTTCAAGGAAAGGTTGGATGTGGTGCTTAGAGACATGGTTTAGTGGGTGACATTGGTGGCAGTGGGATGGTTGGACCAGGTGATCTTGAAGGTCTTTTCCAACCTTAATGATTCTATGACTATAAAGCAAAATAGAACACTGGAACTACTGATTACTTGACCAGGGTGATGCCAACTGTAACCTGTTAGAAATTTATAAGCTGGTTAGATAGCGGACACTGATGGCAGAAGTCTTGATGAAACACTGCCTTTTGGTTCTTTTTCTAGAGGAAACCCTTGTGCACAAAAGGAAGTGACGGTATGCTTCATTGATTATCTTGTGTGAAATTCTGACTCCAGGATGTATTTGCTCTGCAGACTGTTGTGAGGGGTGACGTTGGAAACCTTGCAATATGTTCATATATTGAAGTGCATAATATCCTGTAAAGATGTTGAATTTCTAAACCTGGAGGATGTGGTGGTTTTACTCGGGTGGGTGGCCAAGCTCCACCACAACCGCTCTCTCACTGCCCCTCCTCAAAGAGGAACGGGGAGAAAATATGATGAAAGGGGCTCAAGGGTTGAGATAAGGACGAGGAGATCGCACAGTAATTATCGTGATGGGCAAAACAGACTCAGCATAGGGAGATAGTAACATTTATTGCCTATTACTAACGAACTAGAGAAGTGAGAAACAATGGAAAGAAACCAAAAGCATCTTCCCACCCATCCACCCTCTTCCACCTTCTCCCCCTGAGCGGCACAGGGTTACGGTGGAATGGGGGTTGTGGTCAGTCTATAGCAATTCTTCACCGCTGCTCCTTCTCGGTCACTCTCGTCCCCTGTGCTGTGGGGTCCCTCCCACGGGATGCAGTCCTTGCTGAACTGATCCGGTGTGGACTTCCCACAGGCAGCAGCTCTTCAAGAACTGCTCCAGATATGGGTCTGTACCATGGGGCCCTTCCCTCAGGAGCAAACTGCTCCAACCTGGGTCCTCCACGGGCAGCAGCTCCTGCCAGGTCACCTGCTCCTGCGTGGGCTCCTCTCCACGGGCTGCAGGTCCGGCCTGGAATCTGCTCTGGCAGGAGTCTTTCCACAGGCCACAGTCTCCGACAATGCAGGTCCCCCTGCTCCACTGTGGTCTCCTCCACAGGCTGCAGCGTGGAACCCTGCTCCACCGTGGCACTCCATGGGCTGCAGGGGGACAGCCTGCTTCACCATGGTCCTCACCACAGGCCGCAGGGGACTTCTGCTCTGGTCCCTGGAGCACCTCTCCCCCTCCTTCACTGACCTTGGCGCCTGCAAGGCTGTTCCTCACTCCTCTCACTCTCCCAGCTGCTGTGTGGCATAGCGTTTTTTCTGTCTTAAATATGCTCTCACAGAGGTGCAAAACAACATCACTTATTGGCTCAGCTCTGGTCAGCAGTGGGGCCCTTACCAAACATGGGGCAGCTTCTAGATCCTTCTCACAGAAGCCACCCCTGTGGCCCCCGCTACCAAAACCTTGCCACGTAAACCCACTACAGAGGAAAATCATCCACTATAGAAATGCTTAATGCAAAAGAAGGCTGCAGAAGCTCTTAAACTTCTTGAAAAGGAAGTAAAAGACACAGCCAGAGGGCAAAATATTTGCAGGCAGCTTGGGAGTTATTTAAATACACCATATTGGAAGCTTACAACAAATGCATGCTGCTTATTTAAATAGACTTCAAAAGGCCCCCCAAATGTTGGCATGGTTACACAGCAGGATACGGGTAGGTGTCTGAAATAAAACATTGTTATTCTTAATTTTCTGTGTGAATTAGGAAAATAGAGATTAATAAAAATACAGGTGAATTAAACTTAAAAATATAATGTGGCAGTCAAAAAAAAAAAGATGAATAACTCCCAATTAGTAAAAACTAATTGTGAGTCTTTCTTCAAGCTCGGCAGAAGAATTTCTGGAGTACTTGAAGGGTGTGTAGACATCAAAGTTATAAAAGGAGGCATTGGAGAAGATGAGGTCAGCTGAAAACCAGAATTGCTTGCACCACTTCAACAACACTTACAGAGGTCTTCGTGCCAGAATTTTTCTTAAGAAGGAATATGATAGAGTTATGTCTCAAAACGAAACATCAGCAGAAGAAAATGTAGTACGTCAGGCAAACAATGAGCAAGGCAGCAGGATGAAGTGGCATTTATCCAAGTGTTACAAGAGGAACTTGAGGATAAAGCAGGAAATGACCACAACACGTTACTTGTTGGTTAACATCGTCTTTCTGCTACCAGTAGAGAAGGTAGCTAGTATGACACCACCTTTTTGAAAAGACAGCGGGAGTATTTGAGGAACCGTGAGCTTTGACCATACGGCCCAAATTTATAGAAAGTTAATGAAGACCACAATTAATTTGGTCATTCCTGCTGTCATTTCCTTTACCAAAGGCTTTTAGGGAAGCTAAGTTTCCTCTGGATAAGATGGAAGTCTTACATGTTAACAACTGACAACAGATGGATAGAGGGCAAAAACGGTTCAGTTTTTTAAAGCAGGAATAACCAGTTGAATTCCACAAGGATCTGTGTAATGAATGCACAGGTAAAAGAAAAAGGGTTTGATGGTGAGGTGGCAAAAGTTTGTAAGTGTTGCTAGCTTTACTTGATTAGTCTAATGGCTTGCGACTTCAAGCAAATTGCAAATGCTCAGGATTTGCATCTTATGGGTTAAAAGTAATATATGAAATTCAGTGTTGGTACATACTAAGTACTGCAGGTGAGTAAGAAATGGGTAAAAGAATGATTTGTCTAAATTGTTGTACATCATGATTAGCTCTGAACTGGTTCTTACCTATCATGAGTGAAAGATGGAAGTATCAAGTACATAACATCAAAGCAGATCTCCATCGTAGTCAACACTGCAAATCCAGTCAAATCCAGTCTCACTGTTTGTTGGGAAAGGAATAAAGAACAAAATAGAAATACCATGCTGTTTCTGTAGAAGTTCATGGCACATTGGCATCTTAAATATTTATTTTAATGTTGATTTCTGCTCTTCTCCATCTCTAAAATAATACAGTGGAGCTAGAAAAGGTTCAGAGAGAAGTGTTGAGGGTGATTTAAAGGTATAAAACATTTTCTAAGTGAGGTAGAATTAAATAAACTGAATTTTGTTTGTTTGTTTTCTGCATGGAAAAAGGATGACTATGGAATAGCACAACAGAGGTGTATGCAATCATGAGTGAATAGGGAAGGATTACTTATTACTGTCTTCATTAGTACAAGAACCAGAGGGCTGAAGTACTGAATTGAAGCAAAAGATGCCAGATTCAATCAGGACAAAAAAGAAGAAGGGGAGGTATTTATATAATGTAAAGGAGGCACTATTTACTGGAAGATGCTGTTGATTCTATAAGGTAGTGTTGATAATAATAAAAAAGCAAGTGGCGAAAACAATAAAGCACAGCAAAGGATGACAGACATAATAATATAATCTCATCATCTGTGGCTCTGGAAGTCCTTGGTAGGTGCAAGTAGCTGGAAGCTGAGATTGGTTGTGATCAATACTGCATTGTGCACTCTTCATACTTTTCCCCAGACATCTGTTGTTGACTGATTTTTTTATTTTTATTTTCTAACAAAGTATGGTGTCACATTCATTATTTTTAAATGTATTTCCAGCTATGTAAAGAAAAACATAGTAAGAAAATACACATTCAAATTGCACCAGAATCAAAGCTGCTGTTCAATTAGTCATAGAGAATTTGTGCTAAACAGCTCTTAGCCCAGTTTTTGGGGCCCAGGTAGACGGTGACTTAACCTTAATGAGTACTGCTGACATATTCTGGTTCTCCTTCACTTACAAATACCCTACCGTCATATTATAAGAAAATCTCCATACTGTTGGATATTGCAATAGATAAATTGGAGATCAGATATAGTGTGAATGTTCTCAGGAAGTTCAGGTTCTCACCTAATGGATTCTAACCCTCAATTTCAGTTAGCATCAAACACTAAGTCATGTTGGTATCAGATGTTGGATTAAAAAAAGCATGTTACATTGAAATTGTATTTGGGGTAGTGTTGTTTTTATATGGAAAAAAAAGTGTTTTTATATGGAAAAAAAGTGTTGTTTTTATATGGAAAAATTAAATATGTTTGGAAATTAGACATTTAAACAATAAACATAAGGAGCCTTCGTGCATGTCGCATATAGTTCGTATCACAAAAGGAACCCTCAAATTTACAGTCACCAGTAAAACAGCTGAGTTTGTTTAATTACTTACTGCATTACTAATCAAGATACTGACAGATAATTACTTGTATTTATCTAGGAAAATGACTCGCCACTGTGTTGCTGAACTTATTTTTTCAAATGATAGTTATATGTTGACATCAACAAAATAAATATTTGTGGAAAATATGTACATCTGGTTTACTCCTCTAGTTTGTGTTGATTAATAACCCAGCCTGAAATCAAGACTTATCTTAACTTGTTCTCATTTCAGCTTTGGATAGATCACAGTCCAAGAGAGATGGAGGTTTTAAAAATAATTGGAGCTTTGATCATGCAGAAGAAAGTGAAGGAGATGCAGAGAAAGAGTAAGGATGCTTTTATCTAGGCTATTGAAAGTATAAGTGTCTATTTACAAATAAATATTCTTTTGTAATTTATTAATAAGAAACATTATAATATCTTTAAAATGTCAGTGATTAAGAGAATTATTTGGAAGAAGTGATTATTTTAACTAGTTTTACAATATAGAAAGTGTATTATAATGTAAATTTCATTGTCAATGTGTAGTTCACAACATAGAGCACAGTACACTTCAGAAGTGTTGCGACTGTCTTTAGAGCTACTGTAGAAGCCTAAGGAACACAGACAAGAAATGCATTACATGTAAGCTAAGGAAAGGGAAAGTAGAGTTTCAGCTTCTTATAGAGGTGCTGTTTTTCAGTACATCACAGTTATGATTAAAGTATTTACAAAATTGTAGGCCAACAGAAAGTTAAAAAATTGTAGGGTTTTTCTCCCTTGTGTTTATCTCAAATGGTAGAGTAAAGACTGTTTGTGTTCCCTGATCATTTATTTTTTTACTTAATATGTTTGGATTTTTCCTAAAAAAAATTAAGTATAATATGTGTAGTTAGAATAAATGCTCTGTCCTTGTAACATTTTATTGTTACTGGTATGCGTTCTCATTCTTAAAGTATTTAATGAATTGTTAAAAGAACAAGTTTCTTGTATGAAGAATGCATGTTAGGTTTATTTGTTGTTTTTAGACATTTGAAGTTTAACACTAAGTTTAAAAAGCTAGAGTTTCATCATAAGGAGGAACCGAATCCTGTGGTTAAGTACAAAAATAATCCTTACGTGGGTCTCTAGCTTGACCTTTGTAATAGTCTCAAGAGACCACCATGGTAGTAGGTAATACCCTGCAAAGTACTGTGTGCAGAAGGGAGATAGGAAAGTGGACACTTAGGCTGCAGCAGCAGGCTATACTGCAGTCTTAAATAAATAAAATGTGGTGTTTCAGTCATTAAAAAGTGAGTTCAGGAGTTCAGTGAAGTTTGAGTTAAAACATTAAGAACTTCTGTCAAACCAGACCTGCATCAAAAGTTAAGGCATATTTTTAAACGGCTCTCAAACTAGGAACACTTTAGATTTATAAAATCAAACATGATTTTTTTTCCTTAGCAATTTTACATCCATTTCTAGTGCAACCATTTCTAATAATATGTTTTAAGTGTGATGGTAGTACATACAACAGAGGTAGTATTTGCATTTTACCTGCCTTCAGAAATCAGTAACTCACATTTGTAAGCGTACCAGATCTTTCTTCTAATCATTTACTGCTGTTTTCCATCTGTCTCCAGCTGATACTGACTTAAGAGCACAGAATGTGATACATATAGAGAATGATGTTTTTTTATTAAAAAAGTTTTCTGAAAAACTGATTATGGAACATATGTTTTATATAATAGTAACTGATTTTAAGATGGTAATTCTGAATTATTTTTCATTCCTTTAAACTAGTCTGTGTGATAAAACAGTTTTCTCATATCCAGCATCAAAATCCTATTACTCACATCAGTAGTTCTTTTTTGTATCTGTGAATTATGCAAAGCCTTATCTGGAAGAGTAGCTGAAAATTGATTTCAACTAAAGATCCTGCCTTTTTTTTGCTTATCTATCCTCTGATAAGCAAACTTAAAGCAACTCTACTGCTCCCACCCCCCATGACTATAAATTTTAAGGTGCCCAAGTGTATAATTTTGGTAACACTTGTGTTTTGTTTTGTTGGCATTATAAGCTTCACGTTAAACATTTTTAAATTGTGCTTTTCTGATACAATTCTGAATACCTTTTACTCTTAGCAGAGCATTTCAAAGACTAGCAACTTCAGTTCATATAATTGTCCCAGTATAAAACTTAGTTCTCTTTCCACCACAATTCTGAGCATACTATGCAATGAGTATGTATTCTTGGGATTCTTTTAATGCCACTTTTATTAGTTATGCTATGATGATATTTACTTGCAATGCTTTTAACTTACTGCATATCTGTGTGGAAAAAGCCGTAAATCTGAAGCAAGCAGCTGGATGCATCTCCTGCTTGTTGTTGAGGCACTTTAGTATCTGACCTTATCAGAGTTTTTTGCACTGTTAATGATGGACACACAAAAAGTTGGTTTTGGACTGGCCCAAAAATAACATTCCAGCACTTAAAGAATTGGCTGTATTCTTAAATTACACCAATGAGATCTGTACTAATGTTGTTGGTTAATATTGGATGTCTGCTTTGACTGCCTTTCATCAGTGAGATGAACACAAAATATGTGGCTAATGACTTTCTACTGAAGCAATTTTTAGAACAGGTAGAATATTTTAAGACTGTGCCATTTATTTGGGGAGTTGGATGGGCTGTGTCATCATGGTAAGGTGTAAAGTAATGGGTTCATATTATAAAGAAATTTTATAAATTGAAGAAGATTTGGAAAGATAGCACAATCACCCCAGCATAAAATATACATTTCAAAATGCTGCTAGAGATTATATTTGATATGAAACTGTTGTTACAGAAATTCAAAGTGGAAGTTGGCAAGTATCTTATTACAAAGTAAATGCTTGCAGTTAATCTTCAATCCACCTGAAAGAATAAAGTACCACTTCTGATGACTTACTAGATTTGATCTGGTTAGAATATCAGTCAAGATGATGGCAGGTGACTTGAGACTTCTCTTGCTTTGCACTTGGAAATTACACAGGAGAGGAACCTTTATGTAGAACAATCGGGGGAAAAAAAGACCAGGCTGTCAGTTTAACACAGTGAAGTATGTGTAGACCATCAAGGAATAAATGATGGAAATGATGTGTATCTTAACGTAGTAGGAGGTATGAAAGGATTTTGTCATTTTGTTTGCACTGTGGTATCCTTTCTGAGCTAATGTTTTCTTTAATTTAAAACGCATATATTTTTTTCAAATTTATTTAGGGGAATGAGCTACTACTTCCCTTGTATTCCTGACTGAAAAAACAATGATAATCCTTTTTATTCCTGTTTATTTTCTTTTTTTTTCAATACTTATTTGCTTTTAATTCATTTCCTCAAAAAATATATAGATATTTTTGTGTCTTTTTTGACCCTGTTAGTAAGGCATTTAATCCCCTGAAGTGATGAAGAACTTTCTGTTCAGAGCTCCCATTAAATTTAGTAGGTTTATTTAATGCTACTTTTAATGGTGTGGCATCCTGCATGAGTTAAATAATATTATAATTTCTCTTGTGCCTCTAATAATCAGGGCTTTTAAAGTGTGTTGCCTATCACCACCTTATTTTAAACTGTGGAATGTATACAGTGTGCTATAAGTGAAAATATTCCAGCCTTTTGTTTTCATACATAAGAGTTTTCAGAAAGAGATTCCAGTTCTGCTTGAAACGTGACTTGATCAGTTGTATCTGTGCAAACAAAACTGGTGGCAGTGGCTGTTCCAGCAGAAGATCCTGCTGCCATCCAGGCTGGAGTGGGGCTGACGAGAAGCTCATCGAGTTCAACAAGAAGAAGTGCAAAGAGGAACAACCCCAGGCACCAGGACATGCTGCAGGCCACCCAGCTGGCAAGCAGCGTGGCAGAACAGGACCTGGGCATCCTGGTGGACGCTGACTTGAACATGAGCCAGCAATGTGCCCTTGCTACAAAGAAGGCTGATGGTGTCCTGGACTTCATCAGGCAGTGTGTTAACAGCAGGATGAGGGGAGATGAGCCTTCCCTTCTGCTCAGCACTGGTGAGACCACACGTGGAGTGCTGTGTCTGGTTCTGGATACCCCTGTACAAAAGAGACATGGACATACTGGAGAGAGTCCAGCAAAAAGGTCATGAAGATGAGGAAGGAGCATCTCTCTGGTGAAGAGAGGCTGAGAGAGCTGGCACTGGTCAGCCTGGAGTAGAGGCTCAGGGAGGATCTCAACAATGTATATAAATACCTGAGGAGAGGGTGTAGAGAGGATGGAGCCAGGCTCTTTTCAGTGGTCCCCAGTGCCAGGACAAGAGGCATTGTGCGCAAACTGGAACACAGAAGGTTCCCTCTGAACATCTGGAAGCACTTCTTCACTGTGAGGGTGGTGACAGAGCATTGGCACAGGCCACACAAAGAGGTTTTGGAGTCCCCTTTGGAATTCACTCTGTTTACCTAAATTACTTTACTAAACTTAATTAAAAATAGAGTTAAGGCATAAATTTTGTTTATCATAAAACTTTAATGGAAGTACAGAAAAGTTAGAAATGATTGTTCTAATGTGGAAATACGGATCTGTGGTTCCCTGTTTAAAAAGAGACAAAGTGTGAAGGCATATAGTCTCCTCACAGCAGAACACTGAGGTTTCGTTTCAGTAGCATTAAAATGTTACTGTTTGATATGCGAGAGTGTGGTATTTTTTTTTCCCTATGTCTGTATAAATTGCATCTTTTAAGCAGGCAAGTGTAAGCATGTGATGCATGAGCAAATAGACATTACTCAGTTGCTATGTATTCTGCTCTCTGAAAAAACAGTCTTTCTGGTACTGATGCATGTACTTTGCATTCCTTAAAATCTAAAAATACTGGTTCTTTAGAAACATCCAATTCCAAATATTTTTCTAGTCATGTCATCGTAGTTGCATCATAAGAGTTATTCTTGTTCGGTCTGATTTAGGGATTTTTTCAGTCTGTTACCTTCTATTTTCCACACCCACACTCTTTGCTGTAATGGTTGCAGTACTGTGGCATCCTAAAGCCTGCAAAGTATAGCCATTGAACCAGCATGTATTGAAAACGGTCGTGGTTTTTATACAGTCTGGAGCTAAAAAGGATATAGTACACAGGGCAAAATGGGTTGGTTAGGTTTACACAGAAGGTAAGTGGTAAGAGCTGCAGTGATGTATCTATTCTTCATGATCCTGAGAACTTCTGAAATCGCTAAACGCTTTGTCCTCTGATTAAGGGTTGAGAAAGCTCAGTGAACCTCCCTTGAAAGAACCATCTATCCTGAAAGATAGTTAAAATAGCATCACAGTATTTTAAAATTGTCATATTCGTGGATAGTCTATACAGAAGTACACCTCTCCTATGTTGTTGACACGCTGTAATTGAAAATTAGTGAGGCTAATGATGTAGTACTCTATTCTTATTACTATTACGTACCTAGAATTGTTGCAGTCTGTAAATGAAAGGAAAATACATTTCAGTAGCTGTTGGCTTTCACGTCATTCTTCCTGTATCAAAACAAGCTGTGTGCACATTCTTACCTCCTGAAGTTTTAGGTTCTTCAGTTAGCACCCTGTGAGTCAGGATTTCATTTTTTTTTTTTAATTTATTTGATATAAGGATACCTGTATTTCATAGGTTGGAGGAAATACATTTTAACATGAAGAGAATCCTGCTCATGGAAGAAGTTTTTAGGAAATAAGGGGGTAGGAAAGTACTGAGTGGTTACCTTTTATAGAAAGAGTCATTATGTACATTGTAGTCAGCACATCATACGTGCAGCTAAAAATTTTTCTCCCTTCCCCTGCATCACTGATTCTTATTGCTGTGACAAGCTACAGCTGTTCCTGGGACCTCCTGGCATTACTGAAGCTATTCTTACGTAATTTCTGCCTGAATGATCTTAACTAAGAACCACCCAAACCATGAAATAGCAAGTTGGCTAAAGGTTGTATTGTTTTGTCACAGCCAAGTGAGAAGTAACCTTACCAGGGATGTTGTTGAACAGGTTGCTTCAACTGGAAGCAAGAATGTTAGCCTAATCTAGCTGCTATCAGAATGAAATGTATGCTTGTGTTTTTAATTTAAATCCTTAAGATTATTGAGAAGAGTACATTTTCAGGTACTATGGGTTGTTGGTTCTTTCATTTGTTTGTTTTTGTTATCTTCTCCATTACAGTAGTTGAAGATTACAGATATAGAAGTACTAAAGAAACACATTTTAATGAACCCTGGAGTCAAACTGAATCTGCCATTTTCAGGAAGACATATTTTGGCAGTGATTGCTGTGTGATAATACTTTGTTACACAAATTCTCCTCCCAAAGCATTGTGAATTTTGCAGTTTTAAACCATATACTTGTGTTCAGGAACAAAATGGTAGTATATTTTATTGTTAAATACTTAAGTCAATTTATTCATAGGGTTATATAGAATTATTTATGATGCTAGTACCATTGCCACAACTGTATTGAAAGTACAGTAATATTCTGTTTTGAGTTAATAACATCTTTTTAAGTTTGCTTCTCCTGAAATAGTTAGATGTGGTCTTCAAGTTGAGGTTTGCATAATACATCCTGAGCACTGACAAACTACATTGCCCCCTTTAATGTTTCTGATGATTTGGGCACATTTATGCAAGGTATATATGATTCATTAATATGTAAAAAGGGGAGGGAAAAAAAGACATTTATGTTCAAAATGTTTTGCTTATGCTCTGTTGCATTACAACATGTCTGCCTTTCTCTTCCACATCTATCATCTAGTGAGGCAAATCTGCTCAGCATAGATGACAGTGATGGGCCCTTCAGTCCCAATGAAGATAGGAAGGTAAGTACTCATCGCAAGGTGAAAATGGATCTTGTTAAAGCTTCTAAAATGATATTGCACGGTCATCTGCACAGTATTAAAAATGAAAATTTGTGTTGATTTAGCAACATAATGCTGAACTTGCTTATCTGCATACCCTTAATGTCTGCTTACTCCTAGAGATCTCGCTGGTTTGTATAAGTATTCTGAAAATACTAGCATGAATATCTACTAAGTTTACACAATTATCATTAAAGGGGTTTATATTTTAATTTGAAAATATTAATAATTAAATCCCATGATGCTCACTATCACATTCCCAATTTTGTATGCATGTGTATGTATATATAGGCAATATGTGTGTTTATTTTTTGAAGTATACCAAAATAGTTTAGTTTACTACTGCAGAGATGCTTCATAATGCTTTGAAAGTATGACTATTTTGTTTAATAAGGAATCTACTGATTAAGGGTGTGTTTTACTGCATTAATAGAAAAGAAACAATTTGAGAAATTAGATTAGACTTTATGTTTCTTGTTTCTGTGTGGCAGATCCAGATTTTAGGGTGATTGATTGTATGGGATACTTCTGTGTTTGTGAGGTGTTACCCACACATTGGAATGGCAAAAAATATCATATTGTTCCATTTGTTCCTTTGATTTTCATTTTGCCCAAAAGCTGACATTCGTATCATTCTGCATCTAAAAGGTGGCATATCCGTGTCTAGAAGGTAGATAAGACTTTGATGTCAGCATACTAGTTATGAAGCAGGTTAGCTTTGCAATGTATATTTTTTAATGTTCTTGTAGGAGTTTTTAGGAGGACTTCTGTTGAAATTGGCTTCTGGATAGATTTTTACATAAAATTTTGTACAAAAGTGTGAAAATGAAGCCAAATTAGTATTTATATAAATAATCTGTAATTTTTCCCTTTTAACTTGGATGTAAGTATTATAATGCATGTGAATTCTCTTGTTACAGTCACTTCGTTGTCGGCCTGGAGCTGTCGGCACCAGTGGTGATTCCATAAAAACATACGCGAGGCGAGGCAAAGCTGGAAGCTTGAGACTTTTTAAAGGGAATGCAATTGGCCTCAACATGATGGGAAATAGCAAGAAACCGAGGTACTGCCTTCAGTTTTACATTTGCTTACCTATTTAATCATTGATAAAAAGCAGTGGTGAAATGAGCACAATAGTACAGTTGCGTTACCTGCTGTGCATTTAAGGAAGCTACACTGTGCTGTACTTCTGAGCAGACAGAAGACTGGATTAAGGTATTTATTCTTCCAAAATCTTATTAAACCACATCAGTTAAATACCAGAAGATTAAAATAAAATATTAAAATAAATTGAGAGCTTTGGCTTTTGTACTTTTCAGTGTTGTCTGCATGATCTGTTGTTTCTTCTGTAGAGTGCTAACAGATAGAAGAATATTTCTATTGACTCCATCAAAAATTTCTACCTTTCCATGATTGTGAATTGCCAAAGCAATTAGGATGCATTTTCTCGTTTCCTTACTGCAAGATATCATTCGATTTAGTAGTCACTGACTACTCCTTTAAAGAGTTCATCAAATAACCATACTCCTAGGTGGTGGTTTGAGATTACTTGTATTTAGAGCTGACAGGAACAGTCTTTAAACGTTCAGTGCTGCGCTTCCTTGTTACTACTGTCCCTATCTTGTAACAGACTGATCTTTTAATTTAGTATATGTGAAGAAGTGATATGTTCTTGTAACTTTGTGAGAATTTGATATTGCTGAAGTATTACTCTGTTTGGTTACTTTCACAGGAATGAAAAGATAACTAGGTAGCTTGCTATAGTTTGCCTAGTCATCAGATATCTAACCTATACATAGCTGTATGAGGAGTAGATCACTGTTGGTTTGTGGGACTATTTTATCACAGAGTTGCTGCAGAAAAAATCCTAGAATTACTTTGTAATGTGTGTCCTCCCCTCCTTTTCTGATCTTTGAGTCTAATAGACAGGAAACAAATCCAGAATTACAAGTCTGAACTGATCCTTCAGCTTGATACAGAGGAATGAACAGAGAAGATCAAAATAAGGACTCTTCTCGTCTCCGTGCTGTAACTGTAATCTGTTAGTCATATATTAATGTATCTTGTTAAATTTGAAAACCTAGATGGCACTTCACCCAGTATCTTAACCAACTGTGTGTGATACGCATCTCTCTAATTTGGTTCTCCTATAGCTTGTGAATGGATTTGAGTGTTTCCTGTGCTGTTCTTCTGGAGAAACTGTATGCTCGTATCTTTGGCAGGTGTACAGATCCCAGGGTGAAGAACCCGGCTGGGTGGCCGGGCTCAAACTGTCCTAGTGAATGGAATTCAGTCCGGTTGGCAGCTGGTCACCAGAGGTGTTCCCTAGGGCTCAGTACTGGGACCAGTTTTAACATTTTTATCAGTGATGTGAATGAGGGGATCGAGTGCACCCAGATGATACCAAGTTAGGTGGGACTGTTGATCTGTAGGAAGGCTCTGTAGAGGGATCTGAATAGGCTAGATCAGTGGGCCCCATCCAGTTGCATGACATCCAACAAGGCTAAGTGCTCGGTCCTTCATGTGGGTCATAACAACCCCATGAAGTGGTATTCGCTCTGTCTTAATAGTAAAAAAAAAACTTCCACATGCACATTGTACTTTGTTGTTTGAGTATACCTAATCACTTAGAATATGATTCCTGTAGTCTGGAAACTAGAATTTTCTTGTGTCTGGGCATGGGATTTGTAATGAAATCTAACCATACTATTTAATTTTTCTACCTTTCCTATTCAAGCAGTCATACTTGACTGTGTATGCGTGTTTTTCTTAAGTTCCAGAAAGGTGCGTAGGTTTTATTTTAAGGTAAATAGTTGCAGAGGTTTTTTGAGACAATCTAAGCATTTAGTTCAGACATTCTGTTACTTGGATTGGAACTGCTTTCCATAGGCAAATGCTGCCTTATAAACCTAAGACATAGTATGATTTATAAGTAAACTAAAACGAAATTAATGTTGCATGTGTTTTACCTTAGTGAAAGGTCACATCTACTTCGAAAACAAGCATCCACCTTCTCTCTAGTACTGTGCTGCATGCTGAATTTAAATGGAAAATAGAAGTATCCACATTCTTCTTAATAAACAGTTGTTAATAAAGGAGTTCATTGGGGAAGAATGGGTGGGAGGAGGCCACTGTAACCTCTGTGAACAGTTGGCTTTTGATTAAAAAAGGTACTGATGATTATTTATTTAGTCCTTTTTGGAGTTTGCATGCTAAATTTGCTTGGAAACGTGATTATGCTGTAAGTGATTACCTTTATTTAGTGCCTTAACTGTGATAGCATTGCCTCTTTCCTAACTCATGTATCACAACAAAATATCCAAATAAATAAAGGTTTGTGATGCAGTCACTGTCTGCAGTGAAACGCGGTAGTGTGTTAGCTCTGAGATGTTGTATGACAGGTGCTTACTAAAATCTTTCCAATTTTTGAATTGCTGGACTAAAGAAATTCTTGAAGATTGATCACGCAATTAAGCTGCTAGATGAAGTTCGAGAAGATCAGAGTTGAGATTCCTGAGCATCTGTAGATAGTGATTTGTATCACAAAGTTGAAGTTTTTCAACCTCATCTGCAGAATAGGGTTTAAAAACTTTTTGTATTGGTGGGTTTCATTAAGATTTCTGAGGACTTCACTCAAATTAGTATTACTACCCTGCAATATTCCCTAAAATCCACGAAATGAGAGAAAGAAGCTACTCAATGAATAGCAGAATTAATATAGTCTGTAAAGGCAAACTGTGTTTCTGAAGTGTCATGCTTTCATTGCTTCTAGATCCATTCATTTTGCCCAGTGCATGATTCTTCTGTGCCTGGCCTTTCTAATTTGCAGTGTTCAGAAGTTACTGGGATCAACTGATTTAATGTGAAAGTGTAACCGTATTTTCTTCAGAGCCTAGACTCTAAATGATTGTGTGGTTTCTGAGATAATGTTAGGGAGATATATATTGTCATTATATTTTAAATTCTTTGAGAGTTCTAGAACATTTGCTATTTGGAGGAACCTTGACAAATTTTAGTGCTTTATATTAATTTTCTTGAATCTGTGATGAAACTTGCAAAGCCAGTTTCAATGCAGAGGGACCCACATTGCAACTTTATGATTAAATTTTCTGGTGATTCTGTGTGCACTGGGTATGTTCTATTTGAAGACTGGGATTATAGAGCAGATTGTATTCTACAGCTGTCCTACTTGGAAGGATATCTGATGCCATATGAAATGTTTAAGTGTGCCATCTAGAACAGTCTGCTTTGACTCAAATCTAATCACCCAGCAGGCTGTGTTACTCTATTCCAGCACCTATCGGAGCTTCTCACTTGAGTGTGAGGCACAAAGCAGAAGCACAGCTTATCAGTTTTTTGTGCTGCAGAGGCACAAGACTTAAAGTTTCCAAATCATGATAGTTTGGCAAAGCTCAGATTCAACAAATAAAATCATGAAACACGAAATAGGTGTGTTTCTAGACTTGCTTGCTTGTTTTAAACTCTGTAAGTCCTTAGCATTTGAGAAGAAATTCCTGCACTCTGCTTGTGTTTTCTTGTCTAGTATCTCTTTCACGGAGAGAGCCTGGAGAGAAACTGGAAGCCAGAGAGGATTTGCGATTAACTCAAGTATTTAAAACAAGTAGCTGTCAGCTTTTTACTTTTCAGGGCAACACATTAAACAGAAGGTTGACAATAAATTAGTCTAGATGGTGGCTGACCAGCTGGAGTTGTGTAGTCTTGACTTAGAAGCATGTGGGATGAGTGTTTGTGTCTACTTTCGTGATGTTGGTGATTGAAATGTGAGGCTTGTAGCTTCATTTATGGGAAGTTGAACTGTTAAGTCAGAACATAAATGATGTTTTAAGCTTCATGTTCTAAAGAAAGGTGTTTTAGCATTTGGTTGGCTTTGATGGGTCTTGTTCTGTTAAATTCATGGTTATGCTATGATCAGTCGGATGATAACAGTCATGTTATGCTATGATCAGTCAGAAATGCTCTGAAAGTTTCTAATTTTGATTTGTGATATTTGATACAAATCTCCCAAAAAGGTAAGCTAAAAAGAAATTAAAAAAAAATCAAAATAGTGATTTTCTCACCTTCATTTTTTGGGGATGTATAAAGGAAGGATTCGGAATTGATGTGCAGCTTTATTGGGGATTCTGGGACTTCAGATCTTTTTTGTTGTTCATCCCAGGACAAATGAAGGGAATGGAAATTCTGCTGAATAGTGTTTCCAAGAAATATTTTGAATCAATCAGAACGCTTTTTCATGTTCTTACATTTAACGCAGTTAGAATTGCCAAGCAATTTTACAACCAAAATGTAAATGTTACATTTCCATTTTTTGAAGCAGTTGGAATTATCAACATTCTGTATGTTGAAATATTTGTAGTTTTTTGAACATTTTAAATGCAGTGTTGTGCATCCTGCAGTAGTAGCGTGCACGTTAACTGTTAGGGTCTAATGGTCTTCAAGGGAGTTAATGTATTTGTTCATTTATTGGATAGAAAATTTTATCTTTTCACACGCTTTTAAGAGATGTTAACTGGAAACAAGCCCTCCAGAATTACTTGTTTTATATAGTAATGAGGTTAAAGCCTCAAAAGGCAATAAATGAGGAAACCAAAGAAATGCTGAAGGACATTAGTGAATATGCTGTCTCTGTGCAGAGCCCTGTTGAGATGGTTGAGCACCTGAGAAACCTTCTCTTCTACTCTTCTTCAGCTGTGGTGCATTGTTTCAGCTACCAGTCATCTTACCACAATATATTTGCAGCATTTATTTTCCCTAAGGAATAATAATATTAGAGAAATTCCTGAGTGTACAGTTCAGTCTGTTCATGTCTTACGCACTGTAAGTCTTCTTGATGACATTAATAAAATGTGTATATGGAAGCATAAAGTTAACTATAAATGATTGTAATTCATTTTAAAAAGGCAGTATCTTTTTGGAGTGAGGAGGTTGAGCAAAGAAGAGCTGGTTCACAATGTTTTGGATGGTGATAAAATTAAATAAAAATCTTTATTTACCTTTTTTTTTTTCTGGGGGAAAGTAAAGTGTGTATTCTTATTTGTCTGTTTTATTCAGGGACTGAATGCTTTTATGTCTGTCCAATACAACCTAACAAGTTATATTACCAATTCAGAAATACTTTTGATTTTTTTTTTGTGGCTGATATTGTAAAAAAAAACAAAAACAAAAACAGGAGGACACCATGATTTCTAACTCAGACACTGGAAAATACAGTAGAGTCTTTTCTTAAATCATTTTTTTCTGTACTTCTGCAGTGAAAATGCTCAGAATATGTCTTGTCCTGTAACTGTGGTACATGGTAGACGCTTTCACCATGCTCATGCACAGACAGCAGTAGTAAAAACAGCAGCCCAAAGGTAAGACTAAGTGGATTTGTTTATCCATATGTCCCTGTTGTAAACATCCTTTCTGGTTTTGTACATAGTCATTTTTGTACATAATTGTTCACCTTATACTATGAAGTGTTTTAGGAAAACATAATTGTATGGTTCTTGTTGATCATGACCTTTGATCTCAATTACTGCAGTTTCATAAACTTTATTATTTATGATTTATATAATCTTAGAAATCACTAATTTTAAAGCACAGTATGACATAATCAGAGAGCGTGGAAGTGCTCTAATGGAAATATATTTAGGAAATACTTTGAAATGGGCATAGTATGCAGTAGAACTTCATTTAACCGGCAACAAATATCAAATTTCACAGAAACTCCAGATTGTATAAAATTAATCTAAAGGTTAAGCAACAGATAAGACAATCATGAGTAGTCTTTAAATACAGCATAAAATGATTGAAGTGGAACATTTCACAGAAGTGACATTTTGGATTTTTATAAATACCTGTTGGATTGGATGACAGGAAACTGTGGAATTTTACTTAGCTATGCTGATTTAAGTTTTGTTGTTTTGAAAACTTAAAAGCATATCAGACTTCGGTAAATACTAGGTGGCTTACCGCACCCCCCACCCTTCAGGCTTTTCACACTAAAACGTTGTCACAAACATATGAACTAACCATTGCTTTAAGACTTATTTTTTTTTTAATTTGCCCATTCAGAGCTGTATGCATTTTTAATAGATTTCCATTGGCTTGTCAGCATTTTGTAGCTTCTTTTTTTCTGCCCCACTTTTTTTCTTTCCTTTTCCTTTTCATTTTCCTGTGTAGACTTTTTGGTAGTGGTGGGATCATACGTAGGCATTATCCTAATTTTCATTCCATTTCCATCACCTTCGTGGCTGTCTTCAGAATAAAAAAGCCTATGTACTAATGTGAATGAATGATGTGATCCATATATGTATTATGGTAATCTGGCATTGAGGAAGGAAACTGAAAATGGATTTTACAGTTCTGTCTCTGACCTACACCATTGTTTCCTCTATCCATTTCAAAGTCCACTGTGATTTGTAAATGGAAAATAGCATGGACGTTTTCTCCCCTTTAGTAATAGTGGATGCAGTAACAAGGATCTTGCTTTTCTTTATTCCTTAACATCACTGTGAGGCGAGGGTGACTGAAGAGGATTAGCAGAGCGTTTCCCAGGAATAAAAACTAAAAGGCAATATTTATGTAGCCAGTATGGTTTGGGCTGAACCAGCCTCTTCTTTTCTTATATACAGAAGAATTTCTATATTTCTATATATATAAATATAGAAATATTTATATTTATATTCCTCAGAAAAGCTATTTTAATGTTCCCTTAGGAAAGTGTTGGGAAAGCATGTCATTACCTTTCCCTTCTTCTTTTTTTTCCGTTTCCCTTCTTCTTTTTCCTTTTTTTTCTTAATTCTAAGAGAGAAAAGCAAATTCAGGTTATTCAAAGTAAGCAGAAAACCATCTGAGATAGCTCTTTCTTGGATCTCTGAATGTTGCCCTTAATGTTAGTGTACTCTATTAAACTTGAGAGATGGTTTTTTGAAACCACTTACAGATGTGGATCCATCTTACCTAGTTACGTCCCTTAGGCATCTTTCAGCATGCAACAAAGTCCACTCAGATTCCGAGTAGTGCCCTTTTTTTTTTTTCTTTTTTTTTTTTTTTCCATTGCTGTTGAAAGATGGTACCTGGCCATTTACTAGCTTGGGCAGCTCATTTCATTGCCTAAATTTAGGAGGGCTGAATCTGGCCATAGTGCCTTGATTTTCATCTTCAGGGGACATTTGACTTGCTTGCCTCACCTATGAGACTTGCTTCTTTATAAGCCTATAATGTAACTTGGAGAAAAAAAAAAAAAAAAAAGTAGTGACTTTGCATGTGTGACTTCCAGAAAGAAAACTAATGCATAAGGTAAGCGAGCTGAATATTGCATGAAGGAATTGATTAATAGTCCTGTTGAATGTTTCTAAATTTTTTTCTTTTAGGATTGTTGTTGCACTTCATTTACATTAACAACACACAGTTAATTCTTAGGGTCAGAATATTTTTGAAGTTTCAGAGGTGAGAAATAGTCATAAAAAGAAGCAGCCTGATTTGACTGATTGGTCTTCAGAATTTAAGGGTGAGCTGTACAGAGGAACTGTGCAAAGGATATTTAATGCCAGTATCTTTTGCCAGTTGACTCATCTGACTACTCTTTGAAAGCATCTAAATCTGTTTATGAGTTGGTGGATTGAAAATTAACAGAACATGACCTCATGGCACGCTTTTTTGTCTTTTTTTCTTTCTTCCCTAAGGAGGTGTTGGGGGGGGTCTCATTGCAGCTTGATGTGAAAAATGTAGATTTATGAATCAGGAGACTATAATTGTTAGGGGAAAAAAAAGTCCTCAGAAAGAAAGGAGTGTATGCAGAAAATGTGGTAAACCAAGAATAAAATTGTAGGAATATCCAGACAAAGAAAGGTGGTTACATGGAAACTGAGTTCTAAGTATTTTGTTTGTTTGTTTTCCTGTACAAATTTATAGCCAGTGCATAGTTGTGTTCTGTTACTTCGTTTGCATTTGTAGAATATTTATGAAATGTTGATTAGTTACAATGGGGAAAATAATTTTAACAAACCTAACATAATGTTCTTAAATCTGTAGTGGATTATTGAAAGCATAAATAAAATTAAAAACACAAATTACTTCTGAGTAGATTGCAACATCAGTGCCAGAGACACAGACTTACTTATACAGGGTTCTTTGAGATGGGGTGGTGACACATGGGGCAACCTAATTATGAAAATCCATCAAGTTGAATTTGGAGCTTGTGATGTGTGCTGTGTTCCTATCTCTTTTTTTTTTTTTTTTTTTTTTACTTTGCTGCACATGCATGTTAATTTAAATGCTGGCTGAATATCTGTTGCACTGATGTTTAAAATATATTTCAATACAACAAAATTGGTCATTTCAGAACAATATTTTGGTAAATACTACCCATGTTTTTTCAGTGGAATCTGGGGATTAAGTTGAAATTTATTCAGTTCTGATGCAAGAGATTTTCAGATACAGCTGAGCCTAACGTTGTGGTTCAATGTTGCTTCATTTAATGAGCACACAGTCCTATCTTATGCTATTGACTGACTTTTCTCTAAGACTTGGCATTGGAGTAGAGTGTTACGTACAGCATGTCTAACAAATCTTACTGCATGAGCTGCATGAAGCAATTTGGAAAGACATTGCTTGTTATAATTCCTGGCTCTATCAAGGATTCTCATCTCTAAATCCTTTGGAGATGCAAAAGTGAGAATTCTTTTCAATGCATTACATTAATACGGGATTTTAAAACAAGCGAGGCATTTAGGGTGATGACTGGGTATTCTGGATTTTTGCCATCTTTAAGTTCCTTTAGCATTAAAATTTATCATTCTTAGGTGTGACTCTGCCATATTTGTAGACAGTTAATCCAAGATACGGATTAACTCTACCAGGGATACACAGATACTGGCTAGTGCTCCATGTCGAACTGGTTTGGATCTGACTGCATTCATAAATTCAGATGTGACTCACCAAAATGTGGCCTTTATTGTTTGTAAAGGCCAGATCCAGCTGTAAGCAATTTTCACCACTTCCCTGCAATATTGACTGAACATCCCATACCCTAAGTCTAAGTTGATGTGTTCACATTCAGTTTTGAATTCCTTTTACTCTCTTCCCAGAATCCTGAGTATTGTGTAAACTTGAATGCTTTGAGTTTTTTTTTGCAGAATTTGTTGACAATTAATCAAATTTTACACACCGAGAAGGAAGCAAAGCAATGTAGTATTTATTTAGCCCTTTGACCTTTGCAGTCTGTGAAGTAATGTTTGTGTATTTCTAATTACTGTTGGAAAAATGCTATGAATAATAATGATAATGCTCTTTTGACAGCTAGTGCAGTGAGTGCAAGAGACAATGAAACAATTGCAGCTTTTATCTAATAACTTCTGAATCTAGTGATGTATGCAACACATATGGGGCTTTGCATCTTATGTTTTTTTTTTTCTTTTTTCATATTTTAAGCAATCTGGACCGAAAGGAAAGGTAAGCTTACTGTTGATGAAATGAGCATGGCAATGAGCATTAAGAAAATGAACTGAATGAGTGCTGTATCAATGCTAGTTAAAGAATAATCAATCCAGTCAATCGTATCTGCTTGTGTGCGAGGGGAGTTGTTTGTTTTGTTATGTGTTTTTGGTAAAAGAGAATAAATGAACCATAAAACAAACCTCTATATCCATCTCTAAATAATGCCACGTTAATGTGAACTTTGGGTACATTTCCACTGGAAATTACTCTGTGTATGTGTCTGTATATAGCTAGCTGACTAGATAGAGATATCTCCAGTGTGCAAATAGATAAATTAACTTTGGCTGAAATTTAAGAATTTACTGGTAACTCTTCTGAGAGCAAGAGATTTGTGTAATAGAATGGTTCTGAAGCATATCTTAGTTGGTTGTCTTAACAGTTTTTACTGTATCATCTCAGCTTGGTTTGAATAGCATTAAAGGTTTTATTTTATTACTGTGTACATTCTGCTAAAGCAATTAACAGAAAATATACAGCATGAACAGACATGCTGTAAGGCTTGTTTGTCACTCATTTTGCATGTTCTACTGATGGTAGTGTTTTTCTAGCAGTATGAAATATCATACCTTTGTTTTTCTTTTGATATAGCATACGTTTATGGGTTAGTGTAAACATTTGGTTGATAATGACAATTTGATATTTTTTTTTTAATATGCTATATGTGTATGTGGTTTTGGCAGTATGCTATGCTTGGAATCGGGTTGAATTGTTTAAGATGTGTATATAATGTTTAGCCAATAACAATGTAACACAGAAATCTAATATAGAGTTGTTCTTTATGAATTCAAGATTGTGTAGATCTATTTCAAATTTAGCAGTAAAACCAAACCTTTCTGTTTAACCGCCTTTGTTATTTCTTAAGAGACCGATTAGCTTTGGTCCTCTAATAAGCAACAGAATATCATAGTTCCAGTTGGAAGAGACCTCCAGAGATCATCAAATCCAACTGTCAGACTGCCTAAAGTTAAAGCATATCATAAAGAGTGTAACCAAATCCCTCTTAAACATGGGCAGGCACAGGGTGGTCACAACCACCTCTCTAGGAAGCCTCTTTGAGGGTCTAGCTACCCTCTCAGTAAAGAAGTTTTTCCTAATATCTAGTGTGAACTTCCCTGATGCTGGCTTGAGCCATTAAGGGATTTGATCATCCTCCTGCTGCCCTGGCTTTGAGTTTATGCATATTTTCCTGCTGTTCTTTGTGTTGCATTTATGTTACTAATTAACCATTTGGTTATTAATTCTTGTAATTTGGTACTTTATGTCATAGGAAAACTAGGGCTGAGTTGCATACAGGTGATCTTAACTTTCCCCTGGGGACACTGAATTCTTCCTAATCCAGTACAGTTAGATACATTTGTTTTTCCTTTGTTGCTGTCTTATCAGGGGAAAGTAATGTAGACAGGAGTTGCTAAATTTAGATTTAATGATTACCATCATGATAAGTGCAGCTGCAACCCCTGACTTTCTGGGCCAAATAGGTCTACTGACCTGCATACTAAAAATCCAACTCCTATGCTGCTGCTTCTCTCTTTCATAGAATCACAGAATGGTATGGGGTGGAAGGGACCTTAAAGACCCTCTAATTCCAACCCCCCTGCCATGAGCAGGGACACCTCCCACTAGACGAGGTTGCCCAAAGTCTCATCCAACCTGGCCCTAGGTACCCCACTTTTCCTGTGAGACGTGCTAAAGGTAAATCATACCTCTGCAGCTTGGTGCTTCCTGTTTTATCATGCCTTATTCTGTTTTTGTGTAATGATTTTGAAACCAACAACCTGTGTGCTGTGGTACACCCCCAAGCAGAATGGGGAGAGTGAGGAAGGGCTGAATAAGACGTACCCTGACAGAGCTAGTCTGTGCATTGAACACAGCTCTTGTGTGAGCTTAAAAGGTATTATAATCAAAACTGTTTATAATAGATGAGATTAAATGAGATGCCTAAAACAATTTAAGGCTCTGAGCGTAGAGTCTTGCTCTTCAAGCAAAATCTAAATCTTGTAAAAACTATTTTTAGGAAACCTAACAGGCAAAACAAAATCAAAAATATTTACAATATATTATTCAGGAAGATGGCAGGAACAGCAATCAATATTGTATTTTCTTTTTTCTTTATTAAGCACAATACGTAGATAGTCTTGCATCTTGATGTTTTTAGCTGCTTGATCCCTCCTTTATTCTTTTTG
Organism: Stictonetta naevosa; assembly: GCA_011074415.1. Classification (NCBI taxonomy): domain Eukaryota; kingdom Metazoa; phylum Chordata; class Aves; order Anseriformes; family Anatidae; genus Stictonetta; species Stictonetta naevosa. The sequence continues at coordinate 84,708,069 of CM021699.1, read as the reverse complement.
AAGTACAAGATTGAGGTTGAGTTTTATTAATAGGATTTAACAGCAAAAAGGTATTAGTTTTTGAAGTGCTTTATGTTTTTTAATTTTTATAAGAATCTTTTAGATTTTTTTTTTCAGAATAGTCCTTTTAAAGCTAGGTGGCATGTTGTTTTAAAGCATTACTTTCCATTCTGTTTCTGCATCCATATACAAGTAAACTGTTGAGTATCCTAAGAACTGTACAGTAGAAGGTATCAGTGGATCTGACACTGTTCAAACAGCTAGAAATTTCATGCTGATGAGGGAACCTTTGTTTTGCCATGTATAAAGTTTTGTGATGGTGGTCTCTGCCTTTTTGTGTGTTGTTTGTTTTTTTTTCAGTGCAAGGAAACTAGTAGGAAGAGCTTCAAGTTGTTAAGCTCTTATGAGAGGACTGTTACCATCTCCAAGAAAACATTTTTCTTAGATTAAATCTGCAGTTTAATTATGTTTATAATTGCTTTGCATTGGAAACAAGTGACTTCAAACCTGACCTTGAATTGCGGGACAAGTTAAACTGTTTTGGATAGCCTCAGCTGAATTGGTCTGAATTGGATAGCTTTGGCTGGTGGTCTCAGATGTGTGGATGTGGCACTAAGGCACATGGTTTAATCATGGGACTCAGTAGGTCAGGGTGGTGGTTGGACATGGTAATCTTGAAGGTCTTCTCCAACCTAGGTGATTCTGTGACTTCTTTATTAGTCTGTGTTAAGTCACCTGAGCTGGGGGTGTCATGCACTGGTTGTGTAAGGGTGCATTGAAGAGACATGGTTGGTCTGACCAGAACTGAGCATTACATAATGCGCTTATCAAATCTTTACCCATAAATAATAATTGCAATATATATATGTATTGCTTCACTGTAAGTAAAATGGAAAAGCTAATGAATAATTAGAAAACATTGGAAAAGTAGGGAGTATTCATTCCCACCATGAAGGTGGATGCTGCAGAACTGAAGTCGCTTTTAAGATTCAAGAGTGAGAACTACTTACTGTTCATGTTGAAGTGATAGATTGCATTATGTCTTTAACGTGGAAAGACAGTTGTATCTGGTTGGTGTTGTCACTGGCCTTTTTGCCTTCTGTGGTCGTAGATCTACCTTTGAGAAGCCAGGTCTGTTGGGAACAGCTGATGGGATTCATCTGATCAAGTGGGGCAAGAGGCTATTTGCCAACAAGCTGGCCATACTTACAGGAGAGCTTTAAGCTGGACTTAATGGGGAAGGGGATGGAGTTCTGAATTACAGAACCAGGGGTTGTTGATGTGTGTGTTGGGAGCCAACAGGGAAACACCTGTGAAATGCCTCAAGAGTATTAATGTGTGTTCCTCTAAAGAGGGGATACATCAGTAGGCCAGCTGAAGTCTCTCTGCGCTAGTGCACATAGCTTAGGTAACAAATAGGAGTAGCTGGAAGCCATTGTGCACCTAGAAAGCTATGGTCTAATTGTTGTTCATGAAACTTGGTTTTCCCAATGGTGAGATGAATCACAATTAGAGCACTGCAGACATTGGCTTTAAACTGTTCAGAAGGGACAGGCAAGGAAAGCAGAGCAGGGGAGATGTTCTCTGTGTGGAGAAATAGATTGACTGCACAGAGCTATAACAACAGGTTGAGAGCTTATGGGTAAAAATAAGGGGCCAAGCCAACAAAGGAAACCTCGTGGTTCATGTTCACTACAAGCCACCTGACAAAGGGGAGCTTGTTGATAAAGCGTTCTTAATTCAACTACAAGAAACATCATGCAGGCTCTGATCCTGCCAGTTGCTCTGGTATCGGCTGGAAAAGCAGCACAGAAAGCTGTAAGCACTCCAGGAGGCTCTTGGAGTGCATCGAGGATAACTTCTAATTCAGGTGATAGGCCAACCAGGGAAGCGTTACTGGACCTGTTGCTTACCAACACAGATGAACTAATTCGAGAGGTCAAGATTGGTGGCAGCCTGGGCTGCAGTGGAATTCGTGATCTTGAGGGCTATGGGTCAGGTAAAAAGTAAAGTCAAGACCCTTAGTTTTAGGAGAGCGAACTTCTAGTTGTTCAAGGGGTTAGTGAGTGGGACTCGCTGGGAAACTGCCCTTAAGGGTAAAGGAGCAGAACAGAGCAGGCAGGATGTTTTTCTTAGAGTGCAAGAGCTCTCTATTTCTGTGTGTAAGAAATCTGACAAGGAGGGCAGGAGATTAGCATAGCTGAGTATTAAGTATATAATTGTATGGATGAGTAATGAGGGAACTACCCTGGGAACTACTGTCTAGTCTGGCTCACCTCAGTGCCCAGTAGGATCATGGAACAGATCCTTCTGGAAGTTGTGTTGAAACATACAGAAGACAAGGAAGTTGATTAGAGACAGCCAACAGGGCTTCACCATGGGCAAATTGCCTGACTAATCTAGTGGCCTTCTGTAACGGAGCAACTGCATCAGTGGACAAAGGAAAAGCTGCTGCTGTTCTCTAAGACCTTTGATATTGTCTCCTACAATGTTCTTGCCACTGCATTAGAGGGATGTTGGTCCAGAGGGTGGACTGTTAGAGGGACAAATAGTTGTCTGGTTGGCCATGTCCAGAGAGTTAGTCAACAACACAATGTCCAAGTGTAAACCACTGGCAAATGGCATCTCTCAAGGGTTCATGCTGGGACTGGCACTGTTCAGTATCTTCAGTGACATAGTGGGATTGAGTGAACCCGTAGCAAGTTTGCAGATAACACCAAGTGGGTGGGTGCAGTTGATAGGCTTGAGGGAAGGGATGCCATCCAGAGGGACCATGGGGGAGGCTTGGGAGGTGGGCCTGTGTAAGCCTCATGAAGTTTAGCAAGGCCAAGTGCAAGGTCCTGCACCTGGGCTGGTGCAGTCCCCAGTATGATTAGAGGGTGGGTGAGGAATGGATGGAGAGCGGCCCTGCAGGGAAGGAATTAGGTATGCTGGTGGATGAAACACTGGATGCGAGCTGGCAGTGTGTACTTGCCACCTGGAAGCGTGGCCAGCAGGTCAAGGGAGGTGATTGTCCCCCTCTGCTGTGCCCCTGTGAGACCCCACCTGGAGAAGGGTGGTGAGGTACCGGCACAGTTTGCCCAGAGAAGCTGTGGATGCCTCATCCCTTGAGGTGTTCAAGGCCAGGCTGGATGGGGCTTTGGGCAACCTGGTCTGGTGGGAGGTGTCCCTGCCCATGGTGGGGGATTGGAACAGATTGTCTTTAAAGGTCCTTTCAACCCAAGCCTATGATTCTAATGATGATTAAATCATCAGACATAAGAACTCCAGTTTAACATTCCAGCTGATTCTTGTTAAGAAGATTAACTGAGAGATGTACGTCTTGTTAGCAAATGTCTGAGTTACAGGAATTCATGAAGTTCAACAAAATAATACAAGTAAGACCTTGCTGGAGGCTGAGCACTTTGTTACGGAGAAAGCTTGAGACTGGCAGCATGATGAGGGCTTTTTTGGGGTGAAAGACAATCTGGTCTTCTAGGTTTTATTTACGAGTTAAAATTCTGAACAAGCATTATTTAAAAATAGAATAGAAATAAAACCCTTAATATATGTTTGCAGATTTCCAGTGATTAATGAAATTAACATATTCATAATGCATTTAATATTCATTTAAATGCTACTGATGTTGTTTAAGAAATGATTAATTATTTGTTGCAATATTAGCTGCTAAGTGTCTCTCAGCCTTCCTTTAGTCTTGGTCAACTTTTGGCTTAGTTGCATAGGGTTATGGGAGTGCTCTCAAGTGCTTAATTTTTCCTAACATGTAGTTGAATGTAACCAGTTCATTGTGAGCATGAATAAAAGTCTTTTACTGTCGGAGAAGCAAGATACGCACTTTATGCTAGCCCTTGTGTATTTTTCATATCTCCTGTGATAATACATGTGGGTTTTTTTCCTACCCTTTAGTATGGTATTTTTATCATTGGTTTTGGTAGTAACATCTTCTTGTTATATAATCTGAGGTTGCGCTCTGCCTTACATTTCCCCCAATTTCACCTTTCACGTAATCCCTTCTCAATTTGAACTTTTAATGAAAATACTTAAAAAATCAAATCGTTTATGAATAAACACTCATGTCGAGTTTCTGATTGTGGTGCGGTTTATATGTGGAGATGGTTTAAAAAAAAACAAACTCAAAACTTGTGATGGAGCAGGATTGTTTCAGAAACGCATTTGATGCGATAATAAATCAAGCTAATCTGTAGCATGCTTGTGGGCACTAATGGTAAAGTACTGTAACTTCCCAACATTTCTTGCTGCAATCCAGCCACACTTGTTTTTGAACCCTTTTTTCTCCCCAAGTTTTTCTGCATGTTGCAGCTCCTCAGCACTGTAAAACCTGTTCGTGTTTAGTGTTTAGTACATGGTTAATAAATTTAGAGGGCCAGATTTGGTAAGAAAAACCCTAAAAGGTATTGTAGAATAATCTTATTCCAAAGACGTTAACAAAGTGTGGGAGACCCTGAGAAGTATTAGCTAGAAATGCAGGATATCCAAAGGGCTTGACATCCTGCTGCAGTAGGACATTATTTGCTGAAACACATAAAGATTTATTCCTCGTTTTGAAATCTGTTTCAGCCATAGCTGAATCATTGTCAGGTGGGCCCTAAAGATTTAGCTGTGTTTGTCTGAGATGTAACTGCCTACAGCTTTTTACTTTGCTCGCTTTGGTGCTGATTTTTGTCCTTGTATTCAGAGGTGGCATTGTGGGATGCATGTGACCCATTTGCAACCCAGAGCACTGACTTAACTTGGCAATAAAAGCAGTTTCTGCTGAAGTTGTAGACTTCCTCCTGTGTTTCAGGTGCATGTCATGTCATGTTCAAACAGTAACAATAACCTACAGCTGCAGATCAGGGTAAGAGCAGAGAACTGCCATTAGCAGTAACTGAGATGCAGTATCAGGAATCTTAATTTGATGGTAATTTGATTTGACATGCTTTTGTGTAAACTTTAAATATCTTTTAGGAGACTCAAAATTATAATTCTTAATATATGAACAAATATGTGATATATTATGCAAATCATGCCAACTGAAGTTTTCTTACCAACTAATTTGTCTGCATAATGTTATTTTCTTAAATAAAGATAAAAGTTGTTTCTTCACCTGTGTTCTTTTTATTTTTTGGCCATGCAATTTTTGACATCAGATGTCTTTCCTCTCTTTTGCATTTTCTCATCTGTTTTTTATGTTGTGGATTTTAAGATGTGGAATCTAATATTATTAAAGTAATAGCTGCTTCTGTTTTTGGATTTTTAAAGTATCTATGTTATACTTCATGAATATGGAGGAGGAGATACAGGCATCAGTCCTTGAAGACTTTGGTCTGAAAGTAAGACTTGAAACTATTGATTACTGTGAAAAAGGATTTAGATCAGAAACACTTCTAAGACCTTTACTGTAGCAGTCACTAGCATTCTGGTGATATTTTTTTTGAAGTGTACACATAGCATGTTAGAGGAGATGTTATTTATTCATAACTTTAAGATGCAGTTCAGATATTTTTTCCATGTGCAATTGTGGCAAAAATATAATGGTCTCAGTTGAAAGAACAACTATATCTAATTTATTTTCCAGAAAAGAATATCCCCCTCAGCTTCAGAAAGTAGAAGCAGATCACATTAGGTTACCACGACCTCAAGGAGTGGGTAAGTTATGTAAGAATTTTAGAATCCTCATTTCTTTTAAGCAGAGTTTTTTTTTTTTTTTGATGTTTTGTTTTGTTTGTTTGTTTGTTTTCAATCACTGCTATGGGCAAGTATGTTGCCAAACTTTGAGTAACCTTTAGTATATCTATCCTTATGTTATTCTAGTTTCATACAGGCTTGTGCAAGAAGGAAGACTCTTTTTTTTGACAGATTTTTGCAACCTGTTCACTAATGCTATAATAAACTTTAAATTAGGTGTCAGTTATTTTAAATACAAGTGGAACTGGGAAAATTTAGAGTAATAAAATTGTTGGGTCCAGAATTAATGATGTTCATTTCAGATTTGTCAGTACTGATACAGGTAGTCTGTGAACCAGCAAGACTATATATTGAAAAAGTGTTCATATATGTTAAAATTGTAGCCTTTAAAAAAAGTTCCAGGAGGGAGACTGTAATTAAACTAGTGAGACTAACTGGCATTTTTACATTAAACTGAAATATAAGGTACTGTTGTACAACATACTAAAAAGCCCCTTTTATAAGAAGATCTCACTCTGTACACTGTTAGTTTAAATAGTTTGTGTGTTTCTTTGTTCCTGTGCTCTTATGGTATTTAAATTAACGCCCCAATATAAAACAAGATATGGTGGTATAGTTCAGTGTACTGCTGAGTTTTGCGCTGAAGGAATAAATCCTAAATTGTGCAAAATATTTTCAATTGTTCTAAATGCGTTCACCAGAAATCTTCTTGTGAAAATTACCAGCAGCAGTATCTAGCAGATCCTCACCTCCTTTCAGGAGCAAAGGCTTCCTTCTAGTTGTAGTAAAGTCTCCCCTAAGGCCAAAGAGAGACTTTGGCCTTGAGACTCTGCAAGGCCACAGTCTCCTCTGAAGATGTGAAGCTAGAAATTGTAAGCAAGAGATGCAAAAATAGTAGTAATCAAACAAAATTTAAAATATTATTTTAGTTTTTTTATTTATACAATAAGTCATAAGACACTTCTTTAAATGAATGAAATGGTATAGTTGTTGCATGCTTTAAAAAACAATGTTTAGTTCAGATTAATGTTTGTGAAGAAGTTGACCATAATTGCATCTGAGCAGACATTTCTTGTTAACATTTGTGGTTTTTTTTTCCTCCTAGACAGTATAATGGAAAACACAGAAGAGTCGGAATCGGAATCAGAATCTGAAATTAAAAGAAAGGTGCAACAGAAACGACACTGCAATTCATATCAGTCTGACTTGTCCCTATCTTCTTCTACAAAAAAAAGCTTAACCCAGTTAAAGGTGGGCTATGTTTTTGTTGTTTTTGTTTGTTTTAAAAAAAGTTTAACTGTTCTAAAAATCCTTCTAGTTGGGAGCAGAATGTAAATATTTAAACTAAAAAAAGTTTTGGTACTGCAGATATTTAAGTGTTGATACTGATGGCAACTGTGAAATACTTATTTTATGAATTGAACAAACAGATGGTGCACTGGAAAGCAAAAGAGCCTGTGTTTAAATTGATGGGGGAATCTGATCCATGCTTATTGGAATAAACCAGCAAACCTTTGGATTGCTATCTATGAAGTAGAAGAATAATATTTCACACTTTGATGGAATTTATTTAATATAAAAATGCATAATTTTCAGTACTTATATAGATAAGGTTGGTGTCCTTGAGCCAGACCATGTGCAGCGGACCACACTATTGCAAGAAACTGTTCTCTATCTCCCTGATGGAAAAAGGGTCAGACTTGATTACATTGTTTCAAGATCTTTATTTCCAAAACCACAGGGCAGGTTTTACTTGTAAACAAAATTTAATAATTACGTCTGGTACTTTCTCCCATGAGTGCTTGCAGTAAAATGTTCAAACAGTAAGCTTAAAAATGAGAAAAAAAACATACGTTACTAATCAGAGTGTATTAGGAGATTGCAAAAAAGGATGCATGATGGTACAGCCTCACAAATTTTGTCAAACAGTTACCTCTGATAAAAGCCTAAATTGCTGATTACGTAAAGTTAGTGGGTTATGTCCTTACTTTGTTCCCTGTGCTTCTAATTGGCCATTGTTAAAAGTACAACACAGGGCTGGATGAACTTTTACTCCTGTCCCCTAGGATAGTTATGATTCTGTAAGATTGCAGTTTGCAGATACACTTTCTGGATATAGCACCTATTGTGTTAATCTGAGCTTTGTGTTTTAAGTAGAAACATAGATTTTCAGCAGCTTAATAGCTGATTAGAGGGGAGAAAGTATGGTTATGGACATATTAAGGGGATAATTATATTGCTATAAATTACAAATTCATAGATTAATATGAAAAGCCAGAAGAAATCATGCTGCAACTGATTTTATTAGCAGAACTCTTCATTATGTTTGTTTCTTTTTAAACAGGCTAAGAGTTTAATCTTTTGCCTAAAATCAATTTAATCCTTTAACAATGTTTTATGCATTTGTTGTGAACCATATGCTTTTTAGTGAAGCGTGCACTGCCACAGTATGTAAATGATCCATATAGATGTTTATGGAACCTTTGAACAATTCAAATGTGTTAGTTATGGTTTCATGCCAGAGGAATTGCAGACAACCAGCTGCTGATCAGGCAAAATGCAAATGGTATTCATCTTCCTGTACTGTAACAGGTTTTATTTCTTAATTGTTAAAAATTTACAGAAGTTTTATAGGAGGGAGGATTGTGTTTCATATATGTACTTAGTGAAAAACAAAAGCTTTGGATCCTAAAACATATAGGGCAGAGATATAGAATATTTGAATTTTGCATATGATATGTTATTCAAGTCATGAAGCAGATACAAGATACATTAGGTATAACTCACCTACTTAAGTAGTTATTCAAAGTCCAGCTTAAAAAATAAAAAAGGATATGTCCTTTGGAATTAAACACAACTACCCCTACCATCAGAATCCTGCTCTCAAACCATGGAAGGGAATTTTCAATTCTTGGTTTGTGGTTGAGGTGGAGGGCTGCAGTTATTCTGTACTTAAGATCTTTCAGGTATGATAGGCTATTGAATATTTTCATGTCTGATTGAAATTCTTCCATGTAATCAGTTGTATCTCTAAAAGGTGCATTCTGTAGCTCAGCACTGAGACACAGCACTGTCACTTGCTATGTTATGCTACTACTCAGATTTAATGGTCTGATAGGCTTTTTATACATTTTTTTTTTGCATCTGTTTTGCTATGGTGTGTGTAGCTTGGTTAAATTGCAGAAATGCTATGAAAAATAGTATGTTCTCTTTCTATAACTTTTTTTTGTCTTGCTTTTAAAAATGAGAGCCCTACACCTGAGGAAGTCCTCTTTATTGTTCATGGCTGGGGATGTGGTATGCAAACTGTGGTAGATATGTTTTGAAAACAGGTTCAAAAATTTGTTATGGCTTTTAGAAGGTTAGCATCTTCCATAGTTCACAGTAAAGTGAACCTTTGAAAGTGTCATTTGACCTCAGTGCTGCAGGAGACAATAAGGTACGTTAAATTTCAGTTCTAGAGGTGTCCCGTATTCAGTTCGGTACATATTCAGTAGCTTACGTGTTACTATCAAATACAGCTAGACTTGGAAGTCCAAATTCTGCACTCTTTAATATTCTTCATTACTTGCAATTAAGTAGGCTCTAGTAGATGTGAGAGAAACAAAACCTCTCTCTTTGCAGTAATGATACAATCTCCTTTTTTGTAGCCCCTGTTTCCTCCAGAAAGTCTGGAAAACACCTTTTCCTCAAGTCCTGTTTTCTCTTCTGTGATACTGGACTGTAGATCAATGTATTTCATTTTCTTCAAGTTTTTTAGAGGAGTGATTTTCTGCATGGTTTGCCAGGCCATTGGAAGATGTCTTGGGAGGACAAATGAACTTAATGATTGAGGAGACTGCTTCTAGTTCTTAGCATTGCTCTGTTGATCCTCAGGTTACTTTATTTTTGTCCAATGTAACTATTTTTACAGAAATGATGTAAGTGGACCTTCTTGCTGATGGTGTTACATATGAACTATGATGCTGATACATATGAGCAGTGTGCAACCTTTTAATATAGAAGGAAAAAAAGATAAAGAAGTCTGAATTGCTGAACGTTAACTTCTTAAAAATTGCCACATTGCCAAATTTCTAAATGAAAAAATCTAACTGAATTTTAATATTTGCTTTGAGTGTTTACTATAATTGCTAATATACTATTGTCAATTTTCATTCTGAACAGAAATTAAATGCAAACTTTGGAAATGATATCTTTGTTGTTCTTAGTTACTGATCAGGGTTTCTTTGTTTTTCCTTCCTCCTTCCTTTCTAGCTTTTGGAACCAATTGATTATTCTACTGATTGCCCAAATTGTGGGCGGGCAAACGAAAACCAGACCAAATGCCGACATTGTGAAAACGTTTCTCTTAAGGATTTGCAAAGAGTCTCCAGACAAACTGCAACATTAGGTGAATCTATGGGACCTTTATCACGTTCTTCAATACACCAGAATTCAACGGGGCAAAAATCTTCAGGTACAGGGTTCAACACAAAGAAGTTTTATAGTTCTGCTGTCGGGAAAGGTCCAGCAGATATTCTACTGGGTAACGAAGTTGTAGGACATTCTATGTTACGACAGAATGGAAAAGTTGGTCTTATAACTGCGACAAAAAATACTAAAATTACAGGAAGCTTAAGACAGAGGAGTACAAGACCATCTGAACTAAATGATCCAAGTAAGTATCATTTCATGAATATAGCCATAAAATGAAAATGCAGAACATCCTGTAATGAAGAAACCTTCCACACAAGCTTATATTACTGACTTTGCCTGGAATTATTTTGTGGGTATGTTTTTGGGGTGGGAACATAATATACTTTTTTAATATCTTTTGTCATATACTGAGGTATTCTTTGAGAAAGATGAACACTGGGTAAAACAAAAAATTATTATTTTTTTTTAAGACTTAAACTTTACACTATTTTTAAAAACATTCTTAGCAGAGTTGTCATCCATTCCCATGAAGAAAACAGTCTTTAACATATTTTTTACATTTTTTTCTATTTTTATTCATTCCTTCTCATTTCTCCTGAACTATAGATCTGAACATTGTCCAGCTTTTCTCATTTACTGGAACTTCGTTCTGTATAAAATGTTAATGTTTGTTAATATCTGCATGAACTCACATTAATTGATAAACAGACAGGAACTGGAATTTCGAAATTATGGTTCTAGTTCTGTGCTTAGTTTATTAGACCATGTTGCATTTTACTGATTTGAACAAGTTAAGTTATAACTTCTCTGGTCAGTTTTTCTTTACACTACCTGTGTTACATAACCTTTTAAAAAATATGCTCTTCAGCAAAGAGGGGCTTAAGTTAGACTTAAGCTGTATTGTTCACTGTCAGGTTTTTTTTTTTTTTTTTTGAAATAGGGCATGGATGACTTCATTTCTGTGTCTAGAGGGAAACTGATGATACACATTTCTTGTACAGCTAGTTATGGGAAATAAAAAGTGAGGGAGAGAGCACCTATGAACAGATTCCAAATAAATATTAATAAAAGTATAATATAATGATATGTGGACTGTTTTTGATACTGCAGGACAATTACATAAATTACTTTTCAGCTATTGCTTGCAAAGAAGTTTCTGTTAAGAAAAATGTAGAGGTTGAGAATTTAATATTTTCTGTTTAGTTGTTTTGTCTAGTGATGATGATGATGAGGAGGATAGTGGCAGCACTAGGAGAATGGAAAGCATTTCACCTCGTCCTGCAGATTCAGCCCGCTCCTCCCCAGCTCCTTCTACAGGAAAGGTGGAAGCAGCATTAAAGGAAAACAGTTGTGGAATAGAACAGAGAATAGGTAGCATTACAACAGAAACAGAAATTGCAGTCACACTACCAAGAAAAGCAAGAATGAAAGATCAGGTACTATTTCATACTTTGTTTAAAGAAAACAAAAATCAAATCATAAATGGGAAATGTAAAGGTTTGTCTTGCATTGTTGTAAATAGGCTCTGTTTGATTGCTTATTTATCAGCTCAAGTAGTATCTCTGCTTATATAATACTGGAAACATAAGAAAATTTGTTAAACTTTCCAAGAATTCATAATATTTGAATTATGCTTTTAGCATAGATGTTTCTGTGTTGAATGCATGTTCTTTGAGTCTGTATTGGGTACCTCTATGAAACTGAAGGGCCATCTTAGTTTGCAGAAAAATGTCAGTACTAGCTGTTTTTTGGTGAGGCATTGGACTTAGGAAGTTAAAGGTGAAAAGAAACATTGGGAAAAACAGTGGCCCTTTGCAATTGAAATACTTTGACAACTGTCCCAGTTAATAGCACTTATTTGAAGGATTTCATGGTGGGGCTTTTGTTTTTTAGTTGAGCACCACTGCAAGAATTGGATAAACAAAGACAAAAAAATGCACCATGAGCAGACTCCTTAAGTGCTGTCAAAGGGGATAGCTTTCACGGTATGTTAAAAACTCAACTACCTCAATAGGAAGAACAAATGCCCTGTGACAATTGTTGAATTAATACTAGTGATTAAAATGATTCTTGGGTCACTTGTCTAGTTCCATTCTTGTGCATTTGGTCCAACAAGAGTATTTAATTAGATTTCCACAGTCTCAAATCCATTTTTTTTTCTGAGCTAGAACACTAAAGGGTGTCAAAACCTTCATGCTAGGTTGAGATTAAAAAGCCAATATTCTAGTACTGTAATTAATGAAATGGTGTGTGTATAATGTGATGTACAGATTGTCATCAGTGTAACTATGAGTCTCTCAGCCTACTATAAAGCTGTGGGGCTAAAAGCTTGGGCAATAAATAGTTTTGAATTTCGCTTATTTTGGCATTATTTGCTGGATTAAGGGAAAGTATTGTGTTGTGAAAGCATAGGTGTCTCCTTTTATATGCATATGTTCCTGTTCACTCCCCTTAAACAACCATTGGAAATACACTGCATACTTGAGAAAAAAGTAGAAAAGAGCTTTATTTTGAAAATGAGTATACAAATGTTGTGTGTGAAGCTTAACATAAACTTAACCTTGATTCAGAAAAACTACCAAGAATTGTATCAGTGTATCAGTGTTTGTCAGTCTGAATTTAAAAAAAAAAAAAAAAAAGGAAAAAAAGCTTTAGGATAGTGTTTTTTGTTGTTGTTTGGTTGGTTTTTGTTTGGTTTGTTTGGTTTTTCTCTGTAGATATTAATTCATTCTTCATTCTCAGGTTACTTGAATATAGTGCCACTTCAAGATTTTCTGTGTTACTGCTTGTCTGTGATTTGCTTTTGTTTTGAGTTTTTAATAATGTTTAGGTAGTCCAGCAGACAAAGGGACAGCTATATTCAGTAAGAGTCCTAGGAAAATATTTTAATTGCGGGGATCTAGATCCTCTTCCCTCTTGTTTTCTCCCCTGTATTTAAGTGAAGTATCCAAAAGAATATTCTGAATTATGACCAAGATAGGCTAGTGACTAGGGATGCTGAAGTAATTCTCCAGATTTAATTGTAATATAAATACTGAGTCCCTTAAAATCCTTTTCTGTGGGAGTTGAATTGTATTCTGTAACTTACAAGAATGCTTATTAATGGACAGTGTTATGAAATGAGGAAATAAATACCCAAGAACAAAACTAGAACAGAAAATCCTTCAAAAGCATAGAGCAATTTAAGCAATGCAGTAGATAAATACATATTCTTCTCGTGGCTCTCAGCCAGCTTGCTTTCTTTTAAATAGTTTTTTCTTAAGATTGTCCTGTTGGTAGACAGGAGGCTTAAATTGAGATTAAAGCTTCAGTCAGCGTCCAGAGATTTTCTTGAGCTGGAGCCAAACTCCACATGGCCTTTTCCTCAACATTACTCTTCTGATCCTGGATTCTGTCCTAAAAACATCTTAGCAGTTCTGTAGAGTTCATTTATGGATTTTTTTGATTGTGCTTATTTATTTATATTTCTTGAAGAGTCTATTCTTAATGTTTTATTGCACTGTACTTCAGTAATATATCAGTAATTTTAGTCACCAAAAGCCTGTACTAATTTAAAAAGCTGGGGGGAGGAATAAAACTCCCAACATTTGGGATGCTTGTATAGCATTAATGTTTTTATATAAATAAAAGTAGTACATTAAAAAAAAAAAAAAACTTATTGCTTATTTTGCTGGGCTGTACATTGTTTCAGTACTAGTAACTAAATTGTTTTTTGGGAGTTATTTGTGACTTTGAAATGTTAACAAAATGTCTACAAGTGTAAACTAACATTTTTTTCTTAACTCTCACAACGTTAACATCAGGCCAATCCTTTAGGAGTTTTCAACCTTTTGTGTATTGTTGAGGTGGATATTACAATACGTAGTCCTGTTGATTAACAAAAAAGTAGCAAAAAAATTAGTTTGTGCTTTTTAACAGCCTGTTTTAGCAATAAATCTTAGTGAAAAATTCTGAAACCTTGAAAATTACTTTTCAGTTTGGCAACATTGTGTCTAACACTCCAATAAAACGTCGTAAACTTATTTCTCAAGAAATTGTAACTGAGACTGTTCCTCTAACTTACCAAAGTCCCTGTGAAAGTGTCATTCTGAACTGTCGAAGTATACGAATAGGAACCCTACGAAGAATGGTAGTGGAACCTGTAATTGTAAGTAATCTTGTGATTTTAAAAAAAAAAAAAAAAAAAAAAAACACCTTTCTGTTTTTGATTGTTATTTTCATAAGTGAACAATGTAGTATTTTGCCTTTTTCTGTGAAATGGCAAGTCTGTCCCTAATTTCAGAGGCTATGATTCACAAAGACATGAGAACTATACTGTTGCATACAGTTCAGTTCTGGTGTTAAATAGAAACATCATGTTTGCAAAACGCTTTCCTTTTCATTTGTTTATTTTGGGATAGGGGTGATGGGGTGAGTTTTGGATTAGTGCAAGAAAATTGAATGCAATATTTACAAAAATATATATATATTTTTATAGATGGGGGAAGAATCATGTCTTTTTCTGTATGTGCATAATTTTGCTTCTGTTGAACAATTTTTTTTTTGTTCTTCAAAATTCTCTTCTGGAGATTTTATTCTGCAATATTTTGTGGCATTTTTAAACCTTTTTGGAAACAGAGTACTTCAGAGACATCTTAAGTGTCAACAGTCATTATAACTGAGACATCGAAAAGTAAAGAATATACTTGCTTCCTTGAGTTGTGCTAATTTTTTAATTACATTTTTAATTACAATTTACATTAATTTTAATTACATTTTACTTTTTTATTTTAAAATCTTAAATACCCAAGTATTATGTTGTTAAAAGGCATTGAGTCATTTTACTTATGGAGAAGAATTGAAATCTTATTTTTGTATTGTCTTTTACAGTTTTGCCTGGATTATATCAAAATACGCCTAGAAAGTCAAGAAGGTGAGTACTTGTTTCATTTTATGTTAATGCTGAATACATATTTTTTGAATGAAGTGACTTTACCAAAAGGAATTAACAGGTGAATCATAATGAAATGTCAATTCTGGTTTTTCTTCGTGTTTAATAAATTATATTCGGTGCTGGTAGTCATCAGAAAAAAATAATTATTATTAGAGTATAAATCTGAGCTGAGCTGCCTGGTGAATAAAAGCCAAAACAATTTTGCGTTATCTTTTCTATCTATTGACAGGAAGAAAATCCACAGATGGGAATTAGCAATTTGTGGCAAGCATGCAAACGGGCTTATTAGTTTTTCCCCCCTCAACTTAGTTGAAGAGCTGTGGTGATTGGCAGGGATCTTCATTAAAATGGTTAATAAAAACCACAGGCAAGAAAAACCTCCTGTGAAGCATGTTACCTTTTTATTACTTTGAGTTCTTCTGTTTCAAATGCATAAATAGGGAGTGAAAACTACACAGGTGTCTTACACCTTTCTTGAGTGTATCTCCCTTTAAACTTTTTTCTCTAGCGTATAGCTTGTATATTTCGTGCTACTGAAAGAAATACAGTGGCATTGTTTAGGAAATGGTGAGCTTACAATTATTTCTCTGTTTCCTTTGTTTAAAAATGTGGTCCTAGCTCAGTTTGCTTTTTGTTAGTTGTAAAAGATAGCCATTAGTTTTTGTAATTACTATCATATGCTAAATGCTGCCTTTCACAACCTGTAAAAATAAGTGTTGACTTTTCTCAGTCAGGTGATTGTTGCATCTAAGATACAGATGTATAGTTGCTACTGTTTTTTCATGCATTAACTGCATTAACATCACTCAAACTTACTAAAATTGGTAGAATGTGTCTATCAGGCATCTGCATGTGAAGGTATTTCAGTGTGACTTGATCCTTCAATAGCATAAAAATGGAGACTCATTAAATGCTGGGTTAATTGGAACATTTAGCACTTTTCCATCTTCTTTTTTTTTTTTGAGTTTTTCATCTGTAGGAGGATGGATGTATTCTTTGCTCCATTTCTGTTAAAGTAATCATACCATGGTTTGTTCTGATACAAGTTGGGGTCTTGAAATAAAAAAGACACCAAATATTTTGTTTTTCTTGAGGTTGATTATGTTGATCATGCTTTTTCAGGGAGAGGCAAATGTTTTGAACAGCTGTACGAGCAGCAGTAGTGTCCTGCCCTGAGTTTGATTTTTGTGTGTATAAACACATGTCAAATTCTCAAAATGCTCTCTACATCCTCTGTCAGTTTTCTGCAATTCCCAATTGGCGTTTCAAGGAAGCAGCTTTCTATTTTTAAAGAGTAAAATAACTTTTCACATTGTCTTCAGTGATAAGTACTGTTGTCTGTCATGTATCAGTGTTACAGGAAAACATTGTATACAGGTTGAATTGTTTATGGTGAAATATGCCTATATTAAGGTAAAAGAATGGATATAGGAGTGTTTTGGCAAGGGCCTTCTATCTGGACATAGTTAGAAGTGTGCCTTGGTTAAATGGGGTGAATCCAGTTTTAAGTTAGAATTGTGGGCTACCTAAGAAAGTTGGAAGTGAAATTAACTTCATTAAGGAATGTGTGTGTGTTGAGGAAAGAGAAAACTGAAGTATTACTACAGAGGAAGAGGTATTACAGGCCCAATCTTAAAAAGTTATTTTGTTGTTTGTTAAAAAGAGAAAGGAGAAGAGAATTCCTTACAGTCATTTATCCAGGGGGGCTCAGCAAGCTGGAAAAATGGGCTGATAGGAACCTCACCAAGTTCAACAAGGAGAAATGTAAAGACCGGCACATGGGGAGCAACAGCCCCAGGCACCACTTCATGCTGGGGGCCACCCAGCTGGAAAGCAGCATGGCAGAAACGGACCTGGGTGTCCTGGTGGACACCAAGTTGACCGTGAGACAGCAATGTGCCTTTGCAGCAAAGAAAGCTAATGGCATCCTGGGCTGCGTTAAGCAAAGTATTGCCAGACAGTAAAGAGGTGATCCTTCGCCTCAACTCAGCGCTGGTAAGGTCCCACCTGAAGTGGTGTGTCTAGTTCTGGGCTCCTCAGAACAAAAGAGACATGGACAGACTTAAGGGAGTCCAACATAGGGTCACCAAGATGATAAAAGGAGTGGAACATCTCTGCCATGAGAGAAGGCTGAGGGAGGATGCAGAGAGATTGGAGCCAGGCTCTTTTCAGTGGTGCCCAGTGCCAGGACAAGAGGCAGTGGGCACACACTGAAACACGAGAGGGTCAGGCAGCACTTCTGTTCTGTGAGAGTGACTGAGCCCTGGCACAGGTTGCCCAGAGAGGTAGTGCATAAGTTGTCCAGTCATCTAGAGTGGAATGTGGTTGCTGCACTCTGACGCAGAGCTGGGCTGCTGCTTCTCCAGCTAGTGGGGTAGGGGAAGGTTTAGAAGTAAAGGAGAGCTGCTGTGCTCAGCAGTAGCTGTAGGGGCCACCGCTTCCAGTCCTCACTGAATACTTCGGTGTGGGTAATGTTTGCTTCATTTGAGCTGCAGATTCCCTTTCTAGCCGGTACGGCAGCGTTAATTCAGTTGCCAGCATGAAGGGAGAATGTAGAGGGCTGCTGCTGGACAATGGATGCTCAAGTGCCTAAATAAGGATAAGAAAAGAGTTAAGATGCCCAGCACTAATAATTGAGCTGTTAATAATGGTAAGGTAGAAAGCAATTATGTCTTTAACAAAAAAAAAAAAAAAAAGGAATCTGCTTTTATGCAGATTGTTCAGGGTGATGCAAATTAAGCCTTTTAGGTTGTAACCATTTAGCTAATTTTTACTCACCATCTGTTGGGTCATAAAATAACAAGAAATTAAGAAAGGTCTTAGTTTATTCAGGAGTTCCCTGCTGTCTCTCTTCCCTTTTTATTTGGGAAGGAAGAGGAGAGGGACTTCATTGCACTCCTTGTCTATTAGAAGGAATTTATGTTGGTTCCATTTTTCCTTCCATCCTGCCTAGGTTTTGTTCCCTCTGTAAGGGGATATAGTTACTCGGGTAGAGCTTGCCATTAACCATGTGATAGAATGGTGGAAGCTGCCACTAACTAAAGCTTTAAGTGATTCCCATTAACCATTTTTCTGATCTAGAAAAAATTACTGGCTTAGAATTTGGTGAAGAAAAAAAGTTGAAGGAATTCTGACTTCCTGTATTTTTCCTTCAATTTTTTTAATTCAAAAAAAAAAAAAAACAACACAACATAAAATACTCAGTATGGCATTTGCAGCATCAGATGTGTTAAAAACATACTACATTGCTGCATTTCCCTTTTTTTTGTAATAGGTTGAGAGCAGGACTATTTTCATGGGCAATCAGATTATTTCTCTGCATGTATTTTATTCTTTTCATTTTAAAGTTATTTTTCATAAGGAAATTGGACAAAGATAAATATTTGAAGCAACTTTACAAACCTGTCATAAAATGTGTCATAGCAATATTTGCAAATTTAAATGATACTGGAGATACTGTTTTTCTGTGGAATAAGGACTAAATTGAAGTGGGTGAGAAGAAATTAAAACTTCATTTGAAAGTCAATGATCATGCTCTGAATTCTTGTTAAAATCCAGGGGGAAATTATAAAGGAAATCTATATATTTTGACTAGGTTTTGATATATTTTTCATGATTTTCTTATAGAATCGGACAGTGATACTCGAGAGATCAACCTGAAAACTTCAGAACTTACCAAATGTGAATGGTGTAGTGTAAGAAAATTGCCAGTAGTTTTTCTACAAACAGTACCATCAACCTGTAGTAGCCTAAGAGACCAGCTGAAAATGAGTAAAGATAATGTCTGGTACGAATGTAAAGGAGACAGTAAGTAAATCAATTTTAATCAACTATTTCTCTTTTTTATATGGGCATGTATTTGTATTACTATAACTTTTTTATATGGGCCTTCATATTTTTATGACTGCTTTTGGTATACTTACCTCTGCTTTATGTTCTCTTCTGCTTACAGGCCTCAGTTTGAGTAGAAACTTGTGTGGGTTTGTGTATTTTTATTTCCCCATATGATTGTAGTGATATTCTCATATAGACAAATACCTGCTTGCAAAATAAGTGGATTGTTTTCATCTATCTTTAAATTAATTTAATTTCAACATTGTTTTCCTCAAAGGTCTAGCATGTTAACATACACTCTATTTTTTAATTAGCTTACAGCCCTTTTTCCCCTTAAATAGCCTTTTCTTTAGGTTCATTTCTGTGGTTATTTATACTTGCACTCAGCTTAACACATGCATGATACGTTCAAATGGAGGAAGAATGCCTTCAACAATCTCATTATTGTGTGTTTCCAAGACAGAATACAGCTAGAATAGCCTCATCCACCTTTATAAAAGTAGGAATTGTAATACTCCTTACAGCTACAGAAGTAGTTAGAGAGCATTTAAGGGGATGCCAGAAACAATCCTGGTAGCAGGGATTTTGACAGCAGGCAAACACAGGTGTTCACAAGTGAACAAAGGAAAAGCTTCCTGAGGGTCCTGGGGAAGAAATCCTTCCCTTTCCACATCTCTCAGCCTTTCTCCTTCTACCACTGCAAGCCTTTTTTCCTCTGAAAGTATGGCTCTGAGCTAGTTTTTGCACCCAACTGCTTTATAGTCCTTGATATTTATGAATGCCTTATGATAACACAGTTGCTATTTGCTTTCCAAGCAATGTAATTACTTGAAGCCTGAATCTATAGCTGTGTAAGCAACATTGTGTAGGTGCCTAGTTCCCAAAACCCAGTTAGACATCTAAATTCTGTATGCAGTGAATTCAGAAGTAGACTGCTAAAGAACTATTTTCACACTAGGTAGCATGCTTAGTTAAGAATAGGAAAGGGTTGCGTGTATGTCTGAAACTCTTCTCTTACAGAACAGGTCCCTGCAGCTCTGAGTTAGCCTGCTACATGAGACTGGAATCTGCAGCCTGAATGTTAGTCCTATACCTGGGTGCCTAAGTCATTCTTCTTAGGGGCTTACTGCCTTTTTTATTTTTCAGATGATGTGAGGAGGTAGTATTTATACAATAGCTGATTGATCCAACTCATGTTCCCCAACTTCTGGTCAAGGTGTAGGCCAGGCTAGCCTGTTGAAGCCACTGTACCAAAAGAGCATGAGAGAGAGTGGGATGGTGTTTTGTTCCCATAATATTCACCTGGGGTAGAGAGGTTTTGGTTCCTTTACCTTATAGGGCCTGAAAGCAGGGTTATTCTCTTGTAGGTGATGAGATCCCTTCTTCTGCGGCAGGGGTTGAAGATTTTGATCAGAGGGACATTTTAAATTACTTTCTTTGTTAAGATTCATACTTTTTAAAAGGGAAAACTGGTTGCCAGTGAATCAAAGAACCTTAAGAGACTTCTGTTGCTATGGTAACCGAAATCTGATCAAAGAAAAATAAGTGTTTCTTTTGTGAAATCGCTATCCCAGGCTTTTGTACATTTTATGTACTCAAATCATGTGTCTAGAATAAGAAAGCATAATTTTATTAGAACTTTGTGCTAGTAATGTTCAGTGTACAGTTCTGTATCCACTATTGGAAAAAGCACTATGTGTATTTTTCCATCTAAGTCTTGAAAGACCCTCTCAAAAATACTCCTTTTATTTGTTTTGTTTTGTTTTCTTCTCAATTTATTTTTCTAAGCAGTGGTTTTAAGTTCTGTATCCCACTTGCATGCTACCCCCAGTGAAAGTAGATTTTTTTCCAACCTGTCACTATTTCTGAGAATCTGTTGTCTGATAGATCTGACATAGATGTCAGTGTTGGGTACCCTTGTAAGTATGATTGTTATGTCTATTTAACTAAAAGACAGGGCTTCTGGGCTTGCATGCTGTAATAACCTTAGTGTGTAAAATTTTCAAAAGCAGTACTGTGTTACAGCATGGCCTTCTGGATCAGGTAGGACCATGAATCTTACCCCCTGAATCATAGGGTCTCATATGCTGTTTCTCCTTTAATTAAGTATATGTTGTCTTGGTTCTGTCTGTCTCTCTCTCTCTCTCTCCATTCGTCTTTTGCAGTTCCATCTATCAGAAAGCAGGAGAAAAACAGGCAGAACATTTTCTAAAATAAAATATTGTATAGGGGTCTAAGTAGATGGGTAAATATTTAATATTTAAAAATACCTCTGAAATGACTCCATTTCTATTCTGTATATGTGTTTCATGCTCAGCCTCTGTCTTTTTGCAAACCATTCTTATAATAATCACAGAGGCCACAAAAGCCCACCTACATTCTTAAAATACTTCTTTTCCTAATACATTTCCATAGATGAATATATCTGTTGATTTTTGAGAGAGCTCCTCTAGACTTCTTACAGTGTTGACCTAGGAGAAGTTAGTGCATGCGGTTTCCCTGTATGGACAGGAAATTCTGCTGAATATGTGATTTCTGCAACTGTATTGGAATGGCAGCATAGGAACTGTAATCAGAAAAAGAAGTATTGTTGACGAAGTCTTATTGGCAGTACCCAGAGAAGGTATTCTAAATATTTTGCCTTTGCATTTAGTATGTGCTTTATGTACAAGGTATAATGCTTCATATTCCTAAAGGCAGAAGTTGAAAGTACACTTTTTGCAAATGCAGGTAGGAGGGATTGGTAGTTACTCCATCAGTCTGAGTAAGTGTGTATTGTCAGATGAAAGCATACATGTGTTGGCACATGGTTCTTTGAAATTTGTTTATAAATGTGACATTTTATTTTGTTACTAAATGAATAATTTATTCTCTGCTTTGTTTTAGGTCAAGAAGAACAGTATATAATTCTGATTTTTGAAACTGGCCTTGATCCTCATGCAAATTCAATATTTGAAAAAATAATTACCGACATTGGTATTAGAAATAATATTTCTGACTTCTTCGTGAGAATTTCCTTTGAAGAAGCCAATGGCAGGCTTGTTGCATTTACTAAGTGCTTGGAAGACAATGCTAAAGGAAGCCCTTCTCATAGGGAAAACAAAATAAAAAACGTAATTATTTTTTTTTGTTTTAGAACAAAGTCATTATGTTATTTGGATTAGAAATATACTAAAGATAGTGTGCTAGTCACTAAACAAACAAAAATCCTGACAACTTCTACTGGCTTTATAATGAGGATTCTCAGACTTGTCCATCATGGGGTGTTTACTTTGTTTATTAGTATGCTGGTCCACAAATGATTTAATCATTTAAAATGATTAAGGCATGAGGAGTTTATAGTGTAATTAGACAACATAATTGTTTCCAACTTCATGTACTCGTAAAATTTTGATGTTTCAAATGAGAAATTAAGTTGCAGTGCTGTAGTTGAATTTAATTAATGCTTTCTTTAAACAAAACTACCTCTTAAAGAATTTGAGAGTTTTGTGGTTCTGCAAAAAATGAGTACAGACGTTACTGTAACAAATGAACTAAGAAAGGAAAAGAAAATGGAAGTCCTCAAAAGCAGTGGATCTTACATCTATGGTTTTTCAAAGCTTTACTGTCTTTGATAAATTTGAGCACAATATACGATTTAATATTGACTTCATTCTTATAAGGTTGCTTCTGAGTCCAAAGTGCAGCAGCGAAATAAACAGTTATACTTTGATGATGAAGAAGAAATTGGAGAACCACATACAGTATTTATTGGTCCCATAGAAAAGTAAGATATTTTTCTTTGCCCTGTAACAATTTTCTGATTATTGTTATTATTAATATTTTGCATTTCATATTTATTATTAAATGTCTTTTTTGTTTCAGGTTGATAGTTTATCCACCTCCACCAGCTAAAGGTGGCATTTCTGTGACCAATGAAGACCTCCATTGTCTAAATGAAGGAGAATTTTTAAATGATGTTATTATTGATTTTTATTTAAAGTAAGTTTTTATTTCAGACCAGTTTTTAGTGTTCTTTTACCTTGAAACTTGAAAAATTCTCACATTAACGCTTCATAGGTCATTTGATAACACTTGGTCCCCAGCTACATTTAATTCTGATTTTAAGGATTGTTTTTTGTTTTTGCAATAAATTTTGGTTCATGTCCTATCCTGGTTTTGACGGTGACATTGTTCTCACTTGGAAAAAAAAGGTTCCCTAAAATCTCTGTATCTGAAGAGGAAATTGAACTAAAGAAGAAAAAATGCCTTTTTAAGTTCAGTTATTTTTTTCCCCAGAGTATTTGTGTTCCATAGAGTGTTCCTCATTTGTTTTGATTAACATAATACATAAATTAGTCTTTTGGTGTCACTGATGCCACAGATGTTAGAAGCATATTAAATTGTTACATGCCTGCTGTGTTTATGCCATGTGTTATATATTACACGTGTGTGTAGTTTTCAGTATATGGAAATACTTTAGAGGTGAAAAGAAAACTAGTGCACAAGTCTGGGGAGTGTTTGGAGAGTTAGTATCTCAATTAAAAAATACATATTAAATTAAATATCTCAATTTAAAAATACATATCTTTCCTATATACAAAACTCGTTGAAAAATTATTTACCTGACATAATATAAAAATAAACAAAACAGCAGCAGAACAACTTGTTGCTTGAGCATATCACTTAATACCTTTAAATACTGACACAGATACTGGATTAATGAGTTCCAGTGATTAGTTAGCACTGATACTGTAATAGCTATTTCAGTTTCATGAGAGGCTGCAACTATTGGGTGGTACTAGTGTTGGCAGAACTTTGTACTCATAAATACTTTGAATTAACACCTCTATGACCTTTTCATTTTGTTTTAAACTAATTAGGTATTTGGTACTTGAAAAACTAAAAAAGGAAGATGCTGATAGAATACATGTGTTCAGTTCATTCTTCTATAAACGCCTTAATCAAAGAGAAAGAAGAAATATTCATGAAACTTCAAACCTCTCGTAAGTTTGTTAATAAGTCTGTATTACCAAGAGCTGAATAGAAGGAAGATCACAAGAAAAGATGTGTTACAGAGATAAAATCCTTACTGACAGTATGATGCCAGCAGAACTCTAGGAAACATCCACACCTATATCAAATATAGAATATGTCTTAAAAATCCTAAGAAACTGTTAATGTGAAAATATATGGAAAGGCAGTCCTTCAATGAAAATAAATTACCCAACAAATCACATCTGGCTTTCTTCTTGCAGAATACAACAAAAACGACATGGGCGAGTAAAAACATGGACACGTCACGTTGACATTTTTGAGAAAGATTTCATTTTTGTTCCTATTAATGAAGCGTAAGTAACCATATCTTATTACCAGATATATATGTGCTAAAAGCTTAAGCTTTGTAGTTCTAAAATAGAAAGTTATGTTGTAGTGTGACTTGAAATTCAAAATGAAGAGAATAAACATCTCTTTATGGTGATAAAAACAAAATCTTAATGTGACACACTGTAGTAGCATAAGAAATATTTAGCAAAATAAAGACTAAGCAAAAATTACCTTGTCTGAATACTGTTTCCAGGTTTTTCTGTTTCTGTGGCATTCATTCTTCTAAACTGTTGTCAGTAACTTTTGAATTTGCTTGTTTTTGTCTTTACTTCTTCTAATTAGATCACTTTGGTATAGTTAACATCATCCTCTAGTTAAAATAAACCTATTGGACAAAAATATAATTTAAAATGTCTAAAGCCCTGAATTAAGGTTTTTTATTATTTTCCTTTATATCCCTTTGTCCTGATGTTTTCCTTGAGTAAGGAAGCAGACGGTTTGCATTGTAATAATTGTTAAGGATTGTTACTGATGCTTGCTTTCCTTGAAGTCAGCGCAAGTTTTCACAAACACATCTCTACATTTCATGAAATGAATCCAAGCGGTCCTTAAGCCAAAACGTTTAGGAAAGTTAAATTCCTGCATTTTAAATATGTTTAATAAAAATCCATTTTAAAAAAGGACAGACAGAATTGTAACTGAAGTTTTCATAGGCAAAACAAAATCTTATGCAAATTCAAATAATATTTTTTTTAATTAAAAGCTCTTCAAAGAAACTTACCTAAATACCATGCTGTTGTGCAGTGGGAGGAAAAATTTCTAAATTTTGAGGTCAAGTTTAAAGAGGCATTTTTGATGTAACTCACCATAGATCTTTCTTTGTTATAAAATCCCAAGTAAATCTCTTAGAAAGCTGTTCACAAACACTGAGCTTGAATTTTGAGATGCTATGACTTCTGTACAGCAATGCTGCTATGACTTCTGTACATCTTTACATGATGAAAATGACTAGAGATATGACATTCCTCCTATCTTCTCTAAGTTTAATCCTTACCACCTCTCCCTCTGAAGCTTTAAGTACCAGAAATTTGAAGGGTCTGTCATTTAAATTTTAGTTGCCTTAGAGTTTATTATATATTTTCATTCCCATCTTCCTCTCATGTCAGTCACAGGATTGTACTTTGGAGTAGGTTGGTCTCATGGACTCACCTGGTAGTGGTTTGAGCACAACAGATGTACTCTTGGAGTACATCTTTAGGGTTAGTTGCATCTGGAAATGATCCTGTTCACACATTTTGGAGCTATCTTGCACTGTCAACTGAAACTTGGTTATGTGATGACAATAAGGACATTTGTTTCAAAAGCAGTTTCCTGATCCAAACTGAAGTGCTAATAAAAATGGACTGCAAGAACATTGCAGAGCATAAAAAAACAAACATGGATATGAGAAAGTGGTGTTCTTGTGTTTTTGTTCTGATTTTGACATGCCTCCTGGTAACAAAAGCTTAAATCTTCCATATTATTTTTTAAATTTTAATTTATTCTTACTAGCAGCTACTATTTTTCTTGGAAGCACCTTGCTACCTTATCACCTCTCAAACATGTCACTTCCCCATCCCCAAAACTCTGCATGCAGTTTTGAGGAAAAAAATGCCAAACTTTTCTTGGGGAGGGAGCTGATTTAGGAAAGAAACAATGATTCAGCAGTGAAATACTTCCTTCATGGATGACTGTTAATTGGTATTGCAGGATAGAGAAATAGTCAGGGAGCTGTTTGGGACTGGAAACAAAAAGCAGCAAGTATGAAGGTTTCTAGGCATCTATCCTAATAGCAGAGCTCTTCACTTGATAAGTTTTGTCTCCTTTCATATATTGCCATGACACAGAAGAATAGCAATATTTTACTAGGCTACTGTATATTTGACTGCTCTTTTCCTTATCTTATTGTGCTTCAAAGCTGCTCTAGAGTAGAGAGCTGGAATCACCTTAGTTTTCAGGTCAAAAAATATTTCAAGATTTCATTAAAGCTTGTAACTTTATTGCAAACGTCTTTCTTCGATATATAGCTATTTATGTTGAATTGACTTGTGAATCCCGTTTTATCTTTATTTACTTAAATACCACTTCAGGTGCATCATAGCTTCTCTGATACAGAACATTTTATTTTTAAAATTAAACATACTGGTAACAAAAGAGGCAATAAATAGCAGTGTTGGTTTTTGCTTCTTCTAGGTTTCTGTAGTTTAAGTGGCAAAATACTTAATATGAAGGATTTCTGATCTGGTTAGCAAATGTGGTATAGACCCTCTTTGTGTAAGTTACAGTCTCATGTAGCATTCTGTTGCTGTGTATATAACGTGTAATAAAATACATTGCTCATGGACTTTATCTATTAATAGGACTGTGAAACCTTGCTTTTGTGTAAAACCACAAAAATGTTGCAAAACAACATTTTAATACACTTGTGCTGTTGATTTGTAGTTGCATTCTTAGTCTTCAGTCTTTCAGATCTGCATGCCTTAAGATGAAGGCTGTGGGCAGGGACCTAAGGTCTGTGCTAAGCTGCAGGTTTTTCAGAAGCTCCCTTGTGTGATTTCTTTTGTGTTAGACAATTTCCCTGTGCTTCTCTTCCTCGCTTGCAAAATGAGGACTATCACACGTTGTGTTGGCACAAATGGACATGTTCAGATGCATGTTCAGTAGAATAAAACTTCCAGCTGCTGGGTGGTTAGCTGCCTAGTTTTTTTTTTTTTTTTGGTTTGTTTTTATTTTGTAATCCAGTTATTGCCTCATAGCTTTCAGGGATTAACAAATACACCAGGAGCACAGAGAATCAGAGATGGAGAGCCAGTGGTGTGCAGAGAGCAAAGCATGTGCCATTCCATGTATTTTTGGACAACCATGTTTTCAGAATTCATTCAACATGCCTTTGCCAGGACATCTGTATGTGCAACCTAATCTGGTTTAATAATTCTTCCATCAGTTCGTTCCTTGTCTTGATAGACTGTGATTGTGTAACTCACATACAGCCTTTATTGTGAGTGTGCTTTGGCTAGGGTAGTTGTCTAGTGTCTCCCAGTGTTTGTGACTAAATGCGTTGCAGCACTGCAGGTATTTTTTCAGGATTTTGTGACCTGTTTTAATGCTGGTAACTAGTCCTTGCAAACAGAACTTTTTCTGAGTGATACAACATCTCATCAAAGGTACGGAAGAGTTTCATTGCTTCCAGTGAAAGGTCTGCATCCATTACCATTCATAAACTGTCTCAAACTTGAATTTGTGGTAAATTAGTCAGTGGTTGAGAACCAATCTCAGCTTCTTTTTCTTCTTTGTGTCTTGAATTGAGTAGTCCATGGGACAAGTTATTCTAGGATTTGAGAAAACTTGAGAGACTCTCTCACATCATAGGAATGCTGCTAATGGTTCCTCTTGATAGTGTTTCTCTTGTGCTACTTAGAACAATGTTTTCTTTCTTTTAGGACATGGCTGTTTATTCTGGCATTTGTTTTAAGAGAGCGTGATAGAAATGTTTTTTTTTTTTTTTTTTTTTTTGGAGTTGCTTAACTTCAGCATCTACTTCTAGAAAGTCTTTTAGACTCTCCCACAACCATTAGCTTCAAGGAATGGGGGTTCACCTGAGAAGTTCAAAGAATTGCACTAAGTGGAGGTGGCCAGGATGAATCTAGGGGAGAAATAATTTAAGAACAGAATGGCTGACCATCAGTATTTTTGGGAGTGTATTTTTGCTCAAGTCTCCAGTGGAAATAACTTGTTCCTTTAAAAGTTGCAAGCTATTTTATTTTCAAATCCAGGTTAATTTACTACTCTCTTTACGTAACTGGTACATAAAGCATATATTACAATAGGATATACCCAAATTCCAAGGTTTGGCAATACTTAATAAATTCATTTTCTAGGTGTGGTGAATCATTCAAGACAAAATGCCTCAATACTTCCCATATTGCTTTCAAAAGCTGTTTACTTGAACTGCCATTGACTTCTGATGGAATTTAGACTTCATAATCATCTAACTAATTTTTTAATAGATCAGATGTGTGCTTTAGCTACTGCTTTTTCATTTTTCTAAAGCATATTGAAACCTGGCTTCATCTGTGTAATACGTAGCTCGGTTCTGTTTTGTTATGTGCTACAGGAAATTAGAGGACCTTCAGAACATTTCTAAATAGGGTCAGTATATATTTACTTGCAATGCCACAAAATACCTGAATTACCTGCTATTTCATTTCTGATGGAGTGGCAAATAAGTCAGGTCTGAAGTGGCAGGAAGATAAGGAAGAAGCTGGGTCAAAACGTAACTATCTTCATTTGGTTTGGGGGATATGACTTTTTTGATCCTGAAAGGGTTAGAGTGTCAATTTTCTTCCGTATAGTTGTGTGAAGGGTGAGTGAGTAAGAAGACATCAGTGTTGTGGTTATAGCATTACATGCATTCTTTTCCCCACTTTTTTCTTCACTGGTGGCAGGATTGTTTTTAAAAATGGGAAGTGTCATATAAAATTAGAAGATCTCACAGGTGGAAGAATTTGGGCAACTCAGTTGTACCATTGGTCTAACCACTTTTACTGTCAGTGGTGAATTTCTAGAAAACTTTATACAGTCATAAAACATGGACTCTACAATCTCTAATTAATGCTGTGACAAAGAAAACATTCAAAAAGAATTAAGCTTTAATTCAAAGGAGGAGAAGGATGTATAAACTGTCAACAAATGGACATAATATTTAGACAGCACCTGTTCTCAACTAACTGCATGTTAATACATTTGTTGGTGACTGCTGGCATGGAATGATCCTCCCTTTAAAGAAAACTGAATGTTCAAGTAAAACCTGCACAGGAAAAGTGAACAGCTATTGCAGTCTGTTGGTTATGGGGAACAGGTTTCAGTTTTGTGTGCATGTATGTGCTCAGTGTTTTTGTTTGCTTTTACCGACTTCAGGTTTAACACTGAATAATAATGTAATTGCAAGCTATTAATGTATTTTTTCCTTTGCAGTGCCCACTGGTTTTTGGCTGTCATCTGTTTTCCTGGTTTAGAAAAACCCAAATATGAACCAAATCCTCACTATCATGAAAGTGCTGCAACGCAGATAAAATCTTCCTCTTCAGATGGAGAAAGCAACACACCATCACCTTTGCCAAATGAGTTTGATACGCAAAACTCGCCTTCCAAGTCCGCAACAAAGAAGACATTGACCAAAAAGTATAATACAGCTTTAATTGACCCAAACACTGAAACAGAGGACAGCGAGTCTTCGTGTTGTAGAAGAAGTCCTTGTAGGGGAAAAAGTGGTTTCAAAAAACTAAGTCAAATAGACAGTGATGTGGAAGAACCTAACACTGTGGAATCAGCATGCCATAAACTTGACCATAGGACTCCAGATGAAAACGGTATACAGGGTGAATTCACAACTGCTAGCCAATCTATGGGTATGTAATTGTAAAAACACACATTTTAATGTACATTTGGAAGCTTCACATCTGTTACTACATTTGCAATTGTGTAAACATTGAAAGTTGAGTAGTTTGTGGCTCGAATTTGAAGGCTGGCAATGTAAGTAATTTACAGCCATTGTGTAAGAAGTTTTTGTGTTCATCTCTCATCACATAAGAGAAAACAGTTTACCCAAATCTGATGAATTTGTCAGTCGCATTATGCTTTCCCACACAAAGTCATTTTCTGAATGTCACTTAATTTGTATCAGATGAGACTGGAATTATTAGGGAAATAATTGTAGTTGCTGATCCTTTGGCTATGAATCCTCATAATGTATATGCATGGGGCAGCTGAATTAAGATCATGAGGAACTTTAATTCCATTGTCTTCTAGAGTTTGAGGTTTCACTTCAACAAGTTCTTGAATGTTCTGTTGGAAGGCATTTAAATGACTGAGAAGAAAACAACCAAAAAAAATCAGTCATGTGGTTTCCGTGTTACATTTAGAGAGGCTTCCTCCATGCATCACTTTTGTGGAGGCTGATACCAGTAGTTTTAGTCATCTGGAATAGCATTTGTACAAAAGTGAACAAAGGAGCTGACATAATTCTGAAGACAAATGAAGGAATTGGGAAAAGATTGTTTTCTCTGCTCACAATTTGTTTTCCCTTGAGGCATAGAGTACAAAACAGCTGGTCGTGAGAAAACTTCTGTGTTAGGCACTGATAACGTTCCTACTGACTTAATTTACACGTAGTAAATAATTGTGTAGTTTATGGTACAAGGTCTGAAAAGACTATTAATCAAATGGTCTAATCTGTATACTGCAGGCCATTGCATCCAGTATCTTTGGGTGTAAACCATTTCCCACTTTCTAGTCTAAATTTATTCTTGGCTAGTTTATTCTTCTTTTGTGGTAACATTGTCACTACTAGCAGCTCTGTTTTTCTTCTTACAGGGAGGGAGGTGGGGAGTTGTTCTTTGGATTGATTTTTTTTCATTCTGTACATGATAATCGCAGTCTGATATTGCTGCTATATATGGTCTCACCCGTCTTGGATGCTAGCATTGTTTCTTGTCTGTAATTAGTGAGGACATTCTTTATGGAATATATTTTTGCTAGGATAGCATTTCTTTCTTTTTAATGGCTGCATTGTGTTGGTGGCTGGCTGATGGTCATTCTGGCAAAAACTGAAACACTCGGACTTCGTTGCTCAGCTATGGCAGATGATGCACCCTGTGATCAGTGCAGATGTTCATAATGGTCCAAGCCCAGGTTTAAGAGAGATTGAATTTGAAATTGACACTACAGCAATGAAATGTAGATGCACTACAAACCTGAACTCCCATTCCAATCAGATGAAAGATGGGGATGCAGGCCTTCAATATTCTGCTCAGTCTTCAGGTGTTGCTCTAGAAGGCTATGGGTCTTAACTCTTGACTGCCAAAGCTATGTGAAAGATATCTGAAGATATATCAAAAGGCAGCAGCTGCCTCTTTCATAGTTTAGTCAGTGAACTATAAGTGAGTTGTTGAGTTGCTCTCTGCTCTGATTAAAGTCTCCCCTACGTATTCTGAGACCCTAGGTGCCTACTATACATGGGAGCTTAAATATAGATGTCTTGATCTCAAACTAATTTGTGGTGTTGGACTTGTGTATTAGTAGAAGTTGATGCCAAAATAACTTTGAAGAGATCATCCAAAATACATATTTTTTATTACTGAACTAATCCCCCACTTCTGTTGTAGGAAGGTCATCCAGTTCTTCTTGCATGATCTGTGATTATTCTTGATACCGATTCTTATTTTTTAGGACTGTCAGCAGTAAGCCACGCTAATGTGGCCTACTTTCTGGGCTGAGGTCTTTTCAAAGACATCAAATAAGATTAATTTCCAAGTTCGTCCCTATGGAAATTCACTGGTAACCTAATTCCAGACCGTTAGTTCAACTTCAAATGCACATCTTCTCTGACTTTCTCAGCTAGTTCTTTGCCCTATTTACTGTTCTTATAGAAAAATCCTGGGTTGCTTTAGTAACTTAAAGGTCTTTCAGTGACACCAGAAGCAACATTTTCATTTTTGTGTTTGTTTAGATGTATTATACAGCCCTTTCCTAAGAAATGTTTTCTTAGGAAGTTACCAAGTTCTGCTGGTACAAGTTAGACATTTATCATTTATTTTCACATAGTTAATTACTTTTCCCTTCAAAAGCTGTTCTGAAGACTTCCATGGTAGTATAGAAGGACTAAAGAGCCTGTAGCTGTGTCTGCATCCTTCACAAGCTTAGCTATAATATTAGTTGTTCTTTTTATTTTCTGATAGTTTCCCACGTAGGGAGTGAATTTGCAGATACATTCTTTTTATGTAGCAAACAGTGAAGTTTCACAAACATTTCTGATCTGTTGCTCCCAAAGAGCTGATCCTGCATTTTGCCCTCCCTAGCAGCATGTTCCCAATTTGCCTTTTACCAGCAGAAGTCATCATAAAACTGCACAGCAAATCTGATCAAGGAACTGATTCAAATTAAAAATACTAAGCCTTTGGCTGACTTTCTCAGTCTGGTCCACTGTGTGTGGATGTATTTTGTGTCAAAGGCAAAGAGAACTACCTAGGGGACAGAATGAGACTTCCTCTTTTGGTAGCAGGACCAATTATTGTTGTAAAGGCCTCATAGAACTACAGTGGTAATTTCATGGTGTATTTTAGTCTAGGATATTAGAACTTCCTAAGCGTTTCACAAAATAAGGAATAATCTTTGCTGTATTACTTAGAAGAAACTTTTCCCTTTGGATTTATTACTTACATGAATAAAATACTGCTTGTCAGCTGTAGAGCAGTTATTGTGAGCAACTCTTAGAAAATCTCAGGTACTTAAAATCAGTTTAGTCTTCAATGATGATGTAGCATTTGATGTTTAAATATATTACTGTCTGTGATTGATACAGATGGATTGCACAAAATCAGGCTAAACTACAGTGAAGACTCAGCTGATGGCAGTAAACTAAATGAAGATGAGTTAATAGATTTTTCTGAAGACCAAGATAACCAGGTAAAGTATTTGGTAACTTTATCTGGGAAATGCAGACTGCTGTGTTTCATTTTCAATGGGTAGTTTAAAAGCTTTTATACACATTGTAAATGTGCATTGTCTAAAGCTAATTATCTTTACAAATGTCAAATCCAAAGCACTGTTTACCTTACAAAAATTTGGAAACTAGCAAACAGGAGAGGATTGAACATTTGTTCATTATAACTGTTCAATAGGAAGCTGCTGTTCTGATCCTGCATTTAATGTTGTGTGGGTCTTGTGCATTATGACAATATTATACAATGATTTTAGTGTAAACTCTGAAAGTCAGCATCTCTCTCTAATCTCCCTAACCTCCATGTTTACCTAGTAGACCCAAGAGCAAGTTACTCTTATTGTAGCTACATTTTTTGGTGTAAACAGATGCATTTATAAATAGGTGTTAACTCTTCTGCTTTTAGTCATTGTTTTTCGTAGTCACATTTAAACAATGTGGGTTTATAATCAAGTAGTGTTCTTCAAGTTCAAGACTTTTAGATAGCAGAGATGTGGGAAGTCTCTGATCATTTGTTATCCTTCATTGATTCACTTCTGAGTATAAGAGCATAATTTCATACCCCTGTTGCTTCTTCAGTGTAAGTTCAGTGTGAGCAAGTTAGAAGTTAAACAGTTGCTCTTCTTAATTGGCCTTCCTGTGTTCCTTGTTCCGGGTATATGACTCTAAGTTGTCTGAAACAAAGGATCAAAGGCTTTCAAATGTACAGTCCAGAATTTATCTTTTTTTCACCTTAGAGTCCAGACAAAGCAGTCATTTTGCAAAGTCTTCAGCTATTTGTGATGTCTTCCAAATAGTGTGTGTGTGTGTGTGTGTATGTGTGCACATAAAAACTGTCACTTTTTGTTGAAACCTAACTATGCTTTCAGACTCAACCCACCTGCTGTCATGTCACTTCCCCAAATAACTAGTCTTTGATTCTATCCCGATGAAGTGCCTTTCTGTACTTGGTAGTAGAAGGCAGTGAAGAAAGCTCATGGTCACCTGTGTTCCTTGAGGGGAGGAAAAGATGCCAAGTTCCTCGCTTGCAGTGTAGCTTAGAACTTGGCTCACGCCGAAGCTGTTACTGATATCTTCTAGAAGACACAAAGCAAGTATAGAAATGGTAGACCATGATAGGCTGTGTACCTTCATGTCTGCCAAAAATGATGTTGAGGCTGCAGCAGAAGCAGGTATATTAGGAACTAGGTAAAAGACACGATAAAATCTTAATGGTGTAACAGGAGGATTTTAGTCATAGGATCCTGTGTGTTAGTACACACATGCACAAATCATGCTGATAACCTGGTTCCTGATTTTGGAAAGCATATCTTTCCCTGTAATGCAGTGGTCTGGGGTAGTAATAGTGAACTCCACAGCCAGGTGAGAAATCATGGAACACTGGTTTCCTTTTAGGTACAAGAACTTAGTGTTCTCGTTGATCAATCTTCCATATCCTTCATAGCAATCAATACTGAAATCAGAAGGTTAAAGAATATTCCCAGGTTTGTGGTGTGTCAGTTTTTCAATATGTAAAATCATGTCAATTTACCTTTAGATTTCCCTTGCTCAAAGAATCAAGTTGGTGGATTCTGGAGTAAGGATCAAGCTTTCTTCCTGAGTTCATTGCAGATTTTGCAGATATTGTCCCATTTCCTCTAGAAGATAACATGGATGAAATTGCTGAAGAAGTTCCTAGTAATCAGTTGGAAGGGACAATACAATCTGGTTTATAACCTGCAGGGGGATGCATCTCTTTTAGTCCAGAAACACTTAGAAAACATCAGTTGTGGTTGTTTGTTTGTTTGTTTTGTTTGTTGTTTTTCTTGTTTCAGTGGTCATTACATACAACAGCACCATTCACTCTGTATATTTTCAGCATAGATTTGAGAAACTGTGAGACTAAAAGTTGGTAATACAAACCATAAATGGTGTAGGTGAAAGCTAACACTTTATTAAACTTGATGTTATTGGTCTTGAATAAAAATAGAAAGTATAGCAATAATTCCTCTTGCATCTATTTAAAAACGTTAGCTTTTAAACGCCTGTAAACATGTTGCTTTTGTAGGAAGACAGTAGTGATGATGGTGGCCTTTTAGATGATAACTGTAATTCAGAAATGGGACAGTGGCACCTGAAGCCTACTATCTGCAAACAGTAAGTAGTGAAACAGTTGAAATAGATATTAATACAGTTTGAGAAATGAAAATTTCATGAAAGTGTATGAAATTTTAAGACAGTAATTGTGGGAAATGGTCATACATGTTTCTTCAAACAGTTTAGCCTGCATGTATTTGTGTTTGAGGGAGCCTTCTATACTCTGTAGTATCATCATCTTCAGTAAACTGAAAATTTAGCAAATTAAACTACTGGTAAAATAATACCTTGTTGCTTTCTGTTAAGTCTCTGTACTTCAAGTAACAGTAGATTGTTTCTTCAAATAAGGCTGTATGTTCATATCTTGTGCTTAGATTCCTACAGAAAGAAGGTTGCAGAAGCACGTTTAAATGTATCCTTTTATATTAAAAGGCAGAATAATTTATTCAAATTAAAAATGTAGTTAAGTTAATACTAAATGAAACCTTTGTGGTCAGTCAAATTATTACAGGAAAATGGGATCTTTTTAACTGCTTCCGTGCCTGATTTAAATGTATTTGAGTTGTTTTTTTTATTGTCTTTCCTTTTTTCTTGGTTAATCTTCTTTTCTCTAATGAGAATGCTTCACAGCATTGAGTTCAGCTACAGGGTCTTTCATCTACTTTTTTCTTAACCTGTTTTTCATTTGAAATATCTTTAAAATGTTTTTGGATTTTGGAAACACAGAAGTGATTTATTAATGAACATTGACTGCAGTTACCTGCATTTTGGTGTGACCAGAAATGTTATTCCAAGTCCAGAAATATTGTCACTAGTATTGTTGTCTTCAGAGTTTTCTTTGTTTTTTACCACATTTTAATTTGTTTATCCATTCTCATATTTTTTCTTTGTGAATGTAATGCTAACCAGAAGGGTAATGGTTTTCATAAGTGGTTTTTCTTACGGTGCGGGATAAAATTATGTATGTATACATTATATGAAATATGTAGGTAGTATCCTCGATGCATTGTCATGAAGGTGTAAAAATCCATCGGTACTGCGAGTATTAGGAATATTTGGTAGTGCTATGAGCTTCTGATTATAGCTTAAATTTTTCTCATGCTGATGATAGATTATCTGTACGTAATACTTCTCTCCAGTCATTATTTTAATCTGAGTATGAAACTTAGTAAGATTTTTGACACAGGTATCAAAAATCATTAAGGGCACTTGAAACTATGATAACAATGAAGTATTAAAATTATTTCTGTATGAGAAAGGAAATTCAATTCTACTCCTCCCTTCCAAAACCAAAAAAGGAATGGATTCTGTGTTTTGAGAGTATTGCTTATTTAAATAATAGCTTTCTTTCAATCAAAAATAAAAGCAAGTATAAATTAAAGCAATCATTGTTGAAGTAATAATATGCTTGTGCCTTAAAAGTTGTGTACATGTAAGTTAATGTACACATGCAAACAAACCTGTTTATAAATTCATGCATATAATTAGCCTGAATTTACTAGTTTCCAGTTACAAAGAACATCTTGTGTGAATGCATGTGTGTATTATTATTAAGGGAAAAAAAAAAAAAGCAGAGCTTTGTGTAAAGTAGTCTGTGTCTTACCTGTCCCTCAAAATACACTGTACATCTTTCTAATGCTGAGATTCTGAAATCTGGAATGATTGGCTCCAATGGATAAATCCAGCTGTTGCATATAAGGCAGCTGATATAATTGTTACATTTATAGTTCCTGCTAAGACTGTAGCCTCTAGATTGAATGATAGATTTCAGATTCAGCAGTTGGGACCACTTCTCAAACATACAAATCTAGTATATTTTTAGGTGCTGTGGACTGCCCTATCTGTCCTCCAGATGCTTCTCCAGGAGGATGTTTGTGGGTTCTGTGCCTTACTTCCCAGTCTCTTGCAGGTGTCCCAGATACCTTGTTCATTTAAAATAGCACTAGACACCTGAGGGGCTTTTAGGTAACGAGATTCTGCCTGTAACAAATGGTATCAGTCTGATAGAATGCACTTAGAAACTATAGTACTGGAGTTCTCTGTACTTAGTGTGTGGTTAAAGATAACATTGTGTTTAGCTATCCCAGTTAGGGGATTATAGCAGCACTGGTAAAATTGTATAATATTGATCTACTTTTGTTCAAAGTCATCCCACAAATCACTAGCTTTGTAATGTATTTTCTAAGCTGTTGTAAAAGACTCTGTACTTTAAAATTATGCTCTCTTACAGGCCCTGCATTTTACTTATGGACTCCCTGAGAGGCCCTTCACGGTCAAATGTTGTGAAAACACTAAGGGAGTAAGTTTCATAACTGTAATTTTTGCAAAATTCTGCAAGTGAAAAACAAAGTTTTAATTTTCACGGTCTTTTATTGTAGATATTTAGAAGTAGAATGGGAAGTCAGGAAGGGCAATAAAAGAAGCTTTTCCAAAGAAGTCATGAAAGGTTCCAACCCAAAAGTGCCACAACAGAACAACTTCAGTGATTGTGGAGTGTACATATTGCAGTATGTGGAGAGCTTTTTTGAGGTATGTATACCTATTTGCGTAACTATTTGTTTTGTCTTCTGCAGCGATCAAGTATGTGCTGCAATTATAAAAGGCTCTTTAAGCTTTTACAGCTATTTATTAGATGATGCATTAGAAACAAATGTATATGTTCTCATAGATAATAATGAATACTTCCCGGAAAATAAACTAATGGCCAATATTTTAATATCTGGTACACATGTGTACCAGATACTGGAAGCCATGGAATTTTCTGAGAAATTACTGAGAAAATACTTTCAGTCTTTGTGTTGTTACAGTGCATGGCCTTTAAAATTACCCGGTAAGAGTTCAAATTTGAGTTCAAAATATAAACCAAAGATGTGGTACTAAAAGCTTGTTCTTTTCCCCATAAGAAGTGGCTGTGAATAAATTCATTCATATAACACAGCTAGTTTAGACTTTTGTAGCTTTCTTTATAACATGTAAGTAAAATCATTACAGCTAGAGGCCAAATCATAATTCCATTGAAGAAAATTATTGAACTTTTATCTCCTGTGACTGTCTTGGCCTTTGAGTTAAAGTACCTTTCTGAAGGGGAGGGTGGAACACCCTCAGGTCTGGGTTGCCAGGAGAAATGGTCAAGTGAGGTGTTGCTTGTATGGTACGTTATCTACACAGTCTGGAGTGCTTTAGAGCACTGTTCCTGAGGTGTCCTTTAACTGCCCCTTTCCCGAGAAAGCTGGTGATTCCTTCTCCATTGCTCAACCCTCCCCTCGTTCATACCTTATGTGATAGCAGCGAGGCTTTAGAAGAGTGTACTCATGTAAAACCAGGGCCAAACATTCAATGTGCCTTATAACACTTTTCATTAATTAATTAGCTTTTTGCTTTTCAAAGCTTAGAACCACCCTAGAGAGCTTTCTGTTCTGTACACGGGGAGTGTGGAGCAGCCAAGTTTCAAGGACCTTGGTTCTTGCCAAGTGCCCGCAGAATTATGGCAGGCTGGATCTCTGGTCTCGGCCGGCCCCACAGCTTTGCCTGCCAGGGAGCAGGAGTAGGGCATAGATGTGTTCGGTAGGAAATTGCAGGGTATTCTCAGAGGTGACGCTACTGGGAAAGTAAAACCTGTTCTAGTGGCACAGTACTAGAATATCTTACAGCTATTGAACTAATCCATTTCAGCTGCTAATGTGTCTGAAAGATGCTCCCAAGTCTCAGTTGTCCTGGCAGCTGTACTAGCTGACCTGGAGCGTACGGTTAGTTGGATGTGCGGGGGCTATTCAGTCACATCTTCTACTTTGTGGGTTTATTTCAAGCGTCTTCTTTTAAGCATTAAAGCCGTGACGTGTAGGTCTTTTTTAAAACCAAGTCTTGCTTGACGAGGTATCTGGCGTAACAGGACGGCGGGTGCCTGCTGGGCCCCATCGGCTCGGCCACCGGAGGGCGTCTGGGGCCGCGGCCGGGCCGCCGGCATGGCCGCCCCTGGCTCTCCCTGTGGTGATGGGGGCAGGCAGGAGGGGTTCGCTGAGAGAAAGCGCCGTGCCGCAGGCTGTGTTGTTGGGCCGGGGCGCAGTGGTTGTGCCTCACCTAGTTCTCCGGGTGAGTGACCTCTGGCAGGGAAACAGGAGGTAAGCACACAGAAAGGGCCGGCGGGCAGCCAGGTGCTCTTCACAGGCCCCGCTTTTACGGGCGGAATGTAAAACTCAGTTTCCTGGTTTGTCATGGTCCTACAGGTATTTAGAAGAACAGGACTAGAGCTCATGAGGAATCTGGTCTTGATTCTAGCTACCCTTTTTTTTCAAAAGAAAAAAAAACAAAAGACCTTGTATCTTTTATCTATTTATCTTTTACCTCTTAATTAGTACGATGTCTATTGCACAAATGAATTCCAAATACTTTGCCTACACAATACAGTAGTCTGAATAGATTATTGGGACACTCCTGTAATCAGATCTGTGGTGTGGATGCATGACATTCATACCAAAACTTAATTTATTTGACGTTAATTCTACACGTGCAAAAGATATAAATGGTAGAAATTTTGTTTCATGCTGAGGGATGAAGTGGGGAAGAATGCACATTTTCCACTACAGTTCTCCCCAGTCTTTTTTAACTCCCTACTGTAATATCCAAATCAACTTGCTTTTCAGAATCCCATTCTGAGTTTTGAGCTACCAATGAACTTAACAGACTGGTTTCCACGCCCAAGAATGAAAACCAAAAGAGAAGAAATACGAAATATAATTCTGAAGCTGCAGGAACAGCAGAGCAAAGACAAGAAGGGACAAAAGGACCCAAGTTCAGCAGAAAGATCTTTGCAGGAAAAAACAGAACAACTTATCAACAGCGGCTCAGACTGAATGTTGTATCTGTTGCATGTTAGCTCCACAATCAAAACTGAAATATACATTTTGTCTGCCCAGACTAAAGATTTGGCGTATTCTCTGCTCAAAGTTACTTGGGAATGTTCAATGCCTGTATAAATGTGTGTCATAAAAAGATTTAATTCCCACAAAGATGTGTATTAAGTAAGCAAGTCTGTACATATGTTAATGAGGCCAACTTTTTCAGCATTTGTAATTACTTTTTTTCCACTTGGTAGGGAGCTTTTGTTATGTATTTCTGTTAATAGAACTTGAATAGCAACTTCTAAACATAAAGCAAATAAAGAAAATATTTATAGGATAAAATGGTTAACTTTTTCTTTTTCAGTAAAGCTGTAATGTTACAGGCTTAAGTAACACATAGGGAATGATTTGGTAGTAAGATACTTAATTCATATTTTGACCCTATTTAGTTGCCCTTTACAAGATTATTCTGCTTGCGCTACAAACAATAATATGGGTAAGTGTCTCAGTGTACCATGGCCTCAGAGAGGGTGATTCCCATCCTCACAGTATCTAAGTGTAGGCAGTGTAATAGTTAATAGGACTGCTTCAGATTTGGGGTTTTAAAAGATACGCATTGCAATTAAAATTCCACACTTGCTTTAGTGGGACGGGCTAGAGAAAGGAGGAGAATGCTCTTTGACCAGAGATTACTATTCAAGCAGTATTATAAAAGTGGTTTCAATGAAGTGATCTTGAGTGATACTATTAAATCATATTTTGTGGATCCCAATTGTTGTACAGGTGTATTTTGAGACTTTCTTCATTATAAAATTGTATTTTGGTAAGTGTACTTGGAATAGCAGATTGCCCACATTACATTTTCTATGTTACAATTCTGAATGTTACATTCATATGTGCTTTATCTAAGTAATGAACATTTAAAAAAAGTGTATGATTACTATTTTTTGTAATATCCATGCAAAAAAAAAAGAAAAAACCAACAAAATATCAGTGTTCATTGCTTGCTTGTTTGTTCTTGGCTTTAGGTAGCATCAGACTAATGCTGGGATTTGTTTGGGTATTTCCAATGTATTTTGATTTTTAAAATAGTTTAAAATGCCATTGTTGCTTACAGTGCAAGCATCCTTGTTAGAAAGGCTTTGGTATTCAAATGAGAAAAATAAGAAATGGTTTTTGCAAGGGTGTTTATATATATATATCCAGTCCACTACTAGTATGGATATCTTTGAAGGGATCCAGAAGCTGTCTCTTCCCAGAAGTCTCTCAGGGGACAAAGGGGATTTTCTGTCCCTCCTTGCAGATGGTATTTTCTTGCCTGTTTTTTTTTTTTTTTTTTTTTTTTCTACTGGGATTGTAATTTGTCATTCCCTTCTCCTCGAGAAGAAGAAGCAGAGACTTAGCTGAACTCTGTGTCCCCCAAGATCAGTTTTTATACAGAAGATCAAGCATACTTGAAGACCCAGTACTTCAGGCTCTCTGTGAGTTTTCATTCTCACTAAACCCTGAAAACATGGCTGTTAAGGGCATTGCTGCCAGAAAAACTACCTCTGTGAGGCTCTGTTTAATAGGTTCACTGACCAAAACAGAGTGCTTGCACAGAGAGCAACACAGCCATGGGCTGCTAACCTTCTGCACAGGTAACCCATGGGGTTTAGGAGATTTGTTCATTCCCTCATCTCTTTCTTGTGCAGACCCTGTGCCTCATGGAGAGTACGTAAGCACCATATGTCTCTTACAGATGAGTCGATGCCTAGACAGGTTTGTTGTTGAAGTATGTGGGGGCAATCTTCTGGTTTACAAATTAAATATGTAAGGCACACACTTAGGAGTTGTTTCCTCCATGGTATTAGTCCAGTATTCTTGCCATTGTTGCAAAAAATAAGTGATAAAGTAGCTTCAGATTGTTTTCCTGCAGCATCTTGTATCTGGTTTCAGTGCAACTAACATATTGGAATAGTTTTACAAATGCAAGTAAATCAGTGATGGCTTGTAAAGAGGAAAGGAAAATAATTTCTTGGAAATACAGAAACCATTGCAAATAGAATGTGTTTCTTCTCATTTTTTTTTCCCCAATGATATGTTCTAATTACATAGAATATATCCAAATTTGATCCATATAATTGTTTTCCTTTTTCTAACGCTTGTGATGCAGGTTCATAATTTGATGATGTAGAACTATTTGGTTCTCTTGCTAGGAATGGCCTGGTGCTTTCTCCTTTTCCTTCCTCTATCCTGTCCTCCCCTTCTTCCTCCCTTCCCTTTTTCAAAGCTGTGAAGAAAGTGTTTGATTTATTATCATTTAATGTTAAAGGTCTTGAGATCTTCAGTCATATACAGCAAGCTAATATACATGTTAAATATAGGAAACTTATTTTTTTAATAAAATTTGATGTTAATAGAAAAACAGGATTAAGAATGAGTTATTTAAAAATGTTCCTATTTTGGTTATAAAAGTTCACTACTACATGTGCTTATTAAGTGTTCGTTCTTACCATAGTGGCCAGCTACAATACAGTTTTGCGATTGAACAAGGAATTTTACTGGTGGCTTTTCTGAATCAGATTTAATAAATCAACGGAAGTTAGTGGGGTGGGGGCTAGATATTTTTATTTAATAATTATATGACGACAAATGCACTCTGAGGAAAGTATAAGTTGCTTATTCCTTTATAAGACTTAAGAATGCAAATACTTTGAGTAGCATGACTGTTCTGCAGCGTAAGGTATCAGGTGGCTGCCTAATTAAATGGATCTCTTTGTATTGTTTTTCAGGTCAGCTAGAATAACAGTTAAGAGTTCTTTTAAAAGTTTTAGATTACGTAGCATAAAAAATGCATGTACTTCTGGTGCACATTTGCAGGATAGCTGCAAAAGTAGAAGAGACATCTAAGTAGTCCCTTGTGACATTCCTTTTTCTTTTTTTTCTTGCTGAAGTACACCCTTTAATGAACAGACTCGAGCAGAAGAACTGTACAGTTGGTTTTTGAGGTTGCATTGTGCTCTTGTCTTGGGAGAATCTATTTTCCAAAACATTCAGCAAAGAAAGAGTTGAAAAACAAACAAACAAAAAAAACTTTACCACAATTAAAAAACCATGCAGTTGATATTTTTTAATTTATGCACCATGTAGCAAACCTGTGAACGAATTGCGCCAGCTTCCATAATTTAAGATCCACTATATTGTATTTCTCACATTTTTTAATTAAACCATTTTCAGTCTCTGGTTAAAAACTTGCATTGACATCCTTGTACTTACTTAGTACTCCTAAAGAACCTCTGTACTCTGTACTGGGATTCACAAAGGTGTGCTCCATCGCCCTGAATCTTTTGACTCTTCTCATCTACTTCTGGAAATCAAAGGGGAACTGATGTTACAAGCTACAGCTTTGAAACAGGACCAATACAGTAACAGCCATATTACTCGTCTTCTAACACCATATTTTAGAACAAAATCCTTTCTGCTTAACTCGAGTTATGTCTGTTGGGAGAAAGATGTGATGAAAGATGTTCTGTGGGGATCCACTCTGGTTAGTAAGGATAAAATCTGCAAAATGACTTTGTGTTGTAGTTTGTTGCAGTTTTCTGACGGGCTAGGTTTTACTCGCTTTTGGCATGTTTGCATGTGGACCCATGCAGACCTGTGGCTACAAAGGGAAACTTGGTAATGTACACCATGCCTTCAGGATTCTTTATTTGCTTATGTGAGTAATTGCTAGCCCTAACCTAGATTCAAAGAGCTGACCTGTTTCTTTGCTAGGCCTTTTTGTTCTTAGCTTTTTTCCTCTTGTGTGGGGCTCATAACTGATGTTGCCAGAGGAAAGTAAACAGTGCTCTTTGTGATGTATGATGCTTAAAATATATATGAAGTGTGCTCATATATGAATATATATATATGAATATATATGAGCAGAAAGCTATATGGATTAAGAAGTATCCAAATTCTGGTAAATGTGGGATTTACCCTGTTTACATGGTAAGTAAGGAGACTTACCTTGCTTGCATCTCATATTTTCTTCATCCCTCCTCATTTTGTTGGGGTTTGTGATTAAATTCTGT
This sequence comes from Stictonetta naevosa, assembly GCA_011074415.1. NCBI lineage: Eukaryota > Metazoa > Chordata > Aves > Anseriformes > Anatidae > Stictonetta > Stictonetta naevosa. Next base: position 84,664,383 of record CM021699.1, on the reverse strand, counting down.
TCTCAATTATTTGGGATATGACTTTATGCCAAACCAGTATACACCAAAATACTAGAATAAACCAAAATCAGTGTATAATGTTAAATGATTCAGGAGTGGGAAGAGAGAAGATGATTAGAATTTTTTAAAACAAGATTTATGTGTATCGGGAGAAAAAAAAAAAAAGAAAAAAAGAAGAAGAAAAAAAAGATAGGCTTTTGCAAGTAAGTGGTTTGCTTTAATGGAATAATCAAATCCACATACTGTATGTGCTCAGATATAGATGCCATTTGTAAATTCCAGCTTGTGGACGGATTCCCTTTTATCATAAGCGGACTGAATACCTTGAAGGATAAGGGGAGCCAGACCAGTTTGTTGCAGCTGAGTATCTGTTCTCATGCAATCTGTGAGGAGTCTGCCTGAGGGAAAACTATCCTGCTTAGGCCAATTTGAGCTTAACTGTGTTCAGAGTCAGTTTCAGAGTCATTCTGCATTTAGAATAGGGACTTGCATGCAGACATTGTAACACATTAGATTTCCCCAGTGGTTTAACTTGTATAAAAAAAAAATAAAAAAATAAAAAGATTAATTTCACGAATACCACCTTTCTTTAACTGTATTTCTAACTTTGGAAACTTGGTTTACTTACGCACATACACTGATGTCAACTAAATATATACACAAAATGTAACTAAATACCACTAAGCGTACTGATGACAACTCACAACAGTAGCTAGCAGACTGTTACACAAACCTCTATCCCCTTTGTCCTCCAATTAAAACAGCTTTAAATCAAGCTCTGTGACAGTGCCTGTTTAGCATCAGGTTCATCCTTCCTAACTCATGTTTTGGGAGAATGAACATCGTGCTTCCCTCATTTTTTGCATGTATGTAAGAAGCAGGGAGTGCATTGGTAGCCTGGATAGAGATGTCAGCAAGTTTTGGACCAAAACCACGATACTAATTGTAGGAATCCTTTCTCAGGAAATAATTGGGAATTTAAGCTCTAGGATGTTTGCTATTTATGCAACAAGCTGAAAAAGAGCAGAATACTTGTTTTATCTCTAGAGAACTTCATATTTTATCACTTCAGTCCTGGAAATTTGTTTCATGCTATACAATAATAATAAGCCAGATAGTGCATGGGTTCTGCAACACGGGAAATTTGGATAGGCTAGTCCCAGAAAAACACTGCTGAAAACACAGTGTGTTTTAACATAAGTTGTGCTGGAATGCAAACAAATGGAGTATGTTTCTTATTTAAATGTTACTTGGTTAAACTGCTTCGTAAACAATATTGTAATAATATCTGTCAGCATTACACAAGGGCAATAAAAGGCCGTGAGAAGTTGTACAGTTCTGTCCCATCCTACAAGATTACTGAAATTTCTAGACTTCAAACAAAATTTGCATTGACTCCTTCCACTGCAGATAAATATTCAGGTTCCAGAATCAAGAATACATATTTCAGAAATGTCTGCATTAATGTGTTGCATGTATTTGTATAGATGGTTTGTGATGATGATGTTCGATCAGAAAGTGATACTTTTTATCTTTTTATTTTTTTTTAGCCAGGCTTTTGTTCTGCAAATTCCTTGAATTAATTTATTAATTCATTATATTTTTAAGGTTGTGCTACACCTTATTGTACGGTCATTCTGTGAGCTTTTCATGCTACTGCCAATTATTCTAATACTTCTTCCACAGTTTAGGAATTTGGATGTAATCTAGTCAGCCTGATTTCCACTATCTAACTTGTAGCCCTGTGTCTGAATTGTCTGTCTAAAGCAAGCAAGTTAGTTCTCTGATTCCAAGGAGGTACCCTTTTATATAAAGACATTGTCTCATTCAAGGGATTTTATTTAGACACATTTTTTTCAGGCCAGTTAGGAGCTGGTTAATATAAATTAAAATAAATTAATCCTAAAAACCCTGAATGTAAAATTACATCTAGTCTGACATTCATTTTATCACACAAAATAAATGAGTAATGTTTTTTTCTTGCTCAAGATAAAGGCTGAACCTTTATCTTGACCGCAGTCGCTAGACGTCATTATTTCCATTTTGCAAATTGAGTGCTGAAGTTCAGGGAAAGAGGTGAAAAGCATTTTAGTTTAACCAAACTAAGCTTCTTGCACTGAACTGCTGAGATTCACACTCCAGCTACTCTCACTTGTGGGTGCTGAAAAGTAAGCTTAAAATGATGTTTACTGTTTACTTAGCCGCTTGAAAAGAGAAACTAATTTTCTGGTGAGGAAGACTGTTTGCCTAGATTTAAGTTTTCTTGGCCTGAGATTATCAGCAGTCAGCACTGAAGTGAGTGTTTAACTCTGCTTTCCAATATTTGCTCTGACCTTTACACAGGTGGGTTCTTTCTACAGTGCTTTCACTGAGCTGTCAATTGCTTGCATTATTTTTGCAGATACTGTCGCAACTCTAGCATCTCAAGTTGGGCACCTGAAAATAAGAACATAGCTGATGACCACTGGAAAATTCTCTTAAGTAACTCACTGAGTATCGGATAATTTTTCTATAGCAATGGGTCATGTGTTCATGTCTGAAAGAGAGCATTTAGTTATTTCAATTAGATTTTATTTATTTTTTCCTTATCATACCTCCTCATGGAACAACAGAATCACACAGCTCATAGTTGCCTTCACTGTGAAATTTTCAGTTCCCTAATCACTGGACTTGGCATCCACTGAGAGAAGCAGTATCTGGAGGAAAACATGAGTCATGTACAAATTTCTGTCATCACAAGTGGACTAAAGTCGGGTTCCTTGGACAATGTAGTTTGTTGATGTTACCTACCTTTTGAGTGCTTGTGTTTGTAACACTCTCTTAACGTGTTTCGCATGTGAGGTTTTCTGACTTCCATCGTCAGTATGTGATGGCCACTGGTAGGACTAATTCAACAATACTCATTTCTGCTACTCCATAAGCGGTTGTAGTATGCTGTCATTTTCTTCCTCACCTAGATGAAATCATGATGCATAAATCCCAGTGATTTTTCCAGTTGGCTGCCAAAAGCAGAGGAACACAGGTGCGCATCAGGCTTAGGGAGAGCTCTCTTCTTTGTCCTCTTGCTGTTTTCCATCCTTCCAAACCCCAGATGACTGTCTTTCTGCACTGCTTCCCCCCCCCCGCGGTCTTGGGAAAGACTACACCGTTTGGATTCTTACACCGTTTGGATTCTTACATCGTTTGGATTCTTACAGTGAATCTGCTCACACAAGTAAAATGAAAATCCACGGACTCTTGAAGCGTTAGGACTTGACATGTTTGGGACCCTTCTTACCTCATTCCATGCTATTCATTTATTTATGCAGGCCTGTCTTGTGCTCCTTTTTACCCACAACCGAAAATAATCTCTTTGCTTTATTTAATTATCCTTTAAGGTAAAGAAATAGAAAAATGGGGCTGGTCTGGGAGATTTACTCCCACTCAAAAAAGAGCTTCAGAAACTGATTGCACATTGCGAGGGGTGGAAATGCAAAGCAATCAACCTTCCTTAAGTAACGTGTTGTCTGATAACACAAAGGAAGAAACTTCTTACGAATTGAAATGCAATAGTAAGACTTCAAATAGGAGCTGTTGCCTTAAGCCATAATATCTAATTTATTTGCATCTTGAATGAAGCAGCTGGATTATGGAAGGCCTGTGGAAAAGTCAGAGTACTGAAAAAAAAATTAGCTCTGGTCAAAAGAGGGGTTCGTGCAAAGTCTACAGGGAAGAAAGAGAAAAAATCTTTGCACAGCTGTCAGAATCAGAGAAGTATGTACATGCATGTAACAGTAAGTGAAAGGGACCAGGTAAAAATGACTTACACACCCATTTCCAGTAAATAATTTACATGATACGGAATTGAATGGCTCTTATCTAGAGAAAGCTTCCTTGGCAAGAAACCAAAGTTTGAATCTGAAAGGAACGTCATCTTGAAATCAGTAAGTATACTATTGCTGAAATCCCAGCAAAATTTCTTGTTCTTTCTTCAACTCTGTTTCTGAACATAAACCTTGAACCAGTTAGAATTTTTATTTTTATTTTTTGCAAACATCTGAGCAAGCTATTCATTATCTAGATAAATAACTGATAAGTTGTGCTGACAGGACTAAGTTGGCAGCTGGGATAGAGCTACATCTAGAAACACCTCATGGGTAACCCAAAACACTGAAAACCAGATGACTTCAGCATTTTTAGGTGGTTTTTTTGTTGTTGTTGTTGTTTTCCTTTAGAAATTAATTGCAAAATTATAAAATAATTTTAGGGAGTATCAAGGCATTACACTGAGATATACTCAACAGGCAGGAAACTGCAATAGTCGAGGCACTATAACATGCCCACGTTATACAGATAGTGTAGTAACATTGCATTTATATATATATATTTAGCATATGCCAACAAAGCAGCCTAAAGTAAATGAACTTCTGGCCTCATTAAGTTGTTGGCTGTGACTGAAGTCAATGCCCATGGACATTTCTACAGGCAGAACTTTACTCAGCTGTGTTAAACAGTTGAAGCTACGTGTAACCCACAGCGAAACCTAGCTAATTACAGCACAATTTAAACACAAGCTTTCTAAGGGCTTGTAGTTGATGTCAAACCTGATTTTTGCATTTAATTTTCCATAATAAAGTCTGCAGAGAGAATCTTAAAAATCACAATACAAACAACTTGAGAACAACCGTTTCAGTAGGGAAATCTCCAGCCACATAAGAGTGAGAGCCTTTACCTTTTGGTGTTTAGCCGGTCTAAATCTTACCAACCGAGTAATAAATAAGAATTCGCTTTCATAAAAATTCAAATAGCCAGGACGCTGCTTGATATTCTTTGAAATGCAAATATGCATAATATCCTCCCAGGGTTTCCTAAGAAGTCACGTGGGATCCTTTACCTGCTTATCCTTTCAATACTCTGTCATTCACCCAATCTGACACAATGGAGCGGCCCATACAATTACCATACTTCTTTTCTTTTTTTTTTTTTTTTTATGTGGCAACTTTGAAGACAGCAAATGTTTACTATAATCTGTAACTCCCCAATTCAAACTTAAATAGTTTTAATATCTGGGTGAATTAAGACACCTTGGACATCTGGAATGTTGTCAGTTCTTTGTCAGTTCAGCAAGGAGGAACAGGTGCACTTTGATAGTTCTGTTAAAATATTGCACTGCCTCATATTTATGATCTTTCTGACTTTGGTATGTTTGTGGGGTTCCTGGTAGGCTCTCTAGTGCATGTATTGCTTTTGCACATTTAGGATCATAGGATCACAGAATGGTTTGGGTTGGAACGGACCTTAAAGACCAGCCAGTTCCATCCCCCCTGCCACGGCCAGGGACACCTCCCACCAGACCAGGCTGCCCAAAGCCCCATCCAGCCTGGCCTTGAACACTTCCAGGGATGGGGCATCCACAGCTTCTCTGGGCAACCTGTGCCTGTGACAACCTCATCATAAAAAAAGTGTCCCTTTACCTAATCTAAATCTACCCTCTTGGTTTAAAACACTTGCCCCTTGTCTTGTCACTACAGGACCTGGTAAAATTTTTTCCCCATGTATGATGCTTCACGTAACCCTCCTTTATACATTGAAACGCCACAATGAGGTCTCCTAAGAGCCTTCTCCAGGCTGAACAACCCCAATTCTTCCAACTCTTCCTCATGGAAGAGGCCCTCCTCAGGACCCGCTCTAACACGTCCATGTCTGTCTTGCACTGGGGGCCCCAGATCTGAACACAGCACTCCAGGTGGGGTCTCACAAGAGCAGAGCAGAGGGGGAGAATCATCTCCCTTGCCCTGCTGGCCGTGCTACTCTTGATGCAACACAGGATACGGTTGGCTGCAAGCATGCACTGCTGGCTCATGTCCAGTTTACCACCAGCATACCTAAGTCCTCCTCTGCAGGGCCGCTCTCCATCCATTCCTCACGCAGCCTGTAATCATACTGGGGATTGCCCTGACGCATGTGCAGCATCTTGCCCTTGGCCTTGTTGAACCTCATGAGGTTCTCACAGGCCCACCTCTCAAGCCTGTCCAGGTCCCTCCGGATGGCAACCCTTCCCTTCAGCCCATCAGCTGCACCCCTCAGCTTGGCACATCATCCACAAACTTGCTGAAGATGTGCCAATATATTTCTTGTTCATCCCAACGGACCCTTGTAGACCAACGGGTAGTGTGTGAACCTGCCACTGGAGGACAGCTATTCCTACAAACATCACCTGTGCCTTGTGTGACCTTTGAATGGGTATGCTGGTGTGGTTCTGCCACGTGACAAATGGAGGCACAGGAAGAACTGAGTCACGGTACTGGCACCCTGGGCTTCCTCACAGACACTGAGCTGTGTCCATCCCTTATAAATACCAGTAGTCTAAAAGAGCTTTTTAGCAAAAACTGGCTCAAGTCTCCAAGCTAGCCATGCTGTTCCTGGTGTTCTGAGAAGCCTCATTTTGACCAGCCTCTCTGGTTTCAGCCTAACTTTCCTAGGAATGGCATCTGAAATGCTTCCTGCCTGCCTCCTTACCTAGAGAAAATGGCAACACTAAAATACATTTTCCCTGATTTCTCTTTCATCCTTTTGTCCCTTTGCTTAGGTTGAAGTTCCTGCACTCATATTTCACTTGTGTGAGTTTTCCTCTATCTCCCCAGAAGATTTACAGAACAAACACTGCTGTGTCTTGAGTTATTTTTAGAATTCCCAGGGAGAAGAAAGGGAGAGAGCAGCAACTTGCTCCTCCTCGGCAGGGAGGGGCAGCTCAGATCGTGAGATAGTCCCCGGCTCCGCAGCACTTCCAGTAGGATTGGCTGCCTTGTTTACACTAGAAAATATTTTGTTGACCATTTCCTGACACTGTATCCTGTTTTGCTAACATTTTTTTTTTAATCCAGTCATCAAATTTACATTTTCATTTAGTTTTCCAGCCATATACTTTACCCAGATAATAATTATTCTTATCTGTCTTCTAAAGATAAAAGTAAGACTGACCGTACAAAGTACTGCTCTAATGGTTATGACACAGATAAATTCCCATTCTCTACAAGTTTTAAAATATTTTGTCAGAATTGTTAAATATTAGTAAATTATGTGAAAAGAGTATGCCACTGTCAAATTCAACTTGCCGCCTTGCAGGTGTGTACTGTTTAAAACAGAACAAAACAAGCTTGTAGCATGTTTTATGAGGTACAGGAATGTTAATCTGGACACAGGATTTACTCCCACCTGTGCTTTGCCTGAGCTGCAGGATTACTCGCACGCTTTGTGTTCTCCAACTCCATTTCCACATGCACATCCACATCATTTCGTGACAGAACCCTTTTCCTAGAAAACTCCCGGGGATTTCTCTTTGCCTCTAAAACAGGCCAAGACACAGTTATGGCTGTCATATCTACAGGGGAAGATAAGGGCTGGAAGAAAATATTTTGTTTAAATTTGTTAGCAGTGGCTGTACTGCAAGCATCCTGGAATTTTCCAAATGTTCCAAAGGGCACAAAGCGAAGCACACCTTGACTAAAGAAACATGGCGAGGGCTACAAGATTAAGGAGACCAGGAAAGATTTTGAAGTACAAACGGGTTGGTTTGTACCAACAAGTACAAGAATTTTATGGTGCCCAGGTGGAAAGCACAGAGGCGTTGCACACACAATCAGGATAATTGTGCCGCTTGCCAAGTACCGCATGAAAAGAAGCCAAGTGTTTATGGGCAAACTGACGAACCAGCGGGTGATGAGAGGAATGCCGCTGAACCCAAGGGCTGGGGAGGTGATACAAGACGCAGACACGGATGCTTAAGGAGGGTGGCTGCACATGTCCTCGGTGGAGTGACGCGCAGCTCAGGTATGATGCAATGCTGCCCGGCCAGGTCGTGCTCTTGCATCACACCAGCTTGCTGCTGGCAGCCCCTGGGGAAAACAGCTGGGTGCGGGCGAGAAAACCCACAGGATGACATGGATGTCAGTGGACGTGAAGGCAGGCCAGCTGGCATGTGCACTGCGCAATGGGCACTATCCTGGCCTGTCCACGCTGTGCGACACAGGGCTCACGATGTATCTGTGGATCCCCCAAAATAAGGGTGGTCATGGCAGTGAGAACAGCAGGGGGGGAAGCACCCGAGGAAGGATACAGGGAGGTGGGCATCGGGCTCTTCTCCCTGCACCAAGTGATAAAATGAGGGGAAATGGCCTCAAGTTGCTCCAGGGGAGGTTCAGGTTGGAAATGAGGAGACATTTCTTCTCAGAAAGAGCTGTCAGGCATTGGGACGAGTTGCCCAGGGAGGTGGTGGAGTCACCGTTCCTGGGGGTGCCCAAGGAAAGGTTGGACGTGGTGCTTGGGGACATGGTTTAGTGGGTGACATTGGTGGCAGGGGGATGGTTGGACCAGATGATTTTGGAAGTAAAAAAGGCTTTTCCAACCCTAATGATTCTGTGATATTAGGAGAAATTTCTTCACTGAAAGGGTTGTGAAGCGTTGGAACCAGCTGCCCAGGGAAGTGGTTGAGTCACCATCCCTGGAGGTCTCCCCAAAACATGCAGATTTGGTGCTTAGGGACATGGTTTTGTGGTGGACTTGTCAGTGCTGGGTTAAAGGTTGGACCTGATGATCTTAGAGCCGTTTTCCAACATGAACGACTCAGGGTGGTTTTCATTAAACCCCAACCTTCACGGTTTTCTGCACAAAGAGAGCCACCAAATACTGAATACCCTTTTTTTCGGGGTAATGGTTAATTAACACAAGCCCAAAACTCTACATAACTACAGTGGTCAAAAAAAAAAAAAAAAAAGAAAGAAAACAACAAAAAGAAAACAACAAAATAAAAGAACAAAACGCCCCGAGCCAGCCCCTGCGCGGCGTTTTGCATCAAGCCGGGGCAGGCCGCAGGGGCCCCCTCAGCCCCCCCGCTGCGGGGCAGCTCGGGGGAAGGGCGGCGGGCCCGGGCTGCGCTTCCTCCTCCCCCC